>CM030362.1:293581087-294210266 GCA_017893485.1 Hemerocallis citrina
ATGGGCTCTAGAGGTGGCCCCCGTAGGCTCTAGAGGTGGCCTCCGTCACCATGACGTGACACTTAGTTCTACGTGGCACTTAGTTCCATGTAATCGCAAATATATATCATGTAACCTTGTAATGGGCTCTAGAGGTGTCCACCATAGGCTCTAGAGGAGGCCCCCGTCACCATGACGTGGCACTTAGTTCCATTTAACATACAACTTTGGGAAATACGGGCCCCCTTCCGAGTACACTTACCTATATTGTCCACTACTATAGTCCTTCCCTTAAACCCCGGCTTATTACATTTATTAATTTTTATCAAGCAAGCATGCAAGTGTGTGAAACAAGGTACGAAAAAGTGGTGGGAACATGTGTCAAAACAGCGAATTTCACGGCTCAAGTGTTCAGGCAAAATTTGTGTATTTGTATTTACACATGTGAAATAGTATTGAAATAATGTTAATTAATTCTAAGAAAAATTGGGGATGTCCTATAGGGTGTCCAGCAACCGCATATAAAATTTCAAATCAAACGCTTGCTGTTAACATAGTTAAATTAATTCGCAAAGTAAATGTGTGCAGCAGTTTTTGCGAAACTGCGTCTACCGATACAGCTGCAGTCAAACTGCAATAACTCCTAGACCGTAACTCCGAATTCGAAACTTTCGGAGGCTATCGACATCTAGACATCCAGATCTATATTTTCTATTCAGGGCTCGGGTCCAGATTCTAAGGATAAATGAGTCGAAACAGCAAAAGACGATTCAGAACAGCAACATGTGGGAATAACTTACTAGTATAGATTACAGAAAAATTTGTTATTAGGCGTCTAAGCTATTGTGTCATATAAATACAGGATAATGGTGGTAAAAACAGTCAGTAATAATTATTTTCCCAAGTCAAATGGTTGCAAGTTCATCAAATACAAAATATACCATGTATCTACAAATTTAGGGCTCCTTAATCTCATGTGTTCATGTGTTCAAGGGGTAAAAGAGTCCAAGTAATTATAATTTAATACAATAAAATTTTTGTGACTCTTAGAATTATAAATTTTGGAGGATTGATATTGATCAACAACGATAGTCAAGGAGGAGTCACAATTCTAACTATTTGTAGTATTTTTCAAGGGATGTTTGTACTAGAACAATTAAAATCGTACAAGGGATACTTGCCTTGATTGACGACGATTAGATCCACTTGTTGAAGAAAATTGGATTGAAAAATCCCGGAAGAAGTCTCCCAAAGGCACGTGTGAAGCACGTGCGAAAATCAACCGTAGATCGAGTTTCCCCCCCACACCAGATCGTCCAGAACAGCAAACGGCAAGGTGGGATTTATTGCGGCAAAACAGCAAAGCAGATTCGCTTCCTCACAGCGGATCTGGGGCCGAACAGGAAACAGCGATCCCGGGATTCGCTGTGGCAAAACACCAAGTAGCGATCAGAGTGGCTCGATCGCACGGATCTTGAAGTGATCCGACGCCTGAGATTGGATCCCGCCTAATTCAGCGTCTTCTTCCTTCTTCTTCAACAGCGAGAAAGAGAGAGCATGCGAACGGTGGCGACGACACGGCGTGATCGTGGCAACGACGTTCGCGGAGAGGCGAGGTGGCTGACGACGGCGGAGGGGTTTGCGGCACGACGTCGGGGTGGCGACGGCGGAGCTGTTGCGTGCTCTATTCTTGGGTTTGAACAGGGGAGTGAGTTTGGGGAAGTGGGTTCGGTGGTGTGTGGCGACGCGACGGAGGTGTAGAGGTGGTTGAGGGGATGATTTGGAGGCGGCGAGGTGATGGTGCAGTGGTCGGAGATGGCTAGATGGGTTCCGGAGTTTGGTAATGGCGATGGGTAAAAGGATGGGGACGATGGTGAATGGGAGATGGCGGTGGTGGTTGCTGTGGTGGGGTTGACGAGGAGCGGGGGTCGAAGTGATGGTGAGGGAGGCGAACGGAGGGCGATCGGAGTGGGGGAATTGGGTTGTTATCGAAGGAGAAGGAAGCGGAAGTAGGAGACGTGGGGGGTAGCGGCGGTTTCGTGGGTTTTAACAGTATAGGGTTGGGATTAGGGTTAGGGTAGGGTTTATATAGATAGGGTTTCGGTTTTAGGGTATTAGGGTATCCGCTTCGAATAGGGCCCAACAGGAGAATTGGTCAAAATGCATCAAAATGGGGATTAAAAAGATAAATGAGAAGAAATAATCAATTCTTCATGAAGAACGACACAAAGCACATACAATTGAATTAGATAAAAGGACCAAAAATTGAATCGAGACAAAAATAACAATTTTATTCAATCTAAAACATAATACAGGATCTCAATATAGATGAAGGAGTACAATGAGGCAAAATACAGTATAAAATATAAATACGGAGAAACAGGAGTTACAATTCTTGCTACCTGTACTGTTTTGCACAAAGATTTCAACCCTGTTACTATAAGAATTAACACAAACAATACAAAAGAGAGTTTTAGCTTAACAAATCTAGTTTCCAGTCCAATTGACGGATCCTGATTTCGAGCTATGAGTTGTGAGATATCACGGTTTTAGTCCCTGCTGGTCTGCACTTTTCAGATCGCAGAATTAATGTAACACCGACACAATTATCAGTTAAACACCATGTTAACAGTATTATAATGCCATGAAAATCTCCATAAACTTTATAGACATGCTTAGGATTCATTCCTAAATTTTGTAGATTTTTATAGTGATTTTATACCATATTTTCACCCATTAAATGTTGACATTAAGGTTGCTGCCAGAACAGCTAACCTATAAAGAATAGGACGTTTGACCTAGCTACAGTCAGAATTAACCAAACCTTACTGAATATAAATTGTAGCACTAAGTGTCTAGTTGTCAATAACATCCTGAATTGTTGAATTCCGAATTGTAGTCTATGAGTTATCGTTGTTTTAGTGTTACTGTGTCGGCTGTTTCAGATTCACTACTTCATGTATGTTATTATGCATTATATCATGTTGCTGCATTCTTATCATCCCCTTGACATCCTTACACATACTTGCATGAACGTGAATGACTTAATAAAATACTAAAACAAGCCGGGATTAATAAGGGTTGACTTAGTAGTGGATAGTCTCAGAAAATGTACTTGGTAGGGCCCTTCTTGTTTACATGGAATCTTGATATGAAAGGTGGAGAATTACTTGTGAACTTGTTATCTTGTTATCTTATTATCGTATTATACCGAGTACACGCTCTGTAGATCCCACCACTAGGTCTAAAACGAATACTACTTTGCGTGCACCGAACCTGTGGTATGGGACGCAGTAGTACGTGCACTAGATAGGATAAACAACATGCTAATAAATCTAAGTTGACACGTATATACTTGATCATGACCATTGTTTATTGATACCATTATTGCTTTCGTAAATTGACCGTGATTCATATTCGTTCATGTACCTTTTCCCTTACTCTCTGCTTTCACTACTTGCTATCCATACTTGGTTTAAGGACATTTCTTTTTCCACTCTAGTTGATCCAGCTACAGGTGAACCAGGAGAATTGCTAGGAGGTATTGGCGAGCAGTTTTTCTAGGTTGGAGCTGGACCTGCCTTAGAATAAATTTTCTCTTTCTATGTTTTCCTTATCGCATTGTTATCCATTTGATTAAACTTTGCATTCTGGGCTTTTGACCCGTAACCGCTATTTGTTTCTCAATTATTGGTTATTATGTTGAACTATTGAATGCATAATTTCAATTGTTGTTTATGTGATTATACTTATCTGCGTGGTTGTGATTATTCATTTTTCATATTGTTGAGTTGAGATTGGTACAGCTTATGAATGATGTTAATATCATTCGCTGGGCCTTCGTTACGGGCTCGTATTCCCGTATTTTGGGAAGTGGGGCATGACAAACCTCCTACAGTCAAGGTCAGTCGACCACACCCCCAGGTCGGTCAACCGCAACTCTCCAGACTGCACATCTTCTACTTGCTCTTGTTGTCTCTTACTGTCTTCGTCTTCTCCTCCTCTTCTCCAACTTCAAGTATTCATTGCCTATGTGTATTTGGGGCCACAATCCTAACAATGTTCCACTTTGACCAAATACACAAAGCTTCAAAGTTATTGTAATCTTTACCCTGCATCATCTCTGCCAATCTCCCACTTTCATGGAAGGCTCAAGTACTCCCCACTCTCATGAAGAGCACCTCTACCACTCCACCATGCTGAGTGCACCAACCACCCCTCATCGCCTCATGAAGGATGTGCTCCACCAATCGCATAGAACACGAATACCGGAGAAACAACCTCCCATGTTGAATTCCGTGTTACAAGACTCCCCAACTCGCAGAATCTCCATTAACACCGGACATGGTTCAAAGTCATTCAATGCACCCTCTGCACTATAAGTCTCCATGGACGACACCTCCACAAAATCTGCAGACTATTCAACCCCTACAATCTCATTTCAGTGACCCTCATCGACATCACCCCGCATATCGATACCAGTGCTCTCTACCTCACAAAAGCGACTTGAAGCTTCGGCTACCATATCGCAAAGTACGCTCACCACAGCAAGTCTTGCCCTCTAGGATCACTTCCATGGCCAGAAACTCCCACTAAATTATGAACCGCCCCTCCACAACTGACAGCGCTCAGTTGCACCCCACACAACCTACTATTCGATTCCGGTTGAGAGTCAACTACAAGAGAAACGCCTCTCACGTCTCTAAGTAAATACAGTGTTCCCTCAAGCTTCACTTTTGCAATCACCCTTGAATTTGCAGCTATACTCCACTTCCCACTATCAGCTGTAGTAGACAACCCCTCTTTGTCTAATCTTTCAATCGAGATAAGATTTTCCTTCAAATATAAAACATGCCATGTCTCCCGCAAGACAACACTTCGATCATCATTGTAACGCTACTGCCCCAAACTCAGACAATTTATACAACTTATACAATTTATTAGACAAATTATTTATTATTTAGTACAACTGCCCACTACAGGCTACCTCTCAAAAGGTGGTTAACCGGATTGGTGACTCTTGATCATAGGCATTATTATTTATAGTTAGTTATTCTATTTGTATTCCCGATGTGGGACAAATTAACATCTCATTTCTCTCACTCCCCCCTCGCGAGTTTGCACAGCCGAAAACCCCCCAAGGGGCCCTGCGCCACGTGGCGGCTGAGAGCAGCCCCCGCTGCCGCTCTCGGGCCCACTGCCAACGTCACACACAGGTGACAGCAGTAGCATCACATGCTGTGAATTAACGGGTAGTGGGCTCCACTGTGCATAGCCCTTCTCTAATTCAAATTAATTCATAAACAACCCCCCATAGGAAATCCTATGGAGCCAACTCCAATTCCTTTATACACACACACACACACACACACACACACACACACACACAAGGTTTGCTCGTTGACACGTGCCTACGGCACGTCTTCGGAATGATGCACCTGGTTTGATTATATAAAATAGTTTTGGAGGTCCAGCAAATTAATCGAAGTAGCAAACATATTATATGAGAAAGCAGTACCTACCTTTAAGCTCAACCATCGCCTTCTTGATCATTAGCTTGAACTTACCTGGTATGCATATAGTGTGTTAGAAACACTGCATACATTATTCTTTTTAACTTCAACATCACTTTTAGATGCTTGTAATAGTTATGCAAGGACATTATCATATAGGTTTTATAGAGCTTACTCTAATCCCATAACCACTATGAGCATGTCTAAATGCAATGGTAATGCAAATGCATGTGTGAAGGTATCTACAATACCAATAATCTAAACATTTGTTTGTCTGAAACTCAGTTTGCAATTTAAATACCTCTTTTATTATTTCAACCAAAATGAAATACATGAAGTTCTCAAAACTCTAATCCAAGCTAATCATTTCTTTTATCTCTACTTCGTCTCCCCATTGCACCTTTATAAAAAAAAATCAAAATGGATAAATAACAAATTTACTTTAGCTGTCTTTCTTGAGTGGAGAGTTTGCACCCTCCACTGGTAAACTCCAGTCATCCCAATCCTATATATCCAAACATACACTAAAAGTTCTTATATGTTATGTTATCCATGATCTCTAATAACCAGTGAAGGGAACACTTCATGATAGTATTTTCTCTTGTAGTAAAGAATTTAATGTTGCATATTTGCCCAGTTATTTTAGATTGCTAGTCAGCTTACCTGTCCTGCTATAGTTTGGAAGCCCAAATTGAGGTCACCAAATAATCCATCTCTCACTAGCGTACACCATAAATTAAAACTAATAAAAAACTCATCAAATAAATCACCAAATTAAAAATTTTCAAACCAAAAAATAAAACAATCATACCTCTCTGAACTTAAATCTCATGCATACACAAAATTCTAGTCAGCAAAAAACTGAGTAATCCCCTATACATAAAAAAATTAAAAATTAGAAAGAGAATTCGATTAATGAGATGAAATTAGAGTCGTCGCATCGCATATAGAGGCTCTCGATTCGGTTGAGGGGAGTCGCCGATATGGAGTCGCTTAATATTCGCGCTCGATTTGGTGGGGAGGAGTCACCGATATGGAATCACCAGCGGATCAGATATCGGGAACAACCTCTTGATTGGGGTTCGACATTGGATTTGGATTTGGATTTGCCTTGAGATTTTCAAAATTTCAAAATTTTAATTTTAAATTTTTTTTATTTTAAAAATGTTTTATTTTTATTTTTTTTAAAAATTTTTTAATTTTGTTTGGATTTTAAAATTTTTTAAAATTTCTAAAATTTAAAAAAAAAATTATTTTTTAAAAAAAATTATAAAAATTATAAATTTTTTTTATAATTTCTAATAAGTTTTTTATTTTGTTGAATTATTTTTAAAGTTTTTAAATTTGTTAAATTTTTAGTTTTTAATTTTAATTTTTTTTATAAAAATTTTTTTAAAATTTTTTTTCTTAATTTTTTGAATAGAAGAGAGAGAGAGAGAGAAATAATTTTTGGGGGGAAACTTTTGGGGGAAAATGTGTTTTGTGAGGTTAGATCTCGGCCTTTGATTTTGGCGGGATTGAAGGAGAGCCACTTGATAGCTTTCTTTGTGTTTTATTATATATATATATATATATATATATATATATATATATATATATATATATATAATTTAATTTTTATTTTTTTAACACGGGGTGTTACAATCATTGGTTTTCACGCGAACAGTACCAACCCCATGTACAGGACACCAGTGACCATTCCCCACGATCACATCTCCAAAAAAACTATGCTCGTAGTCATTAAACACCTCTCTCCTCAGAGTGCAATGAAAAGAAGCTCCTGAATCAATAGACCAATCTTGAGTGCCCAACTCCTCCCGAGCTGATAAGCATAACTCTTCTACAAGCCTCACTTGAGCTTCCTTTGGGGTATCTCTCTTCGGTTTCTCCTGCTTCTTCATCATATAAGCTTTGCAATTGCGCATCATGTGATCCTTCTTGTGACAATACTAGCACTCAGGCCCATGTCCCCTATCGCTTTCATCAGACCCACTCTCAGATAAACTATTCTGATCTTTTCTTCTTTGACTGCTCTTAGATTTTCACGTCTCCTCTCAACAGACATTGCAGAATCTCTAGAAGATGATGATGGATATCCCCTGTTTCTCACCCTTCTCACCTCCTCGTTCAGAATACTACTCACCACATCCTGTAGAGTCATCGAATCTGTCATAGTGCGTGTAATAGTCTATTCTACCGTACAATAACTATCAGGTAAAGTAGATAGAAGTAACAATGACTGTCCCATCTATGAAAACTTCAAACCTGCACCTTCCATCTGGTTATAAACCATACAGTAATTGTTCACATGCTCTGCTACTGAACCCCCTTCCCTCAACTTCATATTAACCAATTTCTTCAGATTAAGAATTTGATTAGATGTCAACGGTTTCGCATACATATCCGTGAGAATCTCCATAGCCTCCTTTGTGGTCTTTACCTTCGAGATATGAAATAACGCATTCCTACTCAGTCCCAACTGAATTTGCCCCAGCACCTTCGGATCCAAACGATTCCAATCTGCCAAGACCTTCACATCCTTGTCTCCACCTTCCGGCTTCTCATCAAACAATGGACCATCAAGATCTTTCTGACGAACATACGTTATCATCTAAATCTTTAACATTACGAAGTCACTCCCATCGAACATCTCAATCTTCGATTTGCCATCAGTCATCTTGAACCTAGTGCTCTGATACCACTTGTTGAAGAATTTACCACAACTCGTAGTGCTAATAGCGGAAGTACACCATAAGCAATAGAAACTACCAACACTTAGATGAACCAAGAACAAGTCACCACGATATATGCAAGATCTCACACGAATACAATCAATATGCAGAGATAATCAATACTTCTTATTCCCCAAGAAATACAAAGATTACAAAAGAGATTACAACTCTCAGTATCTCTCCATCACCTTTGAAATACTCGGCACAATCCCTTCTTGAAGCTGTACAGTGATAATGGTTCACCAATTCTCTCTCAGTAATATAAACCCTAGAGTCTACAGCCATATATATAGCCCACAAGTAAACCGTAAAAGATAAACACAAATCCAGTTTATTGGGCCTTAAACTCGTTAGCCCAAAACACACAGCGCCACTGTCGGTCGATCGCACCCCCAGGTCAGTCAACCACAATGTGTAAAGCCAACTCCTGAACTCTAGATCGGTCGATCGCACGGTCGATCGTCCCCTTCTATGTCGAACCCTATACACTCAAAGAACCTCCTACAGTCAAGGTCAGTCGACCGCACCCCCAGGTCGGTCTATTGCAACTCTCCAGACTGTACATCTTCTACTTGTTGTTGTTGTCTCTTGTTGTCTTCATCTTCTCATCTTCTTCTTCAACTTCAAGTACTCAGTGCCTGCGTGTATTTGAGGCCACAATCCTAACATGATTCCCATCTCGTCTAAGTAAATTGGGGAATACAATTATATAGTTTGTCAATCTCCAACCACTCATGTATATATGTTTAAAGATCTATGTAATATACTGGAGATTGTTATTTCTTGTACCGTTGCCCAGTTTTCTAGGTTTTGTTTCATTACCATCTTATTAGTGAAACATGGTGGTCATACTCCACATTTTTCCATTCAAAAAAATATATACCTAAGAGTAGTTGATAATACATATAATAGTTCAAGTTATGCTCTAAATCAAAAAATACAGCCGTAGGGTTTGTACAAAGAGCATATTAAACTAGATGATTATTATTACAAATAGTGACTTCTGTTTAGAAATATGAATAATTCTGTATGGTTTCTATGCAAAAGGAGGCATATCCCTTGCATGATAAGAATTCCATATCACAATATCAGGCCACTCAAGGGGCTGAAGATGAGAGACGATGGATATTGAAGTTGAGCTTCAGATTCACTGTAACATCATTATACAAACGACTCAACGATGGAGGAAAAAGAAGTGAGGTAGCTGACGCTATATGGCACATTAAAGTTCCTACTAAAGTTAAAGTCTTTTCTGTTTGGTGACTAATGACGCTATTTCATCAAAGGTCAATCTGACGAAACGCGGCATCGCGGTTAACATTGTTTGTGCTAGATGTCAAATTCAAGACGAGGATACGGATCACATTCTTTTCAAATGCATTCGAGCAAGAACGGTTTGGAGGTTATGGATCCTAGATTAGGCATTTTAGAGTGCCCTCAATTGAGTTCCGAGGTGTGGGGAATAGTTAGAACTAACAGTATTAGGAAGGGGGATAGATCTGATGGGAAAACAGTTGTTGCTTCTACGATTCGGAACCTATGGCTAGACCGAAACGACTTCTGCTTTCTTAGTTTTAATCATAGATGTTCAGTATTGATACACAAAATTTATCTTTGTATTCATGAATGGACAGGATACCTTGGATCCAGGAAGAAATTGTGTTTGGAGGGAGACGAGGAGTAGCTCACTCTCATGCAGGGCGACATTTGGGTGATGGTTAGCTTTTGGGAGATGGTGGTTTAGTAGTTAATTGTATTCTCTTTTGATTGATCGCCGTGTGTTGGCTATTGAGGTGTTAGCCTTTATTTTAGGACTATTTTGGTTGTTTTTTGGGCCTTCGGGCAGACTATGTATATATTATTTATCGACTGTTTCGTTAATTATCATTAATAAAGCGATGACAGTATCGACTGTGTATATATTATATATCGACTGTTTCGTTAATTATCATTAATGATAATTAACGAAACAGTCGATATATAATATATACACAGTCGATACTGTCATCGCTTTATTAATGATAATTAACGAAACAGTCGATAAATAATATATAGACAATCGATATATATATATATACTAGATTTGCCCGTGGCCACGTGCCTACGGCACGTCTTCAGAACGATACAGTATATGAAAAGTCTTGTAAACAATAAATCAACAATAATGTAGCTGAAGTTTGAATAGTATGACAATAATTAGTTGTAAATAAAAGTCCATGTTTCCATTAGTATATGATAAAAAATAATTATAAATTGGGATATAAAAGTCCATGTTTCTATATATAGAGAGAGAGAGATAGAGAAATAATTAAATAAATAAATGAGTTGTTTTGGAGGGGGAATTTGAATTGGAGTTTTGGGGTGGAACTTTTGGAGGAAAAATGTGTTTTGTGAGGTTAAATCTGGACCATTAATTTTAGGAGAGATTGAATGAGAGCCACTTGATAGGTTTCTTTGTAATTTATTATATAGATATATATAGATAGATATATATATATAACTAAATAAAGAAAGGAGTTGTTTAGGGGGGGGGGGGGGGGGGGGGGGGGATGTGTTTTGTGTGGTTAGACCTGAACCTTTGATTTTGAGGGGATTGAAGGAGAGGCACTTGATAGCTTTCTTTGATAGCTTTCTTTGTGTTTTATTATATAGATTGATAAAAAGATGACAGCTTCATTAATGATATATATATCCCCCTCCCCCCTCCCCCCCCCCCCCCCCCCCCCCCCCCCCCCCCCAAACCAAACAACTCCTTTCTTTATTTAGTTATCTCTCTCTCTCTCTCTCTCTCTCTCTCTATATATATATATATATATATATATATATATATATATGAGTGATCTTCGGTTGCAAATGGGCCGGAACGGGTCGGTTCGCACGGACCCGTGCGAACTTCGATCTGGACCGTTGGATCAAAGATCCAACGGTTCAGATTTTTTTTAATAAAATCTTGCCTTAACCCGTCGTTGGGAAGGACGGGTTAAGGCAAAATTTTATTAAAAAAAAAAGCCTTAACCCGTTATTGGGAAGAACGGGTTAAGGCTATCATTTTTCATTTTTGTTGACATACAGTTCGTCTTCTTTCTTCCACTCTCTTCTTGTTTCTTCGACGAACCCAAACCCAAAACGACGAAAAAAACCCTAAAAAACCCTAGCTCCGACGCTCAAACTCCCTCGAACTCCCTCGAACTCCCTCTTCTCTCCCAACTCCGAAGATCGTAACCTTCGAACCCCGACGATCGAAACCCTAGCTTCTCTTCCCTAATTCGTTACGAAATCGGAGCACTACATTTCTCTTCCAAACCGATCGCTTGCTTGATTTCGACTTATTCCGTAAGGTATACACTATTTCTTTACCCCAATAATCTACATTTGTAATTTTTTGATTGAATTTGTGTGTAGTAATTTATTTAGAAATTGGAAAAAAATTTAAATGCGTTAGTAGATTTTAGATGTAGAATCAGGGAGACTCTCAAGTATATTCAATTGCCGAATTACGTTGCTTGCATTAGTAACTTGTAGAATTAGAATTGTATATACGAAATTAGTTAGAAACTTTTCAGTGCGGTTATGGTTGAAAACCCTGTGAACGACCATAAAAAAATACGAAACTTTCCGAGTAGGTTCGTCTCACGTAGTACAAGACACACCAACTTGTAGAAGCGAGTTTCGACTCACGGTTCGAGAGATACAGCCGCGTATCGCTTTCGGTTGGAAAAAACCAAGTATAGCGGTGCACGGCCGTATATCGCAAACCGTGACTCGAAACTCGCTTCTACAAGTTCGGGTGGTTTGCCCTACGTGAATCCGACCAAGTCGGTAAGTTTTATAATTTTCGGATGCCGTTTGCGCGGTTTTCTCAACTTCCTCGCATTACAAGTTTTAGACTTAGAATTTTGTAAGTGCGGTTAGATTAGATTAGAAAACCCTTCAAACGACCTCCAAAAAATACGAAACCGTGCGAGTTGGTTGGTGTCACCTACGAGAAGCGAAACCAACTTGTAGAAGTGAGTTTCGACTCACGGTTCGAGAGATACGGCCGCATACCGCTTACGATTGGGAAAAAATCGAGTAAAGCGGTAGACGGCCGTATCTCGCGAACCGTGACTCGAAACTCGCCTCTACAAGTTCGGGTGGCTTGCCCTACGTGAATCCGACCAAGTCGGAAAGTTTTATAATTTTCGGATGCCGTTTGCGCGATTTTCTCAACTTCCTCGCATTACAAGTTTTAGCCTTAGAATTTTCTAAGTGCGGGTAGATTAGAAAACCCTTCAAACGACCTCCAAAAAATACGAAACTTTGCGGGCTGGTTGGTGTCTCCCATGAGAAGCCACCCGAACTTGTAGAAGTGAGTTTCGACTCACGATTCGAGAGATACGGCCGCGTATCGCTTTCGGTATATGGTCGTATCTCGCAAACCGTGGGTCGAAACTCGCTTCTACAAGTTTGGGTGGCTTCCCCTACGTGAACCCGACCAACTCGGAAAGTTTTAAAATTTTCGGATGCCGTTTGCGCGGTTTTCTCAACTTCCTCGCATTTCATTTTTTTGCCTTAGAATTTTCTAAGTGCGGGTAGCTTAGAAAACCCTTCAAACGACCTCCAAAAAATACGAAACTTTGCGGGCTGGTTGGTGTCACCTACGAGAAGCCAAACCAACTTGTAGAAGTGAGTTTCGACTCACGGTTCGTGAGATATGGCCGCGTATCGCTTACGGTTGGAAAAAAACCAAGTAAAGCGCTAGACCGCCGTATCTCGCGAACCGTGACCCGAAACTCGCTTCTACAAGTTCGGGTGGCTTGCCCTACGTGAATCCGACCAACTCGGAAAGTTTTAAAATTTTCGGATGCCGTTTGTACGGTTTTCTCAACTTCCTCAAATGAGAAGTTGTAGACTTAGAATTTGGTAAGTGCGGGTAGGTTAGAAAACCCTTCAAACAACCTCCAAAAAATACGAAACTTTGCGATTTGGTTGGTGTCACCTACGAGAAGCCAAACCAACTTGTAGAAGTGAGTTTCGACTCACGGTTCGTGAGATACGGCCGCGTATCGCTTACGGTTGGGAAAAAACCAAGTAAAGCGGTAGACGGCCGTATCTTGCGAACCGTGACTCGAAACTCGTTTCTACAAGTTCGGGTGGCTTGCCCTACGTGAATTCCACCTAGACGGAAAGTTTTATAATTTTCGGATGCTGTTTGCACGGTATTGCGTCAATTTCTCAAGTGAGAAGTTTTTGACTTAGAATTTTTTTAAAACGGGCCGATTAGAAAACACTTCGAACCACCTCCAAAAAATACGAAACTTGGCGAGTTGTAAGGTGTTCCCTATGAGAAGTGACCCGAAGTTATAGAAGTGAATTTCGACTCACGGTCCGAGAGATACGGCCGCGTATTGGTTGAAGGTTGGAAAAAAACCTAATAAAGCGGTATACGGTCGTATCTCGCAAACCATGAGTCGAAACTCACTTGTACAAGTTGGGTTCGCTTGCCCTACGTGAATCCGACCTATTTAGGAAAGTTTTATAGATTTATTTGTTTTCATTCGTGCGTTTTTCAGTATAATCTCGGTATGTTTGTTTTGTTGTCATCTTTATCAACAACATTTTAATTTTTTTGTCAGGTAGCTAAATGGCTAGAACAAGGCAACCGAGAATCGAGTCCGGTAACACTAGTGGCGCACCAACTACTGAGGTAAGATCGATTACTATTATTGGTTTTAAATACAAACATGTAATATTATCTCAATAATAACATTTGTTATATTTATTCGTGTAGGTTGGTGGCCGTCAATACACATCGGCTGAGGCAGGTCCGTCGTCCTCGGTTACATCACCCGGACCCGTGGACACAAGCGTACTCACCCTGCAACCCAAACACCGATCGGAAGCCGTGTGGAATGGGTCCGATAAAAAATTAAATTTTCGGAAGCACACAGTTCTTCCTTGGGATGACCGTATCACGCCGTATTTCTACGGAGCAAGATTCATTCACTCTGTGAAGCTAGATCGGCCACTCCTTACAGCTCTAGTCGAGCGATGGAGGCCGGAGACCCACACATTCCACCTGCCTGTGGGTGAGATGAGTGTGACCCTACAGGATGTGGCAATGATAACAGGACTACCAGTCGATGGGTTTGCCGTGACGGGGAACATGGACTTCGATCGAGTTGAAGTTGTTCGGGACTTACTCGGTATCGACCTGCAGTTGGTAGTTCTCCAAATGAAAGAGGCCGCCGAAAAAAATATCCGCGAAAATGCCCCCGCAGATTCTGATGAAGATGTATTGAATGAACAAATAGAAGCTGCGAAAGATAAAGCGGAGGAAGAAGTGATGGATGACGCTTTCGAGGGTAAATCACTTTACATCACCTGGTTAAAATTTCAGTTCGAGGAGGGATATTTGAACCCCGAGTCGGGTGAGGATGACCAGACGTACTATGCACGTGCATACATTTTTAGTTTGATAGGGGGACTTATCTTTCCGAACTCATCCGGATCAACCGTGCCGCTGATGTACCTACGGTTGTCGGAGGATTTCCGGTATGCGGGTCGCTTTAGTTGGGGGAGTGCGACACTGGCGCTACTATACAGGAATTTGTGCACATGTTCTTTAGGTGGCGTACAGATGGGTGGCCCAATGGTGCTGATGCAGATATGGAGTTGGGAACGCATTCACATCGGACGTCCCCGTATTATTCAGCCTACATCGGAATTTTTGGCCGACCTAGGGGCAGCAGAGTTGTTACCTCCTGTACGAGCATATTGGGCCGACCGACACACGTGGGCCGATAACCCACGCCAATCGCTAACCTACTACAGAGATGAGTTGGACAACCTGCGGGACGAGTTCGTCAACTGGGAACCGTACTCGGCCGACAGGTTGCAACGCGTTCCTCCAGTCTGCCTAGACAGATCCCTTTGGTTGACGGCTGCACCTCTTGTGAACTTTTCGGTTGTGGAGTTCCAGTATCCTGACAGGGTCTTGCGGCAATTCGGATATCAACAGAAGATTCCCGATGTCAGGTCTTACGATAAAAAGTTGCACGAGGTCAGGGGAACGGGACGGGTGCCCAACTTCGATTGGGCTGATTTTCATCGTTACCATGTAGCCAACTGGAACACCATGCGGCGGCTAATGACACTGAATTTGATGTTTGTCGCGATACCATACGATGGCTCCCTCCAGCAGGCATACATGATGTGGTACAAGCGAATAACCCGATTGTTCGTTTCTCCAACGGCAGCCGTACCAGCTGGGGTGCAACTTCCGATTCCCCCTACCCAGGTAGAACCATCTCCAGCATATTCCTCCTCCCAGCCATGTACCAACCAAGGGCTGAGACACATCGAAAAGCGGTCAGTCAAATTTCATATAGTTTGTACGCTTGTACTGTATTTAATTGATGTACACTAATTATGAATGATGTTTAAATTGGAATTTTTCACCAACTGTAGATTGAAAACGCATGGGAGGTTGTTCGAACAGCTGCTCGCCACCTGAAGACTAGGATACCCGACAGCCTCAAGACGGTAATCCGGGAGATGTTAGCCCCGTGCCGTCGTACTCTGGAGGACGCGGGTGAAGGTCCACAGGTTGAGGCCTATTTGAGCGCCAACGTGCCGACAATATGTGTAAGGCGAAAACGAACTGTGAGTAAGGGAATTCGAATCGGCGAGCGACAACAAGTACAAGAAGAGCCAATTCCCGAAGGCACTGATGAGGAACAGTCGTCGGATGATTCTGATTCTCCCCAAACACATGGCGCACGGTGAAATCCTAAAAGGACGCGGCAACCTCCCAATCAATTCACACCAAGCGGTCGCAAGCGGGGTGGCCGTAGACGGTAATCTGTAATATTCTGTATTAGCATATCTTTTGGTTGGTGATTTTGTTACTGCAGTAACTAACGTATTGTTTGTTTCTACGTTGATAAACTGTTGTAGGTGAATTTTGGGGCGTGGGATGCAAGCCAAATTCGAGAACGGCGTCATTTGTGAATAATTGTCTTTTGGCCATGTGCAATCTTATATGTATAATTTTGTTGTAAATTTTTGGATTTTGTGAATATTGAATTTATTTCAAGTAATTAAGTGGTTGGCCGTTATTCGACTTTTGTACGCCTTCAAGTTTATTGTGAATATATCTGTTGTCTTATTTACTTTGATGTGCTTTCATTTGTGAATTTGTGAATAACATTTGATGAAGTCGTTTCTGTATAAGGAAAAATGTACACCACCCAAAACATAGGCTAAGTGCTGCACAAATATAAACACTTAACCCGTTATTGACGATAACGGGTTAATTAACTTAACCCGTTATCAGCAAGGACGGGTTAAGTGGAGAGATATTGACAGTCCGTTGGGAGCCTACAGACCATGTCTTGGTTAAGTTCTGCTAATATGGATCTCCTTAACCCGTCACTATGAACAACGGGTTAGGTGAACTTAACCCGTTGTTCACGACAACGGTTTAAGTAGAGCGATATTGGCAGTAATATAATTCATACAGACCAAAGTACTGTCAATATCGCTGTCTCTAAACCGTTCTTGGGAATAACGGGTTAAGTTCCATAACCCGTCGTTCACAAGAACGGGTTAGGTAGAGAGTTATTGCCAGGACCCTATACAAGCTTTTAAATTATACTGCCAAAATCTACATACTTAACCCGTTCTAATATGTGACGGGTTAAGGTTAACTAACCCGTTGTTGTGAATAATGGTTTACGGCGTTTGAAATTTTGGGTTTTCTACAATTTTCTCTTCACTCTTTGCGAGAACTGTCTCCAGAAGTGTGCAAGGTGACATTAATATGCCCATAAATTGTTTATTATTTTTATAATTTTCCATTTATTCTCCCGTAACTAACCACTCTAAATTTGTTACCATAATAAGTTCTGTGAAAGTAAAAAAATTAAATTACGCGTTTTTTTGGAACCGAGGGTTAGGGTTAGGTTAAGGTAGGGTTAGTGTCGGGTTAGGGTTAGGGTTAGGTTAAGATAGGGTTATTGGTGAGTGCATGTGTTTTGTTTTGGTTAATTCGGTTCATATTTGTGGATCCCCACATCTATATTTGACTTCGTAACATGTGGAACCACATGTAAAACATGACAAGTATCTTAATTTGTGGTACGAGTCGTTAACTTGTAGCACATTAACAGGCCGTTCTAAATTTCGGTTCTAATGAATCCATCGATCCATCAGTCAATCAATATATCTTCTCCCACATGCACTTATTGTGCGACTACATATGAACTCGTGCCCACACGTGTGATCCGATCTAGTTTTTGTTAGCCATCTATATTAGATCTGGTGGCATTGCGCTCTAATAACACAGAGGGGCTTTTCCATTAGGAATACCATCATCATCAGTGTTGATCCAAACCCGTTGTTGGTCTTTTTGTACGTGGATTTTAGGATCTACATGTGGTTTTTCTCCCATATGGGCTACATGTGGGATCTACGTGTGGTTTTTCTAATATTGAGCTTGTTCTACTATGAAGACAAGCAGAAGTGAGAGTCTATCAACTGCAAATTAGAATGAGGACCAGCAAGAAAGCCTAAAATGATTCTTATCAGTCCTTCCACAATAAGTGCATGCCCCATGTACCCATATTAGGGAGTCTACATATGGTTTTTCCCATACATAGGCTACATATTAAGTGCTACATGTGGTTTTTCACCCATATAGACTTCATGTGGGAATCTACATATGGTTTTTTGCCTGTATAGGCTACATGTGGGATTCTACATGTGGTTTTTCACCCATATAGACTTCATGTGGGAATCTACATGTGGTGGTAACACAAGAAGTGGTGTTGTCATCTAAGCTAAGTGACCACCACACTGTTAGAAAAATTTGAACATACACCTAAGTGGGAAAAAGCACCAAGCTAAACAAGCATAACTCAGCACCCGCCTACTATTATCGCAGACACTATTTAAAATGGGATGCGGATCCCATGTACAGATTCAGTTCTTGATCGCCAATTAATCTCATCTGATGACGAGATGCGGATCACGTGACGCATCTGGTTAGGCCTTTCCATTAGGGATCTCAGCACCGCAAATTAGAATGAGGACTAGCAAGAAAGCCTAAAATGATTCTTATCAGTCCTTCCACAATAAGTGCATCCCTCATGTACACACGTTAGGGAATCTACATATGGTTTTTCCCATACATAGACTACATGTGGGGATCTACATGTGGTTTTTTCCCCATAAAGACTACATGTGGAATCTACATGTGGTTTTTCCCCTGTATAGGGTACATGTGGGATCTACATGTGGTTTTACCCCCATAAAGACTACATGTGGAATCTACATGTGGTTTTCCCCCCATAACAAGCTAAACAAGTAGAACTCAATCTCAAAGCAGACACTATTAAAAGCCAAATGAGTAGAGACTCTACATTTGGGGATATACATGTGGATGTAGCCAATATATAGGCTACATGTGGCGATCTACTTTTGTACATGCACTTTAGGTTTTTTCCATATTAAAGTGTCTGCTACGAAGAGAAAAGGAGTGGATACTCCAACCCTAACCCTAACCCTAACCGTAACCCTACTAACCCTAGACTAACCCTAACCCTAACCTACAACATTTTTTATATTGTTTTTTATGAACCAAAATACAAATAAATTTGTGTTAATTTTAATATCCGTTTGATGTGAACAATTTTATATTGGTTAGTTACGTGGCTAGCCAAGAAATTTAAAAAAAATATAAAAAAACAAAGCACATACATATGACTGTCTATTTTGTAGAGTTCAGAAGGAAATGTACGTAAAGAGTGGAGAGGCGTATGTGATTAATGATAGAACTTAAATATCTATAAACTCCACATTGGAAACTTATTACCTATTACCTCCCAGCTACAAATATTAACGTATTTAATATTTGTAGTTTATCATAAATTTTTTTTACATTCAGTGAACTATAAGTTATATTGACATACTTGTTTACACATTTTTTTTACATGCGATTTAAAAATTATGAGTATAAATGATTTATGTACACTTAACCCGTTAGTGACGATGACAGGTACAAGTACTTAACCCGTTATCATCATTAACGTGTTAAGTTAAAGTACTTTGGCAGAAACCAATAACACTTAACCCGTTCTTAGCGACAACGGGTTACACTTAACCCGTTGTCGCCAAGAACGGATTAACCAGGTGAATTTTACAGACACTGTACAAGTTGAGATGTGTATCAATTTGGTGGGGACAATTGTTGTCCTTGCTGCTCCTTTTCCGAAAATTGGCTCATAACTTGGTTGACTAACTGCTAATTTCATATTGTTATCTTCTTCTTTATGTTTAATCCATCTTTGTCCCTTCCGTTTTGTGCTGATCCCTTCTCTATTGATGAGCAGCCCTCTCTACATTATTTGGTCTTATCATGCTCCCCACTGAATTTTCTAGCCTATATGATGGACCATTGATCTTCTTCTCTTCAAGAGTGAGTCTCCTCTTCTTCTCTTCAGGAGAACTCAATTGGAGTCTCCTCAATCTTCATAAGTGTTCTCTTGTTCTCTTCTTCTAGCCAATACCAGGTGTCATCAAAGTACTGCCCTTCTCTTCAAGACCCCTCTTTTCTTCCCAATAGGGAAGACAAAGTTTCAGTTGTAGAAGAAAATTGAGGTGTAATCAATATTCTCTTCTTCTCTTCAAGACCCCTACAACTGTGCTTGTGTATGGAGAATGGCAAGATTAGAGAAGGGCTGCCGGCTCTACCCGTTTTTCCACAGTGTTTCTCTTAGTCTTCTATTTTTTTTGCTTTTATATGTGTTAGCATAAGTAGCATTTGTACGCCTTTCATACACATTCGTTCTCTATTGTTACACAGAATGTAGAAATTCTCTGCTTTCGTCGGACGGAGTAGTGGTGGGTGTCACAGTGTATTCATGGAACTTTTCGACTTCTTGGCATGCACACCTCACAATCGTGCCACAAATAGTACGAATATGAAGAGTGCGTGTCAAGAAGTCGTTAAGTACTTTGAATATACGGTTACACCCACTACTACTCCGGCCGACAAAGTAGATGATTTCTATATTCTGTGTAACAATAGAGAACAAAATTGTATGCAGAGGGTACAACTGGCTATTTATGCATTCAAGACCTTTTGAGTTCAAGGATGGTCGCCTACAATTGTTCTTGTGTATGGAGATGCAGGAGCAGAGAGACTTGTTTCAGTGTACAAGTGCATGCTCGGTTTCTCTCAAGCGGTAGGGGGGCCGCTGGCTCTGCCTTTTTTTTACCCACAATGTTTTCCTTAGTCTTCTATTTTTTTAGCTTTTAGCTGTGTTTGCATATGTAGCAATTGTACGCCTTTCATACACATTCGTTCTCTATTGTTACACAGAGTGTAAAAATTCTCGGCTTTCGTCGGGCGGAGTAGTGGTGGGTGTCACGGTGTATTCATGGTACTTTTCGACTTCTTGGCATGCACACCTCACAATCGTGCCACAAATAGTACGAATATGAGGAGTGCGTGCCAAGAAGTCGTTAAGTACTTTTAATATACGGTTACACCCACTACTACTCTATCCGACGAAGCCGAGAATTTTTACCTCTGTGTAATAGTAGTGAACGAAATTGTATGCAGGGGGTACAACTGGCTACTTATGCATTCAAAAAAAGGCAGAGTCAGCAGTCCTTCCTTCCACTTCCGAGAAGAAAGCGAGCATGCACTTGTATACTAAATTAATTTCAACTGAAATTTTGTGTTTCTTCAAACAATATGTTATTGCCAGTTTGTAATGTTCCTTTATATGAATAAATTTTGTTTTGCAAATGGCTTGTTGTGGATAAAATATCTTGTATATGTATCAACAAAAGAAGATATGTCCAACACCCGTAAAAGTTATTCGGCATATTTTTAAGCGGAGAATCCACAAATATGTATATGTATCAACAAAAGAAGATAGCACAGAGTTGAAAGAAATGTAAGGAATTCTTAACCTATCCCGTTATTCCCAATAGCGGTTTATGGGATATAAATCGTCAATGCCAATAACGTGTTACGTGGAGAGATATTGGCCGAGCTTCAGCCCCTACATGTGATGTATTGGACCAAAGTACTGCCAATATCTATCTCCTTAACCCGTTATTGCCAATAACGGGTTAGGTTATCTTAAGCCGTTAACTCCAATAACGGGTTACGTAGAGAGCTGTTGGCCGAACTAAACCCCTATATGTGAAGTATTGTACCAAAGTACTGCCAATATCCATCTCCTTAACCCGTTATTGCCAATAACGGGTTAGGTTATATTAAGCCGTTAACGCCAATAACGGGTTACGTAGAGAGGTGTTGGCCGAACTAAACCCATATATGTGAAGTATTGGACCAAAGTACTGCCAATATCTATCTCCTTAACCCGTTATTGCCAATAACGGGTTAGGTTATCTTTAACCGTTAACGCCAATAACGGGTTAAGTGGAGAGATAATGGCCGAACTAAAACCCCTGCATGTGAAGTATTGGTTAAGGACTGCCAATATCTATCTCCTTAAACCGTTATTGGGGAAAACGTGTTAAGTGTCATATCCCGTTATTCTTCTGAATACTGCATACATTTTCACAATTTTCCACAATATAGATATATCATCCACAAAATACACAATCTCCAGCACAAATAACAAATCTGTTCATATCGGCATGCAGACAATTTTCGTTAACACAAAATTCACAGACAGACTGTGTCAAATTTTTCGAATTGCACACATATACCAATTTCACATTATTCCTAAAATTGCACACATATACCAATAACACAAAAAACTGACATTGGCCGACATTACATTATGATTAAATACATCATTAATTTACTTGTACCAAACAAGCCTACGGCAATTATCCACACAAATATACAATCCAAAAGCAACACATTTTTCAACGCATTGCTTCTTTCCATTGGGTGCGTTTTTTTTGTTTCATTCCTGACCTATACCAGAAAATTAAAAAAACAAAAAGTTAACAATCCAGTCGAAATTAATATTTATCTGCACGAATAAATATAAAATTTTAGCAATTATTCGGTGATTATTTTGAAATTGTTTGATATGACATACATATTTATAAATTTCTTAAAACCCCCTTAGCACGAACCTTCGCATTCGTCATCATCACTCTCTACAGCGTTTGGAGCTTCTTCATTCCCCACCGATCCACTAAAAAAAGTAAGAAGAATGAGTTAGTACCAACCAAATTAACATTTATTGAGTCCAATTAACAAATACAAAATCTCTGATATAATACCTTGCTACATTTTTTGGGCAATTCCGTGAATCGTGGCCTACGACACGAAGACATGTCCTGCAAAGTCGTGGTCTCTTCGTTTTTTGACCTTCTCTTACCGACTTCAACCGTTTCCCTTTGGGCTGCCCCTTTGTGGTGCACTGTACCGGGTCACCTACATGTGCATGTGCATGTGATTGTCCACCACTCTCAGGTTGTGTGCTACCTTCGTGTGGTGTGCTGTTCACTGACTCAATCTTAGCAAAGCCTTCAATTCCCTTCAGCATGTGGTCGAGCATGTACTTGTATCCTCGCTCTGAAGAACAACCAAGATCGACCAAATGTCTTGAGTGCATACTCAGTTCACAATAACGCGAAGCAAAATTGTCGCCCATATTATTGGGAACCGGTATACTGCTTCTCATTTGATCCCTGGTCCATCGCCTACAAATATATTGTTCGGGTAGTGCGGTGTGATCTGTGAACCGAATAACTGCAAGTAGATGTTTGCAGGGAATGCCTACGAAGTAGTACATGGAACAAGGGCATTTAGCAATTTTAGTGATTTTACAATAATAAATCACCATCCCCGGTTCTGAATTTCCACAAACTGTTACAGAATAAGCTGCACTATCCGGTGTATCCATACTCGCAATTAAACTCACATTAAGTAATAAGCTTTTGACAACTTCTTGTTGAAATTTGTAGAAAATCTTCAAAGTGTATGTCCCTGCCATTTGTGACTCCAATGCCCACTCGGTCTTCAATTTTGGCCGCTCCTCGCGATTACGATGTGTTTCTTTAAGTTCACCGTGTCTTTGTTTTACTAAGAGTCGGTCAAAGATGATAGCAAATTCATGTAGTGAGTACTTTTTATGAGTATGGTGCTTCAAGGATGAATGTAGCGATTCGCTACGTTGGGTACTCAACATGCCCCCCCAAAATGAGTCTCTTGCGTACACAGGGGCCCATTTTTCGCGGATCTCAAATTTTTCCTTCAACCATTTGTTATTTTCTAGTTTGTACTAAGAGATCAAACTTTTCCACTTCTGCTCGAATTCTGTTTTAAATTCCGCCGTATAAATGATAGTCTTCAAAGCATCCCTGAACTCATCAACGTTATTCGACATTCGAACTTCATGCGGTAGCTTATCCAAAATATGCCAAATGCAATATCTATGTGACGTGGTTGGAAAAACTTTGGAAATTGCAGAAGTTATCCCGCGATCCTCATCTGTCACGATGTTGATCGGATCACATGGCATTGCAGCACGCCACTTTTCAAAGAACCACTCAAATGAGGACGTCTTCTCATTAGGAATGAACCCACAACCTAGGAATATTGATTGCCAATGATGGTGGAATTCAACAAATGGTACGAACAACATCCCGTATCGGTTTGTGTTGTAGGTAGCGTCAAAGCAGAGAACATCCGCAAATACTTTGTAATTATTTCTAGCGATACCGTCCACCCAGACACAATGTGTCAATCGCCCTTCGGGGTCACATTGGTAATCAAAATAGAATAAGGGATCGGTCGCCTTTTTGGATTCAAAAAACTCAAGTAGCATTTGTCCGTCGTGTCCTTTTAAACCCTTCATCTCGTCTCTCCTGAGATTTCTTACATCGGTTTCGGTGAATTCAATTTTCTCATTACCTCCACTTGCACCTTCAAAGAATAGCATTTGTTTGCATACAGGGACATTAGCTTCGGTAAGTTGACCAATTACATTTTTATCTGTCTTAGTCAATTCACGGTTTCAAGATAGCAAGTGACGTCTACCGGGTGAAGTAAATTCGTGATTGTGTGCTTCATTTAACGAATAAAGAATCCACGAATTACTTTGTGAATTACTATGCGGGTTTAGTTTGACACGGACAAAAGCTTTGCAACCCGTTCTAGAAGTTGTACCTCGTCTAGTTTCATTATGGCTATTCGGTGACTCCCCGGCTTTATTACAGATGTATGATTTATCCACTACATCGTTTCCCTTATATTTATTTCCACCCTTATGCATAGCGAATCCCGCACATTTGCAATATGATGAATAAAATTTTTCCGCATCCTCAAGGGTGGGAAATGTCATACCAATCTTCGGTTTTAGGTGCTCGTCAACATGAGGAAGATACCCGCCAAGTTGTTGTGCACGAACAAATTTATCCCCGGCAACAGAACTTCCTTCGAAACTGTCCATACCTAAGAAACCGTGAAAAGGAGAATAGTTAGGGGTACTAAACCGTTGTATTTGGTGTTTTTATAAGTGCGCAAGCCACCACAACTTGAAAAGGAGAAAAGTTTCGTATTTTTTGGAGGTGGTTTGAAGTGTAGTTTTATAATCGGCCCGCACTTAGAAAATTCTAATTCTAAAACTTATAATGCGAGGAAATGAAGCAAAACCGCACAAACGGCATCCGAAAATTATAAAACTTTCCTTCTAGGTGGAATTCACGTAGGGCAAGCCACCCGAACTTGTAGAAGGGAGTTTCGACTCACGGTTTGCGAGATACGACCGTATACCGCTTTATAATAGTTTTTTTCAACCGAAAGCGATACGCGGCCGTATCTCTCGAATCGTGAGTCGAAACTCACTTCTACAAGTTCGGGTGGCTTCTCATGGGGGACACCAACCTAATCGCAACGTTTCGTATTTTTTGGAGGTCGTTTGAACGGTTTTCTAATCTACCCGCACTTAGAAAATTCTAAGTCTAAAACTTGTAGTGCGAGGAAGTTGAGAAAACCGCGCAAACGGCACCCGAAAATTATAAATCTTTCCGACTAGGTCGGATTCACGTAGGGCAAGCCACCCGAACTTGTAGAAGCGAGTTTCGACTCACGGTTCGTGAGATACGGCCGTGTACCGGGTTTAGTTGTTTTTTTCCAACCAAAACCGATACGCGGCCGTATCTCTCGGACCGTGAGTCGAAATTCACTTCTACAACTTCGGGTCATTTCTCGTAGGTGACACCAACCAAATCACAAAGTTTCGTATTTTTGGGAGGTCGTTTGAAGGGTTTTCTAACCTACCCGCACTTAGAAAATTTTAAGTCTAAAACTTATAATGCGAGGAAGTTGAGAAAACCGCACAAACGGCATCCGAAAATTTCAAAACATTCCGAGTTGGTCAGGTTTACGTAGGGCAAGCCACCCGAACTTGTAGAAGCGAGTTTCGACTCACGGTTTACGAGATACGACCGTATACCGCTTTATAATAGTTTTTTTCAACCGAAAGCGATACGCGACCGTATCGCTCGAACCGTGAGTCGAAACTCACTTCTACAAGTTCGGGTGGCTTCTCCTTGGGGACACCAACCAGCCCGCAAAGTTTCGTATTTTTTAGAGGTCGTTTGAAGAGTTTTCTAATCTACCCGCACTTAGAAAATTCTAAGGCTAAAACTTGTAATGCAAGGAAGTTGAGAAAACCGCGCAAACGGCATCCGAAAATTATAAAACTTTTCGACTTGGTCGGATTCACGTAGGGCAAGCCACCCGAACTTGTAGAAGCGAGTTTCGAGTCACGGTTCGCGAGATACGGCCGTCTACCGCTTTACTTGGTTTTTTCCCAATCGTAAGCGATACGCGGCCGTATCTCTCGAACCGTGAGTCGAAACTCACTTCTACAAGTTGGTTTGGCTTCTCGTAGGTGACACTAACTAACTCGCATGGTTTCGTATTTTTTGGAGGTCGTTTGAAGGGTAATCTAATCTAATCTAACCGCACTTACAAAATTTTAAGTCTAAAACTTGTAATGCGAGGAAGTTGAGCAAAACCGCACAAACGGCATCCAAAAATTTTAAAACTTTCCGACTTGGTCGAATTCACGTAGGGCAAGCCACCCGAACTTGTAGAACCGAGTTTCGAGTCACGGTTTGCGATATACGGCCGTGCACCGCTATACTTGGTTTTTTCCAACCGAAAGCGATACGCGGCCATATCTCTCGAACCGTGAGTCGAAACTCGTTTCTACAAGTTGGTGTGGCTTGTACTACGTGAGACGAACCTACTCGGAAAGTTTCGTATTTTTTTACGGTCGTTCGCAGGGTTTTCAACCATAACCGCACTGAAAAGTTTCTAACTAATTTCGTATATACAATTCTAATTCTACAAGTTACTAATGCAAGCAACATAATTCGGCAATTGAATATACTTGAGGTCAACCCGATTCTACATCTAAAATCTACTAACGCATTTAAATTTTTTCCAAATTTCTAAATAAATTACTACACACAAATTCAATCAAAAAATTACAAATGTAGATTATTGGGGTAAAGTAATAGTGTATACCTTACGGAATAGGTCGAAATCAAGCCAAGCAAACGGTTTTGGAAGAGAACTAGGGTTCCGAATTCGTATCGAAGAGGGGAAGAGAAGCTAGGGTTTCGATCGTCGGAGTTCGAGGGTTTCGATCTTCGGAGTGGGGAGAGAAGAGGGAGAGCGGACGTGTCGATCGTCGGAGATAGGGTTTTAGGGTTTTTTTTCGTCGTTGGGTTTGGGTTGGTCGTTGGAGTTGGGAGAGAAGAAGAAGACGAACTGTATGTCGACAAAAATGAAAAAAGATAGCCTTAACCCGTTCTTCCCAATAACGGGTTAAGGCCATTTTTTTAAATAAAATTTTGCCTTAACCCGTTCTTGCCAACGACGGGTTAAGGCAAGATCTGATCAAAAAAAATCTGGACCGTTGGATCTTTGATCCAACGGTCGAGATCGAAGTTCGCACGGGTCCGTGCGAACCGACCCGTTCCGGCCCGTTTGCGACCGAAGAACGCTCTCTCTCTCTCTCTATATATATATAGGGTAAAAGGGATATGAGCAACTTGCTCATTTAGTAAATGAGCAAGTGATTCTGTGGCATGCATGTGATACATTGGACAACTAACCCTTTTAAAGATTTTCCAATCACATGCATGCCACATCATCAATTGCTCATTTACTAAATGAGCAAGTTGCTCACCCCCCTTTTTCCCATATATATATATATATATACACACACACACACACTTATGAAAACATGGACTTTTACACTCTAATTTATAATTATTTTTCAACTTATACTAATGAAAATATGGAATTTTATTTACAACTAATTATTGTCATACTATTCAAACTTAAGCTATATAATTGTTGATTTACTGTTTACAAGGCTTTTCATATGCTGTATCGTTCTGAAGATGTGTCGTAGGCACATGCCCACGGACAAATCTAGTATATATATATATATATATATATCAGACCACTCAATTCCTTAATTTATAACAATTTCATGAATTGACCATTGGAAAATGCTATCTTATTATATACACATTTTGTGATCCTAGTAGATAGACAAGCTTTGTGTACTTCTGCCATTAGTCTAATAATTCTGATATTATTCTACTAACTGAGGTGTTAAAACTAATTTCTATTGTGAACACCTCTGTCTCGATTTTTCTTTAAATATATATACAGGCATCTTTGTCTTCATTAGAAGACCATACCAACCCTGTTTCAGTCAATGCACAATTACTTTGGTTGTTTATATGGTTGGAGTGGTTGAAGTTGGAGGTCCCGTAAATTGACAACACTGATATTTCTTCCCCACTTTCCTGAATTTTTTGCTGTACTAGGCCATTTTTTTTGATAGTATTTGCGTTTTTAGGCCAGGTTCCAATCTATTAGCGTTCGTGGGCTAGCCACTGCCACGTCAGCAGCGGCCGCTATTGAGAATAACGGCCTCTTCATATCCATCAAATTTGTACTCCCACACTTGGTAGAGTACGGGGGGGATTGGGCTGAGTATGTGTAAAGGATGTCGCTAATGCCACTAGCGACCTCCTCCAACTGAGGTCGCTATTCCCAATAGCGACCACAGTGGTAGGCTATTATGAGTCATATTCACAGAGGTTAAGCTGATTTGGCAAACAGCATAATCGCTAATGTCAATCGCGACCTATCATACCTGTGGTCGCGATTGGTAATCGCGACCTTAGTATAAACATCACAGAGGATAAGCTGATTTGGCAAACAGCATAATCACTAATGTAAATCGCGACCTATCATAACTGTGGTCGCGATTGGTAATCGCGACCTTAGTATAAACATCCAAGACTCATAATAGCCTACCACTGTGGCCGCGATTGGGAGTAGCGACCTCAGTTGGAGGAGGTCGCTAGTGGCATTAGCGACCTCCTTTACACATACTCAGCCCAATCCCCCCGTACTCTACCAAGTGTGGGAGTACAAATTTGGTGAATATGAAGATGCCGTTATTCCCAATAGCGGCCGCTGCTGACGTGGCAGTGGCTAGCCCACGAACACTAATAGTTTGAGACCTGGCCTAAAAACGCAAATACTATCAAAAAGTGGCCTAGTATGGCAAAAAACTCCACTTTCCTGACCGAAGCTAAGGCAGGAAAGAAGACCAAACCTTTTATTTTGGTCATGTAATGAGCATCATGGTCTGCATGTGAAATACATAAACATCATTGTCTTGTTACTTGATTATTTGTTTTATTAAAAACTTTTTAATGAAACATTGGAGGCCAATGCCAACCTTTTATTTAAAAAAAAAAGAAAAAGAAGAAGACCAAACCATAGCAAAATGTTTATATTCATAGCGAGTTTGTAACGGTTTTGTCGAAAAGTTTTGAGCAAACAAGTAGTGTGTCAACAAGTGTTTACAACTGTAACATCTAGCATTCCCTCAGGTTTGACAATGTATGCATGTAGTAGATACCAAACACACATGACTAATACTTAAATTTACTTGACTGATGTTTAAGCTAAGGTTTGATACTTTGATTCAATGCTAAACAAACAGTATTTACATTAATCATGCATCATGTCAAGTCTTCTATCAATCATGTTCTCCATCGGTCAAGTCAGTCAACTAAGATATTTTATTTTATTTTATTTTATTTTTTAACAAAGGTGACCCCGTCAACGCTTTATTAATGATAATTAACGAAACACAGAACTAACTACTAATAATTACAACAAAGTCCGTGCGAGCGGAGGTGTTGACGTATGAATTGCTCTCATATGATGCTTGAAATTAACTTATGAATCACTGATGGGGGCGACGGAGGTATCTGTGCGAGTGACGGAGCTGATAAACGGTGTACAAGCAAGGAACTGAGAGAGAATAAGCTCAAATTGGCACGAGAAATTGAATTGGACGAGGTCACCTGATCAGTAGGATTAAATTTCGTTGTATTTTTGCTTGTTGGCTGTGGTGTATGAATTCCAGAACCCAGCCTATTGGAATCTGAACTTTATAAGCCTTATTTTTGGTTATTTGTTTTGTTAAATTTTTTAATGAAACACGGGAGGATCAAGGCCAACCTTTTACGATCAAAAAAAAAAAAATCACAACAAAGTCTAGGACATCAACTACATTAACTCTTACAACATCTAATCAACAACTAAGATTTGTGTTAGTCATCAAAGGAAGCTACATCAAAAAAGAGCAAAAGTTGGAGCTGAAAAAGAACCCAAATCTGTTTTGAGTTTGATTCACTGGATAAAGAAGCAATAACAAGAGAAATTGAGCTACTTCTTACTGGTACAACAGAATTAATATCGAACAATTCAAGAAGAACACAACAATTTAGTAATTATAAACTTTGGTACCTGTAGTTTGATTGCAGATATTGTTACACAGATTGTTCAACTGTATCTGCATCTAGCTAGTGAGTATAAACTTTGATGCCATCCCAACTGTATCTACTACATGTAGATGTAGATCATCATCAGTTTTTGCACATACTCTTCAAATCCAAAGTCAGCTTTACTGAAACAAAAAAAAAACTTGGAACAGTAACAAACCTACAGGAAACATTAACACTGAAAAGAACATTTAGTTGACACCCTGCAAAATTAAGCACACTACCAGAGGCGAACAAGCTGGGCATGCACGATATATATGAAATTAATTCACATATTTTTCTACGATAATTTCGAGTGCATAAACTAGACATAGAAAAGTACAACCATCATCAACATTCCGTAAACTCCAAGAGATACAACATCAAAAACAAACTATGTAACTTTAACATGCACTGAGGATTGACACCTGACATCTATAACCTTAATCAATGTACACTGTTAGACAAAAGTACTCATCGATCGACAGGCAACCCGAACGGATGAAGGAGTCATGTTGAAGGCCCTATCCCATGCATACTGAAATTTGACCGACATAGTACTTGGAATTCCTTTCCCATCATTCACCAAGTAGTCATTGCCATCCCTTCTAAACAGCATAGGATCAACCTTCATAGAGCTCGCAAACCCTTCCGGTCTCAGAAACACATTGATCAGAGTGCACCGACACGTGTTCTTCACCTCCACCTCGAAGATTGGGTCATAGCCAAACTTCTTGCCAGTGTTTGTGATCCCAAGCTCGACGCTCGAGAGGCCACACCTCCTCTGGCCATTCACTAGGAGGATTCCGGGAGTTAGAAGAAAGACAGCCAGGAGAAGTCGAATTGCAATTGCCATCTCTCTTAATTTGTTTTAGTATCCTTTTCTATTACTGGATGTTGCATAATATCCAGGTCGATCTTTGCAGTATTTATAGATTTTTAAGGGTGATGATCTTTTGACACAATACTCTACTAATCTTTTCAATTCTCAGATAATGCATGATCAAACAGTGATTGAGATAAGATGATTCGGACTTTTGCATCGGATACCCTCCAACTCTTTTGCAGGGCCGGCCCTAGAATTTTGGGGGCCCGAAACAAACTCCCAAAAAGGGGTCCCACATATACTAAAAAAAAAAAAAAAATCGATTCATGTATTAGAATTTTTTTCACATATAATCCACATACACACATTTCTAAATTTTTTGTTTTTTGTTTTTGATTTCAAGGCATGATGCAAATGTTTCACATATAATCCACATACACACATTTCTAAATTTTTTGTTTTTTGTTTTTGATTTCAAGGCATGATGCAAATGTTTCACTTGTATTAGGGCTGGACCGGCCCTGCTCTTTTGCTTTGGCATACTTGTGTGAATACATTGTCATCATTAAAAGTAGGTTTTTAACACGAAAAAATTTCAAAATACGCCATAACTAGTAGTAAAGGTGACATCAATAAAGCACCGTAAAGAGTGCAAGTTGATCTAAGTTAATATCAAAATTTACAGTCTTTATTATGTGACCAAGAAACAAACTCCCACAGTAACAAATTTTGTGATATGAAATATGTTCAACTTGGAGGTACAATATTAGGTTATAAAAGGATACGCATGGAAAGAAACGTAAGCTAAGAATATAAATTTGCAACAACAACAACAACAAAAAAAAAAGTTTGTAGGGAATAAGTGAAAAGATCAATTTTGAAGGGTATGCGTGCAAAAGTCGAAAGATGCTAATATATTGGATTAGGATTTCTCATCATAACAAATCAGGACAAGTACCGCATTCTTGCATAACAACTTGGGAGTATTAGAGCATCCACAGCGGTTTCTTATAATTGACAATTTGTCATTTTATAAGAAACGATAGTCTGCAGTGGTTTTCTATTTTTTCATTTTTTAGCAAACCTTCTATATCTGTTTCTCATATATAAGAAACGAAATACCCATCCTCAAATTATAAAGGACAGGATATCATATACCGTCGCTTCGATTTTATAATATTTTAATCCCGTCAAACGGAAAAACATATACCGTCACTCCGATTTTTTTTTTTTTTTTTTTTTTTTTTTTTTTTTTTAAAAACTCCTCAGACGAGATATGTTATCCCGTCTGAATCGGACGGGAGAACATATCCCGTCCCAGGAGATTTTCATTTTTTTCTTAATTTTTTTTTAAATGAACGACCAAGATTCATCCGATCGGAAAAAAATTAAAATTTCTCGGACGGGATATGTTATCCCGTCCTTGAAATATGGTATTATTAGGTAGTGGGTAGGTTTAGGGGTATTAGTTAGGTATAGTTAGTTAATTAATTAGGTTTAGATATTATAATATTATTTATTTTATTTAATTAATATATTTTAATAGTTAATTAATAATTAAATTTTTAAATTTTTTTTAACACGAGAGAGACGGTATAACATATACCGTCCCACGCAATTTTTTTAAAAAATATTGCTAGACGGTATATGTTATACCGTCCCATGCAATTATTTTAAAAAAATCGCAGAATATAGCAAACAACCACTGTACCCTTCATCACTATTTGCTATTACTGTAGCATCCATTTTTTACAAAATGAGAAATACCGGATGCTCTTATCTAACAGTATTTCCGGATGCTCTTATCTAACAGTTTCCAACCTTTGATTACCTTGATCCTTATAGTGTCTTTTCTAAAAGTGGGGTAAGGTAAGGTAACTAGGCAAGGTTAGGTAATAACCTATTTTCAGCAATCCCCACCTTCTTTTAATATGCAGCTAGGCTTTTTTGTCAACACTGAAATAGCCAAGTAAAGCCCCAGGAAACTACACAAATTAAACATACCTTTCAGTCAATTAGATACGTACTCCAGATAGAAGGATGGTAATATGTCATACAGTACAGGACATATTTATGACCTGATCCCATCTGATCTCATCTGATCTCCATCATTATGAGTTTATGACCATAACTCTCAAGTCAAGTCGAGCCTTCTCCATCCAATTTTAAGTCAGTCAATGAAGGATGCAAATCCACGTTTCTCACATTAACTTCTCACCTCTTTTCCTCTCCATTCAATAGACAATGTGTTCACATCCAAATCTTTTGGTAGTACTCGAAGGAATTTACTGTTAAAGACTCTTCCTAATCTCAAAAGAACCTAAAATAGTATTCAGATTCACTTCAGTTTGCAGAAAGGATCAGTTTGCAGAAAGGATACCACTAAGAGTCTGGTAATAACATTGTCAGTTATGATAAGCCCTTACGGGAGAACAACTATTTTTAATTTTTTTTTCATATATATGATATAGTCGAAAGACTCTAACCCGCAAATATATAAATTATAACGGAAAGAAAAATACAAAGTACAGATTTACAAAAAAACACTCAATACAAGAATAATGAATAACTGACAAACTGCCAAGCAGCACATGGCAAGAGGGCAAATAAGAAATCTGCAACGAACAACAAAAATCTAAAAGAATAGAGCAGAGGAGTGAGATACTCGTCGTTAGGCTAAAAAACAACACAAATACAACCGACCCAGCAGATACAACAAGCAACAACTGCCATCTACGAAGGTAGGTACCACAATGCAGCACCCACGACATTGCTGCAACAAAGAACACAGAGTAACACGAAATATTATTGTGTGTTAGGTTTTGGCCTCAAATACACGTAGGTACTGAGTACTTGAAGTTGGAGAATAAGAGGAGGAGACAAAAAAGTAAGAGAAGACAAGCAGCGAGTAGAAGAATGCAGCCTGAAGGGTTGCGGTCAGCCGACCCTAGCTGCTGAGAGTTTCAAAGGTGAGAAAAAGAGAGATTGAGAGTTGTAATCTCTTTGTAATCTTTGTATTTCTTGGGGAATAAGAAGTACTGGTTATATCTGCATATTGATTGTGTTCTTGTGAGATCTTGCTTAGTATTGTGGTGGCTTGTTCTTGGTTCATCTAAGTCTTGAGAGTTTCTATCGCTTGTAGTGTGTCTCCGCTATTAGCACAACGAGTTGTGGGGTAGATTTCTTCGACATGGTGGGCCAGAGAAGCAACCCCAACAAGAACTGCCACCAAAGCCTAAAAAAAGCAACAACAAAAAAAAACAGCGATAGATGAACATAGAAAAAGGACACCATGTATAGCGACTTTTGAAGGGGGCCACTGAAATGTCTCCTCCTGCTGCCAACAATCTTTCTTCGGAATTCTACGTAGACGAAAGGACAGCATTAACCAAAATCAATCAACCGCCTCGCAATAGATGCCTGCCTGACCCGGCATTGAGTTTAGATTCAACTTTATCAATCACTGGAATCCAATCAGATTTATGAAGTTTTCCCCATCTCAAGGGGATTCCAAGATATCACCACAAGAAATTTTCCATATACCAACGGACACCTATAGCGACGGATCACTTTAACCGTGGGTATAGGCATCATATACCTACAGACGTATAGTAAACTGTGGGTATATGTATCCTATAGCTTTAGAGATTTTAATCCGTAACTATAAGTTTTACTAACGGATAAAACATTGTGGGTATATTCCATAATTTATTTTCCCCCCAAATCTCAAATCCCCCAATTTATACACACTCTCTCTCACCGATCTCTCTCTCTCTCTCTCTCCGCCTCCTTATTTTCTCCGTCCTCCTCTTCACCCGCAACTGCAAAAACCACGCCACCACGTCAGCGTCGCCGCTGTCCTCGCCCCGTCACCGGCGATTCCGAAGGCGGCGGATTCCGAAGGCGGACGGAGGAGGAGGACGTACGGCGGAGGAGGTTTTTGGCGGAGGCGGTGGAATCGGACGGTGGAGAGAGCTTCTTGATCGAAGGGAGGAGAAGAAACCTCATATTTTGCCGGAAGTGGGACCCGATCACCGGTGGTGACGTCAGGTGAGCTTTCGATTTGGTTGATTTCTTGTTAGGGTTAGGGTTTGAAATGGTCAAGAGCTATTTTTGGTAGTAAAGAAACGAACTTTATGGGGAATTATGTTGATTGCAATTTAAAAGTTTGAATTTTGATGAATGTTTGGTATTTAATTATAGTTATTTGGATAATTGTAGGAATTCGATGCATGTTATTGTTGGCTTTTGAGAAAGTGGTGTAACTGTGTAAGACTTATTTTCTTAGAACAACTTTATTTCTCTTCCTAATTTTCCTACTTTAGTTAGAGGAAATTGTTTGATAATCCTCCTAACTATTATGCAGCACTATGTATAAAATCATGATGCTTATTGCAGCAGAGAAATTGCAACCTAGAAAGTCATGGATGTTTGATGCATTTTAGAAGAAAATTAGCTATCCTCATTCCACTGCCCAAGTGAGACTTTGAAATTCGTAAATAAATAAATAAATGATAATTGATATACTTAAAGGCTCATTCTAACTTTCAATATCTAGATAAAATTGGCAATACATCGAAAATTAATTATATCGTGCATTTCCATAGAGAATTTCAAATCCCAAATTAACCAAATCACGAGTATAGGCTGGATGTTTGCAAGTACTTCTGTACTTGTATAACATCATAAAGAAATTATTAGGTATCACTGATCAGAAGCTGTTATAAAGAGTAGCATTCTTCATATGCTATTGCGATTTATGAATTATCTCTGCATTATTGGTTTTTCTGATGTGTTTTTATTTGTGTAGGCATATGAAATTACAGGCTGGATTAGCTGTCTGCACTTTGAAGGCTATAACAAGCTAAGCAAATTGCAAAAGATTGAGTGGAATAACCGGTATGATTTGTGTATCGTGTTTAATCAGTTTCTTACTAGATAGTTCTATTTTTGTGAATTCCTTAGTCTCTACATAATCTTTTGCACAACTTCTTATACAGGGGCTTTTCTACCTTCCATGCAATTGTCGATGCAGTAGTTTCTTTCTACCTGCTTGCAGTATTCACTTTTTTTGTCAAGTATGAATAAAAATGGTGAATATTTTGACTTATTGTATTCCCAATTGCAGTTTCTTCAAAGTTTGTTCCTGAAAGGTTAAGCAAATTAGTAGTTCCTATCATGGTGGAACATGGACTTGAAAGGTTAAGCAAATATAGTTTTTTTAAAAGTAAAAAAACTTATAATTGTTATCAACTTGCTCAAATAATTTAATTGCGAAAAAAGTGATAAGACTAAGCCTAAGAATATTCCTCAAAGTTCAGTTTCTATTATTTATATTAATGATATTGGTAAGTGAATAAGGGGACTAGTGTGTCACTCTAGCTAAGTTGGCTAGGGTGACTAACTCAGAAATTACATATTTGACTTCGAAATAAAAGTCTACACCATAAAAAAATTATGCATGTACAAAGTTTAGATAATTTTCGACAAGTTTTAACCACACGACTGAAAAAACAGATCCTAGACTCTTTTTAAAACATCAATTTTTTTTATCATTTGAAGAGTGGTTAAAACTTTTTGAAAGCAATTGAAATTTGCACACAGTGCCTATGGTGTAGACCACATCCAAAGGGTTTTTATTTTGGATATGCGGTATATAATTTTTGAGTCGTCACCCTAGCCAACTTAGCTTGGGTGATACTAGGCCCTTTGTTCTTTATCAAGAATGTCATTTAACAAACTAATTGCTTTACTTTCTTTTCTTAGGACAAACTTGCTATGAACATCACCACTGAACAGGGGAAGACACTTAAAGATGCACAGGGTGATGTATTCCGTGGTTTATGTTAGTATGGAATTTATCTAAATTTATATCAAACTTTTATCCCTTTAATAGTATTCCAATATTTTGAAGGTTATGTGGACAGTTAATTTAATGGATTGTCCTTTGCGTGGTGTTGCAGAGGTGGTGGAGCCTCTTGGGGTGTGTGCTGGAATATGTCCGTTTAATTTTCCTGCAATGATTCCTTTGTGGGTATGCCTCAATTACTTATGCGCAATCAGGGTTTTATAGTTGCAATTGATAATACTTGGATGAAGTTCTCTATATTATTTAAATTTGTTTATTACCTTGCTCAACAGATCAAGATCAATTATATATTTATGCTAAAGTTCTGTTATCCTTATGCAGATGTTCCCAATGGCAGTGACATGTGGCAACACTTTTATTTTAAAGCCATCAGAAAAAGATCCAGGTAGTAGCTTCTTCCTATTGGTTACTTATCCCTTGTATTTTTCTTTGTTTATTTTTTTTGCAATTCGAAGTATTTGAAATAACTTATACTGCATAGGCACAGACATGGGACATGACAAATTGACAATTCTCAACCAAAAAGAAGTATTTTCAAATAGAGCCTACTTCTTCCAAAATCAGTACTCAATACAAAAGAAGAAGAAAAAATATAGTAAGGAAAAAGCATCAGGACATACCGTCATAGTCCGTGTTCTATCCACCTTAAAGTTTACTTATCTCTGACAATAAGATTAGGAATTTAGGATGAATAAGATTTCTATTGTGTTATTTTTTCCCTATTTTGCTTGATCTTAGAATGAAACAATAATGGGAATACAAACTTTGAAGGAGTTAATTAATGGTTAAATCCTCCTACTTAAGGAGTTAATTAGTAGTTCCTATCTAAATCAATTGTCAAGCTGTTCAATTGAAAGGTGGCTGGAGAGAGAGGGGATGATGAATTGATGGAAGTTCTTGTCTAGATGTTTATACTTGCTTTTGTTTATACTTGCTTTTCCTCACATCCTGATTAACAAAGTAACAACCGTTAACAATGAGGGTCGTTTTGTCTATCAACATGTAATTTTGGGTGCATTCATATCAAACACTTGGTCAGCTTTTCATTCTCAACAATTTCTTGATTGATTCTAGCATTGTTTTATATTTGGGTAAATTCATATTGCTATCAATATGAACTTCTTTTGAAAGGTCATAAAATTTCCTCTTCCAGTACAAACTTTTAAAATTGGGGTCTCACAATTTTGTGTCTGCATCTTAACATTGATGTGAAGATGGTGGTAGAAGAATATTATGCGGCTAAACCATGCATGGTTTGTTTGTTTACGACTGTCGAGGACCTTATGCAGCCAAGCATATCATACAGGCTTGCACTGTTTGTTTATGATTAAAGAATATATTTAATTGTTGTTGCGCATATTTCCATTTATCATGAGTTCTGTTGTCTCTTCCATATTTCTGATAACCATTTGTTAATGCTTTACCTAACGGAAAGTGATTGTCAATTTGGCATATGCTTATTTCCGAACGAGTTCTATCTCTATTTTCTTGAAACAAACATAGTTAACCTATGATTATATACATGCCATCAGTTAAGCCACTGTTCTAGTTTCTCTACTGGAATATACTAATATCAGGTTATCTTGCATTATTACTCTAGTTTAATTGATTGACTGCCTCATGGTCGGGAAAGTGATGGTCAGTTTGGAATATGACTCACTTACGAACAAGACTTGCATCTTGGCTCATTCAAGTTTTTGATCCAACCATTAAGTATCAATTGATAAAAGCAAGTCTTCCATACATAGTTATTTCTTTGCTCTCGTCTTAATTTTTTCCTAATTCATGTACCAAGTGTCCTATTCGGATTTACCTGTTCATCTGTGGCACCCAGAAGTGTTGCATGTTTTAGTAATGGACATATGGGAAATGGATTTGAAGTTAGTAATAGTAGAATATATACCTGCTAAGCTATCAGCTATCAGCTCATAGTCCATTTCTTTAGAGAAACAGGCTAAGCTATCAGCTATATACCTGCATTTTCATAACTAATAACTGAACAGAAATTTCCATTAGTCATCATGCAAACTATGAACTATTAAATACAGTAATTTAATAGGTTACAGATGCTTCAAGTGCCCCTAACCATATGCATTCTCTAAATCCAGACATTAATGAAGATATTGAAGATGGTATCTAATTAGTTTTAACTAATTCTTACTGAAATTTTTAATATTTCTTATGTTGAGTTATGTTGTGATTCATTTGTTCTTTTTGTTACTTGCAGGTGAGGATTAGAAGCTAATTTTTTCTTGATGGAGCAAACTTAGAAATTGAGTGGATGAGATTGTTATAAGACTTTATATGTTTATTATATGTGTTATGGTACTCTTAGGTTGACTTTTCAACTATTTTGTAATTAACACTCTTGTAATACTTTATTTATTTTTAATATGATTGAAGTTTAATTTTATTTAATTTTGTTTCATAAACACGTTTATTTATTTTATTGTATTCTTAGTTTATAATTGGATTAATATTATAAAAGAATACATTAAATTATCATAAGCGTAATTAATAAGAAAAAATTGTGTATGAGCAAATTATGACCTATCCGTAAAATTTGGGGGGGGGGGGGGTATGTGTAAAAATGTTGCTAAAACCTATACCAACGGACCGCACAAAAAGAACTATACCAACGGAATAAATACGGTGGGTATATATTCAAATAATTGGATGCAAAAACCATTGCTAAAACCTATAGCAATGGAGTTTCAACCGTGGGTATAGGAAAGCAAAAGGTGTCTTTAAAACCTATACCAACGGATACGAAACCGTGGGTATAACACCGAGGTTTTGTCCAACGGGTGAAAAAACCGTCGCTATAGGCTATAGTGACGGCATTTTTTAGCTAATTAAAAACGACGGAAAAATATGTCCGTTGGTATAGGTTTTACAGGCTATACCTACGGTTTTTCGCCTTTTACCCACAGATTTTTGCTGTCACTATATGTCAAATTCCTTGTAGTGTATTGGATAGGAAAGGAATTGGATGAGCAGTTGAAGAATTGGGCAATCTCAATCTAACGTTCGTCAGATCCTCCAAGCCAAAGGTGTAACGCCCTGAATTCCAAATACGACCGAATTCGAAGTTCCACAGGATCTTTACACTTCACTTCGTACAATTTTACAAGGAAATTTTGAATATTTCATCATACATCAGAGTTCTTTACAATTATTACATAGCAGAAGATAAAATGAATTATAACAGTGAAAATAATATACAACTTGCAACATCTTTAACATGTAGTTAATCAGCAGCATCATATCAAGTTTACTTCTTCATGAAATCCAATTCATTCATAATAAGCTGTGATCACGTCAGTTACTTACAACTGACGAAAATGTTATACTCGGCCATCCTCTTGCCATCTCAATACCACAAAATTTGAATGCAAATACAGTGTTAAATGTGACTACACTAAACATGTAAGTGTATGTAATGCCTTAATGCCTAATGCAGATATTTTATACTAAGATGACACTAATGCATACTTGTTCGGATTCTATGCAATCATACTATATAGGTCCGAGGGCAAGTACCTACGTACTCCACATTAAAGGGTTCGGTCCATCACCATGAAAATTATCCAGCAATAAAAGCAAGGTTTAGACGTTCCACGAGTACGGATCCCAGTCCCAGAGTACACTACCCGACTGTCTCCTCGTCATGCGAACCTCCCGCAAGTGCTCTTCTAGCCCCGGTAAACGTATATACATTGGAGTACGACAAACTATCCTCCTGACGACGCATAGTCCAGGATTTAAAATAAAAACTCGTCTCCATCGAAGCAACCTCAGTTCCGGAGTACACCGCCAGACTGGGTCTATAGTTCCGAAGTACATCGCACGACTATATAGAGTGCCCCACTTACGTTTGCCCAGGTTTACTACATCTTCTTCTAAGTGCCTAACTCTTAAGTTTAAGACATAAATAAATTATCATACCTAGAGTTAGTCTTACCCCCTACCGGACTTAATCACAAATACCGAGATAGCTTCATGATCATATCTCAAAAATATAACTCAAATCAATAATACCAGTACCCAGGGTCTCACTAAACTCTAAATCACAACTTTTCATGTACAAGAATCCATGGGTACACATACCCTTCAATAATCATGTATTAATCTCAAAGTATTCTTATCTTCAACTTATTCATAATTTGATCAATGTCTCATCTTAGTATTACTCATGATTCATTCATTCATTTATAATTCAAAATAAAACAATATTTCTTTTCATAAACTTAGATTCATCCACTTTGGATCTCCTTAGCAAATTTAAGCTCATACAACCACATCAACCATTTCTAAAACCAAAAAGTGTTATAATTTCTTCAAGAGAATTCAATTTACACAACAATAATTTACTCTTCTTTTAAAAGAAATAAATGTCACACTCTTAAAAAAATAATTTTAAAGTCATCAACTCATTTTCTATCTCAATTCCTCTTTTTTCCCCCCTCAAAATATACATGAAAATTCTAAAACTATCTTTAATAAATTATATATTACTTTATATGAATATTTGAAAATTTCCCCAATTTTGTTCACATTAGAAATCCCAAAAAAATATTAAAAACACAAAAAAAAACAAAAATTGGCCTTCGGGTTTCGAACCCAAGACCAACCCGGGACATACAGTAAGCGCCCAAGCCCAAATCCGCTAGCCAATAAGTCCATATGGACTAGGTGTTATAAAGGAGAACCGAAACCCACATATACAGCGCCTCTATGTTTGGATTTAGTTAAAAAAAATCGAAGACAGAAATAAAGGGGCTTGCTGAGTTTCGAACTCGCGACCCAGACCACAGCACGCTACAATGATAAACTTATGGTGCGCCGAATGACCAAGAAGTCCATGTGCGATTTCTGTCTATTGAGTTATGCTATTATGTTTTGTTCGATTTTCTGTTATTCAAATATTTTCTCAAAACTCGATTTTTCATTTGCTCTAATCTTTCATTAAACTGTAAATAGTTCATCTATAAAGATTTTATTTTCTAACAGTTGCTCAAAAACTTAAAATTCATATTTTAGATAAAAAATCTAAATTTTAAATTTATTTCTTCTCTTTTATGAACATGAATTATATTTCTTCAATTTAATCAACTAGAAAGTTGTATCTTTTACAAACAATCAAATGAATTTATGTGTATCGAATTTGACTTTACAAAATTCGTTTGTTAACTATAAGGGAAGTCTCTACAATTATTTTTTTTTATAACAATTACAAGTTTCTACATTGATAAATTAACATGCATATGGCAAAATACTCATTATTTCTTTTTCTCATTTACAAACAACATGATGACAATTTGTTTTCTCAATCAATAGCAAAATTTATACAATTTGGCACACAAATAAAAGCATGGATTTGTTCTCTAATTATCACATCAAATTTATCATTACTACTCATGTAATATATTAGCATGCATGTCTTATACTTAGAAAACACAAGATTTCTCACATCACATCAATTTGATCTACATTACTAGTATCATATTTTAGCATGCTCATCCTATGAACTAGAAAATATAAAGACCACCCACCTCTTATGAAGAAATGCAAATAAGATGATGAGACACCACTTCTAGGGACTACTAGCTCCAACAAGCAACTCCTAGCCTTCTCCTCCTAGTAAGAGCTCTCCAACAAGCCTCCAATGCACAAAAACACTCTATTTCTCTCTTTCTTTTTCCTCTCTTGATTTGTTTAGTTTAAGTGTGAAATGAGAAGAAAACTAAGGTGTATTTATAGGACAAAGTGAATGTCTAAATTGCAAATTTCTCCACCTAATAAATTACTCCACTCTTCACTACCCTAACCCCCATAACCCCCAACCTTTTCCCTTCAAAAACCGGTCAATCTCCTCCACTCCCAAAACTGGCCAACTCACACCTCTGCATCTAACACGTGCATGTGTTGTGCACTAGTGCACACACATGCACAAAAATAAATACAATTCCTATGATTATAAAATGTGTATTAAAAGCTGTTACATGTCATGTGTGAGTCCATGCACAACTTAAAAATAGATTTAAATAATGGACTTGTCTCATGGGCTTTCTTTTAATCCATTTAATTAGTTAGTCTAGTGGGCTTGCCTTTTAATTAATTAATTAATTAATCTAGTGGGCTAGAATCAATTCTAGGTCCATGGGTTTAAAAAAAGACTTATGCATGGTAAAATAGTAAATGAGAGTAAGAAAATAGAGATGGAAAAATTAGCATATGCATCATACGTGCAAAAATTGAAAAAATGCATTTTTAATTAAAAATAAAAATATGGGGTGTTACAAAAGGGCCGAAGTTTTATTAAAATTAATAGTCAATCCAAAGGCTTTTTCAAAGATATACAGGAGCAGTTTCAGATTGCGAAGGGTAATCCCATTTGGTTTTGCGAAAAGGATAGTGTCGATAGTGTCATCTGCATATTGCAGATTAAGTATCCCACGAAAACCCTAGAAGCTCCCTAAACCTTCGATAATGTTGGCATTCCAAGCATTAAGGAGAAGTTTGCTGAAAACATCAGCCATTAGAGAGAAAAGTAATGATGAGATCGGATCTCCTTCACGGAGACCCCTTTTACATTTGAATTTATTCCCTTTCGTACCATTGATAATAATCGAAGAGATACCGACAAAAAGACTAGATTTAATCCAAGAGATCCATTTGAGACCGAAACCACGGTTAAGAAGAATTTCAAAATTGAACTCTTAATTGACTTTGTCGTAAGATTTTTCGAAGTCTAATTTTAAAAGAATACCTTCCGAATTGGTTTGATGCACCCCAAAAATAATCTCTTGGGCAAATGCCACACTATCAAGAATAAATCTATTTTTAATAAAGCCGAACCGAGCCGGGTCGATAAACAGATAAATAACTAAATTAAGACGGTTGGAGAGAACTTTCATGATAATTTTAAAGATAGAGCTAAGAAACGGATGAGTCTGAAAGCGGACACTTTGTTACCACCAAAAAATTCCAGAATGAGAACAATGTGGGCGTAGTTAATGCGGTCGAAAGAGAAATGACCAAGATAAAGATCTGAGAACATCTAAAAAAGGTCATCTTTAAGCAACTCCCACAATTTTTGAAAGAAGAGGGTAGGAAATCTGTCTGGTCCTAAAGCGGAATTGCTGCGCATGGAAAAGACTGTCGCTTTAATCTCTTCCATGGAAAAAAAGGTGTTTCAACGCAAGATAGATCATGAGATTCATTGTCATAGAGTTTATCCCAATCTAGGTGAATAGATCTAGAATTGGTGAATCTCATACGATTCTTAAAGAAAGATAAAAAAGCAGAGTGAAATTCAACATTATAATGTAATTCAACGTCATTGCCACAATGGATATGATCCTATTGCATCTTTGCCGATGAGAAGCAAAGTTATGAAAGAGGAGGTATTACAGTCTCCATTCATAAGACAATTAATCTTGACAAGTTGAGCCCATTTAATATGTTCAAGATGAAGAATGGTCACATACTCTCTTTTACAATGGTTTCTATGTAGCCTGACTGAGTCGGATAGAGGACCGCTTTCTTCAAGTTGATCAATCGAATGAATTATGGAAATGAAGTAATTCTTAAGAACGTGGGTATCAGCGAATCTTTCTTTTCGCCAAGTTTTGCATCCAAATTTGACGACATGAAGTTTAAGAATGATCCGACCCAGGCCATGAGACCCAGTAACAAAAGAAAGACAGTTGATAATGATGATGGAACTGCGATGATTCCCAGGAACACGGATTGGTGTGCGTATCATCATAAAAGCTTAACAGATTTAATACGTGATCTAACCCTTTATAGCGGAATCTAGGGTTCACAAATTATACTTGCGATGAGAAGAAGACGATAGTTTCTAGCAACCTCGAGCCGTCTGCGACCCCAAGATCTTCTGCACGTATTCCTTCCTCGGGTTGGACGTCGTGTGGGCGACGGTCTACCAACCTTTCTTCTCCTTGGCTGACCTCTCTTTCTCTCCTTACGTGAATCACGAATTTAGAGAAAACTTCTTATCTCTGATAATTATATTGACGGCCAGAGAATAGAGGATATATATAAGGCTACGGCAGGGACCATGAGGAAAAATTAGGGTTAAGTCTCCTAACGAATCTGGGTATCCCGTGTTCAGCCCGAACACACAACCCAGGCCCATTAACAATAGCTCGGTCCACTAAGGAGCCATTGTTGCACTACCTTCCTAATCCCAAATTATATTTATGGGCTCCTTTTATTATATACTCGTTCAGCTCCCCATGTTAAGATATCAAATGTCCGTCGATCAAATTAAGTTACTGACAACTATATTGATCAACATCTTTTATCCTTAAGTAGTACCACTCAACTTTATTTGTCATGTCAGATGTAATCCACCTGCAGGGTTTACATGACAATCCTTATGAGCTCCTTAAGGGGACATCATCAACCCGACGTATCGGGACATGGATTCCTTTTACAATCAACAGCCCATCATACATACAATGCTATTACCCAATTCATAGAGGTTGTTGATCCATAATGAATCTCACTCTTTTATGAGTCAAAGTAATGCACACTGCATATACATGTCTGTTATTATATCTGGATTAAGAGCATAAGCATCCATAATAACAGAGGTGTTTGTTCTCTTTTGTAGTCAGTACAAAGAGAACAACCTCAAGTGGTCCTGTTCAATACACACAAAGTGTACTAGTGTAAACCTATAGTCAAGATAGACTAATACCAGATTACACCACAACCTTTCCAATGGATTATCCAAGTCCGTCTAGGTTGTGAACTATTTATATATTCCATAGGAAACTGATAATATGATCTTCTGTGTGTCACCTCACACCATATTATCAACCTTATAGAATATCAGATACTTGCATTAATATTATAATAAACACAATATGCAAACATATGCCCATATGATTCTCATTCAAAAAAAAAAGGAAATAAAGTTAATACAAAAGTGATGCTTTCAGTATATAACCCTAACAATCTCCCACTTATACTCAAAGCATTGCTTTTCAGTATACTGTTACAAATCTCCCACTTATACTTAAAGCCATGCTACTACGCATCTGACTCCCATTCCCTCAACATGACTATCAAAAGCTTTAGCTGGTAAGCTCTTAGTGAAGGGATCAGCTAGGTTGTCTGCTGATGCTATCTTGATCACAACAACTTTTCCTTTCTTTACGAAATCTCGTATCAGGTGGTACTTACGCTCAATGTGTTTACCTGTCTTAGGGCTCGTGGTTCCTTCGAATTTGCAACTGCACCACTATTATCACAATAAAGTGTAATAGCCTTAGGCAAATTAGGTACCACATCCAAGTCCAATAGGAAGTTTCTGAGCCAAACCGCTTCTTTGGCTGCCTCAGAGGCTGCCACATACTCGGCTTCCATGGTAGAATCAGCAATACATTTTTGCTTGATACTCCTCCATATAGTGGCTCCACCTCCCAAAATAAATACATAACCTGAGGTTGATTTCCTGGAATCCCTATCTGACTGAAAATCTGAGTCTGTATACCCCAAGGCAACTAAACTAACTGCCTGGTAAACTAGCATGTAATCTTTAGTCCTTTTCAGGTACTTCAAAATATGCTTTACGGCAGTCCAGTGCTCTTGTCCCGGGTTAGACTGATATCTGCTAACCATGCCAACGGCAAAGCAGATATCTGGTCTCGTACATAGCATTGCTTACATTAAGCTTCCTACTGCTGAAGCATAAGGAACTGCTTTCATGTTCTCTATCTCTTTAGGTGTCCTCGGACACTGCTCCTTTGATAGGGCAATTCCATGCCTAAAAGGTAAGAAACCTTTCTTAGAATTTTGCATGCTAAAACGAGTTAGTATAGTATCGATATAGGAAGCTTGGGACAAGCCCAACATCCTTTTCTTGCGATCTCGTAGAACTTTGATCCCAAGGATGTGACCTACTTCTCCCAAGTCCTTCATATCAAACTGTTTGGATATCCATACCCTTACGTTAGATAATACCTTCACATTGTTTCCAATGAGCAAGATGTCATCCACGTAAAGTACTAGGAATACCACTACGTTTCCGTCACACTTTTTGTATACACACGATTCATCTTGACATTGATCAAATCCATAGGATTTTATCACCTGATCAAAACATATGTTCCAAGATCTGGAAGCTTGCTTAAGTCCATAAATGGACTTCTTGAGCTTACAAATAAGATGCTCTTGGCCCTTTTCAATGAACCCGTCTGGTTGCTTCATATAGATGTCTTCCTTAAGACTTCCATTAAGGAAAGTTGTCTTGACATCCATTTGCCAAATCTCATAATCAAGATGAGCTGCAATAGATAAAAGAATCCGGATAGACTTAAGCATGGCTACTGGCGAAAAGGTTTCCTCATAATCAATACCCTCTCTTTGAGTAAAACCTTTTGCAACAAGCCGAGCTTTAAAGGTTTCAACCTTACCGTCTGATCCTCTTTTTCTCTTATAGACCAACTTGCATCCAATGGCTTTTACACCAATAGGTGGTTCTACAAGTTCCCAGACTTGATTAGAATCCATAGATTCTATTTCAGATATCATTGCTTTTTGCCAAGACTCTGCATCTTTATCTTGGAGTGCTTCATTGTAGGTACAGGGATCATAATCTTGTTCCTCAGGGACAAGGTCTGACGACTCTCCCAAGAACATATATCTATCAGGTTGTATCACAACCCTCCCACTACGACGAGGCACTATCGGTTGTGGTGTAACATTTGTGACACGTTGTGTAGTTACTGGTGGTACATCCTGTTGTACTGTTGGTACTGAAGTATTTGGCGTCTCACCTCTCAGTTCTTCTAGAACAGCTCTACTTATGGGTTTATGGTTCATGACATAGTCTTCCTCTAAGAATCGAGCATTGGTGCTAAAATAAACCTCATGGATTATAAAATAAACCTCCTTTCGTTCCTCTTGGATAGCCTACAAACAAGCGTACTTCTGTACGAGATTCCAGCTTATCGGCTTTCCCATTCAGCACGTGTGCTGGTGTAGCGCCCCGAATTTCTAATTTAATAACTTAGAAAATACGTGGCACAATCCCAGCATCCACTTCAATGTAACAATATTCACAGCCAACACCACTAAAATTTTCAACTTTTATTACAACAAACTTTTACAAATCACAGCGGAATTCAAAACAACTCAAACAATATTTACTGTCATTTACAACTCAAATTATCTCAAAACTGCTTTTACAAATTTACACGAACTCTTATAAATCAATTTATCTCAAATATGCCTCAAGTATCCAAACCTCCAAACTCTACGCAATAACCTGCAACATGTAAGGCTAGAGATGATCCCTAACCCCCAAAACTAAAGGGGTCAGCCATAAATGGTGTGAGTGACATAAAAACAATCAATATAATTTAATCATAAAACATAAAGTCATCAACATGTATTATTCACAATAATAATTGAATGAGGAATAACAAAGATGTAAAGCATGGAAACGTCATAGAATGGAAACAATAAGTGCATCTAGTCTAAAGGTCAAGTGTAGGAAAACTGGAAAACACATGCATAAAACCAAGTCAAGAAAACACAATTTCTATATGCGGACTCTCTAATGCATACTTGTCGAAGTCTATGCATCCCATTCTACATAGGTTCGGTGCAAGCCCTTAACGTCTCCACTTCATATGGGTTCAATCCCCGCTATGCGACTAATCTTAACACGATGACTACTACGAGATAAAGATAAACTGTGAGAATCAGCCCATGCTTGATAATTTCGGAGATGGATCCCTCATCTCAGGCATTTTACCTGGATAATTCTGGAGATCATCCCTCATCTAAACATTGACACATCATCACATGAATACCACATGTGTGTCGCCTCGATTTCGATAATTCCGGAGATCAATCTCGCATCTCAAGCAAACCACTTGGATAATTCCGGAGATATATCTCTCATCTCAGGTATTTTACCTGGATAATTCCGGAGATAAATCCCTCATCTCAAGATAGCTACTTGGATAATTCAGGAGATTAAATCCCTCATCTAAAGCCGTATTGAGGTGCATAACTCATGTTCCCGTTCATCATATCACCACTAGTGTCTGTCCTTATTATTTGTGGGTTATTTAATTATTCAACGAATCTCCTAGAGTAGTGTACCCTACCGGACTAAAATCAAACTGAATAACTGAAATGCCTCAATGGGCCTCAACAAAATAACTCAACACCGGTATACTAAGGTCACGTACCTCTAGAGACTCAAATTCAAAAGTCTAAACAAATTTCCACTAACAAGAGTGGCTCAACTGAATATCTTAAGATCGAATACTGAACTGAATATCTCAAAATCAAATACTGAACTGAATAAGGTATAGACTGATTTATCTGAAACCAATCATTCGAAATAACACTAAAGTTTACAAAGATCCTTCAGTACCAGTCGACTTATACTGTTGTAAGTCGACTGTCCATAGGACAACTATCCAAAATTTCACAAAAATTTACTAAGTCATACCAGTCGACTTAAAAGATAATCGGTCGACTGTCCAGAAGGGACTGAACTAAATAATCTCTCAACAGACCAGTCGACTGACAGCAGTCTAGGTCAACTGTCCAGAACAAATTTTACAAAGCAAAGACCTCAGGACACCAGTCGACTGCCTAGGGGTCTAGTCGTCTGTGCAGACAAGAACTGACATAATTTTACAAAATATGTTCTCAGTATACCAGTCGACTGACAAGGGTCTCAGTCGGCTGTCCAGAACGGAATTCAAAAGGCTAATGATACGTCAGTAGAATCATACTAGTCGAGTGATAGGTAGACCAGTCGGCTGTCGGCCTACAGTTTTCATATTTTAGGTCTAAATACAGAATCCAAACTGGAGTTTCTAAAGATTCGTTGTTCATGAAAAATAGTTCGTTCTCAGGGAAAATAATCAAACCTCAAATAATCTCCATTAAGAATACATTACTCAATCACCCAAATGTCGAAATTCAATTCTCAAGATCCATAATCACTAATCTTTCCATTAGGGTTCCTCAAAACTAAGTTTCTTTCACAACCATGATTAATAATCTGATTTATAACCACGAGATCCAGATGTTCGTCATCCGATCCAAACATAATCCATTCTTCACATGTTTTCTAACACTATGATCTCGTAACTCAAGATCTACTCAAAATCCATAGGTTTCACAAACATGGTCCAACAATAACAATGGTTCACATACATCCACATCACAATACAAGGATCATATCATTCATATGATGAAACAAAGCAAAACGATGTCATTCACATAAATCAAAACAAACAATTTCATATCATTCACAAAATCAAACAACAACACAAACAATGTCACTCACATTTGTATTGAGAAAATCCACGAAAAGTCTTCCTTTTGCTAGATCCAAAAAATCCTCCTCCCGATCACCAAGAAAATAATATTATAATAAATCTGGAGTTGTGCAGCGAATGACGGCTGCATACCCTCTTTTATACAGGCCGGGGTTGAAAAGAATTAGGGTTTTGAAGTACCTTTTGCAAAATAGTCTTTTTTCAATTTATTACTTCACATATATAACCTTTCTTAGTTAAAATAAGTTAAATAAATCAAAACTAAATAAAATCCTTTTACCACTAAGTTTTCCAACAACCCAGCACGGTCCAGGGATAAGAAAATCCTGGATTTACACTCAGGGTGGCAATTTTGCACAAAAGCCCTCCCTTTTGTAATATTTGCAAATACATCATAAAATATTCATAAAAAATCCAAAAAAATCCGAAATAATATATAGTAATACATATTATAGTTTCCAATAAAAATATTTTACTTTTACCTTCCAGAAAAGCATTTGCACAAGATTCTACATAAATTTCATATTTGCAAAAAAACACCCTTTTTGACTAAATCTTCACCAAATCGATTTTAAATAAAATCTAAATATATTTAAATTTAAATGCTAACCATGGGAAGCCAAAATATCAGTAAAAACGAATTTTCATAGTTTATTTAAGATCCAAATGACTTTTTACATAAAAGCCCATCTCTTTCGAGATATTTGTAAAAATAATTTCTTTATTCAGAAAAATCCCAAAATTTAGAATAAACTCCATAATAAGTATGAGAACTTATTAAAAATATAAAATTGTATATTTACACCAAAATTATTTGCACGTGTTTTGCACGTGTAAAAAGATAAATCTTTTAGAAAATATTTATTAAATCTCCAGAAATCATTTTAATTCATTTTCAAATCTTTAAAATAATATTTGAAAATACGGGGTTCTACAGCTGGACTACCCCAAATCTGAACATGTTTCAGACTAGCCTTACGCCCAGTCTACAGTTCTGTGGGAGTAATTGGTACTGACTTAGAAGGAACCAAGTTCAAAATATAAGCTGCAGTTTCTAAGGCATATCCCCAAAACGAATCTGGTAAATCTGAATAACTCATCATTGACCTAACCATTTCCATAAGAGTCCTATTCCTTCTTTCTGCTACACCATTCTGTTGGGGTGTTCCAGGTGCTGATAATTGGGATGTAATCCCAGCCTCTGACAAATAGTCCCTAAACTCCCCAAAGAGATACTCGCCACCACGATCTGAATAATGACTTGATAAATTTTCCATGACGTTTCTCCGTTTCTGCCTTGTACTCTTTGAATTTCTCAAAGCACTCAGACTTACGGTGCATCAAATAAATATATCCATACCTTGAATAATCGTCAGTAAATGTGACAAAATATTCAAAGCCACCTCTAGCCTGGACAGTCATGAGCCCACACAAATCAGAATGAACCAATTCCAACATATCTTTGGCCCTATACCCCTTTGTCTTGAAAGGCCTTTTGGTCATTTTACCTACCAAGCAGGATTCATAGACTGGTAGTGCCTCCACTTCCAATGAACTCAAAGGTCCATCTTTAACCAGTCTTTGAATCCTTCTTAGGTTAACATGCCCCAATTGCAAGTGCCAAAGATATGTTTGGTTCATACAAGAAGGTTATTTTCTCTTATTTATGTTAGAAGACATATTATTCATTTCCATAAGTTGCATCGTGGGCAAAATAGGATTAATGACATATAGATTATCAACCAATGCACCAGAACAGATAAAATGCTTATTTTTTTCTAATAACAATATTGTCATTAAAATAAACTGAATATCCATCCTTAACTAGCATGGAAACAGAAATTAAATTCCTTCTAAGTGAAGGTGCATAAAGACAATCTCTCAATGTCAAAGATTTATTTCTACCAAACGATAAAATAACATCTCCTATTGCAACGGCCGCTACTCTTGTAGCGTCACCCATAAACAAGCATATCTCTCCATCACTGAGCCGTCTGGTTTCCTGGAACCCCTGCAATGTATTGCAGACATGATTAGTGGCTCCTGTATCTACACACCAGATGCCGGTAGATAATACCGCTAAACATGTTTCAAAAACTAGTAAATGAGATATACCTTCTTTGTTCTTTTATTTGAGAAGTGGACAGTCAGTCTTCCAATGTCCTGACCCTTTGCACTTGAAACACTTGCCTTTCGGCTTTTTCACAGCGCCTTGAGGTCCCATGCCCTTCTTTGCTGAGTTTACTTGTTTCTGAACTTTCTTCTTCTTACAACCTTTCGGCTTAGAAGTAGAGTCCTTTTCAGTCACATAAACATGGGCATTCTGCTTGAAGAGAGCTTCAGCATCCTGTAGTTCTTTTGCAAGTTCTGCCAAACTATACAACCTTTTGTTCATGTTTTAATTAAGGCAAAACGAGTCAAAACTTTTAGGCAGAGTCCCGAGAATGATATCGACCTGGGTTTTCCCATCGATTTCAGCACCAAGGATCTCCATCTCATTTAGATGACCTATCATCTTGAGAACATGTTCCCTTACTGGTGTCCCCTCAGCCATAGATGCTCTCATCAAACTCTTCATAGTAAATTGCCTAGCTGCTCTACTCTGATGTCCGAAGAGTTCCTTAAGGTTGTACATCATATCATAAGCTGTGGGCATGGCCTGATGCTGATGTTGCAGTACATTTGACATAGATGCCAAAATGTAACACCGCGCCATCTTATCTGCCTTATTCCACTTCTTATAAGCCTCTTTGACCTCTTCATCAGAGTTAGCATCAGGCTTAGGTGGGCATACTTCATTGAGTACAAATTTGTACTCTTCAGCAGTTAAGACAATATCCAAGTTACGTTTCCAGTCAATATAATTAGGTCCAGTAAGTTTGTTTTCTTTAAGAATCACCATAAGTGGACTGAAAGAACCCATTTTTGAAATCCTGAGAATCACATAAAAAAAATTATGTAGGGCAAAACTTTTTGAATTAATTAAATATTGATTCCCTCAAAACAATAAATAAAAAAAATTCACCAACACCGTAAACACCATGAATTTAGCATGCCACGATAGTGTGGACGTATACAAATTCAATATTTGTTCAAGTAGGTTTTTCCTATTAATTTTACTATCATGTCAACACAACTTTATGACAAATAAAATTAATCTGTTGGTCTTGCTCTGGTCCTACAAATAATAGCAGTGACTCCGATGGGGAGGATACCATTATTTGTATCTAAGTGTATACCATTGCTTAATACTAAGTCCATTATCTTGTATTGAGTTCCTTCAGATGGAGAAGTGAACACATACTAGGTAACTTTCTACAATTATCCCTAAGGAAGTTTGTACTGGTGATCCATAATTATACTCATCCGATATGGAGGAAAGCACTAAAGCCAACACGCAAGTATAATTATATCACCTACAAACCAGCAATGGAGACCGTGGGATTCATGTTAAATGAATTCCCTCTCCCACTTAGTTATTTAACAATGAGGGTTTTTTTTACTAGTTAATTTATGTCCATGTTGTCCATTATTAATGTGATCCTAGTTTTTCAAAAAAAAACACAAAATAATAAACATGCATAATCAGAATAAGCAATAATGGCAATAAATTTGAAAATAAATATCCAACTATTATGGCCATCTTTCCTGATTCTTCCCCGACTGTGCGAATCCCAAATCCTGATCCTAGTTTTTTTTTTTAGATTTGGTTGCCCGATTTCTTCATCGAAAACCATCTGTCGATCTCCGGACTGCCTAAAAACAGCATCTCCTCCGGCATCAGAAACAGCCACCACCGCCATCACGATCGATCGAAAATTTAAAAAAAAAAAAATTAAAATTACATCAATCATATGCCTCCCGAAGGAGTTCACACATAATCTAGATTGAAAAATTAAAATTATAAGCACGATCAACCCTCGTGATATTAATTACATCCACAAAACAACAACAACACAAACAAAACATGCATTGGACCATAATAGTTGGATCTAAGATGCCTGCAAAATCGAGTTAGAACAGATCTACATCTACCGATTATCATACAACGCAAGTTTTATTGGACAACATGGATGTAACGATCAATACGCAGATCCAATACCGGCTCTGATACCAATTGATGGAATTGCGATGATTTCCAGGAACACGGATTGGTGTGCGTATCGATCATAAAAGCTTAACAGATTTAATACGTGTTCTAACCCTTTATAGCAGAATCTAGGGTTCACGAATTATACCTGCGATGAGAAGACGATAGTTTCTAGCAACCTCGAGCCGTCTGCGACCCCAAGATCTTCTGCACGTATTCCTTCCTCGGGTTGGACGTCGTGTGGGCGGCGGTCTACCAACCTTTCTTCTCCTTGGCTGACCTCTCTTTCTCTCCTTACGTGAATCACGAATTTAGAGAAAACTTCTTATCTCTGATAATTATATTGACAGCCAGAGAATACAGGATATATATAAGGCTACGGCAGGGACCATGAGGAGAAATTAGGGTTAAGTCTCCTAACGAATCTGGGTATCCCGTGTTCAGCCCGAACACACAACCCAGGCCCATTAACAATAGCTCGGTCCACTAAGGAGCTATTGTTGCACTATCTTCCTAATCCCAAATTATATTTATGGGCTCCTTTTATTATATACTCGTTCAGCTCCCCATGTTAAGATATTGAATGTCCGTCGATCAAATTAAGTTACTGACAACTATATTGATCAACATCTTTTATCCTTAAGTAGTACCACTCAACTTTATTTGTCATGTCGGATGTAATCCACCTGCAGGGTTTACATGACAATCCTTATGATCTCCTTAAGGGGACATCATCAACCCGACGTATCGGGACATGGATTCCTTTTACAATCAACAGCCCATCATACATACAATGCTATTACCCAATTCATAGAGGTTGTTGATCCATAATGAATCTCACTCTTTTATGAGTCAAAGTAATGCACACTGCATATACATGTCTGTTATTATATCTGGATTAAGAGCATAAGCATCCATAATAACAGAGGTGTTTGTTCTCTTTTGTAGTCAGTACAAAGAGAACAACCTCAAGTGGTCCTGTTCAATACACACAAAGTGTACTAGTGTAAACCTATAGTCAAGATAGACTAATACCTGATTACACTACAACCTTTCCAATGGATTATCCAAGTCCGTCTAGATTGTGAACTATTTATATATTCCATAGGGAACTGATAATATGATCTTCTGTGTGTCACCTCACACCATATTATCAACCTTATAGAATATCAGATACTTGCATTAATATTATAATAAACACAATATGCAAACATATGCCCATATGATTCTCATTCAAAAAAAAAAGGAAATAAAGTTAATACAAAAATGATGCTTTCAGTATATAACCCTAACAAATGAGACTGACGAAGATTTGATCTTCTAGCCAAAATTTCTCAAATCTAAATTTGAAAGGTTTATAGAAGTTATAATTTGATTGAAGCGCAATAAGGACGTGGTCCAAACACGGATTCGGTAAAGCTCGAACAAAATGAATTGTGAAAGAAAGACACCCAATCTTGAGAAACGAGAAATCGGTCTAGCTTGGCCATGGAAGGAATAAGTCGCATATTGGACCAAGTGAAGGATCTTCTATTAATCAGAGGGTCAATGAGATCAAGAGATTAATCGGAAGGTCAATGAGTTGTTCTCCCTGTGGTTTCGGTTTACAGGAGAACAACTATGATGTCTAAAAGAGAATTTTCTCGAGTTATAAATAAACCTGACCACTATAGAGACTTGTGGTGGAACGAAGATAAGAATTAGATGACGAGTTAGCAAGCACTGAATCTCTGAGGCAAACACCCAGTATCATATGACCTCTTTAAGCTACAAGCCTACAAGATATTCACATAGTTGAAATAAAAACAGAAAGTTCAGGAAAATGATTAAGAAAAAAGAAGATTGTGCTCTGCTCAAATTCAGGCAAGATTTAACTGTATCTATGTCTAGGTCTGCTTCATTAGCATCCGATATCAGACTTGTCACGCCCCGCTTCCCAAAATACGAGAATACGAGTCCATGACGAAGACCCAGCGAATGATATTAACATCATCCATAAGCTATACAAGTCTTAACTCAATAACATGAAAGAATAATCACAACCACGCAGGAAAAAGCATAATCACATAAACAAATACTGAGATAAAACATGCAGTTGTCCAACATAATAAACAACAACTGGAAATAAACAACAAATACGGGTCAACAAAGCCCAAGATACAAAGTTTAACAAAGTAACAATGCGATATAAAAATAACATGGAAGAAATAATTTATTTCAAAATAGCTCATGCTCCAATACTAGAAGAACTGCTCACCAATGCCTTCTGGTAATTCTCTTTATGCACCTGTAGTTGGATCAACTAGAGTGAGAAAAAATGTTCGTTTGAGCAAGTACGGACAGCAAGTAGTGAAAAATAAATAGTAAAGGAACATGGTACATCAAGGAATATGAAGCAAGAACAAAGTCCAAAAGCAATAACAATGTGAATAAACAATGGTCAAGTGTACAAGTGTCAAGTTAAGTTTATTAGCATTTTATTCCCATATCTAGTGCACGTACTATTGTGTCCTATACCATAGGCTCGGTGCATGTAAAACAGTGTTCGTTTTAGACATAGTGGTGAGATCTACAGAGCGTGTACTCTGTGTAACAAGATAACAAGGTCACAAGATAACGTGATAATATGATAACAAGGTCACAAGTTATTCTCCACCTTCCATGTCAATAGTCCATGTAAACAAGAAGGGCCCTACACTACAACACATAGGGCTTTCTACAGCGGACTTATTATAGCATTTAAGTGTTAATGCTATTGAAATTGATCAATAATAGCATTTTTGAAGAAAATGTTGTCTTTGATTAATTTTGAAATTTACTCTTAGTTATGACAGAGTTTTTAAAACGCTATATTATTTACGACATTTTAGAAACGCTATTATATCTGTAAATAAACAAAATAGATATGGAAAGAAAAAAAAATTCTAATCAAAACCCTTTTGACTTCTCCCCCATTTCCAAAACCCCTCCTTCACCAAAACTCTCCCTAATTTCCCCTCCGCGCCTCCCAAATCCCCAACCCGCCGCCGTCAAAAGAAACGCCTCTTCTCCTCCCCGCGCCCCCGTTGCCCTACCTGCCATCGCCCAACGCCCTCTCCTCCTCCCTGCCCCCGAACCCAGACACGCCGTCGCCCAACACCCTCTTATCCTCCACGCCCCCGAAGCCCCACCACGTCGTATTTCTTTGTTATCTTGGTCTTCTATGACTCCGTAATGGGGTTTCTTTCTATTGATAGCTATTTGTTAATACCAATTTTACTGTTTTCAGGTGGCTCCGATGGTTTATTTGCACAAAAAACTCTGTTTGGTTTGAAGATGCAGATTATGTCAAGCAATATAGGGAATAGGTGAGGCATATAGTGATTTTGCAATTGCCTCTATATGCTCAAGCAGGATTAGAAACACATGTGCTTTGGTTGGCTTCACACATAATATAGGGAACAGGTGAGGCATATAGTGATTTTGTAAGAAGGATTAGAAACACATGTTTTGGATTCACACAGACCTTCTCTAGTTATAATCGTATAATAGAAAAGGTGATTTCTTTGATCTGTTTTCAAAACAGTGAAGCCAGCTTCTCATCTCCTTTTCTTTTTGGTAATCTTGAAGGGGTCACATCCAACACAGATGCTGCTCAGCTTGCAGAGACTTTTGCTGCATCAGGTTGTTCAACAAAGGTATTTTGACTACAATTGAAGACATGCTTGTTTTTTGATAGTTGATGTTTAATTCTTTAATCATATTGATACCAATTTCTAAGAACAACTAAATATACCTAAGCAGGTGGTTGGTGTTCCTGTTACTTTGAATGGAGACCTCAAGAATCAGTTTATTGAGGCAAATGTTGGGTTTGATACAATATGCAAGGTATGACCCTAGCACCAAAATTGCGCTTAAACATATACTAGAAATGTTAGTATTGTCTATAGTTAATAACACTATAATTTATAATATTGTGCTAGTACCCATCTGCTTAATGTTATTTCTTATAAATTTTGTCTGGACTCGCTTCCCATGTTACATTAAATATTGTCACTACTATCTTTTTATTATTATGGCAAAGCAATCACATTTTTGCTTAATCTGATTCAAAAAAGGGTATGTGTAAACTTTTTTTATTTTGTGAACGTTTTGGTTCAGAGCAAATATTTTGTTTCCTAAATCTGTTTTAATATGGCCCTTTTCAGGTAAACTCACAGCTAATCAGTAATATGTGTGCAGTAATATGTGTGCACAGATGCTCTCTCTGCAGAGAAGGTATTGTATTAGATCTTCAGTAATAATTAAATAGTCAATCCTTATTTACTGTAAGAATGTGTTTTTGCTTCTTAAACGCAATTATATTTAAGCATCATAAGCATTTGTACGTTTATATATAACTTCCATTTTATATTTCTTTGTTTCGTTCTTTATGCATATAATCTCTGTGGTGATGCATATAATCTCTACACTTATCTAAATTTGAGCTATCAATCTTATAGTTGTCTTCAACTAAGATACCGTAAGTAGATATGTTTTAGGTAGTCACGACTAACCACTAACTAGACATGTGTCCTGCATCAAATCACTATAAAGTTCTAAATCAAAATAGTCTAAAACCGCCAAAACTGACATCAGTCACCCTCAAACAACTTGGACGAGACACAGAAGAGTAGATACACGTGATTCTAAGTCAAATCTAATACTCGGTTCATTTCCCTCATTTTCCATATTGTAGTTTATTCATACACATTTTGATTGTTTAATTAATTTGTGATCTCATTAGAGTAACAACAGTGAGTTCTAAGTATAGCATTGTATCTTCATTTTTGGGCCTCTTTTACATTTAATTAATGTGATGCTAAAACTCAGCATCATCTTTCTCGTTTTGCTGTCGGAACAGTGGGGCTAATCGCTATTATCTTTGATTGATCTGCCATATTTTCTTTCATTTTATCATCTTATCATACATTACCTGTGCTTGACACAATCTACTTCTTCCTCGGTCACATCAAACTAGTAGATGATTCGTTTGGTTTTTCTAGGTTAAATGGGGTAAACTACTTTAATGCTATATTTTTTCGTGCTATATTTGTTTCCCTTCCAGGGCATCATTATTCTTATATATTATACATAGAAATAATTTTATTCCAGAATATCCTTACCAAGAAGGGTGTCGACTCCTTGCTCTGGGAAAAATGAATTAAAATTATTATGTCATGCTATTCCAGAATATCTATTGATTATACTATGTTAAATAAAAACATAGTATAATCAATAGTTCCAATCAAGCCTTCAAGAAAAATGAAACTGAAAAGCACAAAGACTAACCTGAGACACAAAAAGTGGAAATTTTGATGCAACAGCACTCTGATATCTGGAAATGTTAGGATTGACAAAGTGCTTTTTAGGTAATTAGCTTATTAAGAACAGCAACATGCATGGTATTAATTTTGAAGAAACAGTAGGAACATATACAAAACCATATACTTACTTCAAGATAGATTTATTCCTTGAGAGGAGCTATAAAAAGATATGTAATAAAATCGCCAGAAAAGCAACAATCAGAACACTTTTCAACATGTCATACCTCTGTGCTAATTACGCTCTGCAGGCTTTTGCCTGCACCCAAAATAAATAAAATCTAATATGAGAACAGAAAAACTTGAACAGAGTTTCTAAACTAGAATAAGCATCCATCACCAATATAAAAGAACCAATGAAATTGAGATACAGAGTAACTAGTTAGCAGTGATCTCATAATGAATAACTGAACACTTATTTTATTGATCTCAGAAATAATAATTACTAAAAACGGCATTCAGGGTATTCCTTTGGTATTACTGTCTTCTATTTTGCTTTTTTGTGTGCTGGTTTTTAGTTCTTCCATGCCAGGTTTACTCCATGTCTCGGTTGGTGTTTTTGGTTGCGGTGTGCAGCTCTCTTTGCCTCTTATGAGAGTGCTCTATGCCAGGTTGGTGTTCCATGCCAGGTTTACTCCATTATCTCTTTCTAAGATGTATCTCATTGGATCACTCCTATATACTAAAATGACTTAACAAAATTTTTGTGTGATATGCTCATGTTCTTTCTCTTATAAGCTAATTACAGCCATTATGAATGGTATATGTGTGTGTTCGAATAATGCTCACCAGGGACAATTTATTTGTATCATACATAGTTACTCCTGTAAGACTCTGTTATCTGGTGTGCGGGTATGTGCTAGCACTCCCTTGTGTGTAAAATAGTCTTAAAATTTCAGAGCAAATTTACTGTAGTAGATTTTAAGTCTCCCATCCTTAATTGTCCATGGGTATGTGGGAGTCAATTTCCTCATGGGGAACAGTGCATAGTGAATAAAATACTGGTACACACAGATCAATATATTGTGGAGATTTTTTTGATCTATTTGTATAAGATCTATACTACTATATAATGTGAGAAGGATGTGTATGTCAGTGTGTCACTGGACTCCTCTGTCCTTTACTTTCTTTATGATTAGCTAAGATTTGTTTTCATTAATGAACAACTTAAAGCTTTTTATGATCAATACGTTTTATGATATATTTCCATTTTCCAGTATGTTTTTGGAGTTGGGAGGAAAATGTAGTCCAACTACATGGTGATATAGAATGCTTTTCTTTTTGTAATTTCTTGCTAGTTGTATAATTTGTATGGCTGCTTTAATGTGGGTATTGCAAGCCTTCAAACTAAGATTTAGGTTATTAAATCAAGATGTAGGTTATGGTTTCCATCCTAAACAACAGGATAGAAGAAGCTAGATGTAGGTTTACGCTTGATCTATATCTCCAGACATATTACCGCTTCTGCATCATTTTTTAGCAATGTGTGTTCATCATCATCATCTCCAGACATATTACAACTTTAAAGCTTCTTAGATTGTACTCAGTAACTATTAGATCAACCTCCTTGAGTTAGGAGTTATGACTACATAAATCTTATATTTGACATTTTTTCTTCTACATTTGCAGATTGGAGACGTCGTGGATGAAACGAAGAATGCGAGTTGTGTTGATGTTAGGCACTCAAGAATTTTATGTCGTCAGTTTTATGTTTGCGAGTTGTGTTGATGTTAGGCACTCAAGAATTTTTTTTCGTCAGTTTTAAGTTTATTGGATGAACTTTTGTATCAGTTTATTGTGTAGATATTTCTATGTTGGTATGTTTTTATATATTTGTACACAAATTTGCGAAACTTTTATAGTTATAATGGTGTATTGACATTTTCGATAAATCGATTTTTATTTGTATCCGTAGATTTTTTTTTGTATACAGTTAAAACGAAATAGCGTTCCTAAAATGCTGTATAAAACCACAAATATCAAAACGATAGCATTGCCGAAATGCTATAAATTTTATAGCATTTTAACAAAACGCTATAGAAATTATAGCGTTTGCCGAACGCTATAGAAACTATAGCGTTTTATAAAACGCTATAGAAACTATAGCGTTTTACAAAACGCTATAGAATCTATAGCATTTTGGAAACGCTATAGAAACTATAGCGTTTCTAGAACGCTATAGAAACTATAGCGTTTTGTAAAACGCTATAGTTTCTATAGCGTTTGGTCAAAACGCTAGACTTATTATAGCGGGGCTTTTGATAGCGTTTGTAAAACGCTATCGTAGGTCTACTATAGCATTTTATGAATGCTATCAAATGTCATATTTGTTGTAGTGCTACCGAGTACAGTTTCTGAGATTATCCACTACAAAGTAAATCCTTATTACCCCAGCTTGTTAATATTTTATTAAATCATTCATGATCATGCAATGTGTATAAGAGTGTCAAGGAGAATATAAGGATGTAACAAAATGATGCGATGCATGATAATATACATGTAATTGTGAATCTGAAAAGAGCAGACACATCAGTACTAAAACAGCAATAACTCACGAACTATAATTCGGAATTCGAATCTGTCAAAAGGGATGTAAACTAGACATATGAGGCTATAATTCATATTCAGTAAGTTTCAATTGATTCTGACTATAGCTAGGTCGATTACCTCAATCTTTACAGCTTAAGCGTTCTGGCAGCAGCTTATAGTCAAAACTCTACGTGGAAATCAAGATGTAAAATCAATTTAAAAATCTACAAAAATTAGAAAATTAGTCCTAAGCATGTCTACTATGTTTCAGGAGAGTTTCATGTCATTACACTACTATTATCATGGTGTTTCAATTGAAAGTTGTGTCGGTGTTTCACTAAATTGCAATTCTGGAAATACAGATCAGCAGTGACTAAAACTGTAATATTTCACAGTTCGCAGATCGAAATCTAGATCCGTAAGATTTTCTGGAAAATAGATTCATTAGGCTACAATTTGTTTTTGTTGCCGCTGAATCTAGTGTGGGGGCAATAGACAGAATTTGTGGATTAGTAGGAACTCGAACGGGCTGAATCTGACTTCTTCCCTTGTTGACAAGTTGATTTCTCCGTGCTCCTGTGGACCTGCACAAACGTTCGAAACACCGGGATGGATCCCGATGACGAACCATCCGACGCTCTTGTCAATACTCAGAAAAAGAAAGGGAAACAACTTAGGTAGACAAAGAGTGATCACTTTGTAACGGCAGAAGGTAGGGGTATTTATAGACACCGTGGGGATCTATTTCGGGGTAAGAACGAATTCCTACTTCCCGGTGTGACTAGATAGAAGTGGTTGAAACCACCTCCAGTGGATAAGGACGAGTCAGGATTTTCTCATATCCTGTTGACCTGGTCCTTACGGGTTGTGACCCGTTCTCAGCTGAACAGGTCCGTTCATGGGTTAGCGGGTCCCAGAGGAGAGATCTAGTTCCCAATTTGGACCTGTCTGTAGGCGAAATTACCATCTTGCCCATGTAGCTTTAAGATTCGTGCCCAATTTGAATGGTTCCAATTTAACCCCATTTTTAGCCATATCACGAGCTCCCCACTCCAAAAGACTGTGTGCTACGGCCTTTAGGGAGTAGTTTTGTTATTTTAATGGCGTATACGGCTTTATCGGAGTTCTCAAAGGGTGCTCGAATTTCGTTTGAGGGGTAATGGTGTTTTTCTGAGCTAGTAACGTGCCCAAGTTTGCTTTTAGGCCCTTCCGAATTTTTCGGAGATTTTTCCCAATTTTATATTATTTTTTCGAACTATTTATTCAATTTTGCAAAGCGATGATTTCTTTTCCGGGAGCACTAATTAATTGTTCTAACCAACAATTATTTACCCAAAATGCTCCCCCGAATTTATAATTATTTTCTAGAATTTTTTATTATTTTTCCTGTCTTTTTAATAATTTTTTGCAATTTTTAAATAGATAATTCGAATTAATAAAATTAAAAAATGGATTTTATCACCTATTTATGACGTGGCACGATCTGGATCGTCCATCAGCCATCGGCGCGAAATCCTGAACGATCAAACGGTGGGACGATGCTGGATTGCGTGGCTGTATCTGAGTGTTGATCAGGTCGTGGCGCGAGTTTAAAGGGTATCTGACGGCTCTCGTAACTCGATAGCATTTTCCCCGTATGAGCAGCTCGGTGCTCCAGTCGCTCGGCTTGGGATTCCGAGCGACGCGGCGCAATCAGGTACGTTCATCTGGTTGCGGCACGAATTTTGAGATGATCTGATGGTAGATCTCGTACTTGACCATGTGGCCGAATCAGAGACGTCCTCAGGTTGCGACATGAATTTTGAGATGATTTGAAGGCTCTCATGGTTTGTCAGCATTTTCTCCATATGAGCAGCTCGGTGTGCCAGTCGCTCGGATTGGGATTCCGAGCGACGTGGCACAATCTGGGGCGTCCATCTGGAATCGGCACGAATATATTGACGATCTGACAGTGGATCTGTATTTGGCCACGTGGCTGAATCAGGGACGCTCATCAGGTTGTGGCATGAATTTTGAGATGATCAAACGGCTCTCATGGTTCGGTAGCATTTTCTCCGTATGAGCAGCTCGGTGTCACAGTTGCTCGGATTTGGGTTCCGATCGACGTGGCACAATCTGGGCTGTCTGATGAAGTTCAGGCACGAATCTGAGGCAAGTGGCGTGGATCTCGAGAGGAACGTGATTTCGGTCGATGCGGCGAGATCTGAGCCTTCTGATTAAGATCAGGCACGAATCACGAGGAGAAAGTTGTTTTTCTCCAATACGCAGTTCTGTGTCACAGTTGCTCAGATTTGGGTTCCGAGCGACATGGCACAATCTGGGCCGTTTGATGAATATCAGACGTGAATCTCGAGGCAAGAGGCGTGGATCTCGAGAGGAACGTGATTTCGATCGACGCGGCAAGATCTGAGACGTCTGATTAAGATCAGGTGCGAATCACGATGAGAAAGTCATTTTTCTCCAATACGCAGCTCGGTGTGACAGTTGCTCGAATTTGGGTTCCGAGCGACGTGGCACAATCTGGGCCGTTTGATGAGGATCAGGCGCGAATCTCGAGGCAAGAGGCATGGATCTCGAGAGGAACGTGATTTCGTTCGATGCTGCGAGATCTAAGCCGTCCGATTAAGATCAGGCGCAAATCACGAGGAGAAAGTTGTTTTTATCTAATATGCAGCTCGGTGTCACAGTTGCTCGGATTTGGGTTCCGAGCGACGTGGCACAATCTGGGCCATCTGATGAAGATCAAGCGCGAAACTCGAGGCAGAGGCATGGATCTCGAGAGGAACATGATTTCGGTCGATGTGGCGAGATCTTAGCCGTCTGATTAAGATCAGGCACGAATCAAGAGGAGAAAGTCATTTTTCTCCAATATGCAGCTCGGGGTCTCAGTTGCTCGGATTTGGGTTCCGAGCGACGTGGCACAATCTGGGCCGTCTGGTGAAGATCAAATGCAAATCTCGAGGCAAAAGGCGTGGATGTCGAGAGGAACTTGATTTCGGTCGACGCGGCGAGATCTGAGCCGTCTGATTAAGATCAGGAGTGAATCACGATGAGAAAGTCATTTTTCTCCAATACGCAGCTCGGTGTCACAGTTGCTCAAATTTGGGTTCCGAGCGACGTGGCACAATCTGGGCCATCTGATAAAGATTAGGCGCGAATCTCGAGGCAAGAGACGCGGATCTCGAGAATTTTGGCGTTTAGGCTTCTAATGGGCCTCTGTGGGGGCCCAAAGCATTTAAAAGCCCACCCGAATTTGCCTTAGAGCTATAAGTTTTCACCGCCTCCCCCATCTCCTCATTTCTTACTTTTCAGTTTCACTCAAGTCATTTTTTGCTCTCGAGCGGCGAAGCTAGCGTTTGTGGCTAGGTGATAATCTTTCCGGCGAGCTATTCCAACCGTAGACGTCACTTCAAGGTAAATTATATAAACCTTACATAGAGATGTCTAGAGTGTCGTCAGGGAATGAGACCTCCACCTCAGACCAAGAGACCGACCGACCCTTAGTGGTCCCCCCGGGCAAGGGGAAGGAAGTGGCGAGGTCGGCCATAGTTGAGACGATAGTGGAGAACGCAAGGGGTGCTGGTGCACTGGGTCGGCTACCGTCAACATTGTCGAACCTCGGAATGGTTAGGAGCTACTCCGGAGACATTCTGGCAAAGGTGGTGCAAGGGAGGTTTGCCGCCTACGAGGAGAACCGTCCGAGGGACCCTTCCGAGGTAGACGAGATCCTCTCGGTTCTGACCGAGGCGGATCTTCATCGTATTAGGAAGGGGTTCCGGATCTCGAAGGAGTACACCTTGCTCCTCCCCGGTCCGGGCTTTCGAGCATGCACGGAGATGTCGCCAGACACATGCATCTTCCCGTACGACGCACTCAACGCCGGCCTTCGGCTACCCCTGCCATCGTTCGTAGTTGAGGTGCTACAATGGTACGGCTTGAGCCCGGTGCAGTTCATGCCGAACATGTGGCGGCACATCATCGCCTTCATCCTCCAAAGTCAGGCGGTAGGCGTCCAACCTTAGCTCGTCATACTTCGTAGCCTCTACCGGATCTGCCGCATAAGCAAGATGGAGTATCGGTACTACCTGTCTCCAAGGAGGGGGGTCATGCTGATCGAGAACCCGGACTCCATCAAGCATTGGAAGGAGAAGTATTTCTTGATCCGAGGTCCCGTGCCTTGGAGCTTTCCGACGGGATGGAAGGAGGATGGTCCGAAGTGGGCGAAGGCCGAGCCGGTGCTGACTAAGGAAGAAGAGGGGGTTATGTCGAAGATCCTCGGTCTTCCGACCCTTGGTTGGAAAGATATCACCGAGGAGGTCCTTTTCGGTGGGGGTCTCAGTCCTATCGACCCTAGTACGCTCCGTTTATTTTTGCTTCTCTTTTTTTTCTTTGTTTATATATTTTTTCTACAACTAACTCTTTCTCTGGTTTTTCTTCTTCAGAAGCCCCCGACATCGATTTCAAGGCTCTGATGGCAAAGAGAAGTGTGGCTGCAGCGAAGGCACCGAACAACAAGAAGAGAAAGAGGACGACAACAGGACCTCCTTCTGGCCGAGCAGCTCAGACACCCTTGGCTCTTATGGCCATCGTTGACTTGGTCAGCGACTCCCCCTTCGCTCCCCTGGTCACACTCCCCTCAGTCGCGGCCCCTGAGTCTTCCTCGGTCGAAGCTGCACTAGCACTCGAGCTGCCGCCGCTTACAGCCGAAGCTGAGGCCATCCTCACTGAGGAGCATAAGAAACTCTTCGTCTAGGACTAGAGAGTGATGAAGCTTGATGGCCTCCTTGGTGACGTGGTGATGAGCATGCAAGCCATGCGCCACTTGCCGACCCCGAAGGATTGCGCGGTGCTGAAGGCTGGCACGGTGGATGACGACGCGTTGGAGATCGCTCGGGCCACGATGTCGGTATGTGTTCTCGCTCTGCCCTTTTGAAATTTGGAGTGCACGGTTGTTGATTCTCACGTTGTTTGCCTTCGGTTTTCAGATCACCTACCACTTCAGCCACATGCTCGAACAGTTCGCCAAACAGAAGAAGGAGCTAAAGGCGACGAGCGACAGAGACCGGGCGGAGCGAGCCAAGGCAGTGAAGCTGATCGAGGTCGAGCAACGGCTCTCGGGGTCCCGAGCTGCCGAGGTCGCCGTCCTAAAGGCGGCTCTGGCGGGAAAAGATTGCTTTTATTGAAAACAATTAGGTGGCCGCTTCTAAGTTGCGAGCCGCTTTACACTTTTGATAAAGAAAATACAAAATAGAACTTTTGACATGTTTTATGGAGTGCTCTTGGGGAAGTTGCTCGGGGTGGTGTTTACACTCCCTCTTGGTACTTCATCAATTGCTCCGCGTTCCATGTCCTCGGTATTCTCCTACCCCCAGGTCTTCGAGTTGATACGCGCCTGGGCGAATAACTCTGGAGACCCTATACGGTCCTTCCCAATTGGATGCCAACTTGCTGTTTTTGCTTGGATTGGAGATCGAAAACTTTCGGAGCACTAGGTCTCTCTCTTTAAGGTTGGCTGGTCGTACCCTCTTGTTGTAATATTGAGTGATCCTATGGCGGTAAGTCTCTTGTCGAATTTCAGCTCTCTCGTGGACCTCGTCTATGAGGTCTAGGCAGTTACGAAGCTGGTTCGCATTCTGTGCTTCACTGTAGGCTATCAGTCGGGATGAAGGCAGGCCCACTTCTAAGGGGATGATAGCTTCGGAACCATATGTGAGGTTGAAGGGGGACTCCCCTGTCGAAGTTCTTTTGGTGGTGCGATAGTTCCAAAGCACGTTGGGAAGCTGTTCGACCCATTGCCCCTTAGTGGATTTATCGAGCCTCTTCTTCAGGACAGAGAGGATTTGTCGATTTGCATTCTCCGCTTGGCCATTGGACTAAGGGTGAGCTATCGAGGAGAACCGCTGCTGGATGCCGAGGTCGGCGCAAAAGTTGCGAAAGGTTGCTCCTGCGAATTGAGTCCCGTTGTCGGTTACAAGGATGCGGGGTACCCCGAACCGGCATACGATGTTCTTCCAAAAGAACTTCTAGACCTTGTGCTTGGTAATCGTCGAAAGAGGTTCAGCCTCGATCCATTTTGAGAAGTAGTCTATTGCCACGACTAAGAACTTCAGCTGGCCCGGTGCTGGGGGAAAAGGTCCGAGCAAATCCATCCCCCACATTGCGAAGGGGATTGGACTTGCTAGGGAGGTGAGTTGTGCTTGAGGAAGGCAATGGATCGGGGCGAATTTCTGGTAGGAGTCGCACTGGCGGACATACTCCTCGGAGTCACTCAGTGGTGGGGGCTAGAAGTAGCCGTAATTCAAGAGTTTACGGGCGAGGGATCTTGCTCCCAAGTGCGCGACACACAAACCGTTGTGGGCCTCCTTTAGGGCATAGAGCGCTTCCTCCGAGGAGAGGCACCTCAGATAAGGTCGGCCGTCAATTTAAGTGTAGGAGCATTTGTACATGACTCCGTCAAGGAGCGTGTACCACTCGGCTCGTGTCCGGATCCTTCTCGCTTTTTTCGGCTCTTCGGGAAGGACTCCGTCTCTGAGGTACTCGAGGAGGGGCTTCATCCAGTTCTCTCCAAGTGTTACGGGGTAGGCTTCCATCGGCTCCGGGCTATCTTCATCAATACTTGGCCTGAGGAGGACCTCTATCAAGATGGTACGTTCTAGACCTTGGAGGGACGAGGAGACGAGCTTAGAGAGAGCATTTGCCTGCGCATTTTCCTCTCAAGGAACCCGCTGGAGTTGAACATCTTCGAATACGGCTATAAGCTCCCTAACCTTGGCCAAGTACTTAGCCATACGCTCGTCCTTTGCCTGGTATTCCCCTGAGACTTGGTTGATGACCAATTGCGAATCGCTGAAGAATATGACGCGCTTGACCGCTGCTTTGCGAGCCATACAGAGCCTCGCTATGAGGTCCTCATACTCTGCTTCGTTGTTTGATGCCGGAAAGTTTAGGCGGAGGGAGTATTGGAGGACGAAAGCGTCTGGGCCGGTCAAGATGACGTCAGCCCCACTTCCGTCGGCGCAAGACGATCCATCCACATAAACTGTCCAGACCAGGGGGTCGGTAGATGACTCGCAAGGGTCGGGGATGGTGCTCTCCATAATGTATTCTGCCAGAGCTTGGGCCTTGATTGTTGTTCTGGGCTGGTGGCTGATGTCACGTTGGCTTAGCTCGATGGACCACTTCATAAGGTGCTCGGAGGTCTCGGGCTTGTGGAGAACTTGCTTGAGCGGCTAGTCGATAAGAACCACCACCGAATGAGATTGGAAGTAAAGGCAGAACTTTCAGTCCGCCATAGCCGAGGCGAAAGCCATCTTCTCCAGCTTCGGGTAACGGAGTTCGGCGCCCCGGAGGACCTAACTCACATAATAGATGGGCCTCTGCATTCTATCCTCTTCTCTTACAAGGACCGCGCTGTGCACTTAGTCCTTAATACAGTTGTTATGTTACATGACACTAATACGCACTTGTTCAGATTCTATGCATCCCATACTACATAGTTCTGAGGGCAAGCTCTTAACCGTTCTTCATTTTGTAGAGTTCAATCCCTCGTCATGACTTAACTACTACTGTAACTACGATAAGTATCCTAGATATTCTATGAGTTACGAACTCATGTCCAGACAGCCTGGAGGGGAATGCCACGTCATGTCACGACGCATTGTGAAGACAGCCTGTGGACAATTCAGCCTCCGTCATGGGACATGACACCACCCGCAGTCACCAAACACCCCTCGAGCGTCGCCTGCGGTACGGACTCCTGGAGACATATCAACGTCATGTCACGATGCATCGTGAAGACAGCCTGTGAATACTCTCACACTATAACTCCGAGGCCCTCATACTCGTGTTTTTTCTCTTATTTTCATCACCTTTTCACTATGTATCTAATCCTTAGTTATTTGAATCATGAACAAAAAAATCAATTCTCTAGAGTTAGTCTTTCCACTATACCGGTCTTAACCATTGATATAACATGACCCAATCTTGGTCTTTTCACTCAAATTTCATTTCAACATCTCTCTTTTCAATGCCGGTATGAGGCTTAACTACACTCTAGTTTTCAATTTCACTTCACAATCACAAAATCGAGTTTTCACAGTCATAAAGTCTTTTTCATGATTAACATTAATTTTCCTTTCATGTTCATTACATTTGTATATTCATGCTCATAAAATCTTTCATAATTCGTCATAACAATCAATTTCACTTTCATGTACAAACTCATGCATAAACAAAAGAATTCGTTTTTCTAACTTGTCACATTCATAGCTCATTCAACCACCATGAAATTACCGTACTGTCATTTTATCAAAAATTTACACTCTCATTGCCAAAACTCATTTCAAAACTCTTTTAAACAAGGCATGTATTTTTCTTTATTCAAGGACAATTTGAACTAGTAAAAAATAATAACTTCTTGCTTGCCAAAAATAGTCTCAAATCCTTGTTCATACTGGGCCACAGGTTATAGAAAGTTCTTTCACGAAAATCCAGATATTAGTTGAAATTTCAGGGCAGTCGACTATTAAAACATGGACAGTCGGCTGTTTTGTGAGGATTTAAAACTCGAAAATCATTGGTCAGGGTAGTCGACTGTCACAGTATAGTCGGTTGACTGATCTGCAAGAGTTTGAACTCGAAAACAAATAATCAGGACGGTCGACTGTTTCAATATAACTGGTCGACTGTTCTGCAAAGATTTGAACTCGAAAACAAATACTCAGAGTAGTCGATTGTTTCAATCTAATTGGTCGACTGTGCTACTAGGTTTTTCAAATCCCCAAAAATGTTTTTAGTTCTTTTCCTTCTCTTTTTGAGTCAAAATTTTCAGAATGTAAATTATACGAAAATACAGTAAACCAATATTTCTATAGTCATTATTTGCTTTATAAAAACATATATTGAGTCATATTTTGTGTTTTATGTCCATAATTTCGACATTGAGAACACTTTCCATTTCTACATAATTTATAAATCTAACTTTCCAAAATTCACTTTATGTCTCTATTTAATACTTTATCAACTCATTACCATGATTTAAGCACTAGATCTTGTTCTCTACAATTGAATTGTTCTAATTCAAATAATTAATTCTACAAGATGCATTTAGTCAACTTGTGTCTCATAAGTACATTTCGTCTCATAGAGCATAATTTATAGACATAAAGTATGATGATAAGATTGATTCTAGCACTTCAATTTCACATCTTTATTCATTAGCAATCATCTTAACAATCATTCTTTAAACTACTATTTTATCTCTAATCAACCAAATATGAGACTACAATTTATCAATTTGTTCTCAACTATTTTAGCAAACATCCCTAGCATGGCATCTACATTTAGAAGTATTGAGAAACACCCACCTATAGTTGAAGAAACGAATGAAAACTCCTAGAATGCAAGAAAATAGCCTTCTCCTCCTAGAATGGATTGCAAATTGTCTCCTCCTCCTTGTGCTTGCTAGGAACCCAAGCTCTTCTCCTTGCTTCCTTGATGATGGACCGACCTCTACTAGGATGGAACACACAAAAAATGCTCTCTAATCTTTTGCTCACAAATCTCCTCAATCTTTTGCTCTCTTTTCTTTTTCGCTTTTAGTCTTTTCTCTTAACAAATTTTTTAGTGGCTTCATGAGAAGAATAGCTAAAGGGTATTTATACACTTTTAGAATGAGAATGGAAGGCTAAGATTCAATTAAGGAGTTATGGATTAAGGACCAAGATGAATTGGGAAGTTGTAGTAACTTCCATGATCACATACCCACTCCCCTCAACTACACCCACTCTCCTTCTCTTCTTGCTCAAAACTGGCCACTCTCTAGGGTGTGCATTGCACACTCTAGTGTGTGCACGTGCTCCCTAGTACCCCCTATTATAAAGTTGTACAAATTTAATTAATCAATTGTCCACTAATTGTGTCTACATGACAAGTTATGACAATTAAAAGATTAATTAAGTTTGTAGGCCTTAAAAATAGTGGGCTTTAGGCTCATGGGCTATTTAATAGAATACTTTAATTTATTAGGGTGGGCTTAATTTAAGAAACAAGTTTAGGCTTTATAAAATAGGCTTTTTAGAAAGAAAAAAGTATTGAGAAAGGAAGAAATAATTGTTCATGTTATAAAAGATAGTTTTTATAAGAAAATATGCATACAAAATTTGTACGTGCACAACACGTAAATATTAACATTTCTCATTAAATAAAAATTCAGGATATTACAGGACCGGGCCTCCCATCGAAGTCATATAGCACTTGCGAGCCGCCTCCTGACTCCCTCTCACTTCACCCACCCCTACGGGAGTGGGGAACCTCATCTTCATGTGATAAGCCGAAGAGATGGCTTGGAGTGCGGTAAGGCCTGGTCGACCCAGGATCACATTGTAGGCAGCTTTCACATCCACCACCATGAAGTCCATCCACTCCGTGCGAGTGACCGGGGTTTTGCCAGTGGTGACTTCGAGAGTTATAACTCCCTCGATCGTCACCGACTCCACGGTGAACCCATGAAGGGTGTAGCCAGCTGGCTTGAGCCGGTCCCTTGATAGCTGGAGGCCTTTGAAAGCCTCCAAGAAGAGGATGTTGACCGAACTTCCATTGTCCACCAACACTCGGCGAACGTCAAAATTGGTCATTTTGAGGTTAATGACGAGGGCATCGCAGTGGGGCATGCAGACGCCTTCCAAGTCCCTATCGGAGAATGTCACAGGGACTCCTAGGCCTTTGGGGGGAGGATAGCTCTGCACGGAGTTGACCTCCCTCATGAAGGCTTTTCGGGAGGAGTTAGAATCTCCCCCCATTAGGCCTCCGTGTATCAGGTGCAAGATGGCCTCTGTTTCGGCCTCCAGAGTCTCCACGTGGTGCTCTGTTCGCCTGTTAGCCCTCCTGGGCAGTGGAGGCCGATCGGCTCTGTCCCTTCTTACAAACCGAGCGAGCTGTCCCCTCTGGATAAGGGCCTCGATCTCGTCCTTCAGGGCCCAACAATCATCAGTATCATGCCCGTGGTCCCGGAGGAAGCGACACCACTTGTCCCGGTTTCTCTTCTTCCCGGGGGTGTTCATCTTCGGAGGTGGCGGCAGGAGACCTTCGTTCCCAATCTCCATCAGGATGGCGGAGACGCTCTCATTGAGCTGAGTGAACTTTTCAAAGCGGGGGAGAGGGCGCCGCTGACCTCCGTTATCCTTTTGAAGCTTCTTAGCTCTTTCTTCCTCTGCAGTCTTTCATTTCTTCCGAGAAGACGACCCCTCCAGAATGGGGCGATGGAGAGCCTCTTTAGCCCGGATGTACTTGTCGCTCCTAAGAAGGAGATCGGAGAAGTTCCGAGGAGGCTTTTTAGCTAGGGAAGTCCTGAGGTCGGGATTGATGACATTAGATTGGAAGGCAGCCAAAGCTACCGACTGATCCAGGGAGGCGATGGACCTGGCTTCTGCGGTGAACCACTTGACATAATCCCTCAGCCGCTCGCCCTTCTTTTGGCTAAGGAAGAGCAGCGAGGTGCTCGTCTTCTCGGAGCGGCGACTGCTCACGAAATGCGTGAGAAAGAGGCCTTCGAACTGGTCGAAGGAGAAGATAAATGCTGGTGTGAGATGAGAATGCCACTCCCGAGACGGGCCCTTAAGTGTTGCCAGGAAGGTCTTGCAGTGGAAGGCGTCAGATGCATGATGGATCATCATGAGAGTTTTGAAACTCTCGATGTGATCTGCGGGGTCCGACTCCCCGGTGTAAGTCTCGAAGTGTGGAGGGTTGAAGTTGTCTGAGATAGGGGCCTCCATGATGGTGCGGGAGAATGGGGGCCTGCTCGGGCAGACGTTCCTCGCCCTTTGCTCCTCGTCTCCGGTCCAGCTGGCCGAGGTGCCTCTCCATCTCGTGGAGACGGCGATAGACCGAGTCCTCCCTTTGGTCGAACCTTGCTGAACCCCGAGACTCGTCTTCGTGTCGAAGAGGGCTGGGGCTACGGCGGTAGCTTGGAGTAGGCCACAGACTGATAGAATGACGAGGGTGACTCGGAGCGGACCGCGGACTTCGAGAGCGGCGGCGATGATCAGGAGACGGGCGGCGATGGCTCGGAGCTGGCCTAGGACTTAGGGAACGGTGGTGATGGCTCGGAGCCGGCCGAGGTCTGCAGGAGCGACAATGATGGCGAGGAGAGGAGCGGCGATGACTGTGAGCCGGTTGAGGACTGGGAGCCCGCTGGGCATTGACGGGGGCGGCGTTTGAGCGCCCAGAGGACCGCCTCCTGGAATTGTTGGAATTTCGCCCTTGTGATGAGGGCCTCCTGCTCTCGTTGGGCTCGATGTGCAAGGCGGCCAGCCGGGGAGCGGCTTCTTTTTTGGCGATGTTAGGGCGACTCTCTCCTCCCTCTGGGAGAGTTGGTGTTAGTGTAAGTGCCCTAGAGACAATGTGATTGTGCTTCTAGGAAATACTTTTGTTAATTAATGATTGTGTTCTATTGATTATTATATGTTAATTTATTATGTCTTAATTTACTGCGATAAAAATGTTAGAGTAATAAATGTCCTTGGAATATATAATACGTATTCTATATCTTTAAGTATGTGACTTAAAAATGAGATTATATGAATAGTGTTTATATTCCTAAATATCCCTAATCAAGCATTGTCATTATAGGACAATAATAATGCATAAAGATTAGTATGTTTGTTGACTGATGACCACATCTCATTGGTCATAGGTATAGTGATACTAAAGTCAAGAACATAGGTGCATGTAAGATTCTACATGGCACTGGATAGACCCACAGTGAGATTCTTCATGTTTAAATAAAGTCATAAGAAAGACTCACAGTGATAATGGTGTAATGATCCTCTGACTTGAGATCATTGTATTTCTATACGATGATTAATATACTTTGACTACATTAAAAGTTACCTTTGACCGGGTGATGATAAAAGTGGACATCGGGTATATTATGAGTCGTATGAGAAATATGAATGATAGATAAAGGATTTAACCCTCCCATAATTAGGAGAGATATTATTGGCCTCTTGATTGAGTGAGACTATGAAATGCATGGCCATGCTCAAATAATGATTTGTTTTAATAGTCTACTCATTGATCAAGGAAACCCGGATTAAATGTTGAAGAGGATGACTGAGAACATGCCTCGAGTTTAATCTATAATATTTGGTTAAAGGGATTATATTACACGGAAACATTAATCACGAAAGGTTTTATTGGATCACCAATTATTATTATTACTTGGGTAGCAATGATGTATTACTAGATGCCGCTCATTGTTTATAATTTTATTATTGGATATTAAAATTATTTCCAACGTAATAATAACCTAAAGGGTCACACACAAGAACGCTTGAAGGAGATTTGATTTAAATTATGAATTTAAATTAAATAGTAATTCGAATTTATTTATGATATTAATTAAGTGGGACTTAATTAATTAATTAAATATAATTTCAAATTTACTAATGATTAGAATTAGAATTATATTAGAATATTAATTAAGTTTGACTTAATTATTTATTTAATTAAGAATTCTAATTTTAATAAAAGCCCAATAGGATTGGGCTTTAGAAAAAACAGATTTGTCTCTCTATATAAAGATCTTAAAAACTCTCAAATTAGGGTTCATGGCTAAGAGAAAAACCCTAGCCGTTTGAGAGAAGAAGATGGAGATAGAGTGAATTTGGTTTTCGGATGCTAGTACATCGCTCCTTCAAAAACCAAGTGTTCGTGTGGATACCGATAGAGCGTAGATCGCGTGAGCGGGATGCGTGGTGATTCAAGAAGCTTGGACCTCCATTAGTCATCCTTTTCTCAACTGTTAAAGCTTCGTTTTAAGGTAAACGTTCATAACTACGAATTAAACATCTTGTTTTGCATGGATCCTGCGATTGGGTTTCGATTTTATTGTTTTAATCCGCTGCATTTATGCCCCGAAAACCCAACATTGGTATCAGAGCCAGGTTGCGAAAACGTTTTAATTCGTTTATTTGTTACAGTTTTGATATATATGCATAAACTGTAAGTTAATGATGATTGGGATGATCATATGATGATCTTATAATCTGTATGTATACTGATATGTATAGGATTTATGTTTGTTCTAATTACGAGAATCGTATTCGATATGGATTCTGAAACGGCTGCTGCAGATTTGCTGAAATCTATTTCTAGTGTCCGATTTTTGCAAATGAGTACCTTTTCGGAAAGGGAAACGAGCGTCTGAACAAAACTGATAGCTTAAGCTATCACCAACTCGTCTGTAAGGCGTTTGACGCCGTTTAGGGCCTGAAATATGCAATTTTATGTTTTCAGATTTAATTTCAATTTTCTGAATTATGCCTTATATGATTTTTATGATTGGATCATGATGAAATATGATATGGTATAACATGATAAGATAATATATGATATTATTTGAATATTATATATTTGTTCTTATCGCGTAGATTGTATACGATACGGTTTCTGAAAAATTGCGCAGATTTAGTGAAATTTGCGTACTGTATCCGATTTTTGCAAACCATATATGGTTTTTGACTGAAATCAGGCCACTGAGCAAGACTGACAAAGTCAGGTTCGCATCTGTAAGCCGTTTAACGCCGCTTACTGCCTGTAAACAGTGATTTATGTTTTTTTTGATTTAATTTCGAATTTTCTGAAAATTGTTTTCTGAGATGTATCTTATATGATCATATTGGATATGATATGTACTGTTATGTATTGATGTATGGTGACATATGATGATGTCTATTAATTGTTTACTTGAGCATGGTGCTGGTTATGGCCTTAAGACCCTTAGATTAATGGTTTATGGTTTTGGTTTTGTAAATACGACTTGCATGTCGTTTTCTTCATTCTTGTAATTGTATAATCTCGAATGTAACTCGAGTTTTATTATGTAAGTACATAAGTACATTAGTATAGGTTGTTTTCAATTATTCAATGTAATGTACTTGAAGATTGAAGGACGATCCAAGAAGTGGAGCAACCAAGGAGAATGAAGACATGTAATTGTATTTATATTTTCCACCATAGATTGACCTCGATCCTTTCATTAGCTTGAAAGGATCATGTAGGATAAAGGTCATAACCAAGCACGTTTACATACTGCACTTTACATATTGATGTGTGAATGTCTGTGTAGAATACATTATGATGCATGCTTCAATTAGATTAATAATGTATTAATGTATGTATTAGATACATCACCCATGCCATGCCTGCTTAAACAAGATAAAATCTATAACGATTTAAGAGATGCATGCTTAATTAGATTAAGATGAATGTATTAGATATGACACCCCATTCATGCTTAAACAAGATAAAATCTATAACGATTTAAGATGAACATTAAATAAACGATCATGAGATTCTTGTGTTTATGAAACACGGTAATTAAATATGAATTTTCATTATTCAACGATTGAATGATTTTGTCAACAACCGATTACGAATCTGTAAGAAAAGGGGTGCCAATAATGCCGTCTGTGCGTTAACCTCTGATCTGGAAATCATTCATTCAACGAATTTTGATTTGAAATATTTGATTCAAGGAAAAATTGAGAATCTCTTTATGATGGGATCATGATCGTTTACAAGTAAATCCCTTAATAAATATTAAGTTAAACAAGATGCTTTCCAATGAATAACACTCATCAAGGCCTAGATCATAAGGGGTGGGTTTGCCAAAGCAGAGTGCTCCTTTTAATCGTGGTGAGGTGCGAAAGAGTAAATGTGATACTCGTTATGTTGATTCATTGGGTCTAACTTAACTAAGTCGTCACAATAAGATTATGAACTTAGAAGCATAGAGTTTGGCGAAAAATTTATTAGATAAATTAGAGCAATGGTTGTTCACCAAACTATCCAAGAGTTATATACGTGATATAATTGACAAATGTTGTCTACCTAAATAGTTGTGTTTTGGGAGTTTCGGCCAACGCTGACTCAAGACATGATGAAATATGGATCTTGGCTCACTAGAAAGATATATAATAAATGCTTTCCGAATTAATAGTAAGGGCTATTAATTTGATCAAAATAGTGGGAGATATATATTATGAATATATATGAATAATCATTTGAACATAAACTAATAATTCCGTAGACTAATTCTTTTATGCATTTTACATTATAGATATTCTAATGGCAAACAACTCAAATAACTTCTCTGTACGATCTGTCCTTGAGAAGGACAAGTTGACAGGAACAAACTTCCTCGATTGGCAAAGGAATTTGAGGATAGTCCTCAGGTAAGAGTGAAAGCTCTATGTCATTTCCTCGCCCTGGACCTCTCCCTATAGGTGCATCGGTTGATCAACGTAATGTTTATCAGAAACATATTGATGATGACACGGATGTCACTTGTCTTATGCTTGCGACTATGAGTCTTGAGCTTCAGAAACAGCATGAGCATATGGATGCTCATATAATGATAGAGCACCTTAAACGTATGTTTGAAGGACAGGCTCGTCAAGAGAGGTTTGATACAAGTAAAGCCTTGTATGCGTGTAAATAGGGTGATCGTGATCCAGTTGCACCGCATGTTCTAAAGATGATTGGATATATGGAGTACCTTGCTACTCTGGGTTCCGCCATCAGTCCGGAAGCTCAGATAGATCTAATCTTGCAATCTTTGAACAGCGACTATGCTCAAATTTGTAATGAATTACAATATGAATGAGATAGACAAGACATCTACCGAATTGTTGGCTATGTTGAACTGCTGAGACCAACATTCAGAAGGCGTCCCCTGCTCCCATAATGATGGTCAACAAAGGGAATGCCAAAGGAAAGGGTAAATGGAAAGGCAAAAACAAGATTGGATCTAAGCCTGCTAATCCAGAACCCGCTGTTAAGGCTTTGAAGCCTACTGGAGGTGTTGCAAAGGCAAAGGCAAAGGGTGATTGTCACTATTGCAAGAAGCCGGGTCATTGGAAGATAAACTGTCAAACTTATTTGGAGGATCTGAAGAAACTGAAGGCTATTCAGATTTCTGATTCAGGTATTTATATTATAGAAGTCAAATTTGTCTACTTCTACATCATGGGTATTAGATACTGGATGTGGTTCTCACATTTGTATAAATGTGCATAAACGGCGAAGGAGTAGAACTTTGGCGTTAGGAGAAGTCGACCTACATGTTAGCAATGGAGCAAAGGTTGCTGCTTTAGCTGTAGGGACTTATTATTTATCGATGCCCATGGGGCTTATTTCAGAACTTGAGAACTATTTTACGTGCCTGCAATTTGCAGAAACATTATTTTGGTTTCTTGTTTGGACAAGATTGCCTTTTTGATTCAGAACAATTGTTGTTCCTTTTCATTAAATAATGTTACCTATGAGGTTGCACGTTTGTTTAATGGTTTATATGTTCTTGATTTTGATACTCCTATCTATAATGTAAATAATTAACGTCTAAAGATAAATGACTCAAATCAAACATACCTCTGGCACTGTCATTTAGGCCATATAAATGAGAATCGCATTTCCAAGTTACATTAGGATGGATACTTGGATAAGTTTGATTTTGAATCATACGAAGAATGTGAACTATGTCTCATTGGCAAAATGACTAAAACTCCTTTTACCGGATATGGTGAGAGGGCACCAAACAATTGGAATTGATACATAGTGATGTATGTGGTCCAATGCGTATGTTGGCAAGAGGTGGCTTTTACTAATTTTAACCTTTACTGATGATTTTAGTAGATACGGATATGTGTATCTTTTGAAGAACAAATCCGAATCGTTTGAAAAATTCAAAGAGTAAGAGATTGAAGAAGAAAAACAAATAGGCGAAAGTATAAACTCTACGATCTGATCGTAGAGGAGAATACCTAAGCTTAAAATTTCTTAAAAGCGTGTGGTATAGTATCACAACTCACTCCTCCTGGAACACCACAAAGACATGGTGTGTCTGAGAGGAGAAATCGCATTTTGTTGGACATGGTGCGATTGATGATGAGTCTAGGGGATCTTCCAATTAGTTTCTGGGGTTATGCCCCTAGAGACGGCTGCAGAAACACTAAACCGAGTTCCTTCTAAATCAGTTCAAAAGACACCATATATGAGATATGAACTGAGAAACGTCACAGCGTGTCATTTATGAAAATTTGGGGATATGAAGCGTTTGTGAAACGTATGATCTCTGACAAGCTAGGACCAAAATCAGATTTTGTGGGATACCCAATGGAAACAAAAATGGTATTATTTCTATAAACCTTCCGAGAACAAAGTGTTTGTTGCTTGAATGGCTATGTTTCTAAAGAGAGATTTACTTTCTAAGAAAAATAGTGGGAGGACAATAGATCTCGATGAGGATCGAGAACCACAGAATAATGTTGAACCAGAGTTGGAACATGAGCAGAATGTGACTCAAGATGTTGATAACAACACTGCTCAAGAAACACAGGTTATTCGTAGATCTAGTAGGATTCGCTATGAGCCAGAGAGATATCGTGAATTTCTTCTGACTCAAATTGGCGATGTGAAGATCATAGATGATAATGAGCCTCTCACCTACAAAGATGCTATGAATAGTCCAGATTTTGAGAGATGGCTGGAGGCCATGAAATCTGAGATGGATTCCATGTATGAAAATCAAAGTATGGACTTTGGTTGGACCACCCGAAGGGGTAAAACCCATAGGGTGCAAGTGGGTTTCTTGAAGAAAACTGACGTGGATTGTAATGTACGGACCTACAAAGCAAGACTAGTGGCGAAAGGTTTCGAAGCAGATTCATAGTAGTGACTATGATGAAACTTTCTCACCGGTGGCTATGGTCAAATCCATCAGGATTTTGCTTGCGATAGCAACTTACTATGACTATGAAATCTGGCAAATGGATGTCAAGTCGATCCAAAGTTTGCTAGAATGGTCTGTGAGAAGCGACGGTCCATTTATGGATTATAGCCGGCCTCGAGGAGATGGAACATTCGTTTTGATGAAACAGTCAAAGAGTTTGGCTTCATGCAAAATGAAAATGTGTCGTGTGTTTACGAAGGGTTAGTGGGAGCCATGTGTCATTCCTAGTATTATATGTAGATGACATATTATTAATAGGGAATGACATTCCTAATCTACAGGTTGTGAAGATTTGGTTGGGAAATAGTTTCTCGATAAAAGACTTTGGCGATGATACATATGTCTTAGGGATCAGGATCTATAGAGATAGATCTAAAAGATTAATCGGCTTAAGTCAGAATACATACATATGTAAAGTGCATACTTAAGATAACGTTGCGGACCCACAAGACTAAGGCTTTGTCGCAGCAGAAGCACGAAGGTCACACTAGTTCCATGGGTATTAGATACATGAGTGATTGGCTCTAGTGCAAGTGGGAGATTGTTAGTGTAAGTGCCCTAGAGACAATGTGATTGTGCTTCTAGGAAATACTTTTGTTAATTAATGATTGTGTTCTATTGATTATTATATGTTAATTTATTATGTCTTAATTTACTGCGATAAAAATGTTAGAGTAATAAATGTCCTTGGAATATATAATACGTATTCTATATCTTTAAGTATGTGACTTAAAAATGAGATTATATGAATAGTGTTTATATTCCTAAATATCCCTAATCAAGCATTGTCATTATAGGACAATAATAATGCATAAAGATTAGTATGTTTGTTGACTGATGACCACATCTCATTGGTCATAGGTATAGTGATACTAAAGTCAAGAACATAGGTGCATGTAAGATTCTACATGGCACTGGATAGACCCACAGTGAGATTCTTCATGTTTAAATAAAGTCATAAGAAAGACTCACAGTGATAATGGTGTAATGATCCTCTGACTTGAGATCATTGTATTTCTATACGATGATTAATATACTTTGACTACATTAAAAGTTACCTTTGACCGGGTGATGATAAAAGTGGACATCGGGTATATTATGAGTCGTATGAGAAATATGAATGATAGATAAAGGATTTAACCCTCCCATAATTAGGAGAGATATTATTGGCCTCTTGATTGAGTGAGACTATGAAATGCATGGCCATGCTCAAATAATGATTTGTTTTAATAGTCTACTCATTGATCAAGGAAACCCGGATTAAATGTTGAAGAGGATGACTGAGAACATGCCTCGAGTTTAATCTATAATATTTGGTTAAAGGGATTATATTACACGGAAACATTAATCACGAAAGGTTTTATTGGATCACCAATTATTATTATTACTTGGGTAGCAATGATGTATTACTAGATGCCGCTCATTGTTTATAATTTTATTATTGGATATTAAAATTATTTCCAACGTAATAATAACCTAAAGGGTCACACACAAGAACGCTTGAAGGAGATTTGATTTAAATTATGAATTTAAATTAAATAGTAATTCGAATTTATTTATGATATTAATTAAGTGGGACTTAATTAATTAATTAAATATAATTTCAAATTTACTAATGATTAGAATTAGAATTATATTAGAATATTAATTAAGTTTGACTTAATTATTTATTTAATTAAGAATTCTAATTTTAATAAAAGCCCAATAGGATTGGGCTTTAGAAAAAACAGATTTGTCTCTCTATATAAAGATCTTAAAAACTCTCAAATTAGGGTTCATGGCTAAGAGAAAAACCCTAGCCGTTTGAGAGAAGAAGATGGAGATAGAGTGAATTTGGTTTTCGGATGCTAGTACATCGCTCCTTCAAAAACCAAGTGTTCGTGTGGATACCGATAGAGCGTAGATCGCGTGAGCGGGATGCGTGGTGATTCAAGAAGCTTGGACCTCCATTAGTCATCCTTTTCTCAACTGTTAAAGCTTCGTTTTAAGGTAAACATTCATAACTACGAATTAAACATCTTGTTTTGCATGGATCCTGCGATTGGGTTTCGATTTTATTGTTTTAATCCGCTGCATTTATGCCCCGAAAACCCAACAGTTGGACCCCCTGCGTTCTGTCCGGCGGGGTGACCAATCCCTTTGGTGCTCTTGATGGGGATTTGCATCAAGGGTTTGCCTCTCATCCAAGCGGATCCGAAGGTCCGGCTCGGGCTCGTTCTGCTGATTGTTGAGCACATCCCGCAGATCCTTTGGTGTTGGAGGGCTATGGGAGGCCATGGAATCTGTGGCGGCATTGTGGATAGAGACCTGAACGTGGTGGAGAGGATGCTTCTGGAAACTTCGCTGAAAGGGCTCCCCAACAGTGGCTTGGGGCCCTAGAACCTGCTGAACGGATTGAGGGTTCGGCTGTTCGAGCTGTAGGGTTGGTTGGATAGGCGGAGGGAGATCCTCTGGCGGAGGAGGAGGAGGAGGAATAGTGGAGGTAGTTCTTCGGTTGGAGTTTGCGGACTTCCTCTTGGGAGGCATGGCTAGGTGTAGCTTTGGCTGAAGGAGGAAGGTTGAATTGCTATTCGAGTATTTTCCACAGACGGCGCCAATCTGTTGCCGTTGAATCTGGTGTGGGGGCAATAGACATAATTTGTGGATTCGTAGGTACTCGAATGGGCTGAATCTGACTTCTTTCCTTGCTGACAAGTTGACTCCTTGGTGCTCCCGCAGACCTGCACAAACGTTCGAAACACCGGGATGGATCTCGGCGACGAACCCTCCGACGCTCTTGTCAATACTCAGAAAAAGAAAGGGAAAGATCTTAGGTAGACAAAGAGTGATCACCTTGTAACGGCAAGAGGTAGGGGGTATTTATAGTCGCCATGGGGATCTGCTTCGGGATAAGAACGAATCCTTACTTCCCGGTGTGACTGGATAGAAGTGGTTGAAACCACCTCCAGTGAATAAGGACGAGCCAGGATTTTCTCATATCCTGTTGACCTGGTCCTTGGCGGGTCGTGACCCATTCTCAGCCGAACAGGTCCGTTTATGGGTTAGCGGGTCCAAGAGGAGAGACTCGTTTCCCAATTTGGACCCGTCTGTAGACCATCTTGCCCCTGTAGCTTTAAGATTCATGCCCAATTTAAAAGGTTCCAATTTAATCCCATTTTTAGCCATATCACTTTAATATATAATTTTGGTTCATTCTTATTGTAACAGGGTCAAAACCTCAGTGCAAAACAGGGTAGGCAGCAAGAAATAATAAAAATTCATCATGTACATTCATCAAACGAACACTCTACTTATTCTTGGATCATGAAATGCATTAACATTATATAAAACAAGTTAAGATGAATTTTTATAGTGTATAAAGCCAAGTTATCATGTCACGATTCAAGTCTCAATAACACAATCGATCAACATGCATTCAATCACTATATTTTTCTATTTACAAGTTTCTAATCAATTTATTCATGTCGTGTGTGCATGCAAGCTTGGGTTTGAATCAATGGATGTTGGCATGAAGTCAAGGATATTTTGGGTTAGCTCGTGTAAACCCTCGATATCCCCAAATGAAGGTACACAATGCAATATTACGATAATTAAAAAAGAACTACTTGCGGAGATCAATAATCTTGAACTAGAAAATAAACGAGTTCAAGTGGACTTGCCTTTAGATGACGATTAGATCCAAATGTACGAAGAATAATGGGATCGGAATCTCACGGCGACGAGAAAACGATCACGATGATCACGATCGGGCACGGATCATGATGGGGATCAAGATCGGATGATCGGACGGCTGAGATCGAAGATCAAGATGATGATCACGATCGCGATGATCAAAGGAGATCCGACGGTCGAGATCAAGTATCTTAATGATGATGATCAATGCAAATCCAACGGCCAAGATCAATGGATCAAGAAGTGATCACGATCGTGATGATCAACGATCGGACGACTGCGATCAAAGGAGCACCTGATGCTGATAAAAACAGAGGAGCCAGGTTGTGAACTGGCGGATGAGGGCGGTGAGGCTCAGACAACTGGTTTGAGGTGGTAGCGGCGGTCGCGACTGGGGAGGCGACGTCAGAGTAGCGACGGCGACGAAGTTCGACTGGTGGGTTCTCGATCTCTGTTTCGAGAAGGAAAATAGAGGGAGAGGACGGGGGCTCGACTGCGGCAATGGTGGGGTGATGCTGACGAGGAGGAGATGGGGGGGGGGGGGTCGACTGTGCTGGCGAAGAGGCGGCTCGACTTCGATGAGCAGGATGGGTTGGCGGGGGATGAGGAAGGTGATGAGATTGGGGTTATGGTGACAGGGTGACGAGGCAAGGGCTCGTGAGGGTGGCGAGCAGCAACAGCTGGGGCATGGTCGATTGGAGGAGATGGGTCGAGCGGCGTTGGAGTCGAACAAGGACATGGACGGGGTCGACGATGCTCGGGAAAGAAGAAGTTGACGAGGAACATGGGAGGTTGATGCGGTGGTGACGAGAGGTGCTGGCTGCGATGATGGTGGGTGGATGGAGGCGAGGGCGACGATGGCTCGACGAGGGAGGCGAGCAGAGGCTCGAGCGGGGTGGTTGAAGATGGGTTGCGGAATCGAAGAAGAAGAGTTGGAGGGGATTCAATAGTGTTGGGGGTTGTATGAATAGTGAAGGGGAGTTTTGGAAGTTGTGTAGTTGCACAATATTGAATATGAGGAGAAGATGAAGAATTGTATTTGTGGGGATTTATTTAACTGTTTAAGGAAGAGAGAGAGAGAGAGTGGGGGATACTTGAGATAGTCGGAGAATGTGAGAGATGAATCAGGGGATACAGGGAGGTGTGGGATTGATCTGGTCAATAACAGATTAGGGGGAGAATTGGGTTAATGGGTATTGGGTATTAAAAGGGGATCCAATAAGATGTGGGTTTGGGTTAGAATTCAATAGGAGATGAGCTTGGGTTGGGCTCAGGTTAGATATTAATAAATAATGCCAAATGAATATAAAATTTGGGCTTTAGATGATGGGCTTCAATTTAAATAATTAAATAATATAATATAACAAAAATGATAATAATAATACTCATAACAACACATATTAATAATAAAAAATTATAATAACAATAATAATAATAACAGTAATAATAATCATCATAATCATACTACTACTACTACTAATAACATAATAACAATACTGATAAGAATAATAATACAAGATAGAACATAGTTTGGGTTCAACATTTTCGTGAAAGTAATTCAATAATAAAAATAATAAAAATAATAAAAATAATGAAAGCAATAATAATAATAGCAATAGTAATAATAATAATAATAATAATAATAACAATAATAATAATAATAATAACATTATACAACAAAATAAGAAGTTGGCTTATCAACTTTATTTTAAAATAATCCGGACAGAAATATATATAGACGATCAATTATAAATAGAAAATATATCGTTATTTATAGTAAATATAATTCTCGATTGTAAAACACTTAGTAAAAGATCTGAAACCAGTTTAGTACAAAATAAGTTTATAAATAATCAAAATACCAAAAATATTCAGGAAATACGTATTAGCAGGAACGGGGATTACAAGACTCAAGCCCAACCTCATTTGACATCGGAACAAATAAGTATTTGGATACAGTAGGTTAATTGTTTCAAGAAATAACACTTTCATTGTTACCTTTAATCTCTAATCTCTCTAATATTATAATGAATTGTCATTTGTAGACAACCTTTAATTTGTAGACAATCAACCATCTAATCTCAACCATTCATTTTTAAGTGGGAGTTATATTAACCATTCATTTACTCGAATACTGTTAGTTACCATAATACCCTCAATGTTTAAATTTATTTACGACATAATTATTTACAAAAGTATCACTCATATAAAATAAAAGTTGGTGCCACTATGGATAATTTGTAAAGAGTATGTGATAAGTTTAGAGAGGTTTCAGGTACGAGGCCAGATTATGTCTTAGTAATTACTTTTAAAAATATATTTATTAGGACGTGCAAGGCACATGCAGATTACTAGTAGCGTTAACGTAAGTCTTTGGGTGGAAGATTGTAGCGCCTCGAATTTCTAATATGATATCTTAGAAAATACGTGGCACAATCCCAGCATCAACTTCAATGTAATAGTACACATAGCCCAAAAACACAAATAATTTTATTCCAAACTTTTATTACAACAATCTTTACAAACACAGCGGAACACAAAACACCTTTAATTGCAACAATTCTTTTTACAACACTTTTCTTTTACAAATATTTTACACAAAGCTCTATTACATCAGTTTATCTCAAAACCATCTCAAGCATCCACACCTCCAAACTCTAAGCAACAACCTGCAACACATGAGGCTAGAGATGATCCCTATCCGCCAAAACTAAAGGGGTCAGCCATAAATGGTGTGAGTGACATAAAAGCAAACAACATAAATGAGCATTAAGCATGGATTCTTAAACAACATGTAATAAACCAAAATATATAAAATATGAAGTAGCAAGAAATGTAAACAACAAGTGAAACTAAACTAAGTGTCAAGTGTAGAAAACAGGAACCACATGCATAAAACCAAGTCAAGAAAACACAATTTCTATATGCTGACTCTCTAATGCGTACTTGTCGGAGTCTATGCATCCCATTCTACATAGGTCCGGTGCAAGCCCTTAACGTCTTCACTTCATAGGGTTTAATCCCCCGCTATGCAACTAATCCTACCACGATGACTACTACGAGATAAAGATAAACTGTGAGTATTAGCCCATGCCCCGATAATTCTGGAGATAGATCCCACACCACAGGTATTTTACCGTGATAATTCCGGAGATCATCCCACACCGAAAGCAATGACCTTATCACATGAATACCACATGTGCGTCGCCTCGACCCCGATAATTCCGGAGATCAATCCCACACCACAAGTAATTACCGTGATAATTCCGGAGATATATCCCACACCACAAGTAATCTACCGTGATAATTTCGGAGATATATCCCACACCACAAGTAATCTACCGTGATAATTCTGGAGATTAAATCCCACACCGAAAGCCATACTGAGGTACTTGACCCATGTTCTCGTTCATTATATCACCACTAGTGCCTGTCCTTATTATTTTTTGGGTTACTTAATTACTCAACGAATCTCCTAGAGTTGGTGTACCCTACCGGACTTAACTCAAAACTGAACAACTGAAATGCCTCAACAGGCCTCAACAAAATAACTCAACGCCGGTATCCTAGGGTCACACACATCCTCTAGAGACTCAAACTCAAATGTCTAAACCAACTTTCCACCATAAATAGCTCAACTGAATATCTTAAACTCATATGCTTAACAGAAGACAAAGTATAGCTTAAAATATCTGAAGGCCAATCATTCGAAAAACATTCAAGTTTATGAAAACTCATCAGTACCAGTCGACTTATTACTGTAGTAAGTCGACTGTCCAGAGGAAAAATATCCATGATTCTAAGAAAATAAGTTAAGTAATATAAGTCGACTTAAAAGGACATCGGTCGACTTACCCGAGATAAATTCCAATGATTTCAAGATATATTCTAAGTCTTATAAGTCGACTTAAAATGTCATAGGTCGACTGTCCAGAAAAGATACTGCAATAACTTTGCAAAATAAGTTCTAAGTACACCAGTCGACTGAACAAGGGTCAAAGTCGACTGTCCAGGACGAAATTTCAAAAAAAGCTAAAGACACAGTAGCTGGGTCGTACCAGTCGACTGAAAAGTCTACCAGTCGACTATCGGCCTACAATTTGAATAATTTAGGTCTGTATACAATAATCAAAATTTGAGTTTTTCTAAAGATTCATTGTTTGCGCAAATAATTCGTATTCAGGTAAAAAGAATGACAATCTCAAAGTATCCTCAGATTGGATACATTACTCAAATCAACCCATGTCTCAAAACTCAAGTTCTCATGTTCTAAATTCCTAACTCTTCCATTAGGGTTTCTCAATGCTGAATTTATTTCACAACTCAAAACCAAGATCTGATTTGTAAACACAAGATCCAGATGCTCACCCATCCAATCCCTTGTTATCATAACCATACTCATATCTTAAACATGCTTTCTAGCAATACAAATTTATAAACCAAGATCTACTAAACATTCATAGATTTCACACACATAATACAACAACAATCATTACATCACTCAAACAAACATGTCGAAACAAACTACGGAACGATCATTCACATAAGTTGAAACAAAAACCAAATCTACAACATTCACATAAAGAAAAAAACAAACAATTTTACATCACTCACCGAAATCAAACAACAAAACAAAATAAAGCAAAACAATGCCACTCACCTTAGGAATGAAGAGATCCAACAAGAAAGCCCCTTTTTTTTGTGAGATCCAAAATCCTCCTCTTCAATCACCAAGAAAATAAGAAATATAATAAAACTTGTGTTGTGCAGCGAATGACGGCTGCACACCCTCTTTTATACAGGCCGAAAATAAGGAATTATGGTTTTAGAAACACTTTTGCAAAAGAATCCTTCCAAAATATAACTTTACATATATAACCCCTTTCTTAGTTAAAATAGGTTAACTAAATCAAAACCAAATCAAATCTTTTTATCACTGAGTTTTCCAGCAATCCCGCATGGCCCAAAAAATAAGAAAATTTCAGATTTACAACTCAGGGTGGCGATTTTGCACAAAAGCCCTCCTTTTTGTAATATTTGCAAATACATCATAAAATATTCATAAAAATTCAGAAAAATTGAAAATAATATCTAATAATACATATTATATTTTCTAATCTAAATATTTGACTTTTACTTTCCAGAAAATATTTGCACAAGATCCAAGATAAATTTCATATTTGCAAAAAACACCATATTTGTTTGAATCTTTACCAAATCAACTCCAAATAAAATTTAAATATACTTTAATTTAAATGATGATCATGGAAAGCCCAAAAATCAGTAAAAACAAATTTTTATAATTTATTTCAGATCCAAACGGCTTTTTACATAAAAGCCCCTCTCTTTCGAGATATTTATAAAAATAGTTTCTCTACTCAGAAAAATCCCAAAATTTAGAATATACTCCATAATAAGTATGAGAACTCATTAAAAATATAAAATTTGGTATTTACACCAAAAATATTTGCACGTGTTTCGCACGTGTAAAAGGATAAACCTTCAGAAAATATTTATTAAATCTCCAGAAAATCATTTTAATTCATTTTCAAATCTTTAAAATAATATTTGAAAATACGGGGTACTACAAAGATAACTTACAAGCATAAATGAAGTGGAAGTAGACAATTACTACCCTCAGAAGCTCCGAACAAGATTTCAAGCATCCCCAGAAGCTGTATATTCTCTCCTAATTGCCTAGAGAAGAGTGAAATACTCATCAAAGGATGTTATATCCAACCTCCAGGAGTGGGGAGCTTATGATGTGGGTGAATATTATTGCTATTCGTGGTCGTACAATCTCATCATGCATCATAAAGCTTCTAAGGGTAGCACAATAATTTCACGTTGGCAGCAGGCTTGCTAGAAGAACATAGGCCTACTCCAGGCCCATCAGCTCACCCAGATCAGTAATCATGGGTCGCTTATAGCCTAACAAAAGGAGATTTCCAGCTAACCATAGTTGTCAGTCAAATACCCCTAAATCAGGGACTGAACAATTGATTTCTCAATCACAGATTCTTTCCTATCTGGCTCACCCTCCAAGGTCTACAAATACTTTTTACCTCTCCACCATTAAGTGGTAATCAATATTTTACCCACTAAACCCATATTTTCACTTTTGTTTACTAATTAGATTATCAGAGGGTCTATCACCGGGATCCATCCCGGTGTTTCATGTTGTCCTTGCAGGTTTCCGACGGCCATCAACCAGTGCAACCATCACCACATCTAGAGACTCAATCAAATACTATCCCAACATCTGTAATTTTTTAAATAATATTTTTAAGATTAATAAATGAATTAAAATAATTTTTGGTGATTTAATAAATATTTTTATGAAATTTACCTTTTTACACGTGCATATGTTTTCTTGAAAAGTTGAAAGTCAAAAATTATTTTTTGTAAACTCATTATTTATTATTATATATTATTTGTGAATTTTCTGTATTTTTCTGATAATTATTGGATATATTTGCAAATATTACAAAAAGGGGGACTTTTGTGCAAAATTACCACTTGAAGTAAAAACTCCAGATTTTTTGATTTTGGGCTTGGCATGATGCCTAGTCAACTCAGAGGTAAAGAGTTTACTTTTTTTTAATAATAAATTTGGTTTATTTTGCAAGTTTTGATAAAGAAGGGTCTTTTTGCAAAATGCTGGGTTTTCAGAACAGTGCTGGCTGGTTATAGGGTATTTGTTTTGTTTTTAAAATCTCAATTAAGATAGTTTTATTTAACTTCCAAGTATAAGAATCTATATATGTAAAGATATATTTAAAAGAGGTATTTTACAAATCTATTCAAAACCCTAGAGACTCTTAATTCCGGCCTATATAGAGGTGCAGCCGTCTCTTCACTGCACAACACAAAAGAATTTCTTATTATTATTTTCTTAGAGTTTTAAAGCGAGGATCTTGGTTTTCTTGCGAAAGGAGAGATTTTTCTTATTTCTTTATTATCTTCAGTTAATTCTTCAATAAGGTGAGTGACTTGTGTTTGTTTTCTTATTGTTCTAAGCATGTTGTATGTGATGATTTTTCTGTTAGAAAGCATGTTAGATGATGGTATGAAGATATAATGGATCTTGATGAGTAGATGAATTAAAAAGTGAATCTTTTCATGAAACTATACTATTGATGATTAAAACCCTAATTAAATGACTTGAGATTGTTAAAGAACCTAATAGAAATCATGGGTATGTTATTTTCGTTCACATTGTTGCTAATTTGAACATATATATAAAATTGTATGATAATGTTGCATGAAAACAAATAAAACTTCTTCTTTACTATGTATGTTAAGTATATGCTCTGTGTTGATGGTTTGATGAATAGATACTTGATTATATGCATGTTTTAATTGAAGATATTCATGGGTAACTGATGTAAGAGGTGGTGTGTATGTTTAATGAAATTGCAAGAGTAGATTTGAACTAAAAGGATCAAGTATTGAAGAATGAAGTAGGGTTTTATTCGGGTCTGTTTGTATGCAGATCGAAAAGTGGGTTTTTGATATTTTTTTGAGTCTTTCGATTGGGTTTGAGTTCTATATGATGCTGAGATGAAATACAACCTTACACTACTCCTTAACATGATTTTACCGATCTATATACTTATATATATAAACACATATACACATTCACATTTATATACATACTGCTTTCAAAGATTTTGTAAATTTTGATGGGTTTTGATTGGATTTTAATTGTTTTGGCACTGAGATGGCTTAAAACATTATACTTATAACATCCCACATTTTTATTTTAATTAAAATTGCAATTTTTCTAGTTTTGCACGTATGATGCACGGGTTATTTTTATTCCTAATTTTATTTCTCATTTATCTATTTGGTTTGCATGGATAAGTTAATTGGTTTTGTTTGATCCATGGACTTAAAACAAAATCTAACCCATTAGATTAGATTAAAAGAAAGACCATTAACATAATTAATTAATTGAATAAAATTAGAGCCCATGAACCAAGCCTACTAATTAAAATCAAATTTAAGTTAGTCATGCACTAACACATGACAAGTTACTATGTTAGTACACATTTAGAGTCATAACAAATTGCATCTAAGTTGTATGTGCATGTGTGCATATGCACATTTGTGAACTATTGGATGGTGGGGGGCTGTTATGTTTGGATTTGTAGTACGGCTTAATAAGAATTAAATCGATTATGAGTGTGGATTGGGGGGGGGGGTCCCATGGGCTGTTGTAAAAAGCATGGAGTGTGCTCTGTTGACGCCAGGTAAGAGGAAGAGAGAGGGAGTGAGAAGTTATGGCTAGGAGAGTAGGGAGATGAAGAGTTAGGAGTTGAGGGAGTTAGGACATTGGAGAGTTTAGGGGAGAAGTTGAGAAAATGAATGGTTGGAAATTTTAATTGAGAAATAAATTCCAAAACCTTAATTTGTCATATAAATAGCCCACCACTCTACTCTCTTCTCACACCAAAAAGCAATCAAGAAATAAGGGAAAGGAAAAGAAAGAGAGAAAGAGAGTTCTTGTTCTTGGGGACTATTGCTAGGAGAAGAAGAGGAACTAGGAGTCTTGGAGCTAGAAGCGGTGTTCATTCTTTCAATTGTTCAAGCTTCGATTAAGGTGGGTGATGCTATACTTTCTAATTGTAGGGATTGCATGCCTAAAGAGTAGTATAATTTTGATATGAAAATTAGAAGATAAATTCATGCTTTCATATACGTTAAATGATAGAAATGTTAACATTTGTTTAAAGGACAAAGTATTTATCTTGTTGCTTGCAAATGAGAAGAGAAATTGTAGTTTGCATGTTAATGTACATATATAGAAATTAGTAATTTTAGAGATGTTTTGAAGAGATTTTCTTTATAATTAAAAAGAAGTGTTTGTAAAATAAAATGAGCATGCATAGCTTATAAATAACTTGTTGTAAGAGAACACAAATTTTCTAGTTGATTAAAATGAATAATTGAAATTCTTGTAATCAAAGAGAAGAAAGAGAGACTTGAAATTTAGATATTATCAAATATGAGTTTTAAACCCATGAACTTCTGTAGTAAATAAATTTCAATATTAATAAACTATTTTTAGACTAATGGAGAAGATTTGATTCAAACGAAAAAATCTAGTTTTATGAAAAATAAGAAAGATAACAAAAACTAAAACAAAAGCAATCTAAGTATGTTGCAACTGTTCGGCGAGTTCGGCCTTGTGGATTGGCGTTGCGTCGCCTCTCTGTTGACCAGGGTTCGAGCCCTGTCAAGCCCAAAACTTTATAACTTTGTTTTTAAATAAAACCCAAAACCCGAGAGTCTATTCATAAGAAAAACGAAATAGGGTTAAGACTGCGAGCCCACTTGGGCTAATCGCTGTCGATGGGTGCTTTGGGCGTTGCCTGGGGCTTCATTGGTTCGAAACCCAGTTTTAACATATATTTTTTTAAGGGGATTTAATGTAAATTAAGGAGTCCTAATGCATTAATAAAATTTGTAAAATAAATCTTAGCATATACAAAACATGGCAGAGGATCTTTTAAAAATAATTTCTAGATTTTTTTTAGTATATATTGAGTAGTAAAATGAGACTTTCGAGATGAAAAGAAATTGGTTCTCATTATTAAATCTTTCAAAACTTGATTTTTTTTTATTTAAATGAAAAGTAAAAGATTTTGAGAAGAGAACTCGTTCCCTTATTGTGATTTTGCAAAATTTGTTGAAATGAAACTCTAAGAGTCCTTTATGTATTCAAACGGTTAAAGCATTTAATCTAGATGATTACTAGTCTTACCCTGTGCAAATTGCACAGACTAAAATAATTTAGAGAGTCAAAAAATTAAATATAACTAAAAAATTTAGAGATGCCCATAACTATTTCGATCATAATATAATTAAAAGATGCCAAATCTATAAATTAGCCGATTCGCACTTCCAAACCAACCAACATAATTATATATTTCTATTCAATTTATAAGAAACAAAAAAAACGAATAATTACCAGAATTGGGGTGTGGCTCTTCTCAGACTCCTTGATGTACTCTGATATCTACTTCTTGACCGTGCACTTCTCAACTGCCTTCCATCTCAAATCAAGCATTCCCTCATAAATTATATAAAATCAACATCAGACACACATGGAGGGAATAATAATTAATAATTAGCTATATCAAAAGATGACAAAAGTATACATTACCAATTCACGTTTCCAAACCAACATCATTCTACATTTTCTATTCAGTTGAAAGGAAACCCCAAAATTTTCAATGTATGTAACTTTTTAACAATTCCAGTACTAAACATAGGTAAACACTGGGTCCCTAAATTTGGAGATACCAAAAAATAGGTATTTTTAAAATTCACTTTCAATCTTGTCAGCTTCTTCCATTCTAAAGTTTGCTTGCAAAGACTAATATTGTCTACGAAGTTCCTTAATATTTACTTCCAATTGTTCTATATTACTCCTTATTTGTGTATCTACAAAATGATCAAATCATTAAACACACATACAATACTACCATTCACCAAAATATTTTAAACAAAATAAAAAATTTAGAAAATATGATATTGACCCTCTACCATTCAAAAACTAAAACCATCACTTTTTATTTCCTACAAAAGTTAAAACAAATCTCATTTACCATATGGAGCCACAATTCATGAAATTTATACTTACATAGAGTAAAAAACTCCACAAAATTATTTAATTTTAAAGAGCAGTGTAACTAACATAAAATCAAAGAAGAATTACACAAATACACATGAAAAGAGAAACCATTTTTGAATCATATTGCATAAAGTTTCCAAAGACTTATAATTTCTCCCCAATTCTATAACAATCACGTGCTTCAATCACCCTAAATTTTAAACCCTAAACCCTAAAAATCAAATCAAACACGGAAAAATAATTAACAAAAAATACTACAAAATTTGAAGAAAAATAAAAAGGACTCACTGAATCGTGCGCCAAGTAAGTATCTCAGTAGTCGCAATAGTACCTTCAAAAATCACAAACACAACAATTTTAAACAAAAAACAAAACTGAAAAAATAGAATCTTTCTAATAAAAATTTTAATCTTTGATTTGATTATAAAAAAAATGTGGGATCTTTAGATTGTTACCTCGGCATAGTGTGTGAATTGGACGAAGAAATCCGATGTGAAATCGGAGGGTTTTTATGAACGTGGAAGAGAAGAATAAGAAGATGATCAGTTTTTGAAAGTGGATGAGAAGATGAGGTTTTTTTTCCTCTCCTTCTTCTTTATTTACTCTAATTTTTCTATACGCGTTGAGCATGTGTTAGAGCATATTTTTGTTCTCCTTTCTCTATTTCAAAATAGAGAAGGGAGAGAGGGGGTATGCCTATTAGCTTAAGATATAGTATAATAAATAAGTAAATAATAGGTGGGTCCGTGGGTGGGTGATGGAAAAATGCTTAATTATAGTGAATCTGTGCTATAGCCCAGAGTTGGTGGCATTAAAAAAACATAATTAAAAATAAAAATTTGTGTTCCTCCCTTCTTTTCTTTTTTTAGTTTTCACTGTTCTATCCTCCCTTCTTTTCTTTTTTTAGTTTTCACTGTTCTATAATTTGAAGAACATTATAAATGCCCAAACTCGGAGAATATATAACCAAACATAAACATTGATCATCTTCTTACCATAGCCTTAAAACATTATAAATGCCCCAACTCGGAGAATATATAACCAAACATAAACATTAATCATCTTCTTACCATGGCCTTTTCAGTTGTTATCGATGAAGTCTCCAACAATTCAGACCTATTTGAAGTAATCTTCATCTCCTGGTTTGCTACCTGCCACCTCATCCCCTTGACCGACATCGCCATCCTGTTTGCTTCCCGTAACATCTCCTCCATTGTCCTCACCACCCCGCCCAATGCTGCCCTCATCCAGCCCACCATCACACACCTTTCCTTCTTCTCCTCCTTTCCCATACAAACCCTCTTCTACCCCTTTCCTTCCTCCCAATGCCGAAAACATCGCCTCCTTCCCCTCCTCCGAGTCCCCCAAGTTTGATGTCGCCAGTATCCACTCCCACCCTGCCATCGAGTCCCTGCTCCGCCTTCACCAGGTAGCGACGGGTGACGGGTAGTGGCAGGTGTCGAGTGGAGATGGCAGGCGATGGTGAGGATATCGACGGTCGGCGATGGCGAGGAGATCGACGGCCGGTGGAGGAGATTTGGCTGGGTTTGGGGGTAGGGAGGGTTAGTGTTATTAAGTTTGGGGAGATATGGAAGAAGAAATGTTTTTTTTATGTTTTTTTTAATTTTGCAATTGATGTGGGCTACACGTGTCAATTGCTACTTTTGCTCTCCTTTCTCTATTTTAAAATAGAGAAAGGAGAGATGAGGAAGGCCTATTTGCTTAAGATATATATAAATATAAGTAAAATCCTCGATTGAGAAGAACTAAGAGTGGGAAAAATAGAACATGAATAGTGTTAAAATGAGATATTGTAATAAGATAAATGAGGCCATGATTTGTGCTAAAATGAGACATCATGAATGAAAAATTAAGATGAGACTTGATCACATTAGTGAATAATTTGAAGAAGAGAATGATTAGTTTTGAGATATGATAAAGGGTATGTGTACCCACGATTCTTGTGTGTGGATTGTTGAGTTTTGAGTTAGTAAAACCTCGTTACCGACAATGTTTAAATGAAAAGAATTGAGTTATAGTTTGATATATGATTGTGGATCTATCTCAGGATTTGTGATTAAGACCGGTAAGAGGTAGGGCTAATTCTAGGCCTGGAAATCTATTCATTTCTTGACTAAATAATTAGGCACATAAGTGAAGATGTAGTAAGCCTGGGCAACTATATAGTCGGCGGTGGATCTCCGTGGCTATAGACCCAGTTGGTGGACTGTGGTTGCTCAGTTGGAGACGAGCTTTTATTTTTAAACCCGGGATTATAAGGACGGGTCAGCGGTGGATTCCGGGATCTTGAGTAATCGGGCGGACAGTTTTTGTTTTGCCGTACTCCAATGTATATACGTATACCAGGGCTAGAGGGTCACTTACGGGATGATTCACACGATATAATAGCTAGAGAGGCTGGGATCTGTTGTAATTGCCAGAGAGGCTAGCCAGAGAGGTTGAGATCCATATCCATGGAACGATCTAAACCTTGTTTATTACTGGGTAGTTTCATGGCAAGGGATCGAACCTTTTATTTTGGAGTACGCAGTTGGTTGCCCTCGGACCTATGTAGTATGAGATACATAGAATCCGAACAAGTGTGCATTAGTGTCCTCCTAGTATAAAATTGTGTGCATTAGTCATTAAGGTATGGCATACACTTACATGTTTAGAATAATCACATTTCTACACTTTATTTCATTCAAGATTGTGTTTTTTTAAAGTATGGAGATCGTTATACTGTTTTCCGGCATAAAGAGGATAGTCGTGTATAACATTTTGTCAGTTGTAAGCGACTGACGTGCCCACAGATTATCATGTAGGTAATGGACATTTCATGAAGGAGTAAGGATGTTAAGTTGCTGCTGAATAATTACATTGATTTTACAAGTTGTATTTTTATTCATTGTTGTAATTTCCGCTGTGTAAACAAATGTAACAAACTCTGATGTATTGAGAAAAGTTTTAAATTTCCTTGTAAAATTGTACGAAGTGAAATAAGATTCTGTGGAATCCCGAATTCGGTCTTGTTTAGAATTCGGGGCATTACAATACTACCCTTATTTGACGAAGTTTTGATGATTAACTGATACTTAAATTCTTAATCGAACATATACATATATATTTGCTGATTTTGAAGAATTTTGTGAAAAAATTGCTTTTTGAGATCTTGATATGTTTTGATGTGTTTTGATAACTCATATATGTCATATAAGATATGTTTAATCATCTCAGGAAATTAGATTTTGAGTTTACAAAGTTTTGATAAAGTATCAATCGAAAACATGCACAAAAACCCAACCTGACTATACCAGCAGGTCACGGTCGACCGTCATGCTTTGATTTTGAGAATTTGCAATTACCAGTCGACTGCCCTTCTTGAACAGTCGACCGTCAATTGCTGTTTTGGCCATTTTGTTGGATTTTCTTCGTTTCTTTTAAATGATTATTTCCTCGATATTTTGGATCATTACTCTACTATTTTAGATTCTGTTTTTACTACAGATTACAATATTTTTTACAGAGTTATATTTTATTTAAAATGAAATTTTAAATGTATTCTTATGACTTTATTAAGTGAGTTATATGTGTTTTTCAACGAATTGATGTTTTGGTGATATTCTACGACTTAAAAATATGATTTTCTATTATTTAATGGATTTAATATTTTATTTGAATTCTGTAATTTTATGAGTACATTAAATAAATTTTAATTTTGTTGATTTAAGGGGTTCTCTTATTATAAACGTTTTGATGATGGATTTGTAAGTTTTATTGAAAAGTTTTGGCGTAATGGTTGAGTCGTGAGTCTTTAGAGATTGTGAGGGACCCTAGACACCGGAAGTTGAGGTTTTGTGGTTTGGCCAGTTGTGACTGTGTTGTTGATCAGTTTAGTTCAGTCCGGTAGGGTACACCAACTCCAGGAGATTCGTAATTAATTAATTAACTTAACAAAATAAGGATAGACACTAGATGGTGATATGAGGAAATGAGAACATGGGTTATGGACCTCAGTATGCCTTGCGGTGTAAGATAATCCCCGGAATTATCGAGGTATGAGTGAAATAGTCTCCGGAATTATCTGCGGTGTGGGATTGATCTTTGGAATTATCGGGGTCGAAGCGACGCTCATGGAGTATTCGTGTGATGAGGTGCCATAGCTTGCGGTGTGGGGTATTCTCGAAGATTCCCAGGTGTGAGTGAAATAGTCTTCGGAATTATCTATGAATATAAATTGACCTCTAGAATTATCGAGTCATTGGATAATACTCACAGTTTATCAATCATATTCTCCATCGGCCAAGTCAGTCAACTAAGATTTTTTTTTTTTTTTTTTTTTTTGAAATAAAGGTGGCCCCGCCACCACTTCATTAATGATAATTAACGAAACACAGAAATACTAATTACATAGTAGTTAACTACTAGTAATTACAACAAAGTCTAGGACATCAACTACATTAAATCTTACAACATCTAATCAACAACTAAGATTTGTGTCAGTCATCAAAGGAAGCTACATCGAAAAAGAGCAAAAGTTGGAGCTGAAAGAGAACCCAAAACTGTTTTGAGTTTGAATCACTGGATAAAGAAGCAATAACAAGAGAAAATGAGCTACTTCTTAATGGTACAACAGAAATTAATATCGAACAATTCAAGAAGAACACAACAATTTAGTGATTATAAACTTTGGTACCTGTAGTTTGATTGCAGACATTGTTACACACATTGTTCAACTGTATCTGCATCTAGTGATTGTAAACTTTGATGCCATCCCAACTGTGTCTACTACATGTAGATGTAGATCATCATCAGTTTTTGGACATACTCTTCAAATCCAAAGTCAGCTTCAAAACTTGGAACAGTAACAAAACTACAGGAAACATTAACACTGAAAAGAACATTTAGTTGACACCCTGCAAAATTAAGCACACTACCAGAGGCGAACAAGTTGGGCATGCACGATATATATGAAATGCACATATTTTTCTACGATAATTTTGAGTGCATAAACTAGACATAGAAAAGTACAACCATCATCAACATTCCGTAAACTCCAAGAGATACAACATCAAAAACAAATTAACTATGTAACTTAACATGGACTGAGGATTGACACCTGACATCTATAACCTTAATCAATGCACACTGTTAGACAAAAGTACCCATCGATCGACAGGCAACCCGAACGGATGAAGGAGTCATGTTGAAGGCCCTATCCCATGCATACTGAAATTTGACCGACATAGTACTTGGAATTCCTTTCCCATCATTCACCAAGTAGTCATTGCCATCCCTTCTAAATAGCATAGGATCAACCTTCATAGAGCTCGCAAACCCTTCCGGTCTCAGAAACACATTGATCAGAGTGCACCGACACGTGTTCTTCACCTCCACCTCGAAGATTGGGTCATAGCCAAACTTCTTGCCAGTGTTTGTGATCCCAAGCTCGACGCTCGAGAGGCCACACCTCCTCTGGCCATTCACTAGGAGGATTCCGGGAGTTAGAAGAAAGACAGCCAGGAGAAGTCGAATTGCAATTGCCATCTCTCTTAATTTGTTTTAGTATCCTTTTCTGTTACTGGATGTTTCATAATATCCAGGTCGATGATGCGCCTTTGGTTTTATTCTTTGCCATTATCAAGAATCACAGGAACTGGGGATCAAGATTGCAAGACTGAGAGGTTGAGGGAAAGAAAGATTCAAGAATTGGAGAGGGATTGAAGAAGAAGAAATGCCATGAATACTCTGGTTGATCAGCTGAACTGATCAACCCTTCTATTTATAGAAGCATGCGCTATGCGCACTCTTGGACAGTTGGTTACAACGGTTACAGAAGTGGGACCCACAGAAATCTACAGCCCACACTTCTTCTCTTTACATCCAACGATCAATATCTATTGATACCGGTTCAACTTACATTGTACATTTAAACCCAATACTATTCTCTATTACACTCTCAACTGATATATCAGATACCCACTCTTCCTTCAGCAGCTGCAATCTCCTTGATCATCTTCAATCCCTACCATGGCTACTGATTTGGCTCGTATCAACTCCACCCCCCCTAATTTTAGACCTTGCCTCAAGGTCGAAGAGAGGAAATCTGCGCACTAGATCCCAATAGGGTTCCCAAGTTGCACAATTAGTATCTTGATGTCGCCATTTTATTAGCACCTCCGACACCAATTTTCTTCCTTTTACTACAGCTCGTCGATCCAATATTTCCTCTGGTTCGAGCAAGGCCTGAGAAACAGGAACTGGAACACTCCTTTGTACTTCCACCTGTGGACCTAAGTGCTTTTTCAGCTGCGAAATATGAAAAACAGGGTGAATTTTCGACTCTGTGGGCAAATCCAGCTTATATGCTACTGATCCAATCCGCTCAGTGATTGCATATGGTCCAAAGTACAGCGGAGATAACTTCTTTACAGCTCTTGTTGCCACCGAAATTTGTCTATATTGCTGCAGCTTAACGTACACCAAATCCCCCACTTGAAATTCTTTGTCAAGTCTGTGTGTATCAGCTTGTTTCTTCATCCTATCCTGCGCTCTTTTCAAATTATCCTTGAGCAATTGTAATGTAACATCTCTTGCCAGTAATGCTTCTTCCACCTGAGGGTTTTTTGCAGTGTGAGGAATATAGGACAATAGTGTGGGAGGATTTCTTCCATAGACAATCTGATAAGGAGTGGACTTAATTGAGCTGTGGTGGGAAGTATTATACCAATACTCTGCCCATGGTAACCATTTACTCCAATCCGCAGGTTTGAGACTACAAAAACATCTCAAATATGTCTCTAGACATCTGTTCACAACCTCCGTTTGACCATCTGTTTGCGGATGGTAAGCAGTGGAGTAATGAAGCTGAGTTCCTTGCAATTTAAGTGTCTCCTTCATAAGATGGCTTGTAAACACAGCCCCTCTATCACAGACAATAGATATAGGCATCCCATATAATTTGAAAATGCCTTCATTGAGCACTTGTATGATTGAAGTTGCTGTATAAGGATGTTTGATGGGAAAAAAATGAGCATACTTACTCAATCTATCGACAACTACCAAAATGACTGCATATCTGTTACTGAGAGGAAGGCCTTCGATGAAATCCATACTGGCTTGTTCCCATATCTGAGCAGGTATTGGAAGTGGCTGCAACAATCCCGCAGGTGATTGGCAAACATACTTGCTGGTTTGACAAATGGAACATTCTTGCACATATTTTTGAACATCTCTTTTCATCCCCTCCCACCAAAATGACCTGCGAAGCCTCTGAAGAGTTTTATCATACCCCGAATGACCTCCTATAGGCGTGTCATGATGTTCAAAAATCATCAGTTTTCGAAGGTTTGATGTTGGACTTAGTACTACTTTGGTACCCTTATACCACACTCCCCTTACTGCTGAAAACTTACTATTATTAGTCCCCAAAACTTTACTAGCAAGCTTTGTGAAATATGGGTCAGATTCATTCATCTTCAAAATATCATTCCACCAATCCGGGTGTAAAGAACACAGTTGCACTAAGTAGCAGTCAAAATCTCTTCTAGAAAGTCTGTCAGCTGGTACATTCTCACTTCCTTTCTTGTATTCCACCTCAAAATTAAACCCATAGAGCTTCACCAACCAATAGTGTTGAGCCTCCGTTGATAATCTCTGATCCAGCATATACTTGAGTGGTTTATGATCTGTACGAATAATAAACTTCCTCCCGAAAAGGTATTGCTTCCACTTCTTAACTGCCAACAATATAGCAAGCATCTCCTTCTCATATGCCGACCAATGCAAGCATTTTCCCTTGATCCCTTGACTAATATAAGCAATAGGATGGTTCTTCTGTAAGAGAACAGCTCCAATTCCTACTTTACAAGCATCACATTCAACAATGAATGTTTCACTAAAATCTGGAAGTTGCAATACTGGCGCTGTGATCAGGGCTTTTTTAAGTTCCTCAAAAGCTACATTAGCTTCTTCACTCCACTTAAAGCCTTCCTTTTTAGTTAATTCTGTCAAAGGGGCTGCAATTGCACCATATCCTTTGATAAACTTTCGGTAATAACCTGTAAGGCCAAGGAATCCTTTCAATGCTTTAACATTTTGTGGCACTGGCCACTCTTGTACTGCAGCTACCTTCTTCGGATCAACAGCAATTCCTTTATCAGATACTACATGACCCAAATACTCCACTTCGTTTCGACCAAATGAACACTTGGACCTCTTGACAAACAACTGATTCTTTCTGAGTATCAAAAAAACTTCCTTGAGATGCTCTAAATGATTCTGCCAGGAATTGCTAAAAATTAGTATGTCATCGAAGAAAACTAGAATAAATTTTCTCAAATGTTGTCGGAAAATATTATTCATAAGTGATTGGAAAGTAGAAGGAGCATTACTTAAGCCAAAAGGCATGACTAAGAACTCATAATGCCCACTATGAGTCGTAAATGCAGTTTTGGAGATATCATCCTTGTTCATACGTATCTGATGGTATCCCGATCTAAGATCTAGTTTAGTAAAAAACCTAGATCCATGTAATTCATCTAGTAAGTCATCAATAATGGGAATTGGATACTTATCTTTGATTGTTTGCTTGTTTAAGGATCTATAATCCACACAAAACCGCCAGGATCCATCATGTTTTTTAACAAGAACCACTGGTGAGCTGTAGTTGCTATTGCTTGGTCTTATGATGCCTTGTTTCAACATATCCTCAACAATTTCCTCAATTGCATTCTTCTGCTCAAATGAATACCTGTATGGCCTTATGCAAACAGGTCTGGAGTTACTTTCTAAAGGTATTTGGTGGTCGCATGACCTTGCAGGTGGCAGCTCCTTTGGTTCATCAAACAACTCTTGAAACTCCTCTAACAATTCATGAAGGTCTGATGCTTGATAAGCTTCTTCAAATGTAGTTTGAGCAACAAATGAAGTCTGGGAATCTGCATTATCAGATATCAAATATAGTAAAAAACCCCTGTGTGTTTGCATTGCAATCTTATTTGCTTCTTTATCAGATAACAATGTGGTTGGACTTGGTTTTAAACCCTGCAAAACCCAACTAATGCCCTCCTGTGTGAATTTCAACTGCTTTTGCATTAGGTTGATAGTAACCTCAGATACCTGCTTGATCCACTTTGCTCCAATAACCACATCATGTCCACCAATGGGAAATACTAAAAAATCATCTATAAACTCATATCCCTGACAATGCAAGTGCACATTAGAACACAACCCGCTCCCTTCTACTTCTTTTTCTCCAGCTACTCTGACATTGAAACTTTGCTTAACTGAGAGTGGCAATCCAACCCTTTGAAGAATGAAAGGATCAATGTAATTATGTGTAGCTCCACTGTCAACCAATACATGCACATCCACCCCTCTTAACTGAGCCTTAAGGATTAGGCATTCAGTATTGACACCAAAGTTCAACGATGCAGCATTGAGATGATGATCTGTGGTAGTTTTAAGGTCGATATTCTCATCTTCTAACAGCAACTGATTTAATTCTTCATCTTCCTGTAAACTAAGCAAATCCCATTCTCCTTCTATACACATGTATGACTTCGTTTTGCACAAATGACCTGGTATGTATTTCTCATCACAATGAAAACATAACCCTCTCTTCCTTCTATCCCATACCTCATTAGGAGACAACTTCTTCAAAATAGGTTTGTCAGGGCTAACAAAACTGTTATTGGTATTAGTAGGCTGTGTGTGAGCAACTGATTGTGACTGCTGAGACCAAGAAGGGAAACCAGATGATGGACTCTTGTAACTTGTTCTATAGGAAGGTTTATAAAACTGTTTGAGGGAATTGAGTTTCTTTTCAAACCTCAGTGCTACTCTGAAGGCTTCTCCCAAGGACTGTGGTTCTGCCATCACCACATCATGTTGCAGTTCCACTTTAAGCCCACTCACAAATTGTTGTACAAGATATGGTTCACTTACCCCCTCTACCAAACACTGCAATTTCTCAAATTTGATCTGGTAATCCAAAACTGTAGAAGTTTGTTCCAGCCTACATAAAGTTTTGGCTGCATCTTCGTAGATACCCTGTGCAAATCTATTACAAATGCCTTCTTTAAATTCTTTCCAAGTTACCATACCATCGTTGTTCTTAAGAAACCAACGACACCACTGGATTGCCTCTTCTTTAAGGAAAAAAAATGCTACTCTAACTTTCTCAGTTGCTGGAATCTTATAGATTTCAAAGTAATGCTCGATCTGAAAGATCCAATTGAGGATATCCCCATTCCCAGCAAAAGAATGCACATCCAATTTTGGAGGTTTTGAAAAAAAAATTTCCCCAAATGCACGTCTATCATCAAGAAATCCTCTATTTTTAGGAGAATGCATCAAGTTCTCTCTCCTATCAGTTTCAAGGTTAGAGTTCTGCTCACCATTGATCTTTAATGAGGCCTGAACCTCTGCGGTTTCTTGATTAGATCGACCTTCACCCATCTTCTGAGTCAAGAGCTGCAACTGTGCTAGGATCAAGGGGATTTGAGAGACTTGCGAGATCACGTTCTTCATCTGATGTTCCACATTAACGACTCTATCACTCAAGAATTGATAGCTCTTCTGCCATTCCAATTCTGGTGCAAAACCCAGAATCCCTTCATCGATAGGGTCTTGTGGAATCTCTTCTTCTAGACCAGCCACAGAATCAACCGGCTCTGATACCATTGATGCGCCTTTGGTTTTATTCTTTGCCATTATCAAGAATCACAGGAACTGGGGATCAAGATTGCAAGACTGAGAGGTTGAGGGAAAGAAAGATTCAAGAATTGGAGAGGGATTGAAGAAGAAGAAATGCCATGAATACTCTGGTTGATCAGCTGAACTGATCAACCCTTCTATTTATAGAAGCATGCGCTATGCGCACTCTTGGACAGTTGGTTACAACGGTTACAGAAGTGGGACCCACAGAAATCTACAGCCCACACTTCTTCTCTTTACATCCAACGATCAATATCTATTGATACCGGTTCAACTTACATTTTACATTTAAACCCAATACTATTCTCTATTACACTCTCAACTGATATATCAGATACCCACTCTTCCTTCAGCAGCTGCAATCTCCTTGATCATCTTCAATCCCTACCATGGCTACTGATTTGGCTCGTATCAGTCGATCTTTGCAGTATTTATAGATTTTTAAGGGTGATGATCTTTTGACACAATACTCTACTAATCTTTTCAATTCTCAGATAATGCATGATCAAACAGTGATTGAGATAAGATGATTAGGACTTTTGCATCGGATACCCTCCAACTCTTTTGCAGGGCCGGCCCTAGAATTTTGGGGGCCTGAAACAAACTCTCAAAAAGGGGTCCCACATATACCCCAAAAAAAAAAAATCGATTCATGTATTAGAATTTTTTTTTTTTTTCCTGAAAACGGGGGGTCCCTTTCTTGTTTTTGATTTGAAGGCGTGATGCAAATGTTTCACTTGCATCAGGGCTGGACCGGCCCTGCTCTTTTGCTTTGGCATACTTGTGTGAATACATTGTCATCATTAAAAGTAGGTTTTTAACACGAAAAAAATTCAAAATACGCCATAGCTAGTAGTAAAGGTGACATCAATAAAGCACTGTAAATAGCGCAAGTTGATCTAAGTTAATATCAAAATTTACAGGCTTTATTATGTGACCAAGAAACAAACTCCCACAGTAACAAATTTTGTGATATGAAATATGTTCAACTTGGAGGTACAATATAAGGTTGTAAAAGGATACGCATGGAAAGAAACGTAAGCTAAGAACATAAATTTGCAACAACAACAAAAAAAAAAGTTTGTAGGGAACAAGTGAAAAGATCAATTTTGAAGGGTATGTGTGCAAAAGTCGAAAGATGCTAATATATTGGATTAGGATTTCTCATGATAACAAATCAGGACAAGTACCGCATTCTTGCATAACAACTTAGGAGTATTATCTAACAGTTTCCAACCTTAGATTACTTCGATCCTTATAATGTCTTTTCTAAAAGTGGGGTAAGGTAAGGTAACGAGGCAAGGTTAGGTAATAACCTATTTTGAGCAATCCCCACCTTCTTTTAATATGCAGCTAGGCTTCTTTGTCAACACTGAAAGAGCCTAGTAAAACCCCAGGAAACTACACAAATTAAACATACCTTTCAGTCAATTAGATAGGTACTCCAGATAGAAGGATGGTAATATCTCCTGTACTGATAGGCTATCAAGTGCCTCTCCTTCAATCCCTCAAAATCAAAGGTTCAGATCTAACTACACAAAACACATTTCCCCCCCCCCTCCCCCCCTCCAAAAAAAAAAAAAAAAAAAACAAGAAATTTTATTTACAACTAATTATTGTCATACTATTGAAACTTGAGCTATATAATTGTTGATTTGCTGTTTACAAGGCTTTTCATATGCTGTATCGTTCTGAAGATGTGCTGTAGGCACATGCCCACGGGCAAATCTAGTATATATATATATATATATACTAGATATATACTAGATATATATACTAGATTTATATATATTTAAATCTAGTATATATATATATATATATATATATATATATATATATATATATATATATATATATATATATATATACTAGATTTTTATATATATATATATATCTAGTATATATATATACTAGATTTTTATATATATATATATATATATACTAGATTTATATATATATATATATATATATATATATATATATATATATATATATATCAGACCACTAGATAGACAAGCTTTGTGTACTTCTGCCATTAGTCTAATAATTCTGATATTATTCTACTAAGAGCATCCAGAGTGGTATTTTTCATATTCTATTATATGGCAGCTACAGTAATAGCATATGTGGGACGATCGTGTAGTGGTGGTTTGTTAAATTTTTCTCATTTGCGTGCATGGCAAAAATTGAAAGTTAGAGACGGGATAACATATTCCGTCCCTACGTTTTTTATTTATAAAAAACGCGGGACGGTATATGTTATACCGTCTCGTAAATATTTTTTTTAAATTAAGGGACAGACGGGGAAACATTCCCCGTCCCACAAAAAAATAAAAAAATATAAAAAAGTTGAAATCGTTAGACGGGATATCATATCCCGTCCTAAAAATCCGGCCCACTTTATACTAAAGTTAACCCATTAATTTGTTGGCATGGAGTTGTTTTGGCAAAGAAGAAATCATTTTGCTCCCTCCTTTTGGTATTAAAAGACCATAATACCCCCTCCTTTGAAATATGAAGAACACTATAAAATCGGATACCAGAAGTTGAATTGAAGACACTCATCCTCTCGGCCAAAAATTTTTTTTTGCTCTCGGCTATTCTCTTTCCCTCTTCAAATTTCTTAAATCTTATTGTAATCAAGATACATAAAATTTGCTATGTCTTCTTCAATCAAGCGATTTATTGGGAATATTAAATCAAGGCGTTGGTCGGAGTCCGCATCATCACAGTTCGCACCGTCACAAAACAGAAACGAAGAACAACTGCGCCTATCAATGCCAGCGATCCATCACAGTGGGTAAAAGTTTTCGATGATGGACGGCACATTTGCAAACTGATTACGGATGAACCTATAGGTGGATTTGTTAATTTCAGAGAAAATTGGAAGGGACCAATTAAAGCCTACAAGGTACTTTGCAATGTTTCTATAATAAAGCAGCTCATCGACAATGCCGGTTGGTCCCGTTTTTTTACTATTGATACAGAGAAGTCGTCTGCGCGTCTTGTTGAGGCTTTGGTTGAGAGATGGTGGGACACGACCCACACTTTTCACCTTCCTGGCAGTGAGTTGGGATTTACCCCGTTAGACTGGGCAATGCTAACGAGTTTATCTATTGGAATCGGTGAGTTGCAGCCATGTAACGACGATGCATATCCCTTTGAGGTTGTCCAGTGTAGTTTCTTTCCAGAAATTACACCGGAAGATTGGAAATCTCACGGTATACGTATCTCTTTCCTAAAGAAGCATTTTGTGAAGGATTGGATAGATGCAGCTATAGCCGATCCTGTAGTGGCAATGAAAGTTGGCAGAGCTTTCTTCATGTATTTTGTGGGTGAGTTTCTTCTACCCAATGCGTCCGGTGTAGTGAGATATGGTTTCCTAACTGCATTTGAAGATTTGAATGTTGTTGGTACGTATGATTGGGGTAGTCCATCTTTGGCATTGCTATATATGTCTTTGAATGCTTGTAGCCGACTTAAATTGAAAGCATTTAACGGCCCGTGACAAATACTAGAGGTAATCTTAATAAATAATGTTCTTTATTTTGTTACAATATTTAAAATTCAAAATAATAATGTTCCAATTTTTAATTTGACACATATTATTATATGTGTTTGTTTCAGTACTGGGCATATGAATACACAAGCATTTGTACACCAATGTGTAAGCGAACCGTAAACTTTGCAGTCCATTTGCAAAATGCGGATATCCGGCCAAAAATCTCAGACCAAAAATCTCACGTTGGAATCGCATTAATTTGGATGAAACAAGTTGTGACCTGATATGTTACAATATATCCATGGCCCGGAGTCAGCTAGAGATGAGATCATCAGCATCTATTATACTAGTAATCCGCACGTGCAATGCACGTTTTATTTTTATTTTTTATTTAAGTAAATACTAAGACGTAATTTGGCCTCAAACCTGAGGCCTCCCTTTACGCATCACATACTCTTTAAAAATTACTCCTAGTGGCACCAACTTTTATTTTATATAAGTTGCACTTTTATAAATAATAATGTCGTAAAGAAATTTAAACTTTGAGGGTATTATGGTAACATAATTTTATGGAGACTTTAAATGTATAAAAATTATTATAAAAATTATCTTTATAATTTTGGAGGGAACATAATTTTATGGAGAAATAATTTTGGACGGAACATAATTGTATGCAAATAGCTAATAAAACTATGTTTGATTTTAAAACTTTCCAAAAATCGAAACCGTCTCATTTTGGAAATAAATGTTGGTCTCCAAAATTATTTTTTTATACAGGAGACTTTATGGAGGCTTTAAATGGACCCATAAATTAGTCTCCATAAATTAGTTTCGAAAACTATGTTTGATTTTAAAACTTTCCAAAAATCGAAACCGTCTCATTTTGGAAATAAAAGTTGGTCTCCAAAATTATTTTTTTATACAGGAGACTTTATGGAGACTTTAAATGGACCCATAAATTAGTCTCCATAAATTAGTTTCGATTTTTGAGGGAACATAATTTTATGGAGACTTTAAATGTGAAGTGAAAATTACATAATTAACCTTATATATTTTTTTTAGCTTTTTATGTATATGGGGGCATGATAGTAAAAACCCGTCAAAATGGGGCTTTGCTTAATAATAGTATAGATGGCAACCCTATGATGGAACCAAATATGAAAACGAGTACGATGTTCAATGTGCGATGATCTTATCCCGCCACCGCTGTATCTTCCAATATGGTAGTCAGGTAATAATATATACAGTTATTCAATTAATACTTAACTTATTTTTGTTAGCGCTAATTATAGTTTAAATGTAGGGTGTCTGGTACCTCGGTGACCGATGTTACCGGCAAGTAAATGGGGTTATTGCTATCCCATCAAATCCTCCTAAGACCATATCTAGAATGAAAGCACATGAGTTCTGTGCGCCGATTGATGCTTCTAGACTGGTCTCTTTTGTTCCACAAAGGGTATATGATCAGTATTGGGCGAAGGTTTCAATTGGTCCTATTATGCCTAATCTGTCGCATGGTGCTAACGTTGATTTCATAGGAGCAGCTGGTTGCAGCGATCCATCAACCCATTTGCCATATCCAGCACCTCCTTATTATATGCCCACACAATATATAGCACCACCGGTGCTTGAGAGACCAACCTTTTTTGGTCAGCCCTTAGTTGAAGTACCCATATTCACAGACGGTACAATAACAGAAAATCTTGGTCAAGATACTTTTGAGTTTCAACTGCGCGCTGATCAATCATACGTAAGAATATGAGTCAATTTGTAAAATCTGCAGCTGGTTTATGTTGATTTTGTTTATTTATATATTTCTACCTTATTTGTAGGAGGAGCTGTACAGACAATGCGAAAATTTATTATTGAAAAAATGGTGCTACGAGAATCAGTTCCTTCGATAACAACATCAGGAAGGCGATCGATATCGAGGCATCGCCCTTCCACATCGCGGCAGACAGATGGTTCGGAGGATTCCACGTGAACCCCTTCATTTGTACCAAACACCCAATATGATTAGGAATATTATTAGTTTGTATTAAATTTGCCTTCAATTTTGTTGTATGGGTCTTTTGGAAACTACATGTTCTCTTAAAATTAATTTGGTAATTCAAGGATTATTAATCTTAAGAGTTAGAAGAAAAATGGTCAATGCACGCCAACCTAGACTATAGATTCCATTCCAATTTTCAAGTAATAACCCTTTCACGTGAAGAGTCTTCCAAACTTCAAGATATATTGGTACATTTTCACGTGAAGAGTATTTAAAATTCATGTGAAGAGTATTCCACTTTCTTCTCTATTTAACGAGGTCCAACCTCTGAACTACGCTAACCATCATTCCCTCCAACTCTACTCCTTCAACATATTCTTACTATCAAAAAAATATCTTAATTCTCTTCTTCTTCAACTTCCACTGACTCCTCCGATGAATGGGATGAAGAAGACGATGTGGCAATCATGTTCAACAGGCGCATGCAGCAAAGAGCTTTAGGTAATCTCGCTTCACAACGAGATTTGCATCGCCGTTATATTCGCCGTGAGAGAGTTGAAGGCCACAACCGGTTGATGCGGGATTATTTTTGCGACAATTCTATTTATCCCGATTCTATTTTCCGTCGGCAATTTCGAATGCGTCGGCCTCTTTTCATGAGGATACTTGAAGCATGCGTTGGTTATGATCAACATTTCCAACAACGAGTAGATGCTGCAAACGCGGCTGGCTTGTCTCCAGTACAGAAATTAACAGCTACAATGCGTTATTTAGCGTATGGATCTTCTGCTGATGCAGTCGACGAATATGTCAAAATTGGGGAAACTACAGTACTCAACACGGTACGTAGATTTTGTTTAGCAATTGTTAATATTTTTGGTCCACAATATACAAGAAAACCCAACGCAGATGATGTAAACAGACTCCTCGAAGAGAATAAAACTCGTGGATTCCCGGGTATGTTGGGTAGTGTAGATTGCATGCACTGGGTTTGGAAAAATTGCCCTGCAGCTTGGCATGGTCAGTATACAGGTCATGTCCGTGAACCAACAATTATACTTGAAGCAGTTGCGTCCTATGATCTCTGGTTTTGGCATTCATTTTTTGGAATGCCGGGAAGCAATAATGATTTGAACGTTCTTAACCGATCAACATTATTTAATGATATTCTTAATGGTTGTGTACCTCCTGCTAATTATGTTATAAACAATCATCAATATTCCATGGGGTACTATTTGGCAGATGGAATCTACCCCCCATTGGCTACTATAGTCAAAACCTACACTGCACCTGAGACACAAAAAAAAATGCTCAAATGCAAGAAGGTGCACGTAAAGACGTTGAACGAGCATTCAGAGTTTTACAAGCTAGGTTTGCGATCGTAAAAGGGCCAGCTCGAATGTGGGATGCAAAAAGTCTCTCCCATATAATGAAGACTTGTATTATTTTACATAATATGATTGTGGATGATGAAAGAGACGAAGGTATACATAATTATGACTACGAACAAAATTCATCAACTACATTCGTAACACCTAATACAACTTCTCCAACAGAACAAACAGCGCGTTTGGCACGGAGCGTTGTTTTACATGATCGACAACGGCATCATATGCTTCGGCAAGATTTGGTTGACCATATTTGGAACGAATTTGGGAAAGCCGATTGATAAAATGTAATACTTTCTGAATTGTATATTTTTTTTTTTTGTAATTTTCCTTATTATGAATGGTCCTTTTTTATTTTTTCTCCAATATGGTAGTAACTTGAATGTCCATTGAAATTATATATTTCGTACTTTGCATGATGGAAAGGTTATATTTCATACTATTTTGAATTGCATGCTGGTAAAATTGTTATAATTGATGTGTACACATGAAACTCCCTATTTAATACATTAAAATTAAAACTTAATACGTCGAAAGTAAAATTATGAAGCAGGTTTTAATGTAAAATTAACGATACAATTTGTTTACTTCTTCAAACTCTTACAGAAATAAATAGCCTTACATTTTAATCCCTAATGAAACCTCTTTTTTCCATGATTTGACGTTGTCTACAAATAAAATAATAACATTGCTCATCAGGATATTTTGTCAGATCCAACCCCATTATTCGATCTTCCTCCGCTTGCTCTTTCATATCCTGGTCTTTTTTTTTTCAAAGCAAGTTTCAATTACGTCGCTTCTAATCTACGTCCTTGTGTCTCAATATAGCAGGAGTTAAATCTTCTCGTCTCTTCAAGCATAGCCTCGTCAGTACCATCGGCTTTATTTTTTGCTTTCCTTTTTTCTGCTTTGCGTTCGGGTGGCCGGGACAGTGGTGTAGAGGATTCACCTCCCGCCGCTACGTCAGAGTTGGGAGAGTCAACATTTAGAGGTGTACGTTGACTGCTACCAACATCAGACGATTGTATTCCAATGCCATACTCGAAGACAGTAGTCGTACGTAGAGAAAATTTGGGTAAATCTTTTAGTAATTGATAACATTCTTCAAATCGGAAAGCTTTTCCAGTAGATTGCATGTATTCGGTTCTTGCTTCTCGTATCTTGAAAAAAGAAAAAAAAATCAACACTCATTAAAAACTCTAACAATGCATTCAAAAAACAATAATTATAAGATTAAAATAAATATACCTTGTCAGCCTCCGTGGTTCCGCTCGCTGCTCTGTTTGTAACACTCGCCAATTTAGCAACAAATAGAGACACATCTTTGGAAATAATGTGAAATCTACTACTAAGCGATGCCGACGTTCGATCTGTCGGACTGCCTAAAATTGCTTTGAAGGTGTTGAATATACGATCCCAAAATTGGCTACCCGATTGGTCCACACCAACTGTTGGATCTTGACTAGTTGCTATCCAACTCTGTGAAAGAATAACATCTTCACTTGTTGTATAGGCTCTCCCTCTTGATCCCCTGGTTGGAGGTGCCATTGTTGTTGAAAATTTTTTCTCAGGATTAGCTTTCAGTGGAGTAGGAAGACTAGTTTGCTTGTTTATGATTTTTGCTGTGAATTTTGTACACCCTATTGTATCAGGAATGTGTCTTATTTATACTGATTTTTCGATGGACGTTGTCAAATTATAGCCGTTGAGATTTGAAAAAAGAGACGTTGAAGAGATCGGTGGAGAAACGTTGAAGGGCAATTTGGGGAAAAAAAAACCAAAAACAAAAAAACAAAAAAAACAAAAAAAAAAATTCCCCAGACGGGATAACATCTCCCGGACGGGGTATGTTTCCCTGTCTGAGGAGATTTTTAAAAAAAGAAAAATTAAAAGGGAAGGACGGGGTAACATATCCCGGACGGGGTATGTTTCCCCGTCCGACCCTTTAAAAAAATATATATATATATATATATTATTTAGACGGTATATGTTTTCCCGTCTCTATCGATTAAAAAACCTTAAAATCGGAGCGACGGTATATGATATCCCGTCCTTTATAATTTGAGAATTGGTATTTCGTTTCTCATATATAAGAAATCAGTATAGCAAATTTGCTATAAAATGGGAAAATGAAAAACCATTGCAGCGATCCGTTTCTTATAAAATGACAATTTGTCATTTATAAAAAACCACTATGGATGCTCTAACTGAGGTGTTAAAAGTAATTTCTATTGTGAACACCTCTGTCTCGATTTTTCTTTAAATATATATACAGGCATCTTTGTCTTCATTAGAAGACCATACCAACCCTGTTTCAGTCAATGCACAATTACTTTGGATAGTATTTAGGTGTGTTGTTTATATGGATGGAGTGGCTGAAGTTGGAGGTGCATTAAATTGACAACATTGATATTTCTTCCCCCACTTTTCTGACCGAAGCTAAGGCAAGAAAGAAAACCAAACCTTTTATTTTGGTCAAGTAATGAATATCATGGTCTGCATGTGGGATACATGAATAATATTGTCTGTTACTTGATTATTTATTTTGTTAAAAACCTTTTAATGAAATATGGGAGACCAAGACCAACCTTTTATGATAAAAAAAGAAAAAGAAGATGACCAAACCATAGCAAAATGTTTATATTCAAAGCGAGATTGTAAACCATAGCAAAATGTTTATATTCAAAGCGAGATTGTAACGGTTTTGTCGAAAAGTTTTGAGCAAACAAGTAGTGTGTCAACAAGTGTTTACTACTGTAACATCTAGCATTCCCTCAGGTTTGGCAATGTATGCATGTAGTAGATACCAAACACACATGACTAATACTTAAATGTACTTGACTGATGTTTAAGCTAAGGTTTGATACTTTGATTCAATGCTAAACAAACAGTTTTTACATTAATCATGCATCATGTCAAGTCTTCTATCAATCATGTTCTCCATGGGCCACGTCAGTCAACTAAGACTTGTGTTTTTTTTTTTTTTTTAATAAATAAAGTTGATCCCGTCACCACTTCATTAATAATAATTAACGAAACACAGAAATACTAATTACATAATAACTATCAGTAATTACAGCAAAGTCTACGACATCAACTACATTAACTCTTACAACATCTAATCAACAACTAAGATTTGTGTTAGCTAGTCATCAAAGGAAGCTACATCAAAAAAGAGCAAATTAAAGTTGGAGCTGAAAAAGAACCCAAAACTGTTTTGAGTTTGAATCACTGGATAAAGAAGCAATAACAAGAGAAATTGAGCTACTTCTTAATGGTACAACAGAAATTAATATCGAACAATTCAAGAAGAACACAACAATTTATTAGTGATTATAAACTTTGGTACCTGTAGTTTGATTGCAGACATTGTTACACAGATTGTTCAACTGTATCTGCATCTAGCTAGTGAGTATAAACTTTGATGCCATCCCAACTGTATCTACTACATGTAGATGTAGATCATCATCAGTTTTTGCACATACTCTTCAAATCCAAAGTCAGCTTTACTGAAACAAAAAAAAAACTTGGAACAGTAACAAAACTACAGGAAACATTAACACTGAAAAGAACATTTAGTTGACACCCTGCAAAATTAAGCACACTACCAGAGGCGAACAAGCTGGGCATGCACGATATATATGAAATGCACATATTTTTCTACGATAATTTCGAGTGCATAAACTAGACATAGAAAAGTACAACCATCATCAACATTAATCCGTAAACTCCAAGAGATACAACATCAAAAACAAACTATGTAACTTAACAATGCACTGACGATTGACACCTGACATCTATAACCTTAATCTATGCACATTGTTAGACAAAAGTACCCATCGATCGACAGGCAACCCGAACGGATGAAGGAGTCATGTTGAAGGCCCTATCCCATGCATACTGAAATTTGACTGACATAGTACTTGGAATTCCTTTCCCATCATTCACCAAGTAGTCATTGCCATCCCTTCTAAACAGCATAGGATCAACCTTCATAGAGCTGGCAAAGCCTTCCGGTCTCAGAAACACATTGATCAGAGTGCACCGACACGTGTTCTTCACCTCCACCTCGAAGATTGGGTCATAGCCAAACTTCTTGCCAGTGTTTGTGATCCCAAGCTCGACGCTCGAGAGGCCACACCTCCTCTGGCCATTCACTAGGAGGATTCCGGGAGTTAGAAGAAAGACAGCCAGGAGAAGTCGAATTGCAATTGCCATCTCTCTTAATTTGTTTTAGTATCCTTTTCTGTTACTGGATGTTTCATAATATCCAGGTCTTTGCAGTATTTATAGATTTTTAAGGGTGATGATCTTTTGACACAATACTCTACTAATCTTTTCAATTCTCAGATAATGCATGATCAAACAGTGATTGAGATAAGATGATTCGGACTTTTGCATCGGATACCCTCCAACTCTTTTGCAGACCCGGCCCTAGAATTTTGGGGGCCTGAAACAAACTCCCAAAAAGGGGTCCCACATATACTAAAAAAAAAAAAAAATCGATTCATGTATTAGAATTTTTTTTTTCTTTTTCCTGAAAACGGAGGTCCCTTTCTTGTTTTTGATTTGAAGGCGTGATGCAAATGTTTCACTTGCATCCGGGCTGGGCCGGCCGTGTTCTTTTGCTTTGGCATACTTGTGTGAATACGTTGTCATCATTAAAAGTAGGTTTTTAACACGAAAAAAATTCAAAATACGCCATAGCTAGTAGTAAAGGTGACATCAAGTTGATCTAAGTTAATATCAAAATTTACAGTCTTCATTATGTGACCAAGAAACAAACTCCCACAGTAACAAATTTAGTGATATGAAATATGTTCAACTTGGAGGTACAATATAAGGTTATAAAAGGATACGCATGGAAAGAAACGTAAGCTAAGAATATAAATTTGCAACAACAACAAAAAAAAAAGTTTGTAGGGAATAAGTGAAAAGATTAATTTTGAAGGGTATGTGTGCAAAAGTCGAAAGATGCTAATATATTGGATTAGGATTTCTCATCATAACAAATCAGGACAAGTACCGCATTCTTGCATAACAACTTGGGAGTATTAGAGCATCCACAGTGGTTTCTTATAATTGAAGATTTGCCATTTTATAACAAACGATCGTCTGCAATGGTTTTCTATTTTTCCATTTTTTAGCAAACCTTCTATATCTGTTTCTCATATATGAGAAACGAAATACCCATTCTCAAATTATAAAGAACAGGATATCATATACCGTCGCTCCGATTTTATAATATTTTAATCCCGTCAAACGGGAAAACATATACCGTCAGTCCGATTTTTTTTTTTTTTTTAAACTCCTCAGACGAGATATGTTATCCCGTCTGAATCGGACGGGAGAACATATCCCGTCCCAGGAGATTTTCATTTTTTTCTTAATTTTTTTTTTAAATGAACGGCCAAGATTCCTCCGATCGAAAAAAAAAATTATATTTCTCGGACGGGATAACATTCCTCGGACGGGATATCCCGTCCTTGAAATATGGTATTATTAGGTAGTGGGTAGGTTTAGGGGTATTAGTTAGGTATAGTTAGTTAATTAATTAGGTTTAGGTATTATAATATTATTTATTTTATTTAATTAATATATTTTAATAGTTAATTAATAATTAAAATTTTAAATTTTTTTAACACGAGAGAGACGGTATAATATATACGGTCCCACGCAATTTTTAAAAAAAATATTGCGAGACGGTATATGTTATACCGTCCCACGCAAATTTTTTTTAAAAAATCGCAGAATATAGCAAACAACCACTGCACCCTTCATCACTATTTATTATTACTGTAGCATCCTTTTTTACAAAATGAGAAACACCATTGTGGTTGCTCTTATCTAACAGTTTCCAACCTTAGATTACCTTGATCCTTATAGTGTCTTTTCTAAAAGTGGGGTAAGGTAAGGTAAATAGGCAAGGTTACGTAATAACCTATTTTGAGCAATCCCCACCTTCTTTTAATATGCAGCTAGGCTTCTTTGTCAACACTGAAAGAGCCAAGTAAAACCCCAGGAAACTACACAAATTAAACATACCTTTCAGTCAATTATACTCCAGATAGAAGGATGGTAATAAGTCCTGTACTGATACAGCAGAGATGTAAAGATTCCATCTTATCTCCATCATTAAAATATGACCATACTCTCAAGTCAAGTCTTCTCCATCCAATTTTAAGTCAGTCAATGAAGGATGCAAATCCACATTTCTCACATTAACTTCTCACCTCTTTTCCTCTCCATTCAATAGACAATGTGTTCACATCCAAATCTTTTGGTAGTACTCAAAGGAATTTACAGTTAAAGACTCTTCCTAATCTCAAAAGAACCTAAAATGGTATTCAGATTCACTTCAGTTTGCAGAAAGGATACCACTAAGAGTCTGGTAATAACATTGACAGTTATGATAAGCCCTTACGGGAGAACAACTATTTTTTTTTTTTTTTGATATATAGGATATAGTCGGAAAACTCTAGTCTGCAAATATATAAATTATAACGGAAAGAAGAATACAAAGTATAGATTTACAAAAACACACTCAATACAAGAATAATGAATAACTGACTAACTGCTAAGCAGCACATGGCAAGAAGGCAAATAAGAAATTTGCAACGAACAACAAAAATCTGAAAGAATAGAGTAGAGGAGTGAGATACTCGTTGTTAGGCTAAAAAACAACACAAATACAACCGACCCAGCAGATACAACAAGCAACGACTGCCATCTGCGAAGGTAGGTACCACAATGCAGCACCCACGACATTGCTGCAACAAAGAACACAGAGTAACACGAAATATTATTATGTGTTGGTTTTGGCCTCAAATACACGTAGGCACTGAGTACTTGAAGTTGGAGAAGAAGAGGAGGAGACAAAGAAGCAAGAGAAGACAAGCAGCGAGTAGAAGAATGCAGCCTGAAGGGTTGCGGTCGGCCGACCCTAGCTGCTGAGAGTTTCAAAGGTGAGAGAAAGAGAAATTGGGAGTTGTAATCTCTTTGTAATCTTTGTATTTCTTGGGAAATAAGAAGTACTGGTTATCTCTACATATTGATTGTGTTCTTGTGAGATCTTGCTTAGTATTGTGGTGGCTTGTTCTTGGTTCATCTAAGTCTTGGGAGTTTCTATCGCTTGTGGTGTGTTTCCGCTATTAGCACTACGAGTTGTGGGGTAGATTTCTCCGACATGGTGGACCAGAGAAGCAACCCCAACAAGAACTGCCACCAAAGCCTGAAAAAAGCAACAAAAAAAAAACAGCTACAGATGAACATAGAAAAAGGACACCATGTATGGAGACTTTTGAAGGGGGCCACAGAAATGTCTCCTCCTGCTGCCAACAATCTTTCTTCGGAATTCTACGTAGACGAAAGGACAGCATTAACCAAAATCAATCTACCGCCTCACGATAGATGCCTGCCTGACCCGGTATTGAGTTTAGATTCAACTTTATCAATCACTGGAATCCAGTCTGATTTATGAAGTTTTCCCCACCTCAAGGGGATTCCAAGATATTGGATAGGAAAGGAATTGGATGCGCAGTTGAAGAATTGGGCAATCTCAATCTAACGTTCGTCAGATCCTCCAAGCCAAAGGTGTAACGCCCCGAATTCCAAATACGACCGAATTCAAAGTTCCACAGGATCTTTACACTTCACTTCGTACAATTTTACAAGGAAATTTTGAATATTTCATCATATCAGAGTTCTTTACATTTATTACACAACGGAAGATAAAATGAATTATAACGGTGAAAATAATATACAACTTGCAACATCTTTAACATGCAGTTAATTAGCAGCATCATATTAACTTTACTTCTTCATAAAATCCAATTCCTTCAAAATAAACTGTGGGCACGTCAGTTACTTACAACTGAAGAAAATTTTATACTCGGTCATCCTTTCTATGCCACAAAATTTGAATGCAAATACAGTGTTAAATGTGACTACACTAAACATGTAAGTGTATGTAATGCCTTTATGCCTAATGCAGATATTTTATACTAAGATGACACTAATGCATACTTGTTCGGATTCTATGCATCTCATACTACATAGGTCCGAGGGCAAGCACCAACGTACTCCACATTAAAGGGTTCGGTCCCTCACCATGAAAACTACCCAGTAATAAAAGCAAGGTTTAGATATTCCACGGGTACGGATCCCAGTCCCAGAGTACACTGCCCGACTGTTATACAGACTCCTCGTCGTGCGAACCTCCCGCAAGTGCCCCTCTAGCCCCGGTATACGTATATACACTGGAGTACGACAAACTATCCTCCTGACTACGCATAGTCCAGGATTTAAAATAAAAACTCGTCCCCATCGAAGCAACCTCAGTCCCGGAGTACACCGCCTGACTGGGTCTATAGTCCCGAAGTACATTGCCCGACTATATAGAGTGCCCCACTTACGTTTGCACAGGTTTACTACATCTTCTTCTAAGTGCCTAATTCTTAAGTTTAAGACATGAATAAATTATCATACCTAGAGTTAGTCTTACCCCCTACCGGACTTAATCACAAATACCGAGATAGCTTCATGACCATATCTCAAAAATATAACTCGAATCAATAATACCAGTACCCGGGGTCTCACTAAACTCTAAATCACAACTTTTCATTTACAAGAATCCATGGGTACACATACCCTTCAATAATCATGTATTAATCTCAAAGTATTCTTATCTTCAACTTATTCATAATTTGATCAATGTCTCATCTTAGTATTACTCATGATTCATTCATTCATTTATAATTCACAATAAAACAATATTTCTTTTCATAAACTTAGATTCATCCACTTTAGATCTCCTTAGCAAATTTAAGCTCATACAACCATATCAACCATTTCTTAAACCAAAAAGTGTTATAATTTCTTCAAGAGAATTCAATTTAAACAACAATAATTTACCCTTCTTTTAAAAGAAATAAATTTCACACTCTTAAAGAAAAATTTTAAAGTCATCAACACATTTTCTATCTCAATTCCTCTTTTTTTTTATTTCTCAAAATATACATAAAAAATCTAAAACTATATTTAATAAATTATATATTACTTTATATGAATATTTGAATTTTTCCCCGATTTTGTTCACATTAGAAATCCCAAAAAAATATTAAAAACACACAAAAAAAAACAAAAAATGGCCTTCGGGTTTCGAACCCAAGACCAACCAGGACATACAGTAAGCGGCCAAGCCCAAATCCGCTAGCCAATAAGTCCATATGGACTAGGTGTTATAAAGGAGAACCGAAACCCACATATACAATGCCTCTCTGTTTGGATTTAGTAAAAAAAAATCGAAGACAGAAAAAAAGGGCTTGCCGAGTTTCGAACTCGCGACCCAGACCACAGCACACTACAGTGATAAACTTATGATGTGCCGAATGACCAAGAATTCCATGTGCGATTTCTATCTATTGAGTTATGCTATTATGTTTTGTTCGATTTTCTGTTATTCAAATATTTTCTCAAAACTCGATTTTTCATTTGCTCTAATCTTTCATTAAACTGTAAATAGTTCATCTAGAAAGATTTTATTTTCTAACAGTAGCTCACAAACTTAAAATTCATATTTTAGACAAAAAATCTAAATTTCAAATTTATTTCTTCTCTTTTATGAATATGAATTATATTTCTTCAATTTAATCAACTAGAAATTTGCATCTTTTACAAACAATCAAATGAATTTATGTGTATCGAATTTGACTTTACAAAATTCATTTGTTAACTATAAGGGAAGTGTCTACAATTGTTTTTTTATAACAATTACAAGTTTCTACATTCATAAATTAATATGCATATGGCAAAATACTCATTATTTCTTTTTCTCATTTACAAACAACATGATGACAATTTGTTTTCTCAATCAATAGCAAAATTTCTACAATTTGGCCCACAAATAAAAGTATGGATTTGTTCTTTAATTATCACATCAAATTTATCATTACTATTCATGTAATATATTAGCAAGCATTCTTATACTTAGAAAACACAAGATTTCTCACATCACATCAATTTGATCTACATTACTAGTGTCATATTTTAGCATGCTCAACCTATGAATTAAAAAATATAAAGACCACCCACATCTTATGAAGAAATGCAAACAAGATGATGAGACACCACTTCTAGGGACTACTAGCTCCAACAACCAACTCCTAGCCTTCTCCGCCTAGCAAGAGCTCTCCAACAAGCCTCCAATGCACAAGAACACTCTCTTTCTCTCTTTCTTTTTCCTCTCTTGATTTATTTAGTTTAAGTGTGAAATGAGAAGAAAACTAAGGTGTATTTATAGGACAAAGTGAATGTCTAAATTGTAAATTTCTCCACCTAATAAATTACTCAACTCTTCACTACCCTAACCCCCATAACCCCCAACCTTTCCCCTTCAAAAACCGGCTAATCTCCTCCACTCCCAAAACCGGCCAACTCACACCTCTTCATCTAACACGTGCACGTGTTGTGCACTAGTGCACACACATACACAAAAATAAATACAATTCCTATGATTCTAAAATGTGTATTAAAAGTTGTTACATGTCATGTGTGAGTGCATGCACAACTTAAAAATAGATTTAAATAATGGGCTTGTCTCATGGGTTTTCTTTTTAATCTATTTAATTAGTTAGTCTAGTGGGCTTGCCTTTTAATTAATTAATTAATTAATTAATCTAGTGGGCTAGAATCAATTCTAGGTCCATGGGTTTAAAAAAAGACTTATGCATGCTAAAATAGTAAATAAGAGTAAGAAAATAGAGATGGAAAAATTAGCACATGCATCATACATGCAAAAATTTTTAAAATGCATTTTTAATTAAAAATAAAAATATGGGGTGTTACAAAAGGGTCGAAGTTTTATTAAATTAATAGTCAATCCAGAGGCTTTTTCAAAGATATACAATAGCAGTTTCAGATTGCGAAGGGTAATCCCATTTGGTTTTGCGAAAAGGATAGTGTCGATAGTGTCATCTGCATATTGCAGATTAAGTATCCCACAAAAACCCTGGAAGCTCCCTAAACCTTCGATAATGTTGGCATTCCAAGCATTAAGGAGAAGTTTGCTGAAAACATCAGCCATTAGCGAGAAAAGTAACGATGAGATCGGATCTCCTTCACGGAGACCCCTTTTACATTTGAATTTATTCCCTTTCGTACTATTGATAATAACCGAAAAGATACCGGCAAAAAGACTAGATTTAATCCAAGAGATCCATTTGAGACCGAAACCACGGTTAAGAAGAATTTCAAAATTGAACTCCCAATTGACTTTGTCGTAAGATTTTTCGAAGTCTAATTTTAAAAGAATACCTTCCGAATTGGTTTGATGCACCCCAAAAATAATCTCTTAAGCAAATGCCACACTGTCAAGAATAAATCTATTTTTAATAAAGCCGAACCGAGCCTGGTCGATAAACGGATAAATAACTAAATTAAGACGGTTGGAGAGAAATTTCATGATAATTTTAAAGCTAGAGCTAAGAAACGGATGAGTCTGAAAGCGGACACTTTGTTAGCACCAAAAAATTCCAGAATGAGAACAATGTGGGCGTAGTTAATGCGGTCGAAAGATAAATGACCAAGATAAAGATCCGAGAACATCTAAAAAAGGTCATCTTTAAGCAACTCCCACAATTTTTGAAAGAAGAGGGTGGGAAATCTGTCTAGCCCTAAAGCGGAATCGCTGCGCATGGAAAAGACTGTCGCTTTAATCTCTTCCATGGAAAAAGGGTGTTTCAACGCAAGATAGATCATGAGATTCATTGTCATAGAGTTTATCCCAATCTAGGTGAATAGATCTAGAATTGGTGAATCTCATACGATTCTTAAAGAAAGACAAAAAAGCAGAGTGAAATTCAACATTATAATGTAATTCAACGTCATTGACACAATGGAAATGATCATATTGCATCTTTGCCGATGAGAAGCAAAGTTAAGAAAGAGGAGGTATTACAGTCTCCATTCATAAGACAATTAATCTTGACACGTTGAGCCCATTTAATATGTTCAAGATGGAAGAATGGTCGCATACTATCTTTTATAATGGTTTCTATGCAGCCTGACTAAGTCGGATAGAGGACCGCTTTCTTCAAGTTGATCAATCGAATGAATTATGGAAATGAAGTAATTCTTAAGAACGTGGGTATTAGCAAATCTTTCTTTTCACCAAGTTTTGCATCCAAATTTGACGGCATGAAGTTTAAGAATGATCCGACCCAGGCCATGAGACCCAGTAACAAAAGAAAGACATTTGATAATGAGATTGACGAAGATTTGATCTTCTAGCCAAAATTTCTCAAATCTAAATTTGAAAGGTTTATGGAGGTTATAATTTGATTGAAGCGCAATAGGGACGTGGTCCAAACATGGATTTGGTAAAGCTCGAACAAAATGAATTGTGAAAGAAAGACACCCAATCTTGAGAAACGAGAAATCGGTCTAGCTTGGCCATGGAAGGAATAAGTCGCATATTGGACCAAGTGAAGGATCTTCTATTAATCGGAGGGTCAATGAAACCAAGAGATTAATCGGAAGGTCAGTGAGTTGTTCTCCCTGTGGTTTCGGTTTACAGGAGAACAACTATGAAGTCTAAAAGAGAATTTTCTCGAATTATAAATAAACCTGACCACTATAGAGACTTGTGGTGGAACGAAGATAAGAATTAGATGACGAGTTAGTAAGCACTGAATCTCTGAGGCAAACACCCAGTATCATATGATCTCTTTAAGCTACAAGCCTACAAGATATTCACATAGTTGAAATAAAAATAGAAAGTTCAGGAAAATGATTAAGGAAAAAGAAGAATGTGCTCTGCTCAAATTCTGGCAAGATTTAACTATAGCTATATCTAGGTCTACTTCATTAGCATCCGATATCAGACTTGTCATGCCCCACTTCCCAAAATACAAGAATACGAGTCCGTGACAAAGACCCAGCGAATGATATTAACATCATCCATAAGCTATACAAGTCTTAACTCAATAACATGAAAGAATAATCACAACCACACAGGAAAAAGCATAATCACATAAACAAATACTGAGATAAAATATGCAGTAGTCCAACATAATAACCAACAACTGGAAATAAATAACAAATACGGGTCAACAAAGCCCAAGATACAAAGTTCAACAAAGTAACAATGAGAGATAAAAATAACATGGAAGAAACAATTTATTTCAAAACAGCTCATGCTCCAATACTAAAAGAACTGCTCACCAATGCCTTCTGGTAATTCTCCTTATGCACCTGTAGTTGGATCAACTAGAGTGGGGAAAAATGTTCGTTAGAGCAAGTACGGACAGCAAGTAGTGAAAAACAAATAGTAAAGGAACATGGTACATCAAGGAATATGAAGCAAGAACAAAGTCCAAAAGCAATAACAATATGAATGAACAATGGTCAAGTGTACAAGTGTCAACTTAGGTTTATTAGCATTTTATTACCATATCTAGTGCACGTACTATTGTGTCACATACCATAGGCTCGGTGCATGTAAAACAATGTTCGTTTTAGACATAGTGGTGAGATCTACAGAGCGTGTACTCAGTATAACAAGATAACAAGGTCACAAGATAACATGATAACGTGATAACATGATAACAAGGTCACAAGTTCTTCTCCACCTTCCATGTCAATAGTCCATGTAAATAAGAAGGGCCCTACCGAGTACAGTTTCTGAGATTATCCACTACTAAGTAAACCCTTATTACCCCGACTTGTTAATATTTTATTAAATCATTCATGATCATGCAATATGTATAAGAGTGTAAAGGAGAAGATAAGGATGCAACAAAATGATGCGATGCATGATAATATACATGTAATTGTGAATCTGAAAAGAGCAGACACATCAGTACTAAAACAGCAATAACTCACGAACTATAATTCGGAATTCGATTCTGTCAAAAGGGATGTAAACTAGACATATGGGGCTACAATTCATATTCAGTAAGTTTCAATTGATTCTGACTATAGCTAGGTCGATTACCTCAATCTTTACAGCTTAAGGGTTCTGGCAGCAGCTTACAGTCAAAACTCTACGTGGAAATCAAGATGTAAAATCAATATAAAAATCTACAAAATTTAGAAAATGAATCCTAAGCATGTCTACTAAGTTTCTGGAGAGTTTCATGTCATTACACTACTATTATCATGGTGTTTCAACTGAAAGTTGTGTCGGTGTTTCACTAAATTGCAATTCATGAAATACAGATCAGCAGTGACTAAAACTGTAATATTTCACAGTTCACAGATCGGAATCTAGATCCGTAAGATTTTCTAGAAAATAGGTTCATTAGGCTACAATTTCTTTTTGTTGCCGCTGAATCTAGTGTGGGGGCAATAAACAGAATTTGTGGATTCGTAGGAACTCGAACGGGTTGAATCTGACTTCTTCCCTTATTGACAAGTTGATTCCTCGATGCTCCCGCAGACCTTCACAAACGTTCGAAACACCAGGATGGATCCCGGCGATGAACCCTCCGACGCTCTTGTCAATACTCAGAAAAAAAAGGAAAAAAGCTTAGGTAGACAAAGAGTGATCACCTTGTAACGGCAGGAGGTAGGGGGTATTTATAGTCGCCGTGGAGATCTGCTTCGGGATAAGAACGAATTCATACTTTCCGGTGTGACTAGATAGAAGTGGTTGAAACCACCTCCAGTGGAGAAGGACGAGCCAGGATTTCCTCATATCCTATTGACCTGATCCTTAGCGGGTTATGACTCGTTCTCAGCTGAACAGGTCCGTTCATGGGTTAGCGGGTCCAAGAGGAGAGATTCAGTTCCCAATTTGGACCTGTCTGTAGGCAAAATTACCATCTTGCCCCTATAGCTTTAAGATTCGTGCCCAATTTGAACGGTTCCAATTTAACCCCATTTTTAGCCATATCACGAGCCCCCCACTCCCAAAGACTGTGTGCTACGGCCTTTGGGGAGTAGTTTTGTTGTTTAATGGCGTATAGGGCTTTATCGGAGTTCTCAAAGGGTGCTCGAATCTCGTTTGAGGGGTGATGGTATTTTTCTAAGCAAGTAACGTGCCCAAGTTTGCTCTTAGGCCCTTCCGAATTTTTCAGAGATTTTTCCCAATTTTATATTATTTTTTCGAACTATTTATTCAATTTTGCAAAGCGATGATTTGTTTTACGGGAGCACTAATTAATTGTTATAACCAACAATTATTTACCCATGGGCTCAAAAATGCTCCCCCGAATTTATAATTATTTTCTAGAATTTTTAATTATTTTCCCCATATTTTTAATCATATTTTTGCAATTTTTAAATAGATAATTCGAATTAATAAAATTAAAAAATGGATTTTATCACCTATTTATGATGTGGCACGATCTGGATCGTCTATCAGCCATCGGTGCGAAATCCTGAACGATCAGACGGTGGGACGATACTGGATTGTGTGGCTGCATCTGAAGTGTTGATCAGGTCGTGGCACGAGTTTAGAGGGTATCTGATGGCTCTTGTAACTCAACAGCATTTTCCCCGTATGAGCAGCTCGGTGCTCCAGTCGCTCGGCATGGGATTTCGAGTGATGTGGCGTAATCAGGTACGTTCATCTGGTTGCGGCACGAATTTTTAGATGATCTGATGGTAGATCTCGTACTTGGCCACATGGCTGAATCAGAGACGTCCTCAGGTTGCGACATGAATTTTGAGATGATTTGACGACTCTCATAGTTCGGCAGCATTTTCTCCATATGAGCAGCTCGGTGTGCCAGTCACTCGGATTGGGATTCCGAGCGACGTGGCGCAATCTGGGGCGTCCATCTAGCATCGGCATGAATATATTGACGATCCGACGGTGGATCTGTATTAGGCCACGTGGCTGAATCAGGGACGCTCATCAGGTTGTGGCACAAATTTTGAGATGATCAGACGGCTCTCATGGTTCGGCAGCATTTTCTCCATATAAGCAGCTCGGTGTCACAGTTGCTCGGATTTGGGTTCCGAGCGACGTGGCACAATCTGGATTGTCTGATGAAGATCAGGCGCGAATCGGAGGCAAGAGACGTGGATTTTGAGAGGAACGTGATTTCGATCGACGCGGCGAGATCTGAGCCGTCTGATTAAGATCAGGCGCGAATCACGAGGAAAAAGTCATTTTTCTCCAATGCACAGCTCGGTGTCATAGTTGCTCGGATTTGGATTCAGAGCGACGTGGCACAATCTGGGCCGTCTGATGAAGATCAGGCACGAATCTCGAGGCAAGAGGCATGGATTTCGAGAGGAATGTGATTTCGGTTGACACGGCAATATCTGAGCCATCTGATTAAGATCAGATGCGAATCACGAGGAGAAAGTTGTTTTTCTTCAATACGCAGTTCGGTGTCATAATTGCTCAGATTTGGGTTCCGAGCGACGTGGCACAATCTGGGCCATTTGATGAAAATCAGACGTGAATCTCGAGGCAAGAGGCGTGGATCTCGAGAGGAACGTGATTTCGGTCGACGCGGCGAGATCTGAGCCGTCTGATTAAGATCACGTGCAAATCACGATAAGAAAGTCGTTTTTCTCCAATACACGGCTTGGTGTGATAGTTGCTCGGATTTGGGTTCCAAGCAACGTGGCACAATCTTGGTCGTCTGATGAAGATCAGGCACGAATCTCGAGGCAAAAGGCGTGGATCTCGAAAGGAATGTGATTTCGGTCGACGCGGCGAGATCTGAGCCGTCTGATTAAGATCAGGCACGAATCATAAGGAGAAAGTTGTTTTTCTCCAATATACAGCTCGGTGTCACAGTTGCTCGGATTTGGGTTCCGAGCGACGTGGCACAATCTGGGCCATCTGATGAAGATCAGGCACGAATCTCGAGGCAAAAGGCATGGATCTCGAGAGGAACATGATTTCGGTCGACGCGGCGAGATTTGAGCCATCTGATTAAGATCAGGCGCGAATCAAGAGGAGAAAGTCGTTTTTCTCCAATATGCAGCTCGGTGTCACAGTTGCTCGGATTTGGGTTCCGAGCGATGTGGCACAATCTGGGCCGTCTGATGAAGATCAGATGCGAATCTCGAGGCAAGAGGCATGGATGTCGAGAGGAACTTGATTTTGGTCTACGCGGTGAGATCTGAGCCGTCTGATTAAGATCAGGTGCGAATCACGAGGAGAAAGTCATTTTTCTCCAATACCCAGCTCGGTGTCACAGTTGCTCAGATTTGGGTTCCGAGCGACGTGGCACAATCTGGGCCGTCTGATGAAGATTAGGCGCGAATCTCGAGGCAAGAGACGCGGATCTCGAGAATTTTGGCGTTTAGGCTTCTGATGGGCCTCTGTGGGGGCCCAAAGCATTTAAAAGCCCACCCAAATTTGCCTTAAAGCTATAAGTTTTCACCGCCTCCCCCATCTCCTCATTTCTTACTTTTCACTTTCACTCAAGTCATTTTTTGCTCTCAAGCGGCGGAGTTAGCGTTTGTGGCCAGGTGATAATCTTTCCGGTGAGCTATTCCAATCGTAGATGTCACTTCAAGGTAAATTATATTAACCTTACATAGAGATGTCTAGAGTGTCGTCGGGGAATGAGACCTCCACCTCGGACCAAGAGACCGACCGACCCTTAGTGGTCCCCCCGGGCAAGGGGAAGGAAGTGGCGAGGTTGGCCATAGTCGAGACGATAGTGGAAAATGCGAGGGGTGCTGGTGCACTGGGTCGGCTACCGTCAACATTGTCGCACCTCGGAATGGTTAGGAGCTACTCCGGAGACATTTTGGCGAAGGTGGTGCAAGGAAGGTCTGCCGCCTATGAGGAGAACCGTCCGAGGGACCCTTTCGAGGTAGACGAGATCCTCTCGGTTCTGACTGAGGCAGATCTTCATCGTATTAGGAAGGGGTTCCGGATCCCGAAGGAGTACACCATGCTCCTCCCCGGTCCGGGCTTTTGAGCATGCACGGAGATGTCGCCAGACACATGCGTCTTCCCGTACGACGCACTCAACGCCGGCCTTCGGCTATCCCTACCATCGTTCATAGTTGAGGTGCTACAATGGTACGGCTTGAGCCCAGTGCAGTTCATGCCGAACATGTGGCGGCACATCATCGCCTTCATCCTCCAAAGTCAGGCGGTAGGCGTCCAACCTCAGCTCGTCATACTTCGCAGCCTCTACCGGATCTGCCGTATAAGCAAGATGGAGTATCGGTACTACCTGTCTCCGAGGAGGGGGGTCAAGCTGATCGAGAACCCGGACTCAATCAAGCATTAGAAGGAGAAGTATTTCTTGATCCGAGGTCCCGAGCTGTGGAGCTTTCCGACGGGGTGGAAGGAGGATGTTCCGAAGTGGGCGAAGGCCGAGCCGGTGCTGACTAAGGAATAAGAGGGGGTCATGTCGAAGATCCTCGGTCTTCCGACCCTTGGTTGGAAAGATATCACTGAGGAGGTCCTTTTCGGTGGGGGTCTTAATCCGATCGATCCTAGTACGCTCTGTCTATTTTTGCTTCTCCTTTTTTTCTTTGTTTTTATATTTTTTCTATCGCTAACTCTTTCTCTGGTTTTTCTTCTTCAGAATCCCTCGGCATGGATTTCAAAGCTCTGATGGCGAAGAGAAGTGCCGCCGGAGCGAAGGTGCTGGACAACAAGAAGAGGAAGAGGACGACGACAGGACCTCCTTCTGGCCGAGCAGCTCAGACACCCTCGGCTCCTATGGCCATCGTTGACTTGGTCAGCGACTCCCCCTCTGCTCCCCTGGTCACACTCCCCTCAGTCGCGGCCCCTGAGTCTTCCTCGATCGGAGCTGCACTGGCACTCGAGGTGCTGCCGCTTACAGCCGAAGCAGAGGCCATCCTCACCGAGGAGCATAAGAAACTCTTCGTCTAGGACTAGAGAGTGATGAAGCTTGATGGCTTCCTTGGTGACGTGGCAATGAGCATGCAGGCCATGCGCCACTTGCCGAACCCGAAGGATCGTGCGGTGCTGAAGGCTGGCACGGTGGATGATTGACGCGTTGGAGATCGCTCGGGCCACGATGTCGGTAAGTGTTCTCGCTCTGCCCTTTTGAAATTCGGAGTGCACGGTTGTTGATTCTCATGTTGTTGCCTTCGGTTATCAGATCACCTACCACTTCAGCCACATGCTTGAACAGTTCACCGAGAAGGAGAAGGAGCTAAAGGCGACAAGTGACAGAGATCGGGCGGAGCGAGGCAAGGCAGTGAAGCTGATCGAGGTCGAGCAACGGCTCTCGAGGTCCCGAGCTACCGAGGTTGCCGTCCTAGAGGCAGCTCTGGCCAAAGTGCTCGAGCGCACAGCAGCCGAAGCGGTGAGGGCCGAAGAATTGGAGAAGGGGAAGGCTCGTGCCGAGGAGGAACTGGAGAAGGCCTTGAAGGCGTCGGAGGAGGCGCTGAAGGAGCGAGAGGGTATGGTGGTCGAAGCGAAGAAGGACATCCAAGACAAGGTGGAGGCCCACATGATGACCAACATGGAGGAGGCCTACGCTCGGGCTCTCAATCATGTAGTGGCTCGTCTCCCCGACTTTGACAGCTCGGGGTATCACCTTTACGACACGGTAGAAGGCGACGAGTTCATTGCCTTAGCTGAGGTCGAGCCCGAAGGAGGGGGTGAAGACGCCGAAGGATACGAAAAGGAGGTGGCGAATCCCGAAGGGGCGCTCGTGACATTGCCGAGCGATAGTGCCTCGGAGCAGCACCTCAAGGTGGCTCCTTGACTCTGTTGTTTTTTGCTTTCTTTTTTTATGTATTTCCTTGTTGTGGACTGGCCACCGCCTTTTGGATTCAATGAAATGAAAGAAAAAAAAAATTTGTCTAAATGTTGGTGAAGTTTCAAAAGTATGTTTGTCTTGTTTTTGAGTCGTTGGGTACGAATCGTGTAAAATTAGTAGCTTTGTGCTCTGGCTTTTTTTAGATCATCGAAGCGCTATAACTTGCCGAAGTGCCTCGGGTGATCGAAGTGGCTCGTCTCAAGGCTGGTCTAGGGGCGACGAGGTTAGGGCTTGCTAGGAGCCAAGAGCAGCTTCGCGAAGTGGAGTGGGGGCTTCATAAAGTGGAGTGTGAGCTGAATCATCTGAGGTTAACCTTAGTTCATCGAGACATATGGAGGAGACTATTAGAAGAGAGGATTAACGAGGCGACCCCCAAAGGCGATGAGGTGGGCTCATCAGCGACTGCCAACCTCGGCTTGAGACTTAGGCGTCTTCGTACTCTCTGACTAAGGTGACCGCGGAGAGGGACGAACTGAAGAAGGCAACTCACGATAAGAGCATGGAGGTTGCTCATCTTCGACAGAGACAACATTCGTTGCCCACGTGTGTCTCTTAACCGAAGTATTCCGGCCCCTAGGAGGCACTGAAGTAGCTTCCTATAATATTGTAATCTTGGTTTCACAAGTTTTGTATCCCAATGTAAAGATGAGTCGTTGGTCTGTAATTAGACTTGTATCTCAAACTTTAATGAAATAATACTGCTATTGTCAACAGTTGTAAGAGCAATTCTGAATGGTGATCCGCTTTGTACTCGCTTAGAAGTAAGTAGTTGAAGCGGAGTCGAACCAAGTGTTGGACTCCAAGCACGTCGTTTAGAAAATATCAATAGATGTAGGAGCAATTCCAAATGGTCATCCGCTTCGTACTCGCTTAGAAGCAAGTAGTTGAAGTGAAGTTGAACCAAGTGTTGGACTCCAAGCGCGTCGTTTAAAAAATATCAATAGCTGTAGGAGCAATTCTGAATGGTGATCCACTTCATACTCGCTTAGAAGCAAGTAGTTAAAGCGGAGTCGAACCAAGTATTGGACTCCAAGCGTGTCGTTTGAAGAATTTCAGCAGTTGTGGGAGCAATTCTGAATGGTGAACCACTTCGTACTCGCTTAAAAGCAAGTATTTGAAGCGGAGTCGAACTAAGTATTGGACTCCGAGCGTGCTGTTTTAATGCGAATTTTTTTAAAGTACAATTGGACTGCTCAAAAATAGAGAACTTGCGGGGAAAGATTGCTTTTATTGAAAACAATTAGGCGGCTGCTTCTAAGTTGCGAGCCGCTTTACACTTTTGATAAAGAAAATACAAAATAGAACTTTTGACATGTTTTATGGAGCGCTCTTGGGGAAGTTGCTTGGAGCGGTGTTTAGACACCCTCTTGGTACTTCATTAATTGCTCCACGTTCCATGTCCTTGGTATTCTCCTACCCCCTGGATCTTCGAGTTGATACACGCCTGGGCGAATAACTCTGGAGACCCTATACGGTCCTTCCCAGTTGGGTGCCAACTTGCTCTTTTTGCTTGGATTTGAGGTCGAAAACTTTCGGAGCACTAGGTCTCCCTCTTTAAGGTCGGCTGGTCGTACTTTTGGAGCACTAGGTGATCCTACGGCGGTAGGTCTCTTGTCGAATTTCAGCTCTCTCGTGGACCTCGTTTATAAGGTCTAGGCAGTTGCGAAGCTGGTTCGCATTCTGTGCTTCACTGTAGGCTATCAGTCGGGGTGAAGGCAGGCCTACTTCTAAGGGGATGAGAGCTTCGGAACCATATGTGAGGTTGAAGGGGGACTCCCCTGTCGAAGTTCTTTTGGTGGTGCGATAGTTCCAAAGCACGTTGGGAAGCTGTTCGACCCATAACCCCTTAGTGGATTTATCGAGCCTCTTCTTCAGGCCAGAGAGAATTTGTCGATTTGCATTCTTCGCTTGGCCATTGGACTGAGGGTGAGCTATCGAGGAGAACCGCTGCTGGATGCCGAGGTCGGCGCAAAAGTTGCGAAAGGTTGCTCCCGCGAATTGAGTCCTGTTGTCGGTTACGAGGATGCGGGGTACCCCGAACCGGCATACGATGTTCTTCCAAAAGAACTTCTGGACCTTGTGCTCGATAATCGTCAAAAGAGGTTCAGCCTCGATCCATTTTGAGAAGTAGTCTATTGCCATGACTAAGAACTTCAGCTAGCTCGGTGCTGGGAAAAAGGTCCGAGCAAATCCATCCCCCACATTGCAAAGGGGATGGGACTTGCTAGGGAGGTGAGTTGTGCTTGAGGCAGGCAATGGATCGGGGCGAATTTCTGGCAGGAGTCGCACTGGCGGACATACTCCTCGGAGTCACTCAGTAGTGGGGGCCAGAAGTAGCCGTAATTCAAGAGTTTACGGGCGAGGGATCTTGCTTCCAAGTGCCCGCCACACAGATCGTCGCGGGCCTCCTTTAGGGCATAGAGCGCTTCCTTCGAGGAGAGGCACCTCAGATAGGGTTGGCCGTCAATTTGAGTGTAGGAGCATTTGTACATGACTCTGTTAAGGAGTGTGTACTGCTCGGCTCGTGTCCTGATCCTCCTCACTTTTTTCGGGTCTTCGGGAAGGACTCCGTCTCTAAGGTACTCGAGGAGGGGCTTCATCCAGTTCTTCCCAAATGTTAGGGGGTAGGCTTCCATCGACTCCGGGCTATCTTCATCAATACTTGGCCTGAGGAAGACCTTTATCAAGACGGTCCGTTCTAGACCTTGGAGGGACGAGGAGGCGAGCTTAGAGAGAGCATCCGCCTGCGCGTTTTCCTCTCGAGGAACCCGCTGGAGTTGAACATCTTCGAATACGGCTAGAAGCTCCCTAACCTTGGCCAAGTACTTGGCCATACGCTCGTCCCTTGCCTCGTATTCCCCTGACATTGGGTTGACGACCAATTGCGAATCGCTGAAGACTCTGGCACGCTTGGCCCCTGCTTTGCGAGCCATACAGAGCCTCGCTATGAGGGCCTTATACTCTGCTTCGTTGTTTGATGCCGGGAAGTTTAGGCAAAGAGAGTATTAGAGGAGAAAGCGTCTGGGCCGATCTAGATGACGCTAGCCCCACTTCCGTTGGCACAAGAAGATCCAACCACATAAACGGTCCAGACCAGGGGGTCGGCAGATGACTCGCAAGGGTCGGGGATGGTGCTCTCCATAATGTATTCTGCCAGAGCTTGGGCCTTGATTGCTGTTCTTGGCTGGTAGCTGACGTCATGTTGGCTTAGCTCGATGGACCACTTCATAAGGTGCTCGGAGGTCTCAAGCTTGTGGAGAACTTGCTTGAGCGGCTGGTCGGTAAGAAGCACCACCGAATGCGATTGGAAGTAGGGGCAGAACTTTCGGTCCGCCATAACCAAGGCGAGAGCCATCTTCTCCAGCTTCGGGTAACGGAGTTCGGCACCCCGGAGGACCTTACTCACATAATAGATGAGCCTCTGCATTCTATCCTTTTCTCTTACGAGGACCTCGCTGAGGGTCTACTTCGAAGCGGCAAAATATAAGTAGAGGACCTCCCCAGGTGCTGGCTTGCTCAAGAGCAGGGAGTTGGTCGAAGGACTCTTGTTTCTACTGCCCCCATTCGAAGCCTTTAGCCCCCCTGAGGGCCTTGAAGAAGGGGTGACACTTCTCCCCAGATTTTGAGAGGAATCGCCCAATTGCCGTGAGGCGCCCAGTGAGCCTCTATACATCTTTGACGCTGGAGGGGGGAGCCATTTTGAGAATAGCCTGGATCTTCTCGGGGTTAGCCTCTATGCCCCTCTGGCTGACCAAAAACCCCAAGAACTTGCCGGATGAGACTCTAAACGCACACTCGTTCGGATTTAGCCTCATATTGTGCCTCCTGAGCACCCCGAAGGCTTCTTGGAAGTCGAGAACATGCTCCTTCCCTCGGGTGCTCTTGACCAACATGTCGTCTACATAGACTTCCATGTTTCAGCCAATCTGGTCTCGGAAGACCCTGTTCACGAGGCACTGATAAGTAGCTCCCGCGTTCTACAAGCCGAACGGCATAACTCTGTAGCAGTACAGGCCCTGATCCGTCACGAACGAGGTCTTCGGGATGTCGGGAGGGAACATCCGAATCTGGTTGTATCCCAAGAAAGCGTCCATGAAACTGAGGAGCTCGTGCCCGGAGGTTGCATCGATCAGGGCGTCGATGCTTGGAAGGGGAAAAGGGTCCTTTGGGCACGCCTTATTGAGATCGGTAAAGTCGATGAAGATCCTCTAGCTCCCGTTGGCTTTCTTAACCATCACTACATTGGATAGCCACTCGGGATAGTTCACCTCCTGGATAAATCAGGCATTGAGGAGCTTTTCGACTTCTTTGATAGCCTGTTGACGCTCGGGAGCGAACTTGCGTCGCTTCTGCTTAACGGGCTTGACGCCCGGGGCAACACTTAGGTGGTGCATTAGGAGCTCCTCGGAGATCCCAGGCATGTCGGCCGCAGTCCAGGCGAAGAGATCGCGGTTCTCCCTTATGCACTAGGAGATGTCTTCTTTGATTGAGGGGGAAAGAGCCCTGCTGACCCGGAACTTCTTGGTGGCGTCTTCCTCTGAGAAGTTCACTTCTTAAAGTTCGTCCATTAGATCGGAGATGGTCTGACTACTCTTCGGAGGGAGCTCGATGGCTTCTAGGGAGAGGACCTGTAACACCCCGAATTCCAAATACAACTGAATTCGAAGTTCCACTGGATCTTTTACACTTCTTTCGTACAATTTTACAAGGAAATAAAAACTTTTGTACATCAGTGTTTACACTTTCATTACATATTTACAGTTGAAGCAATTCTACAACAAATTACATGAATTGAAATGTACAACACTTGGATCATCTTTTAATCAGCATGCATTCTTGTTAATCACTTTGCCCTGCATAAAACTGTGGGCACGTCAGTTCATTCAACTGACGAAATATTATACACAGCTATCCTCTCTATGCCGAAAACAGTATAACAATTCTCAAATGCTTAACAAACCACAAACTCGTTCACAGACAAAGCTAAAGGGACTATCCTATTGATGTCGTGTTGTGCGGTGCACTTAGTCCTTAATGCAGTTGTTATGTTACATGACACTAATGTGCACTTGTTCAGATTCTATGCATTCCATACTACATAGGTCTAAGGGCAAGCCCTTAAGCGTTCTTCATCTTGTAGAGTTCAATCCCTCGTCATGACTTAACTACTACTGTAACTACGATAAGTATCCTAGATGTTCTATGAGTTACGAGCTCATGTCTAGACAGCCTGGAGGTGAATCCCACATCATGTCACGACGCATCGTGAAGACAGCCTATGGACAATTCAGCCTCCGTCATGGGACATGACACCACCCGCAGTCACCAAACACCCCACGAGCGTCGCCTGCAGTACAGACTCCTGGAGACATATCCATGTCATGTCACGACGCATCGTGAAGACAGTCTGTGAATACTCTCACACCGTAACTCCGAGGCCCTCATACTCGTTTTTTCTTCTTATTTTCATCACCTCTTCACTATGTATCTAATCCTTAGTTATTTGAATCATGAACAAAAAAATCAATTCTCTAGAGTTAGTCTTTCCACTATACCGGTCTTAACCATTGATATAACATGACCCAATGTTGGTCTTTTCATCTCAAATTTCATTTCAACATATCTCTTTTCAATGCCGGTATGAGGCTTAACTACACTCTAGTTCTCAATTTCAATTCACAATCACAAAATTGAGTTTTCAAAGTCAGAAAGTCTTTTTTATGATTAACATTAATTTTTCTTTCATGTTCATAGCATTTGTATATTCATGCTCATAAAATCTTTCATAATTCATCATAACAATCAATTTTACTTTCATGTACAAACTCATGTATAAACAAAAGAATTCGTTTTTCTAACTTGTCACATTCATAGCTCATTCAACCACCATGAAATTACCGTACTTTCATTTTATCAAAAATTTACACTCTCATTGCCAAAACTCATTTCAAAACTCTTTTAAATAAGGCATGTATTTTTCTTTATTCAAGGACAATTTGAACTAATAAAAATAATAACTTCTTGCTTGCCAAAAATAGTCTCAAATCCTTATTCATACTGGGCCACAGGTTATAGATAGTTCTTTCACGAAAATCCTGATATTAGTTGAAACTTCAGGGCAGTCGACTGTTAAAACATGGACAGTCAGCTATTCTGTGAGGATTTAAAACTCGAAAATCAATGGTCAGGGTAGTCGACTGTCACGGTATAGTCGGTCGACTGATCCGCAAGAGTTTGAACTCGAAAACAAATAATCAGGACGGTCGACTGTTTCAATATAATTGGTCGACTGTTCTGCAAAGATTTGAACTTGAAAACAAATACTCAGAGCAGTCGACTGTTTTAATCTAATCGGTCGACTGTGCTACTAGGTTTTTCAAATCCCCAAAAATGTTTTTAGTTCTTTTTCTTCTCTTTTTGAGTCAAAATTTTCGGAATGTAAATTATACGAAAATACAGTAAACCAGTATTTTTATAGTCATTATTTGCTTCATAAAAACATATATTGAGTCATATTTTGTGTTTTATGTCCATAATTCCGACATTGAGAACACTTTCCATTTCTACATAATTTATAAATCTAACTTCCCAAAATTCACTTTATGTTTCTATTTAATACTTTATCAACTCATTACCATGATTAAAGCACTAGATCTTGTTCTCTACAATTGAATTGTTCTAATTCAAATAATTAATTCTACAAGATGCATTTAGTCAATTTGTGTCTCATAAGTACATTTCGTCTCACAGAGCATAATTTATAGACATAAAGTATGATGATAAGATTGATTCTTGCACTTCAATTTCACATCTTTATTCATTAGCAATCATCTTAACAATCATTCTTTAAACTACTATTTTATCTCTAATCAACCAAACATGAGACTACTATTTATCAATTTCTTCTCAACTATTTTAGCGAACATCCCTAGCATGACATCTACATTTAGAAGTATTGAGAAACACCCACCTATAGTTGAAGAAACGAATGAAAACTCCTAGAATGCAAGAAAATAGTCTTCTCCTCCTAGAATGGATTACAAATTGTCTCCTCCTCCTTGTGCTTGCTAGGAACCCGAGCTCTTCTCCTTGCTTCCTTGATGATGGACTGGCCTCTACTAGGATGGAACACACAAAAAATGCTCTCTAATCTTTTGCTCACAAATCTCCACAATCTTTTGCTCTCTTTTCTTTTTCTCTCTTAGTCTTTTCTCTTAACAAATTTTTTAGTAGCTTCATGAGAAGAATAGCTAAAGGGTATTTATACACTTTTAGGATGAGAATGGAAGGCTAAGATTCAATCAAAGAGTTATGGATTAAGGACCAAGATAAATTAGGAAGTTGTAGTAACTTCCATGATCACATACCCACTCCCCTCAACTACACCCACTCTCCCTCTCTTCTTGCTCAAAACCGGCCACTCTTTAGGGTGTGCATTGCACACTCTAGTGTGTGCACGTGCTCCCTAGTACCCCCCTATTATAATGTTGTACAAATTTAATTAATCAATTGTCCACTAATTGTGTCTACATGACAAGTTGTGACAATTAAAAGATTAATTAAGTTTGTGGGCCTAAAAATAGTGGGCTTTAGGCTCATGGGCTATTTAATAAAATACTTTAATTTATTAGGGTGGGCTAAAACAAGTTTAGGCTTTATAAAATACGCTTTTTAGAAAGAAAAAAATAATGAGAAAGGAAGAAATAATTGTCCATATTATAAAAGATAATTTTTATAAGAAAATATGCATACAAAATTTGTACGTGCACAACACGTAAATATTAACATTTCTCATTAAATAAAAATTCGGGATATTATAGGACCGGGCCTCCCATCGAAGTCATATAGCACTTGCGAGCCGCCTCCTGACTCCCTCTCACTTCTCCCACCCCTACGGGAGTGGGGAACCTCATCTTCATGTGATAAGCCGAAGGGATGGCTTGGAGTGCGGCAAGGCTTGGTCGACCCAGGATCACATTGTAGGCGGCTTTCACATCCACCACTATGAAGTCCATCGACTCTGTGCAAGTGACCGGGGTTTTCCCAGCGGTGACGTCGAGAGTTATAACCCCCTCGATCGTCACCGGCTCCACGGTGAACCCATGAAGGGTGTAGCCAGCTAGCTTGAGCCGGTCCCTTGATAGCTGGAGGCCCTTGAAAGCCTCCAAGAAGAGGATGTTGACCGAACTTCCATTGTCCACCAGCACTCGGCGAACGTCGAAATTGGCCATTTTGAGGTTAATGACGAGGGCATCGTAGTGGGGCGTGCGGACGCCTTCCAAGTCCCTATCGGAGAATGCCGCAGGGACTCCTAGGCCCTTGGGGGGGAGGATGGCTCTGCACGGAGTTGACCTCCCTCATGAAGGCTTTTCGGGAGGAGTTAGAATCTCCCCCCATTGGGCCTCCGTGTATCAGGTGCAAGATGGCCTCTGTTTCGGCCTCCAGAGTCTCCACGTGGTGTTCTATTCGCCTGTTAGCCCCCCTGGGCGATGGAGGCAGATCGGCTCTGTCCCTTCTTACAAACCGAGCGAGCTGCCCCCTCTGGATAAGGGCTCCGATCTCGTCCTTCAGGGCCCGACAATCATCAGTATCGTGCCCGTGGTCCCGGAGGAAGCGACACTACTTGTCCCGATTTTTCTTCTTCCCGCGGGTGTTCATCTTCGGAGGTGGCGGCAGGAGAGCTTCGTTCCCAATCTCCATCCGGATGGCGGAGACGCTCGCATTGAGCTGAGTGAACTTTTCAAAGCGGGGGAGAGGGCACCGCTGACCTCCGTTATCCTTTTGGAGCTTCTTAGCTCTTTCTTCCTCTGCAGTCTTTCGTTTGTTCCGAGAAGATGACCCCTCCAGAATAGGGCGATGGAGAGCCTCTTTAGCTCGGATGTACTTATCGCTCCTAAGAAGGAGATCGGAGAAGTTCCGAGGAGGCTTTTTGGCCAGGGAAGCCCTGAGGTCGGGATTGATGACATTGGATTGGAAGGCAGCCAAAGCTACCGACTGATCCTGGGAGGCAATGAACCTGGCTTCTGTGGTGAACCGCTTGATATAATCCCTCAGTCGTTCGCCCTTCTTTTGGCTAAGGAAGAGCAGCGAGGTGCTCGTCTTCTCGGAGCGGCGACTGCTCACGAAATGCGTGAGGAAGAGACCTTTGAACTGGTCGAAGTAGAAGATAAATGCCGGTGCAAGATGAGAATGCCACTCCCGAGCCGGGCCCTTGAGTGTGGCCAGGAAGGTCTTGCAGAGGAAGGCTTCAGATGCATGATGGATCATCATGAGTGTTTTGAAACTCTCGATGTGATATGTGGGGTCCGACTCCCCGGTGTAAGTCTCGAAGTGTGGAGGCTTGAAGCTGTCTGGGACAGGGGCCTCCATGATGGTGCGGGATAATGGGAGCCTGCTAGGGCGGACGTTCCTCGCCCGTTGCTCCTCGTCTCTGTCCAGCTGGCCGAGGCACCTCTCCATCTCGTGGAGACGGCAGTAGACCGAGTCCTCCCTTCGGTCGAACCTCGCTGAACCCCGAGACCTGTCTTCGTGTCGAAGAGGGTTGGGGCTACGACGGTAGCTTTGAGTAGGCTGCAGACTGATGGAACGACGGGGGTGACTCGGAGCGGACCGCGGACTTTGAGAGCGGCGACGATGATCAGGAGAAGGGCGGCGATGGCTCGGAGCTGGCCTAGGACTTAGGGAACGGTGGTGATGGCTTGGAGCCGGCCAAGGACTGCGGGAGCGGCAATGATGGCGAGGAGAGGAGCGGCGATGACTGCGAGTCGGCTGAGGACAGGGAGCCCGCTGAGGACTGGGAGCCCGCTGGGCGTTGACGGGGGCGGCATTGAGCGCCCGGAGGACCACCTCCTGGAATTGTTGGAATTTTGCCCTCGTGATAGGGCCCTCTTGCTCTCGTTGGGCTCAATGTGCAGGGCGGCCAGCCGGGGAGCGGCTTCTTCTTTGGCGATGTTGGGGCGACTCTCTCCTCCCTCTGGGAGAGTTGGACCCCCTACAATCTGTCCAGTGGGGTGACCGATCCCTCTGGTGCTCTTCACGGGGATTTGCATCGCGGGTTTGCCTCTCATCTAAGCAGATTCGAAGGTCCGGCTCAGACTCGTTCTGCCGATTGTTGAGTACATCCCGCAGATCCTTTGGCGTTGGAGGGCTATGGGAGGCCATGGAATCTGTGGAGGCATTGTGGATAGAGACCTGAACTTGGTGGAGAGGATGCTTCTGGCAACTTCGCCGAGAGGGCTCCCCAATAGTGGCTTGGGGCCCTAGAGCCTGCTGAACGGATTGAGGGTTCAGCTGTTCGAGCTGTAGGGTTGGTTGGATGGACGGAAGGAGATCCTCCAGCGGATGAGGAGGAGGAGGAATAGTGGAGGTAGTTCTTCGATTGGAGTTTGCGGACTCCCTTTTGGGAGGCATGGTTAGGTGTAGCTTTGGCTGAAGGAGGAAGGTTGGATTGCTATTCGAGTATTTTCCACAGACGGCGCCAATCTGTTGCTGCTGAATCTGGTGTGGGGGCAATAGACAGAATTTGTGGATTCGTAGGAACTCGAACCGGCTGAATCTGACTTCTTTCCTTGTTGACAAGTTGACTCCTTGGTGCTCCCGCAGACCTGCACAAACGTTCGAAACACCGGGATGGATCCTGATGACGAACCCTCCGACGCTCTTGTTAATACTCAGATAAAGAAAGGGAAAGATCTTAGGTAGACAAAGAGTGATCACCTTGTAACGGCAGGAGGTAGGGGGTATTTATAGTCGCCATGGGGATCTGCTTCGGGATAAGAACGAATCCTTACTTCCCGCTGTGACTGGATAGAAGTGGTTGAAACCACCTCCAGTGGATAAGGACGAGCCAGGATTTCTTCATATCTTGTTGACCTGGTCCTTAGCGGGTTGTGACCCGTTCTCAGCTGAACAAGTCCGTTCATGGATTAGCGGGTCCAAGAGGAGAGACTCGGTTCCCAATTTGGACCCGTCTGTAGACCATCTTGCCCCTGTAGCTTTAAGATTCGTGCCCAATTTGAACGGTTCCAATTTAACCCCATTTTTAGCCATATCACTTTTTATATAATTTTGGCTGATTCTTATTGTAACAGGATCGAAATCTCAGTGCAAAACAGGGTAGGCAGCAAGAAATAATAAAATTTCATCATGTACATTCATCAAACGAACAATCTACTTATTCTTGGATCATGAAATGCATTAACATTATATAAAACAAGTTAAGATGAATTTTTATAGTGTACAAAGCCAAGTTATCATGTCACGATTCAAGTTTCAATAACATAATCGATCAACATGCATTCAATCACTATATTTTTCTATATACAAGTTTCTAATCAATTTATTCATGTCGTGTGTGCATGCAAGCTTGGGTTTGAATCAATGGATGTTGGCACGAAGTCAAGGATATTTTGGGTTAGCTCGTGTAAACCCTCGATATCCCCAAATGAAGGTACACAATGCAATATTACGATAATCGAAAGAGAACTACTTGCGGAGATCAATAATCTTGAACTAGAAAATAAACGAGTTCAAGTGGACTTGCCTTTAGATGACGATTAGATCTGAATGTACGAAGAATAATGGGATCAGAATCTCGGCGACACGGCGACGAGAAAACGATCACGATGATCACGATCGGGCACGAATCATGATGGGGATCAAGATCGGATGATCGGATGGCTGAGATCGAAGATCAAGATGATGATCACGATCGCGATGATCAAAGGAGATCTGATGGTCGAGATCAAGTATCTTAATGATGATGATCAATGCAAATCCAACGGCCAAGATCAACGGATCAAGAAGTAATCACGATCGCGATGATCAACGATCGGACGGCTATGATCAAAGGAGCACCTGATGCTGATAAAAAATAGAGGAGCCGGGTGTGAACTGGCGGACGAGGGCGGTGAGGCTCAGGCAACTGGTTCGAGGTGGTAGCGGCGGTCGCGACTGGGGAGGCAACGTCAGAGTAGCGACGGCGACGAAGTTCGACTGGTGGGTTCTTGATCTCTGTTTCGAGAAGGAAAATAGAGGGGGAGGATGGGGGCTCGACTGTGGCAATGGCGGGGCGATGCTGACGAGGAGGAGACGGGGGGGTCAACTGTGCTGGCGAAGAGGCAGCTCGACTTCGATGCGCGGGATGGGTTGGCGGGGGATGAGGAAGGTGATGAGATTGGGGTTATGGCAACAGGGTGACGAGGCAGGGGCTCACGAGGGTGGCGAGCAGCAACAGTTGGGGCATGGTCGACTGGAGTATATGGGTCGAGCGGCGTGGGAGTCGAACAAGGACATGGACGGGGTCGACGATGCTCGGGAAAGAAGAAGTCGACGGGGAACATGGGAGGTTGATGCGGTGGTGACGAGAGGTGCTGGCTGCGATGATGGTGGGTGGATGGGGGCGAGGGCGACGATGGCTCGACGAGGGAGGCGAGCGGAGGCTCGAGCGGGGCGGTTAAAGATGGGTTGCAGAATCGAAGAAGAATAGTTGGAGGGGGTTCAACAGTGTTGGGGGTTGTGTGAATTGTGAAGGGAAGTTTTGGAAGTTGTGTAGTTGCACAATAATGAATATGAGGAGTAGATAATTGTATTTGTGGGGATTTGTTTAACTGTTTAAGGAAGAGAGAGAGTGGGGGGGATACTTGAGATAGTGGGAGAATGTGAGAGATGAATCAGGGGATACAGGGAGGTGTGGGATTGATCTGGTCAATAACAGATTAGGGGGAGAATTGGGTTAATGGGTATTGGGTATTAAAAGGGGATCCAATAAGATGTGGGTTTGGGTTAGAATCCAATAGGAGATGAGTTTGGATTGGGCTCAGGTTAGATATTAATAAATAATGCAAAATGAATATAAAATTTGGGCTTTAGATGATGGGCTTCAATTTAAATAATTAAATAATATAATATAGATCAAAACTAATGGGTTTTAACAAAAATAATAATAATAATACTAATAACAACGCATACTAATAATAAAAAATTATAATAACAATAATAATAATAACAGTAATAATAATCATCATAATCATACTACTACAACTAATAATAATAACATAATAACAATACTGATAAGAATAATAATACAAGATAGAACATAATTTGGGTTCAACATTTTCGTGAAAGTAATTCAATAATAACAATAATAAAAATAATAAAAATAATGAAAGCAATAATAATAATAATAATAATAATAATAATATTAATATTAATAACATTATACAACAAAATAAGAAGCCTAAAATAATCCGGACAAAAATACATATAGTCGATCAATTATAAATAGAAAATATATCGTTATTCATAGTAAATATAATTCCCGATTGTAAAACACTTAGTAAAAGATCTGAAACCAGTTTAGTACAAAATAAGTTTATAAATAATCAAAATACCGAAAATATTCAGGAAATACGTATTAGCGGGAACGGGGGTTACAAGACTCAGGCCCAACCTCATTTGACATCGGAACAGATAAGTATTTGGATACAGTAGGTTGATTGTTTCAAGAAATAACACTTTCATTGTTACCTTTAATCTCTAATCTCTCTAATATTATAATGAATTGTCATTTGTAGACAACCTTTAATTTGTAGACAATCAACCATCTAATCTCAACCATTCATTTTTAAGTGGGAGTTATATTAACCATTCATTTACTCAAATACTGTTAGTTACCATAATACCCTCAATGTTTAAATTTATTTACGACATAATTATTTACAAAAGTATCACTCATATAAAATAAAAGTTGGTGCCACTATGGATAATTTGTAAAGAGTATGTGATAAGTTTAGAGAGGTTTCAGGTTCGAGGCCAGATTATGTCTTAGTAATTACTATTAAAAATATATTTATTAGGACGTGCAAGGCACATGCAGATTACTAGTAGCGTTAACGTAAGTCTTTAGGTAGAAGATAACTTCCAAGCATAAATGAAGTGGAAGTAGACAGTTACTACTTTCAGAAGCTCCTAACAAGATTTCAAGCATCCCCAGAAGCTATATATGCTCTCCTAATTGCCTAGAGAAGAGCGAAATACTCATCGAAGGATGTTATATCCAACCTCCAGGAGTGGGGAGCTTATGATGTGGGTGAATATTATAGCTATTCGTGGTCGTACAATCTCAACATGCATCATAAAGCTTCTAAGGGTAGCACAATAATTTCACGTTGGCAGCAGGCTTGCTAGAAGAACATAGGCCTACTCCAGGCCCATCAGCTCACCCAGATCAGTAATCAGGGGTCGCTTATAGCCTAACAAAAGGAGATTTCCAGCTAACCATAGTTGTCAGTCAAATACCCTCAAATCAGGGACTGAACAATTGATTTCTCAATCACAGATTCTTTTCTATCTGGCTCACCCTCCAAGGTCTACAAATACTTTTTCCCTCTCCACCATTAAGAGGTAATCAATATTTTACCCACTAAACCCAGATTTTCACTTCTGTTTACTAATTAGATTATCAGAGGGTCTATCGCCGGGATCCATCCCGGTGTTTCATGTTGTCCTTGCAGGTTTCCGACGGCCATCAACCAGTGCAACCACCACCACATCTAGAGACCCAATCAAATACTATCCCAACATCTGTAATTTTTTAAATAATGTTTTTAAGATTAATAAATGAATTAAAATGATTTTTGGTGATTTAATAAACATTTTTCTGAAATTTACCTTTTTACACGTGCAAATATTTTTTTGGGAAGTTCAAAGTTAAAAATTATTCTGTGTAAACTCATTATTTATTATTATATATTATTTGTGAATTTTCTGGATTTTTCTGATAATTATTGGATATATTTGCAAATATTACAAAAAGGGGGACTTTTGTGCAAAATTACCACTTGAAGTAAAAACTCCAGATTTTCAGATTTTTGGGCTTGGCATGATGCCTAGTCAACTCGGAGGTAAAGAGTTTACTTTTTGTTTTAATAAATTTCGTTTATTTTGCAAGTTTTGATAAAGAAGGGTCTTTTTGCAAAATGATGGGTTTTCAGAACAGTGCTGGCTGGTTATAGGGTATTTGTTTTGTTTTTAAAATCTCAATTAAGAAGGTTTTATTTAACTTCCAAGTATAAGGATCTATATATGTAAAGAAATATTTAAAAGAGGTATTTTACAAATCTATTCAAAACCCTAGATACTCTTAATTCCGGCCTGTATAGGGTCGGGTGCAGCCGTCTCTTCGCTGCACAACACAAAGGGATTTCTCATTATTATTTTCTTGTAGTTTTAAAGCGAGGATCTTAGTTTTCTTGCGAAATGAGGGATTTTTCTTATTTCTTTATTATATTCGGTTAATTCTTCAATAAGGTGAGTGAGTTGTGTTTGTTTTCTTATTGTTCTAAGGATGTTGTATGTGATGATTTATCTATTAGAAAGCATGTTAGATGATGGTATGAAGATATAATGGATCTTGATGAGTAGATGAATTAAAAAGTGAATCTTTTCATGAAACTATACTATTGATGATTAAAACCCTAATTAAATGGCTTGAGATTGTTAAAGAACCTAATAAAAATCATGTGTATGTTATTTTCGTTCACATTGTTGCTTATTTGAACATATATATAAAATTGTATGATAATATTGCATGAAAACAAATAAAACTTCTTCTTTACTATGTATGTTAACTATATGCTCTGTGTTGATGGTTTGATGAATAGATACTTGATTATATGCATGTTTTAATTGAAGATATTCATGGGTAACTGATGTAAGAGGTGGTGTGTATGTTTAATGAAATTGCAAGAGTATATTTGAACTAAAAGGATCAAGTATTGAAGAATGAAGTAGGATTTTATTCGGGTCTGATTGTATGCAGATCGAAAAGTGGGTTTTTGATTTTTTTTTGAGGCTTTCGATTGGGTTTGAGTTCTATATGATGCTGAGATGAAATACAACCTTACACTACTCCTTAACATGATTTTACCGATCCATATACTTATATATATAAACACATATACACATTCACATTCATATACATACTGCTTTCGAAGATTTTGTAAATTTTGATGGGTTTCGATTGGATTTTAATTGTTTTGGCACTGAGATGGCTTAAAACATTATACTTATAACATCCCACATTTTTATTTTAATTAAAATTGCAATTTTTCTAGTTTTGCACGTATGATGCATGTGCTATTATTATTCCTAATTTTATTTCTCATTTATCTATTTTGATTGCATGGATAAGTTAATTGGTTTTGTTTGATCCATGGACTTAAAACAAAATCTAACCCATTAGACTAGATTAAAACAAAGCCCATTAGGATAATTAATTAATTGAAAAAAATTAGAGTCCATGAACCAAGCCCACTAATTAAAATCAAATTTAAGTTAGTCATGCATTAACACATAACAAGTTACTATGTTAGTACACATTTAGAGTCATAACAAATTGCATCTAAGTTGTATGTACATGTGTGCATATTCACATTTGTGAACTATTGGATGGTGGGGGGCTGTTATGTTTGGATTTGTAGTTTGGTTTAATAAGAATTAAATGGATTATGAGTGTGGAGTGGGGGAGTCCCACGGGCAGTTGTAAACAGCATGGAGTGTGCTCTGTTGGCACACTCTGTTGACGCCAGGTAAGAGGAAGAGAGAGGGAGTGAGAATTTATGGCTAGGAGAGTGGGGAGATGAAGAGTTAGGAGTTTAGGGAGTTAGGACATTGGAGAGTTTAGGGGAGAAGTTGAGAAAATGAATGGTTGGAAAATTTAATTGAGAAATAAATTCCAAAACCTTAATTTATCCTATAAATAGCCCACCATTCTACTCCCTTCTCACACCAAAATGCAATCAAGAAATAAGGGAAAGGAAAAGAAAGAGAGTAAGAGAGTTCTTGTTCTTGGGGACTATTGCTAGAAGGAGAAGAGGAACTAGGAGTCTTGGAGCAAGAAGCGGTGTTCATTCTTTCAATTGTTCAAGCTTCGATTAAGGTGGGTGATCCTATACTTTATAATTGTAGGGATTGCATGCCTAAAGAGTAGTATAATTTTGATATGAAAATTAGAAGATAAATTCATGCTTTCATATACGTTAAATGATAGAAATGTTAACATTTGTTTAAAGAGCAAAGTATTTGTCTTGTTGCTTGCAAATGAGAAGAGAAATTGTAGTTTGCATGTTAATGTACAAATATAGAAATTAGTAATTTTAGAGATGTTTTGAAGAGATTTTCTTTATAATTAAAAATAAGTGTTTGTAAAATAAAATGAGCATACATAGCTTATAAATAACTTGTTGTAAGAGAACAAAAATTTTTTAGTTGATTAAAATGAATAATTGAAATTCTTGTAATCAAAGAGAAGAAAGAGAGAGTTGAAATTTAGATATTATCTGTAACCCCCATTCCCGTAAATACTTACTTTCCAAATATTTTCAGTATTTTAATCATTTATAAATTTATTTTATGTTAAATTCGTTTTGAGATTTTCTATTTAAATATTTTCCAATAGAAAATTTTATTATTTCGAGTAATGGTGTATTTAAACTTGTTTTATAATCTTAATTTATCGGTTAATTGTATTTGAGCCCAAATCATGTATATTATTATTATTGGAGTATTTTAATAAAGTTGTTAAACTCGAATATTATTTTATTGTACAGTTTTATTATTATTATTATGATTATAATTACTAAATGTTATTTCTTGATTTCTTTAATTAAAAAAAATTCATCTATCGAATTATTTTATTTTTATACCCGATCTGATTTTCTTGGCGAGTTCCATTTATTTTAAGCCCAATTCTTATTATTTCAATTGTGTTATTTATTTATTTAATTGGGTTGAAATTTTCGTTCATGAACTATTTTTCTCTTTTATTGGGTTATCTATCTTGTGGATTTTAGTTATTGGAATTGTGGGTATTTTTATTTGAACCATGTTGATATTGATCTATCTCCTAATTGAACCCTAAAACCCAATTTGATTTGTTCTTGACCCAAAACCGCTTTTATTGGACCCTAAACCATTAACCCAGTACCCTAATTGTACCCTATAAATACAACTCTACTGTAAACCCTAATTTTTGCACACAAATCAAAAACCTGGCCGTCCTTTCTCTCTCCTCTCTCCTCTTTCTCTCTCCCCAAACTGAACCCATCTCCCTAATCATCTTCCCCGACCTTTCCTCGGCCATCTCCGGTGACCCCCGACCTCCGGCGCCCTCCTATAACGCCGCCTCCCGTTGCCCAACACCCCGTCGACGCCGGCAGCCTCCCAAATCACCCCCGACCTCCCCTTCTCCTTCATCGACATTAATACAAAGCTCCAAACCCCACCAATCCCTCTTGCTCCTCCTGTTCGATCGACGACCGCCACAGCGCCGCCATCTGCAATGCCGTCCCCTGCCATCGCCATCGATGCCATCAGCGCTGCCGCTGCCCTCGGCCTGTAACACCCCGAATTTCAAATAAGGATAAATTCGAGATTTCACAGGATCTTTACTTCACTTCGTACAATTTTACAAGGAAATTAAAACTTTTTCAATAGTACATCAGAGTTCAATTACAACTTGGTTTTACACAGCGGAAGAATGAAATTTACAATAAAACATTTACAACATCTTTAAAATAAAACAGCATCAGCATATCCACTTTATAGCTCCATGAATGGTCCTTTACCTGCATGTCAATCTGTGGGCACGTAAGTCACTTACAACTGACGAAATGTTATACACGGCTATCCTCTCTATGCCGGGAATAGTATAACGATCTCATACTTTAACAAATCACAAAAAGATTGAATGAACAAGTAAAGTGTCAAGGATGATTATTCTAAATATAAGTGTATGTCATGCCTTAATGCCTAATGCACACAATTCTACACTAGGATGACACTAATGCACACTTGTTCAGATTCTATGCATCCCATACTACATAGGTCTGAGGGCAAGCGCCTACGTTCTCCACAATAAAGGGCTCGATCCCTCGCCATGAAAACTACCCGGTAGCAAAACAAAGTTCAGACTATTCCACGAATGTGAATCCCAGCCTTGGAGTCCACCGCCAGCTGTTATAACAGATTCCACATCGTACGAACCGTCCCGTATGTGACCCTCTAGCCCAGTATATATATATATACATTGGAGACGGTAAACACAAAAATCCATCCGTCCGACTACTCAAGATCCCGGAGTCCACTGCTGACCCGTCCTCATAGTCCCGGACTAAAATATAATAATCCGTCTCCCACAGGGCAACCTCAGTCCACCAACTGGGTCTATAGTCTTGGAGTCCACCGCCGACTATATAGAGCACCCCACTTACGTTTCCCTAAGTTTACTACATCTTCACTTATGTGCCTAAATTTTCCTAAGTTCAAGACATGAATAATTTCTACTCATAGAATCAGTTTTTCCTCCTACCGGGCTTAATCAACAAATACGAGATAGCTCCTTAGCCATATCTCCGAATCATTCCTCAAATCTTTTCTTTTAATAATGCCGCTACCGAAGTCTTACTAATTCTAAGTCATAAACTTTCATGTACAAGAAAACATGGGTATTCACACCCTTTTGTAATCATGTCTTAAACTTATATAATTTTCATCTTCTACTTATTCACAATGATTAATGTCTTGTATTAGCACTTATCCATAAAGCAATCATTTCTTAGTCTTTACACTATTCATAATCTAGTTATTCACTCATAGTCTTTATAAGCAAAAAGGATTCCCTTTTTAAGAACACAATTTCATCACATGAAATTTTATAACCAATTCAAACTATCACAATATCTCAATTCCCTTTAAAATATTTCTTAAACAAAATCAGAGTATAATTCTCTTAAAAAAATCACTCCACAAAAATAATACTTTGTTTTTGTTCACTGCAAAGTTTCATACTCACAATTTCATCTCTCTTTATATCTCAAAATATACAAGAAAACAATCTTAATATTTCCCATTTCATTTTCCTCAAAATATGCAATAAAGTTATGATTAACTTTAATATTTATTACTTCATTTTATATGAAGAAAGTATGAGTTTTAATCAAAAGCCCCCTTTTTAAAGTCTCATTTTTACTTTCTTAAAATAGACAATAAAATTTCCACAACAATCTCTAATAGCTTCCATTTTATCTTATAACCAGAATAGGAATTTATTCATACAAAAAAAAACATCTTATTCTATTAAAACCAAATCAAAAAAAAAATAAAAGATGGCTATCAAGATTTGAACCCAAGATCTCTTATAAGAGGTGCTCATTGACTAACCAGTAAGTCCTAGTGTGCTTTTTGTTTAGAAGTTGTATTCATATACTTTTGTTCACAATTTTATGAAATTGTTTCTTTTTAATAAAACTTGTTTACCCAATAATCCAATCCTTTAGGATATTGGAATAAACTTCTCTTTGGACTAAAAGAAAATCTTAAATAGTAATCAACAAGTCCAAACTTATTTTTAGCATATATCTCATTTTAAAAAAAAAAAGATTTTCCTTTCTTTACAAAATTTACACTTCTTTTCAAACTCGAAAATTAAAATCATGATTTTCTAAAAAACTAGTTTATGCCCAACATCTTACAAATAAAAAATTTGTGTTAAGAATCAAACATATTTTTTAATCGATTATGGGTGTCTCAAAGAAATTCCTTTCATACAAAAATTGTATTTTTGACATATGTCAACATACTTCATAAAAAAAGAATTTATTTCCTTCTCTTTTCTTTTTCATCATATCTCTAATCATATGTCGAAATATAGCATTCTTTAACAATTCTCCTACATATCACACATTTGACAAATCACAAATTTGCAAACACTCTGATATGGTTCATAGAATTAATCCTTTGGTTGCACTCTTCTTTTCAACTAGCATGGCAACAATCAAAACAAGTTTATGGTATTCAATTAACTTTACAAAAAATATTTTTGCAAAAGAATGTATTCCCAATATTTTTCATACAATCAATTATATCTTCATTCATACATACTAATTCATGACAAAACAAATCAACATTTCTTTCTCATTACTAATTAACATAAGTTGGGGTTGTTTACTCAATAAAGCAATATTTCATTACATCCAATGCATAGGTTTGTCCTATTTTATCAAATCAAATTCTATATTACTCATTCATTTCTATTAACATGCATATTCAAAAAAAATTAGAAAGTAGGAGACACCCACCTTTTGTGAAGCTTGAAAAGAAAAGAGAACACCACTTCTAGCTCCAAAGATTCCTAGCTCCTAGTAAGGCTTCTCCTCCTAGCAATTTCTCCTTTCCAAGCAAGAGATCCTCCAAGCACAATAACTTTCTTACTCTCTTTCTTTTTCTTCCTTTCTTTCTTTTTCTTACACTTATTTTGATATTGATTTTGATGCAAGAGAAATGTAGGAAATGAGACTCTATTTATAGGATTTTGGAAGGGTCTAAAGTGCAAAAATCTCACCCTAATAACTCTTCAAATTTATTTTACAACTCTCCACTTTCCTAACTCCTAAAACCTCCATCTCTTCATCTCCCCACTCTCCACTAACTCAACCTACCAACTCTTCTCCTCCCCTTGCCCAAAAAATGGTCCAAATACATTTGTGTATGCATGCACACATGCATAAACAAATATGAACATATTTCTATAACTCTAAATGTGTACTAATATGTGTAACTTGTCATGTATTAGTACATGTTTAACTAAAAATGTGATTTTAATAGTGGGCTTGCTACATGGGCTCATTACTAATTAATTTATTTAATTATCTAGTGCGCTCCTCTCCTAATGGGCTACATTTTAGTTTATAGGTCCATGGATCAAAAGAAAGGCTAAATAAAACTAATGCATGCTAAAAATAGTAAAATGAGAGTAGCAAAATGAGAATAAAAATTTGCACGTGCACCATACGTGCAGAAAAAATTGAAAAATGCATTTTAATCAAAAACAAGGGGAAAATAAATTTTCGTTTTATAAAATAGATTTAAATACATAAAAATAAATAATTTAAACCTATAGAAAATATTATACGTAGTGGTGGAAACACGTGCATCAAAACACGTAAAAAGCACGTAAATCCCAGGGATTGAAATATTATATTTTAGTTAACTGAAATCAATACGAAAAATGTATAAATAGTACGAATCCAAAATATGTAGTGAAATACATTACAAAATATACGTGCGTAACACCCAGGGGCAAAATTGTAATTTTCAATTTTGCGGGGTGTTACACGGCTGTGGTCAGCCCTGCTGTCTTTGCTGTCTCCTTGGTTTACTGCAGTGCTCGTCTCTTTAAGTGCTATTGTGGCCTTGTCCCTTTGTGTGCTATGTTGCTTTGACTCTTGATTGCACGTATATTGAACGTGATATTGATGGTTTGTGCTAGTTTGTGTGTTCGTTGCTTCGGGACCCTTGTCCCGTTATTCTTGATATTTGTTTTCATCATCTAACAGGCAAGTCATTGTCCTCTTGAATTGCTAATTGTATCAAATTCAAGTTTTATTGAAATTCTTGCAAGTAGATCTCTTCGTTATCGTATTATCCTTTGTTATCTCTTTCATTGGGTCTATTGAGGGTTTACACGAGCTAACCCCAATACTCTTGACATCATGCCAAATTGACTCCAAAGTATTGAATCTTACATGCATCATATAGTATGGATATTAGGGTTACACAAATAGCCACGATACAACTAAATTATTCTCGAGACAATTATTAGGTTATATGTTGTTTGATCGTTTAATGATTGATTGATGTTAGACCTGTATATGTATGTGTTCTAATTTTATTTATCATGTTTGAACACCTATCATGCTAGATACACAATTTATTGACTATAGAATCGATACCCGACATGTTTAATTAATTTATTTACAAGAAAAATACCCTAAGAACTGTACATGCATGCTAACCTGAACTTGATCGCTATTTTCGAACCAGTAAATGACCCTAAAATGAAATACTTTCTGAATATGAAATGTAGGCCCAAGTGTCTAGTTGCCAATAAAATCCAGAATTTTCGAATTCCGAGTTTTGTAACAAAAGTTATGCCCGTTTTACTACAGCTGTGCTTTTACATTTCAGATTTTCAGATTCTTGTACCTTTCATGTTTAAACAGTAAAAAAGTTGATCAAACGATAGAATTTTGCTATGAAAATTTCCAGATTGTTGCTTAACATGTTTAGGAATTTAAAAGTTATTTTTACTGATTTTAATGTTGAGTTTTTGCTGATTCAAAAATTAAAACAATAAGATGTCAAATTTCTGCATGAACATAAAACCTGAAAAGAAATATGTGTTTGACCTAGCTAATGTTGTCGGAATGTGAACTTTAAGTATGCGTTGGAACCGTATGGAAGTCTAGTTTCCAGATTTTCTGACGGATTCAACTTTTGATTTATGAGTCAGCGGGAAACTGTATTTTTGTACAGGTTGCACCTGCTGTCCAGAATTTTGGATACTACTTTTTAATAGATTAATAATTCCTATGTTGTACTATTGCATGAATTAATGAATGTATGTTGTAACACCCCGAATTTTAAATAAGGATAAATTCGAGATTTCACAGGATCTTTACTTCACTTCGTACAATTTTACAAGGAATTTAAAACTTTTCATTCATAATACATCAGAGTTCCTTTACACTTAGTTTTTACACAGCGAAAGAAATAAAACTTACAACAGTTGAAAGACAAAAACATAACTTGTACAATTTTACATCATTAGCAACATTTTTAACTTTCATATAGCAATAGCATATCCACTTTATAACTCCATGAATGGTCCTTTACCTGCATGTCAATCTGTGGGCACGTCAGTTACTTACAACTGACGAAATGTTATACACGGCTATCCTCTCTATGCCGGGAATAGTACAACGATCTCATACTTTTACAAATCACAAAAAAAGATCGAATGAACAAGTAAAGTGTCAAGGGTGATTATTCTAAATATAAGTGTATGTCATGCCTTAATGCCTAATGCACACATTTCTATACTAGGATGACACTAATGCACACTTGTTCAGATTCTATGCATCCCATACTACATAGGTCCGAGGGCAAGTGCCTACATTTTTCACAATACAGGGCTCAATCCCTCGCCATGAAAACTACCCGGTAGCAAAATAAAGTTCAGACTATTCCACGAATTTGAATCCCAGCCTTGGAGTCCACCGCCGGCTATTATAACAGATTCCACATCGTGCGAATCGTCCCGTATGTGACCCTCTAGCCCAGTATATATATATACATTGGAGACGGTAAACACAAAAACCCATCCGTCCGACTACTCAAGATCTCGGAGTCCACCGCTGACCCGTCCTCATAGTCCCGGATTAAAATATAATAATTCGTCTCCCACAGGGCAACCTCAGTCCACCAACTGGGTCTATAGTCTTGGAGTCCACCGCCGACTATATAGAGCACCCCACTTACGTTTTTCTAAGTTTACTACATCTTCACTTATGTGCCTAAATTTTCTTAAGTTCAAGACATGAATAATTTCTACTCATAGAATCAGTTTTTTACCTCCTACCGGACTTAATCAACAAATACAAGATGGCTCCTTAGCCATATCTCTAAATCATTTCTCAAATCTTTTCTTTCAATAATGCCGGTACCGAGGTCTTACTAACTCTAAATCATAAACTTTCATGTACAAGAAGCATGGTTATTCACACCCTTTCATAATCATGTATTAAACTTAAATAATTTCATCTTTCAATTCATTCACAAAAGATCACAATCTTGTCTTAACACTTATCCACAAGTAATCATTTCTTAGTCTTGCCACAAATCATGATCTAGCTATTCATAGCAAATAATAACTCATTCACAATTTCAAACTCATATGATATCTTATTATATCACGATTCATGATTCCTTAATAATAATAATTCTTTTTCATGAAACCATTTCATTTAACAACATCATTTCTTTCACCAACATAATTTAAGTACTTACAAGTCTAATAATCAAGTATAAAAAAATAAGTCATTCCCATCAAGACAAATATCTCACAATCTTACATTTCTTTTAATAATACAAATCATGATCTTGAATGATTTAATTTTTGAAGACATAAGCACAATCTAATTAAAAAGATTACTTTTACTTACTTCAAATTTTCTAAACTACATTTTCAAATGATCCCTTTCATTTTAATTGAGTACTAGGATTTTTGAACCAAATTTTTTAGCACAATCAAAGGCGCACAAAACAAAAAAAAAATATATAAAGCTCATGCTGGGCTTTGAACCCGTGAACCATCAGCCAACACTCAAACCCCATGCCGCTAGCCACTTAGTCCATGTGGACTTCGTGTCCAATGTACTCTTTTAATTCCTTTTTATTCTATCTTCGGATTTAATTGAAAACAACAAAAGGGAAAAGTTTTTTGGGGTCTGTATGATTCGAACCCGAGCCAGACAAGAAGCCATCGCAGCGCCAGACCACTAGGCCGAGCGGGCTTATTGATATGAGTGTGTTTTCTAGATTTTTATTAAGGTCCCTTCATTATTAGATTTCTTTCCAAGCAAAAAGTATACAATGCTCATTGTTTCTAATTCTTCTATTATACTGAAATGAACTTGTAGCAACCAAGATAAAATCTCTACAGCAACCCACATTTTCTCAATCTACATTTCATGTGGTTTCTCTAATTTTTAATGTCACTTTTTATTAGAAACAAAACTTTCATCTATTGATTATTGAAATTCAATAATCAATTGCATGAGTCTTATTAGCAAAACTAATCCAGAATTTCTATATCTGCTATCATAAGAAATATTTCTAATCTTTTCATACAATCTACCCTTCCTTTTTCTTCAAGCATGGCAAAAATGATTGTTTCTTATCTTCTATTATTTAATCACAATTACTAGTTTCTATCAACATACCAATGACAATTTGTTCTCATTTCCAAACAACATAATCACACTTTGTTTCTTAATCAATAATAATATTTCTACAATTTAACATACACAAAAGCATGAATTTATTTTCTAATTATCATATTAAACTTATACTATTCATTAATCACAATAGCATGCTAATGTATGATAAATAATCAATCAATTCTTTTTCTCATTAACCCCTAACATGATTTAATTTATTAATCATACATGAATTACTTATCATTCTCATCTCATACCATAGCATAGATCATATAAGAAATTCCATACTACTCATTATTTATTTCTTAGCATACATTATTCTAAAATTAGAAAGTATAGGATCACCCACAAACATAATGTTAATCCATTTGTCAACATAGCATGATTCACTATTAGTCTCACCACATTCATAGTATTATTACCTCAAAACTACTCATTCATTTTTATTAGCATGTAAATTCTAAAAATTAGAAAGTAGGAGAACACCCACCTTGATTGAAAGCTTGAACAATTGAAAGGAAGAACACCACTTCTAGCTTCAAGGGCTCCTAGCTCGATCTTCTCCTCCTAGCAATGGCCACCAAGCACAAAACTCTCTTCTCTCTTCCTTTTTCTTTTTCTTTTCTTTTCTTTCTATTACTTTGATTCTATTTTTGATGTGTGAAATGAAAAGGGGTATGGTGCTATTTATAGGATATGTAGAGGGTTCAATTTGCAAAATTACACACCTAATAACTCACTCAAATTAATTTACCAACTCTTCATATACATAACTCCCCTAACTCCCATCTTTTCATTTGTCCACCTCTTCACATTTGTAACTCCCATAACCTCCTTACCTCTTCCTCTTCCCTACTAATTGTACCCGGTTCCCATTGTGTAGAAACCGGCCACACATAAGCACCCAACAGCACAAGTGTTTTTTTTACCAATTGCATCAAACAATTACCCATAAGAAAACCACATGCATTTGACCAAAGCCCACTCTACAACAACAGCACAAGTGTTGTGTACTGTCAATCCCGTGGGTCCCCAACCTTCAACTCACAATTCCACTTCATATTTTCAAGTATACCATATATAGCCAACTACTTTATTTTATTTATATACCTACTATCTATGTGTCTATATATACTGTTTATGAAAAAAAAATAGTTTAATTTAAAATATATCATGCAAAAATAAAATAAATACACACACTTCAAAAAAAATATTTTTGAAAACACATGTGCTTAAATATGTTTATCGAAAACACGTGCGTCGCACGTAAAATATCAGAATGCGAAATTGATTTTTATCAACAGAAAATTATTAAAATATAATCGAAAACAACATAAGAAAAATTATATTTACTAATTTTGTACATTTCATGATGAAATCACTACACGTAGAAAACACGTGCATTATACGTGCAGAAAATCGAAAAAAATGCTTTTTAATCAAATAGGGGGAAAAATAGATTTCCGTTTTATAAAAATAGATTTGTAAACATAAAATAAATAATTGGAACCCAGAAATTATCATTCGTAGCGGCGGAAAATGTGTAATTAATATGTGCATTGAAAACACGTAGGAAACACGTAATATACAAACATTGAAATATTATATTTTTGTTGACTCAAGATAGGGAAAAATCAATACGGAAAATGTATAAATAGTTGGTAATCAAAATACGTGGTGAAAACACGTTACAGAATACACGTGCGTAGCACACAGGGGCAAAATTGTAATTCCAATTTTGCGGGGTGTTACATATGTTGCATTGCATGTTCCCAATGAGTTATTATCACCATTCTAACCATCCTATCCATGTTATCACCCCATTGTTTCTCGATTGATATTATTGTTCATCTCATGTCTTAGTTGCATATTGTATTGTTGCATTGATAAATAATTAACAAGTCGGGGTTTAAGGGATTGACTGGAGTAGTTAATGACATAGTAACTGTACACTGAAGTGTGGGCCTTGTTTCCCAAAATATTGTGTGTTGGCAAAAGTTATTGTTATCGGTTTATTGTTGGACTACTGACACAATATCTCTAATTGATCGTGTATTGTTTTATTGAGCCAACCAGTGTGTAGCAATGCTGCAAATACCGTTATTGTGCCGTGTACATGATCTATAGAATCTTCCACTTAAGTCTAAAATGAAATTGATTGTATGCATCGAACCTGTGGTACGACACACATGAGACACAGTAGTACGTGCATTAGTTAAGAGTTAAAATGAATAATAGACATAAGGATTGACACATCACTGACATTGCATATTGTTCATCGTTGTTTCTATTGATATCAAATATTGGCCAAGTGTTATTAATATTGATCATTGATTATTGTTACCGATTATTGAACCATTGTTTATAGCCAATTGCATCGATTATCATGATTTTTGTCCCATTTTATTGATTCTTATTGATCCGTTGATTCATTGTTATACCGTTATTTCATTGTTTCCTATTTTCTCTACTTGCTGTCCATGACTTGCTCTAAGGATAATTTTTCTCCTCGTTTTAGATGAAGTATTTACAGGTGTTGATGGAGAATTACCTGATGGATTGGGAGAACAACACTGCTGAAGAAATTGATTGAATCGCTGCTTAATAATTATTGCTTTGTTATGGAGACTTAATTATTGAATTTTTGTTATTTCATTGTATCGGGCTTATGTCCTGAATATTGTTTTTTGTTTGCAGACGTTGGATTATTATTGTATTTGGATATTTTTATTGCTTAATTCCAAGTATTATTGTTCATCAGATTATTACTATTGCCTGCGCATTCGTTCTGTATTGATTATATTGTTGAGTTAATCGGATAAACAGCTTATGGGTGACGTTAGTCATTCGCTGGGCTTTTGTTATGTACTCGTATTCCGTATTTTTTGGAAGCGGGGCGTGACATTATCAAATATGAGTTTTAAACCCATGGACTTCTGTAGTAAATAAATTTCAATCTTAATAAACTATTTTTAGAGTAATGGAGAAGATTTGATTCAAACGAAAAATCTAGTTTTATGAAAAATAAGAAAGACAACAAAAACTGAAACAAAAGCAATCTAAGTATGTTTGAACTGTTGGGCGAGTTCGGCCCTGTGGATTGGCATTGCGTCGCCTCTCTGTTGACTGGGGTTCGAGCCCTGTCAAGCCCAAAACTTTATAACTTTTGTTTTTAAATAAAACCCAAAACCCGAGAGTCTATTAAGACACCGAGCCCACTTGGACTAGTGGCTGTCGATGGGTGCTTTGGGCGTTGCCTAGGGCTTCACTGGTTTGAAACCCAGTTTTAACATATTTTTTTTTGAGGGGATTTAATGTAAATTAAGGAGCCTTAATGCATTAATAAAATTTGGAAAAAAAATATTAGCATATACAAAACATGGTAGAGGATCTATTAAAAATAATTTCTAGATTTTTTTTAGTATATATTGAGTAGTAAAAAGAGACTTTCGAGATGAAAAGAAATTGGTTCTCATTATTAAATATTTCAAAACTTGATTTTTTTTATTTAGAAGAAAAGCAAAAGATTTTGAGAAGACAACTAGTTCCCTTATTGTGATTTTGCAAAATTTGTTGAAATGAAACTCTAAGAGTCCTTTATGTATTCAAACGGTTAAAGCATTTAATCTAGATGATTATATGAGTAAAATCCCCGATTGAGAAGAACTAAGAGTGGGAAAAATAGAACATGAATATTGTTAAAATGAGATATTGTAATAAGATAAATGAGGCCTTGGTTTGTGCTAAAATGAGACATCATGAATGAAAAATTAAGATGAGACTTGATCACATTAGTGAATAATTTGAAGAAGAGAATGATTAGTTTTGAGATATGATAAAGGGTTTGTGTACCCACGATTCTTGTGCATGGATTGTTGAGTTTTGAGTTAGTAAAACCTCATTATCGACAATGTTGAAATGAAAAGAATTGAGTTATAGTTTGAGATATGATTGTGGATCTATCTCGGTATTTGTGATTATGACCGGTAAGAGGTAGGGCTAATTCTCAGCTTGGAAATCTATTCATGTCTTGACTAAATAATTAGGCACATAAATGAAGATGTAGTAAGCCTGGGCAAACGTAAGTGGGTTGCTCTATATAGTCGGCGGTGGATCTTCGTGGCTATAGACCCAGTTGGTGGACTGTGGTTGCTTAGTGGGAGACAAGCTTTTATTTTTAAATCCGGGATTATGAGGACGGGTCAGCGGTGGATTCCAGAATCTTGAGTAATCGGATGGATAGTTTTTGTTTTGCTGTACTCCAATGTATATACGTATACCGGGGCTAGAGGGTCACTTGCGGGATAATTCACACGATATAATAGCCAGAGAGGCCGGGATCTGTTATAATTGCCAGAGAGGCTAGCCAGAAAGGCTGAGATCCATATCCGTGGAAAGATCTAAACCTTGTTTATTACTGGGTAGTTTCATGGTGAGGGATCGAACCCTTTATTGTGGAGTACGTAGGCGCTTGCCCTCGGACCTATGTAGTATGGATGCATAGAATCCGAACAAGTGTGCATTAGTGTCATCCTAGTATAAAATTGTGTGCATTAGGCATTAAGGCATGACATACACTTACATGTTTAGAATAATCACATTTCTACACTTTATTTCATTCAAGATTGTGTTTTTTTAAAGTATGGAGATCGTTATGCTGTTTTCCGGCATAGAGAGGATAGCCGTGTATAACATTTTGTCAGTTGTAAGCGACTGACGTGCCCACAGATTATCATGCAGGTAATGGACATTTCATGAAGGAGTAAAGATGTTAAGATGCTGTTGAATAATTACATTGATTGTACAAGTTGTATTTTTATTCATTGTTGTAATTTCCGCTGTGTAAACAAATGTAACAAACTCTGATGTATTGAGAAAAGTTTTAAATTTCCTTGTAAAATTGTACGAAGTAAAGTAATGATTCTGTGGAATCCCGAATTCGGTCTTGTTTGGAATTCGGGGCATTACAATACTACCCTTATTGTCACGCTCCGCTTCCCAAAACACGGAAATACGGGCGCGAGACTAAGGCCCAGCGAATGGTGCGAATGCACCATTCATGAGCTGTACAAGTAAACTCAACAACAAGCAAATAAAACAAACCACGCAGGCATATAAATATCACAATATAATAATGAAAGTTCATGACATAGTTCATAAATATAACCAACAACTGGGAAATACAAATAGTTACGGGTCAAACAAGCCCGGATTACAATAAAGAGTTGCAAGAAATAAAACACAAACTAAAGATAACATGATAACAATAAACTAGAACACTTGGTCAGCAACACCTTCTGGTAATTCTCCATTTAGGCCTACAAGTATATTATAACAAAAAGAAAGGAAAGGGAAACAAGAAAACGCCCGTTAATACAAGTTACGGGCCGCAAGGGGGGTACAAGCTAAGAAAAACAGGTATAAAACGAAATAAAGGAAAACAGGAAAAGATAGCAAAGAGTCGAGAGTCATGAAATAGGGTAAAATTTCAATATGTAAACATGATTATGAACAAGGCATTATGAAACAAGTGGCAACAAGTAATCAAGTAAACAAGTATCAAATCAACGTGAACATGTAACATGTAATAGGATCATGCAAGTGCACGTGTTAACCTTAAGTCTATTGTTTGGTCCTACCTAGGTAGCACTTCATGCATCCATACTTTTACTACATGGTTGCTACAGTCAATACAATTTCGTTTAGATTTAGTGGTGGGTTTTATAGGTCACGTACTCGGAAAAACATGAACATTCAATATTGTATCGAGATACGTGCAAACTTGTAACGTGGAACATGTAGAGTGTAAACTTGTAACGTGAACATGTAAACTTGTCATTTGCAATCTTGCAACTTGTAACTTACAACTTGCGTCGGAAAACCACGAGCTCCCGTCCGAGTACGCTCTTCTATATTGCCCACTACTTAAATCTTTCCCTTATACCCTGGCTTGTTACTTTTATTAATTTTTAGTCAACAATAACAAGATGTCATATTTAACTACTATCACGAGTGGAACATTCCTGCACATAAACATGTATAATCCTAAGAGTACATATGTATATATTTATTTGTGTTCGTGTCATGCATAAGATAACAAAGTATTCACGATCACATGTGAATACTGGATCGACGGATTAAGTATAGAAACGGGTATCAATTCGACTTATGAATGCGAATTGGAGTCAAAAATAATATACTTGCGGTACTTATGCAAAGGGGCTTGGACTAGAACAAATAAATTTGTACAAGAGATACTTGCCTTTTTGACGATTCAAGGAGAAAAATCGGTGAACTCCGAAAACTATGTGCGAAAATACGTGCAAGAAGTCCAAGCAATAAAATCAGCAACTAGAGCAAACTCCACACCAAGATCTGCCCGAACAGCAAACAGGAAGACTGGATCTGGTGTGCACAGAACGCAGGGGACAGCAGGGTTGGGATCTGGTGCAGCAAGAACATAGAACAGCAAGAAGCAACCAATCGGATCACGTCCTCGCACTGGATCGCCCCAAACACGGGACAGCGAAGATGGATCGGCTGCGACCGAACAGCGGATAGCGGAGTCAATCAATAGCTGATCGTCTTCTTCCTTCTTCTTCTTTACTCTGACTGAGAGAGTGAGAGAGAGGCTGTGGAACTGGCGATGATTGGCGGCGACTGGGTGAGGCGACCAGAGGTGCGACGAGCGACGCGCTGGTCGGGAAGAGACACGGTGTCGACGCTCTGTTTTTGGTTGGAAAACAGGGGAGATGGGACGGCGAATGGAGCGACGGCGCAAGGTAGCTGCGACCGCGGCGATTCGAGCGGGAAGCGCTCGAAGGCGGGGATGATGCTGATGGCACTCGTCGAGGTGCAGGGGAAGGCGACGGCGACGGAGGTTGAGGGATGGACGAACGGGGAAGACGACGGGGAGATGGCGGAGGGCAGCGGTGAGGAATTGGACGACGGAGAGTGGCGGAGCTTCGGGAGTGCTTGGCTTCGGCAATGGAGGAGAGCGAAGGTGGAGCGTTGAGGTTGGGAGCCGACGATAATGGAGGTGGTGGTTGGAGATGACGATGGTGACGGTAGATTTGGCGACGGGGTGTTGTCGATGGGTTTGATGGGTTCGAAACGGGGAAGATGAGAGAGCGGGAGGATGAAAGAGAAGGAAGACGATGAAGTATGTTTGGTTTTGTTTTTGTTTTGGTGGTTTTGTTTTCGTTTGTTTGGTGTTGTTTTGTTTTTGTTTGTTTGGTTTTAATCAGAGAAGAAGGGAGAGAGAGTACGGGAGAGAGAGATATATTAGTATAATAAAAGTATAGAAATAATATAAAATTAAGGTGTAGAGTGATTTTAGGGAGAGGGGGTTACGGAACTACAATTAATAGGCTGATTGTATGGAGAAGAATTAGAGGCAATTAAGATTGTTATAACTGCTAGGTTAATGGGGAGAGATTTAATTTGGGGATTACAGGGGGGGGGGGGGGGGTAGGAGAGATTAGGAAAATTGTTGATCTGGTCAACAAGAAAGTTTGGGTTTGGGCTAGTGGTTCAAGACCCAATAGAGGATGGGCTTGGTCTATGGGCTCAAAACAATTTAATTATTAAAATATGGAATTGGGCTCAAAATAAATAATTAGACCATTGAGTTTGATTTAAACAATTAGCTTGGGCTCATACAATTTAAATTACTGGGCTTATAATAAAAATTGGGTTCCAAAACATTTCAAATATTAAAATAGTTGAATAATCAAATATTGTGCTTCACAAAATAGTTTAAATAACATATTAAATTAAAAGAGAATAGTTTAATTTAAAATACGGGAAAATACTTGAAAATACAAATTAACGGAAACAGGAGTTACACTTATTTGACGAAGTTTTGATGATTAACTGATACTTAAATTCTTAATCGAACATATACATATATATATTTGCTGATTTTGAAGAATTTTGTGAAAAAATTGCTTTTTGAGATCTTGATATGTTTTGATGTGTTTTGATAACTCATATATGTCATATAAGATATGTTTAATCATCTCAGGAAATTAGATTTTGAGTTTACAAAGTTTTGATAAAGTATCAGTCAAAAGCATGTACAAAAACCCAACCAGACTATACAGCAGGTCACGGTCAACCGTCATGCTTTAATTTTGAGAATTTGCAATTACCAGTCGACTGCCCTTCTTGAGCAGTCGACCGTCAATTGTTGTTTTGGCCATTTTGTTGGATTTTCTTCGTTTCTTTTAAATGATTATTTCCTCGATATTTTGGATCATTACTCTACTGTTTTAGATTCTGTTTTTACTACAGATTACAGTATTTTTCAGAGAGTTATATTTTATTTAAAATGGAGTTTTAAATGTATTCTTATGACTTTATTAAGTGAGTTATATGTGTTTTTCAACGAATTGATGTTTTGGTGATATTCTACGACTTAAAAATATGATTTTCTGTTATTTAATGGATTTAATATTTTATTTTAATTCTGTAATTTTATGAGTACATTAAATAAATTTTAATTTTGTTGATTTAAGGGGTTCTCTTATTATAAACATTTTGATGATGGATTTGTGAGTTTTATCGAAAAGTTTTGGCGTGATGGTTGAGTTGTGAGTCTTTAGAGATTGTGTGGGACCCTAGACATTGGCAGTTGAGGTTTTGTGGTTTGGCCAGTTGTGACTGTGTTGTTGATCAGTTTAGTTCAGTCCGGTAGGGTACACCAACTCTAGGAAATTCGTAATTAATTAATTAACTTAATAAAATAAGGATAGACACTAGATGGTGATATGATGAAATGAAAACATGGGTTATGGACCTCAGTATGGCTTGCGGTGTGAGATAATCCCCGGAATTATTGAGGTGTGAGTGAAATAGTCTCCGGAATTACCTGCGGTGTGGGATTGATCTCTGGAATTATCGGGGTCGAGGCGACGCTCATGGGGTATTCGTGTGATGAGTTGTCATAGCTTGCGGTGTGGGGTATTCTGGAAGATTCCCAGGTGTGAGTGAAATAGTCTTCGGAATTATCTACGCATAGAGATTGAACTCCGGAATTATTGAGGCGTTGGCTAATACTCACAGTTTATCTATATCGTAGTAGTCATCGTAGTAGGATTAGTTGCATAGCGGGGGATTAAACCCTATCAAGTGGAGAACGATAAGGGCTTGCACCGGACCTATGTAGAGTGGGATGCATAGAATTCGACAAGTATGCATTACGGAGTTAGCATATAGCATTGGTGTTTTCTTGACTTGGTTTTATGCATGATATTTTCTGTTTTCTACACTTGACACTTAGTCTAGTTTCACTTGATGTTTTCATGCTTCACTATTGCTATTTCTTATTTCATTTATTCTTACTGTTGATACATGTTGTTTATGACTTTATCCTTTATGCTTTAATTCTGTTGCTTTTCTTTTATGTCACTCACACCGTTATGGCTGACCAATGTAGTTTTGGGGGTTAGGGTTATCTGTAGCCTCATATTTTACAGGAAGGTACTTATAGCTTGAGATTTGGATGCTTGTGCTAAATTGATGTTATGGCTTATGTAAATTGTAAAAGAATGTACTGTAAAAGAAATTAAGAATTTGTAATTCAAAGTGCTTGTTTTTCGCTTTGCTTTGTAAAGAATTAATGTAATAAAAGCTAAAAATTTATCTGTGTTTTGGCTATGTTTACTATTACAATTGAGGTTGATGATGGGAATTGTGCCACGTATTTCTGAGATATCATATTGGAAATTCGGGATGCTATAGAGATTGGTATCATAGCATCGTCTCCCACAAAGCATCAGGTACCACCCTGCTTCAATAGTAATATTAAACATGGTATGAAAATAAACCTAGGTGTGGACACTGGAGCGTGAGTACCTAGGTGTGGACATTAAAGTGTGAGTATCACATAGAGTTAGAACATGATGTTTTGGTTTAGGGTATTGTTGAGGTTTTACCATGAGGTATTGATGTGAATATGAATTGTGTTGTGATGCTTTAACTTTATCCTCATTTTGTAGTATTCAGTAATGGCAGGACTTAGAACCAGGAATGGTGCTAATGGTGATGGGGTTGGACTTGATCTTGAGATCGAGATTGCTAGGGTGTATCAGACTTTGAATGCATTCATGGCAGCTAATATGGCACAAAATCAGAATCAAAATCAGGGGGCTGAACCAATGTTTGTTAATGCTGATCCTATCAAGCAGGATGAGTCCTTCAAGCGGATGAAGCCGCCAGTGTTTAGTCTGATCCGAATGAGGCTGATGATTGGATTAGACAGACGGAGATGGTCTTCGAAGTCTTGGAAACCCCAGCAGTCAATAAGGTGAAATTGGCTACTATGCAGTTAGAGAAGGATGTTGGTGTCTGGTGGCAGTCAGTGAAGAGGACCTTTGGAGATCAGCAAGTGACTTGGGAAGCTTTTATGGATGAATTCAGGGATCGTTTCTTTCCTCTGGATATTCAGGAGAAGAAGGCAACGAAATTATTGAATCTGCAGCAAGGCAATATGTTAGTGCGTGAATATGAGACTAAGTTCGCTCAGCTGTCAAGGTATGCACCAGAGCTAATTGTTGATGAAGCGAAGAAGGCCAAGAAATTTGAGCAGGGATTTAGGCTGAATTTGAGGTCAAGGATGATTCCTTTGGGCATAAGGAGGTTTGATAAGCTGGTTAGGAGAGCAGCTATGACAGAAGAGGATATGGATCAGTTCCAGAAGAAGCAAGAGACCTGGAACAGGAACAAGAGGCCAGCAGATAGTCAGAGTGGGAAGAAGTTCCCAGTGAAGCAGGGCAAGTTCAGTAGGCCAGAGCAGAGGGCACCTGCAACTCAGGAGATGACTTGTTACTACTGCAAGGAGGCAGGTCACTACAGGTCAGCGTATCCTAAACTGGAGAAGAAGACTTGTTTCCAGTGTGGGAAAGTGGGGCATTCTAAGCTTTTCTATCTACGATTGAAGAAGGAAGGTTCAGGTGGAGGCAAATTTCATAGGCAAGGGCAAGTGTTCGCATTTTCAGCGGAGGATAACTCAGAGGATGTGATCCAGGGTATACAAGAATTTTGAATTTTTATTTTTTCAATGTATTAAGTAAAACTTTGTTTGAGAATAAATTGGAGATTTGAGTATCATTCTTCATGTAATAAGATTTGTTTTGGTTAATGGAATAAAAACAAAAGTTTTGTTTGATACTGATTTTTTGCATACATTTGTGTCGTCCAATTTTGCAAAAGTTTTAGGTGTGGAACCTAAGTTATTTACAGGCAGAGTCTTGTCGGTGGCAACACCGTCATGAGAAAAATTGATTGTTGATCAATATTTTTGATCGTTAAACGGTGGGTAAAACCCCCCCGCGTTTCATTAAAGAGAATTCAACAAAACATACAACCAAAAATAAGATTGTTGATCGATATTACGAAGGCTGTGATATCGAGATTGGTGGAAGATTATTTGGCATTGATCTCATTGAGCTGCAAGTTCTGGGTGTGGATGTGATTGTGAGCATTGATTGGATGGCAATATATGATGCCAAAATTGAATGCAAGAAGAAAGAGGTGTTGGTAAAGGCACCAGATGGACCCGCAGTGACTTTTCAAGGGCAGATGAAGGACCCGAAGGTGGCTGCAGTGATATCAAAGTTGATGATTCCAGATGAAGTCAGAGGCATTCCAGTTGTCAGGGATTTTCCTACAGTGTTCTTGGAAGATTTATCAGGATTGCCGTCGCAGCGAGATGTTGAGTTTTGTATTAATGTTCAGCCGGGGAGTGCTCCGATTTCTAAGGCTCTGTACAGGATGATACCTATAGAGCAAGATGAAGTTAAGAAGAAGATCGAAGAATTGCTGAGTAAGGGTTTTATCAGGCCGAGTTTTTTACCGTGGGGTGCACCAGTGTTGTTGGTCAAGAAGAATGATGGGTCAATGAGGATGTGCATTGACTATCGGGAGTTGAATAGGGTGACTATTCAGAACAGTATGGTGCATTCATCACAAAATGTAGGTAGAAACTATCAGATAAATTATCTCACATGATCACATTGTCGGTTGAAGCGATCATACGAATTCTTTTTCCCGCTAATGGAAGAACAAAACAAAAGGCCTCTACCTATATAAAATACCTAAATAGTAGCGGAAACTTGCTAATTTACTCGCCAATGCAAAGCAGAAAACATGAAATCAGATTAATGGGAAAGCAAGATTCAGTATAATTTTTAACAAAAATCATATAACCCAGAGTTCTTTTAATTTGGCAGAGAATTTACCTAAACAATATTAATTGGATGAGAAACGGGGCATTATTATCGATGTTTTGACACAGGTACCTGTAAAAGACGAGAACAGTAAGAAATACAAATTGATGTTGTCAACAAGAAAAGGTTTTTTTTTTTTTTGATAAAAGGGATGAAGTCCGAAGACTCCAGCCAAGGCAAACATAAAATAGATCAAGAGTTCATACAGACTCTAAGAGAAAGGTGGGCACAAAAGAAACAAAATATCCTCAGCCAGAGGATTAAAACACCACCAAACTCAAGCAAAAGAAACCTCATATTCTGAGGCTAACAGTTAACCAGAACAAAAGGTAACAGACAACAGAGTAACAACTCAGAAAAAGACATTAGATAGAGCCACCAGAACCAGAACTAGAAGACGCTTGATCTTCTTGAGCAGTTTGTAAGTTATGCACAAGAAGGATGCCGGTAACCAACTCCTGGTGATAAGCAAACATATTTGAAATCGAAGCAAGAGTGTGGGAGACCAAATCCTCCTCCTCATCCTGACCTTGATGATCTTGAAAATCAGCTGGGGCTTCCTCCTCATCATCTTCAATTACAATGACATTAACTGGAGAAGCACCAGGAACAGATGAGGAGCTCGCCGCAGGAGCAACAGGGGGGATGAAGGACTTACAGGCATCCACCAAAACATTCACATCAGCCTTGATTTTCTTAGCAGGGGGTAGAATATCTGTCTAAGAGGAAACAAAATAACACATGAAATCTAAAATGTGAATAATATCAAAAGATTTCTTAATAAAAACTCTATTGTTACGCTCTTTCCAGATAACCCAAATCAGAGCCATCATAGTCATATTCCATAGCAAGATTAATTTCTTTTTAATCCTCTTTTTCCTCTAAATACCCCACCAAGCCTTAATAGAAGGAGGAAAATCTCTAAAGTTAAAGGCCAATTTCAAAATAATCCAAATTTGTTTAACAAAGGGGCAATTAAGAAAGAGATGACAAGCAGATTCGCCAACACAGTCACAAAAAACACATTTTTGACCCATGGCTAAATTCCTCTTATTCAAATTATCAACAGTGAGAAGGCGGTTGTGAATAGTAAGCCAAACAAGAATTCTAACTTTGAGGGGAGCCACATTTTGCCATATGAACTTATAGAAAGGACAAATAAGACCACCTGCATTTAAAAAATTATAAAAGGATTTAACTGTGAATAAACCAGAGTTAGTCCATCTCCAGATAGCCTTATTATGAGGTTTCCAATCATAGGTACTTAGTAAGTGAAGAAGAGAGCTAAAATCATGTGATTGCTGGAGAGAAAGATTTCTACGAAAATCAATATTCCAAACTTTACCATACCTATTAGTAGAGTAAAGAGAGAAGACAAAAGCATTAGGTAAACAAGCAATGTTGAAAAGCTCAGGGAATCTAGTGGATAATCTACAGTTACCAATCCAAATGTCAGTCCAAAACCGAACATTCTTACCATCACCACAAATCTTTTGTAGACCACATTTAAAGGGAGCAGCAGCTTTCCATATCCCTTTCCAAAAAGAAGAACCAACAGAAGAAGGTATAATAGGAAAGTCACTAATACTTCTTCTACGAAAGTACTTTCTTTTAATAACTCTAATCCAGATTTTATCCTCTGAGTTAAAGCATTGCCAAAGCCATTTACCAAGTAGGGCTAAATTCTGCTGACGAAGATTGATAACACCTAAGCCACCTTCAGATTTATGTTTACAAACCCTAGCCCAACTCATAAGACATCTCCCTTGATCAGAATGTAACGAAGAACCAACCCAAAAAAATCTTCTTCTAAGAAGATCAATTTTCTTGACAACCCATACAGGGACATAGAAAAAGGACATAAGATATAAAGGAATGCTAGAGATGATTGAATTAATGAGGATGAGTCTACCAGCTTTAGAAAGAGATCTACCAGCCCAACTATTAAGCCTTTTTTCAATTTTGTCAATAACAGGAAACCAATCTGATTTATGAAGATTACCCACTCTTAAAGGAATGCCCAAGTAATTGAGGGGGAAAGAACCTTTAGGACAATTAAAGAAAGCAGAAATTTCTTCTTGTCTACTATCATCACCCCCAATCCACATACCAGAAGATTTGGAAAAATTGATTTTCATACCAGATACACTTTCAAAGTAGTAAAGAAGGAATTTGAGATTTCTAAGCATAATGTCATCACAAGAAGAAAAGAGAATCGTATCATCAGCATATTGCAAGTTAAGAACACATCTGAAAGAAGGAAAGCCACCAACACCTTGAATATATCCATTATCCCAAGCATTAGATAACATACAGTTGAAAACATCAGCCACAAGGACAAATAAAAGAGGGGAAATAGGATCACCCTGTCTAAGTCCTCTTTTACATAAAAATTTCCTACCCTCAGAATTATTTATGATAACAGAAGAGGTACCAGAATGAAGACTGTTAAAGATCCAATCAATCCACTTAGTCCCAAAGCCTCTAGCAATAAAGACTTTCCTTAAAAAATTCCAATTCACTCTATCATAGGCTTTTTCAAAGTCAAGTTTAGGAAGAATGCCTTCAGAATGATCATGATGAATAGAATGTATAGTTTCTTGAACCACAGCAACACTATCCAAAATGAACCTATCTTTGATGAAGCCTGATTGGGAAGAGCCAACCAAAAGCCCAATAACATTAGCAAGTCTATTTGCTAAAACTTTCATAATAATTTTAAAAATAACATTCAGGAGACTAATAGGCCTAAACCGAGAAACTTTGTTTGCCCCTGGACACTTGGGGATGAGAATGATATAAGCATAATTAATCCTAGAGAAATTAAGAGAGTTATCAAAAAGTTCTTGAAACACCCCAACTATATCCTCTTTAAAGTCATTCCAGAAAAGCTTATAACAGAAGGTAGGAATACCATCAGGGCCAGGAGCAGCCTCAAGGGGAAGGCCACAAATGGCTTGATAAATTTCGTCTTCCAAAAATGGAGCTTCTAAGCAATCCAGATTGATCCGAAGAGAAGGGGGTAGAGCTGATCCCAATTGATATCTAAGAAAGTCTCCCCAGGATCTCCCATAAGATTTTTATAGAAATTGAAAAACTCTTGATGAATCAGATTAAGGTCAGATGTGGAACCCCAATCAGCTTGAATAGAAATAATATGATTCAATCTTTTCCTATGAGAGGCATAATTGTGAAAGAATCTAGTATTTTCATCTCCCAAGGTGAGCCATCTCACCTTAGCCCTTTGAAACCATCTGATTTTATCAAGTTCCAAAAGATGGAGATATTCTTTCTTAAGTTCTGATCTTAAGCTTCTATCAGTAAGAGAAAGAGGATTCTGTTCCTCAAGGGCATCCAAAGCGTCAATTTCCTTTTTCAAAAAAAGTTTCCTATCTTTCAAAGGGCCAAACCTAGTTTTAACCCAAAGTTTGCAACCAGACTTAATGTTCCTAATTTTAGCAAGAAGTCTTCTGAGACCAGCATGATTGTAAACATTAACAGAATTAATACAAGTAGAAATCATATTGTAAAAAGGTGGGTCTTCAAGCCAAAATTTCCTAAATTTAAAAGAGAGAGCTTTAGGAGAAGGAGAAGAGGAAAAGAGTATATGAGGTACATGATCCGAAACAATATTAGAAGAAGCTTGAACATAAGATAAAGGAAAGTCAGCATTCCAATCACAAGAGACCAGAAATCTATCAAGTTTCGCAAAGCTAGGAACTAATCTCTTGTTAGACCAAGTGAATTGCCTCCCTAGAATTGGATAATCCACAAGATGCAGGGAATTAATAATATTGTTGAAATTATCAGAATCAGATATATAATAAGAAAAGCCATTTCTTTTAGAAACAAAACGAACAACATTGAAATCACCCCCAAAAATGACCCAACCATTCATAAAAGAATGCCACTGCTCAAATTCATCCCAAAACTCATCCTTAAGAGATTGAGTACAAGGGCCATAAACTAATACAAAAAGAAGAGAGCAATTGAAAGCAAAACAATATAATTCAACAGCAAGAAAAAATCTCTTCTTCAAAACCTTAGAACATTTGAACAAATGATCCTTGAAACCAATAAGCATAACAAGAAAAGGTAGTATAGAGAAGCCTCAAGTTGATCAAGATTGTAAGGGAAATCCTAATGTTCATACTTCCGGTAAGAAGTCAGTCCTGATACCTACATATAAATCCAGGCTCAAGTGAGCATCGTACAAGTGACTTCAACTCTAACCAACATTTGGTGCATTTCATCACCATTTCCATTATCACAAAGATTTTCACTGAGATTTCTCAGCAAAGCAATGCACTTTGAGAAAAATACTCTAACCAACATTTGAGGCCAAACCAATCAACCAATCGAATAATATAAGCCCACATGATTGAACTTACACGAGCACCATCAGCCGATACTGAGGACATGGTATAACTGTGTAAGAGAATAAAAAAGAACCGATGGTGAGTGTGTTTGAGAACTAGTTTAGGATAACTAAAATTACTTTTTAATTGGAGGTACAGGTTGCAATCTTTGATTAGCATACCTTTACCTCGACTCAAAAAGACAAGTCTAATTACCTACATACAGTAACAACAACAACAACAACAAATTCCATGTTGGCATACCTTTTGATGTAATGAGACTTTTCATTGTAATGTCTGGATTTATTTATGAGTATGAGGGGCAATTCTCTTGCCTTTTATTTCAAAAAAACAACAACAACAACAAATCCTTTAAATAGTACACACGTGTATTCACGCGTGACTATCTATCATCGGAATGGGTCTCTAGAAAATTAATGTATTAATCACATAGCAAATACAATCACCAAACTCGGACTAGTTTTAACTTTTAAGAATCCAACCATGCCAATATAGTTACATATGTCTAAATTCTTTACATAGAAAAAGCCACACAAATCAACTTCTATTGAGACCATTTCCTAGCAGTGGACCTTAGAGCTAACCACTGGAAAGTCCTGTGGTGTCATCCATGCATACTTGAATATGATACACGACCCACGGGAGATTGGCTGTCCGTTACCGATGATGCACCTTTCCTCATCGACTGGTCTGACAGCCCTAGGGTTGACCGTCTCGACACTGCTAAGGCCATAGCACTTGACCATCACATTTGATTGAAGGCACCCACATTTGTTGCTCACAGTCACCCTATACTCTGGCTTTCCTTCAACGATTCCTCCGGTTCTCACCTGTCGGATTGTTATGTCAGACAGGTTGCATGGTCCTCCCAAGCCTACACATTACATGATTATAACATGAACAAATGGATAGTAAACTAAGTCAAATTCCAGGCCGAGACTGAATATTGACCATGTCAAATCAACATTACTAAGCAGAACAGCTTCACCTTGCTGTAGGGTGCATAGAGCTAAGAGGGCTGAAAAGAGCTTGAGAAAGGCACCCATATATGCTGCTAGCCAGGACTATATATCGATGCTAGTCTTGAATTTATGGGAGTATCAGAGATAGTTAGGGTTCTATGTATTCGAGAATTGGGGACAAAAAAGGCATTAAAGCCTAAATCAAAGGAGTCAAAGCGTAAATCAAGGTTATAATTAATATAGTCAATGTAGTAATCACCAGCAATTATGAAGCTCACATTTAACTAATTGTATATATATTAGTTGCACTTCTTGATGGTTAGTAGAGTCAAAAGAATATATATCAGGGTCACAATTAATTTAAGAGGATACATAGGAGAAATTCCCTCTTGTAGTGCACTAAAAATTCAATCTCCGCAATTAAAATTTACATTAATCCACACTGTTCTAGTTGATCTTTATACCATACAACATAGAGTGAAAAGTAAATTTACCAATGAACATGTTTTGCCGGTCCATCCTCACAAGGTTACAAAATAAACTGTTTTTAAGCAATAGAACAATTGCGGCAACTCAATACTTTGGCATAAGTCATATCAAGTTTAATAATATTTCATGCTTTTATATTTTCTGACATATCAAACGCGTTGAATAGCGTGGATCATGCATTTTGAGGGAAGAACGTTGTTTAGCGTGTCATAGAAGGAAATTTTCTCCTATATCACATTTCCACACGCTTTCCTCTAATGTAACATATAATTGAATATAACAAGTTTTTTATAAGAAAATTTATTGGGAAAAAAACTATAACAACATCATCATCATAGTTTCTTAAATATCTCTCATAATCATGGTCAAATCCTTTTCAGATGGTAACAAAAAGAATCCAAAACCTTTGATTCAATTCTACCAAGCCCTAGACACATTCACTAACTGAGTACTTAATCAAGAGCAGTTGATTTGAGAATGAACTGGGTTCAAACCAAATTGGGTGTCCCATGCATATGTGAACTTTATCGGATCGCCTTGGAACACCGACATGCCATTGTTGACGCTGCACGTTGATGGCTCAAACAAGCTTGCATCCACGGCTTCAATGCTTTTGAAACCTTTGCACGACAAGATGATGGACGATTGCGAGCATATGCAGTTGTTACTGACAGTTACCTCATATTCTGGCTTCCCGCCCTTTTTCGCACCAGTTGCTGATTGAGTGACCGTGATGTTGGCAATGCTGCATTGTGCGGAAACTGGACATGTTGAAATAATAAGAACCATTAACTATTTCATAGTAGTAGAAAGCAAATAATACAAATTAAAGCCAAGTTACAGTAATCACTTTTTGTGCTGATATGATCATATCACACATAAACAGCATTGTAAACCTAAATATATAAAATTATTCCGAAAAGAGAAGAGAAAGCTAGAGACCTTCATGATATAAACCAAGAATAAGTAGAGAGATTGCGAAGAATTTCAGAGTTGCAGGCATCTCTTCTATTTTTATGTTTTCCAAACTTTTGAAGGGTTTTGATGAGAATGGTTACATTGGATGACTTTGTCGATCGATATTTATAGAGTGATCATCAAACATTTTAGTGAGTAATTTGAAATAAATTTTCTTTGATATACATATATATATATATGCATGCATGAATGCTAATTATATACTACTAAAAAGATATTCCATTTAATAATATTTAGCATTAATAAATGTTAGTCCCCCGATCAATTTGAATTGATCAGAAGTGACTAATTTGAGATTCAAGTACAATAGTATGCAGATTCTGATCCATTTAACCAATTTCGCAGAAAACAATCTTAAGCAGGATTGTCCATTATAGAAGAGAAAAAGATTGCAAGGGTTGAGGATTTTCATGATGTTGCAATTGATGCGGATCAGTTTCGGAGTTGATTGAGGGACTAATATGAAATTTCAATAATTTTTTGGGAAATTTTTTGCCGTCATAGGCCACTTTTTCAAAATATTTGACTTTTGGGTCAGTTTCCCAACTATTAGCGTTTTTGAGCTACTTTGTGCCACGTCAGCAATGACCGCTATTCCCAATAGTGACCTCTTCATTTCGAGGTCGCTAATGGGAATAACGACCTATGTTTTAATTTTTTTTTTTGAATTTTTTGTTTGCCGTCGCTATTCCCGCTAGTGACCTTAGGATTAACGACTTCGAATGAATATAATGAGACATTTAGTGATTCCTAAAGAGCTTTCCCAAAAAATTTAAAACTGAGGTCGCTATTGGGAATAGAGACCTTAGAATACTAAGGTCTCTATTCCCAATAGCGACCTCAGTAGGAAACACAATCTTCCTGTTCTTTGTAAAATTTACAAAATAGTCATACAACTAAGGCCTCTATTCGGAATAACGATCTTAGTACAATAAATGCCTCTATTCCGAATAGCGACCTTAGTTTTAAAAATAAATTGATTGTCATTTTTCAGAGAGCAAAAGCTCTATGAATTTTGCTAAGTATTAGAATACAGCTCATTAAAGGTCGCTAATCCCATTAGCGACCTCATATATACTAAGGTCGCTAGTGGGAATAGCGACGGCAAACAAAAAATTCAAAAAAATTAAAATATAGGTCGCTATTCCCATTAGCTACCTCGAAATGAAGATGCCGCTAGCGGCCGTGCTGACGTGGCACAAAGTAGTCCAAAAGTGATAATAGTTCGGAAACGGCCCCAAAACGCAAATATTTTCAAAAGTGGCCTGTAGGCCAAAAAAACTCTTGTTTGGGAAGGTATATGGAAAAAACCCTTTTTTAAACAGGCCAGCCCATAATTGTTAAGAAATCAATTTGGGCCGACAGGACCGCTTAACAGGCTGGCCCACAAACACTCCAATCCTACAAAACCCCTCTTCTCTCTACCTCTCTTTCTCTCTCATCCCCTTCATCACACTCTCTCTCCTCTTTCTCTCTCTAAAAAAATCCAAAAACCCCAATTCCCAAAATCCAACGGTCCAGAGCCCCCAATCTCATCCGATATCTCATCTCAACCATCCGTTTCATCCTCCCCTTTCTTCCCGCCATTTCAAGAAGAGATGTCGACGCCCCACCGCCACGTCGACCTCCACCCTCGCGACCTCTACACCGTTCCCGCTTCCTCCGGTACGCAAACTTCCAGAACCTTTCTCAACTTTCTCTCTCCTAGGGTTTCTAAAGATTCGCTCTTTTTTTTTTCTCTCTTAGGTTGGTTCAATTGGGACTCGATTCATGATACGGAGCGGCGATCGATACCGGAATTCTTTGATAATAGTTCGTACTCGCGGAATCCCAGGGTTTACAAGGAGTACAGGGATTTCATCATCAACAAGTTCCGAGAGTGTCCGACGAGGCGGCTGACGTTCACTGAGGTGAGGAAGTCGCTGGTCGGGGATGTGGGGTCGGTGGAGAAGGTGTTCCGGTGGTTGGATCGGTGGGGGTTGATCAATTTTGGGGTGGAGAGGGGGAGAGATGGCGGAGGGGGGAGTAAGGGGGTGGTGGTGGTGGTGGAGGAGGGGGCGCCTGTGGGAGTGAAGGTGGTGGCGGCGGGTGGGGGTGGTGGGGGTGGGGGAGGGGAGAGTGTGGGGAGGGTCGGGGGGTTGAGTTCGTATTCGGATGTGTTTGGGGATTTTTGGGTGGCGGGAAAAGGGCCAGTTTGCGCAGGGTGTGGGGACCAGTGCGAGGCGGGGCGGTTTGAGACTGTTAAGGTAAAGGATTTTGTACTTTTAAGTTGAATAGGCTAACTATATATTGAGAAACGATATGCGTACCCCAAGTTCTACCCAGTATTCTAGTTGATGAGATGGACCTCTACATGAAATCCAATTGGCATAAACGGTTATGATACATACTGTAACAGTCTGTCCCAATTGGATTACACATTCAATACATTTTTTCTCACTTCCCTTGCTATCCTAACAAACTGAAGGGGGAGTACCTCAAATTTTCTTTATTTTGATGAGTAGTAATTACTTGTATGATCTCTATTATAGTTGTTTGTAAGTGTGTAGATTCGATGATATGCATTGTAGGTTGTTGTATCTGTGTTTTGTGTTTGTATTCGCGCACAATACACAGAAATGGATACATGAAGAGGGTTGCGGTTGTTTGATTTGGTCGACTAGATGAATGGGTATTTAGTGGTTCAATTGGGTGAAGCAAGGGGGGGGGGGGGGGGGGGGGGGGAGAAATGAGATTGTTGGAATTTTCTCAAAGGACTATGATTGTATGGTTGTGGTTGTCTTGGATGTATCATGATAGGTAAACTTGATTTGTTTTGTAGAGGCAACAACATCGTATTTGTCTTCCATTATGGAACTGTTTCCATATAAAATTTATATATTTTGTCCATATAGGAATGGGGCTATGGAAGTGACTATCCGAAGGAATAATTGTATTAAATATTTATCTACTATCCAATTATTTTTTAGGAATTCAGATACTGAGATTTGAACCGTTCATTGTTTTGAATGGTTGCCTTCTCTGGAGCTCCTTTAGTAAAGGTGATAAAGGCGACACATAGACTATATATGTCAGGAGAGATGGGAAATACATGTGATAGTTCAAATGTGGTTATTAATTGAGCTGAACAAGCCTAGCTTTTGGTCGTTCATTTATGTAATCAAGCGGTAAAAATTTTGTGCATGCTTGCTTGCTTAAATAATCAGAGGAGCTCGGGCAAGCTTTCAGTGGGACCGAACTAAAATATACATTTGAACAATACAATTTGCTAAAAAATTAACATTATATCCAATAATTATTTAAGGTAATGTTTTGAAGATTTTAGTAGTAACTAGATTTTCTTATTATTCCACGATTTATTCATTTTATATAAAAAACACATTGTGTGCAATGCATGTTTATATATCTTAATCTTGTTTTTTGAATCAAAATTGTAAGTAGTCACTGTAGCTCTCACCTAACGTCTCAAGGCATATTGCCATAATAATTACAATCAATTTTGTTATTGTCTCAAGGCATAATAAGTACAAGCAATTTTCAGTATTGCAAAAAATGTACGTGAATTTTATGTAAGAGTAGAACGACACACACCCTTCTCATGGTATATAAATAGAAATACATAAATAGATAGATAGATTGCCCCTAGAAACAGCTAATTACAAGAGTGCACCCATGCAATAATGTATTTGGTTACTTAATTTTTTTTTGATTTAGTCACAATTTAATAAAGGGTGATTTTAATATTTCTTTCCATGTATATTCAGAGACCCGATGATATTTATTATTATTTTCCTTTTATTAATTCTTTTTTTGAATGTTCTCACATGGTAAATTGGTGATTGAGTTTGGCTATATTGACTAAAAAACTGAGTTTGGTAATATTCACGTATATTGATATTTTGTTTATAAATTCGGCAACAAATTCCTTTTTAATTAATGGGGTTTTTTATTATAAAATGTTCCTTTAGGGTATTTTTGTCCTTTCGGGTGTAGTTGGTGGGCGGTGGGGAGCAAGACGCGTCGTGTGCTTAGTTGTATAGCAGATTTCATAATGCTATATAAATAGTAGCATAATTACATTCCATAAAAATAGATAATTATATCATAAAATTCTCAAACTCTAGTCTTTCCTTGTTTATGCACCTTTCCCCCCCAACTTGATCCTAAATCACAGATTCTAACGAGTCCTATCGAGCTGTCGGCCTGAACACGGAAGGTTTTTAAATGTTGGCTGACATGTTCAAAAGTTCGTTCGAAATGTAAAAAGTTTTTGGGAGTAACCTAAAAGATATTTAAGTATATGTAATTAATATTTTTTTTGCTATATATTGGGTGTTGGGTGATATGTTGGTTGAAATATCCTTAAATTGTGTAACTAGTCAGTATTGGTGGTTTCTATAGTTGGATTTAATTTTCGAGGTTTGAATCAAATATATATAATTTGTTTTCGTACATATGTATGTTGTGCATCATTGTTCGTTTAGGATATGTGCAATGTATGCATAATAGGGTGCTGCCTCCATTAATTTGATTAGTTCGAATATTTATGTTAATTGTATGATATATGTGATAATGTCATGTATGTAAATCTTATGTAGATAATATTTGGGAAATATTGTTATATCGTACATTACAACCTGACATATATTACATATCCTCCCGATATATATCCTCTAATATATCCTATCTGGCATGAAAATTCTTAGGCTGACACGACTCATGACCTCCGACTTTAAAATCTTGCCAACACGTGCGAAACATGGTTTGTTCATGTTTGTTCATTTATTTAAATAAACAAAAAAAAGATTGTTCAAGCTTGTCATTGTTAATCAGTCGAGTTCGGACGGGCTTGTATAGAGCAAAATTTGAGCCAAGCTTCGATCTCACGAGCCCCTCTCCCCCAACAACAAAAAAAACATACTTCTTATTTCTTTTGCTCCTTCAATCTTCTCTTCCGGCATATCTTATTTTTTTCTTTCTATCTATAACCTTTCTCCTCGTACTCTCTTGTTCCTTCCATCTCCCACAGTCCCTCGTCCTTAACTCAAACCGAATCCTCAACCTCATATCCACAATTTTCTCTTCTTTGCAACCCAATCTTATCAGTGATTTCATCTCTCAGTACTGATCTACTTCGTCCTCTTTTGTCTCCTTCTCTGCTTAAACCATACACATGCCACCAGTTTCATGTTCCAATTTCTGTACTGTAGAAGATATAGGGATGAAAACTAAATATGTGAAATTATCCTTATATTGGAAATCTCATTGGCTACTCTAAAGCCTAAAGGTTGGAAAAAGATTTTCTGTTTTAGTGATAGTCCACTCCTGCCTTAAATTTGAAATGGCTTGCTTGTCCTGATCCGATTAGCTCATTGCTTCCCTTAACACAAGTCGAATGGAAAATATACGGAAGAACTCTTTTTCCTACAACCTTTATTCCGTTGGAATAGATCATCAACTCTGTACCTCTTCATCATTTTTAATTTTATCGTGTTTAATATTTTGTGTATGGGCTCAAAATTATCTTCAGAGCTCGAGCTAAACTTAACTCAAACTTACCAAACAAATACTCATATATATATAGGGTAAAAGGGATATGAGCAACTTGCTCATTTAGTAAATGAGCAATTGATTATGTGGCATGCATGTGATACATTGGACAACCAACTCTTTTAAGGCTTTTCCAATCACATGTATGCCACATCATCAATTGCTTATTTACTAAATGAGCAAGTTGCTCATACCCCTTTTCCCCATATATATATATATTCTGCAAAAATAGCTCAAAAATGATCTTTCGATAATTTCCATGTAGAGACTTCATTAACACCAAATGCCAATGGTTTCAAGAAGTTCTCCTGTAATTGTTAGCCACACTGAATTTAACTTGAGCAATTTTTTCCCCTCACCCCACACTTTCAAAAGAGAGGAGAGGTTGATGTGGTCTGGAGGGGAAGTAGTTGGGTCTGGAAGAGGAAAGGGAAGGGTTGGAATGGGTTTATAGATCAGGTTTGAGATAGGGAGAGGCAGATAGTAGAGGGGTTGGCTAGGGTAAAGGGGATGCATATATATAAGTCAATGCATTCATTTTGTTTACCCTATCTTGTTGTATCCTAGGTCTGCAATAGCTGTTGCATCTCTGTTACTGTATACAGTATACCATGTACTTCTGACTAGATTGGCTGTTGCCACTTTATCCTATACATTTTCAAGATGAATTGTTAATCAAATTAATGAACATTTCTACACCCTTTCTCATTTATAACACTTAAGTATTTAACCTTTGATACATATACTCGTATGAGAATGCGATCTTCTTTTCTGCCGTTGTCCAACAAATGAGTTCCATGATTACAACTGAATTTCTTCTTGAGAAAGTTCTGATTTTGGTAGAACTGTTGTCGGCTTACAGGAAAAGCTGCAAACAAGTGAACTTTAGGAAGCAACTTAATTGATGGCCATGACACTTGTTCTCTCTTTACAACACGTCCTCATCTCGCACTCGTTGGAGTTAAGAATTTATATATATTTTTAATCTGAACTTTAATTTTAAATCAATTTTGTTGATTCGAAGATAAAATGCGGGAGAACCGACTTAGATGGTTCAGATGCATATAATAAAGACGGAAACATATACTCTGTCTATTTCAAAATATAAGTCATTCTAGATTTTTTTTTTTTTGGTTTCAAAATATAGAGTAATGCTACATCCACTACCAAATCCACTACATTTTTCTTTAATACCTTAGGTGACACACTATTAGTAGAGGTTATTGTAGAGTAGGTGGTAAAAACCTCCAATAGTAGTGTGCCATCTAAGGTAGTGAAGAGAAAGGCAGTGAATTTGGTAGTGGGTGTAGCATTACTCCAAAATATAAGCCACTTTAGGTTCAAATGTTAATGTCTTGTCAATCTTAAATGTCCATCAATTAAATTTTTAAGTGGTTTTCAATTTTACCCTTATCTTTTCAATTACTCCTACCTACTACCTATTGATAGCTTATTTATAGAGGAGGGCAAATATGATATTTTACAATTGGTAGCTCATTTAATGAGCTTCAAAGACCAAGAATGTCTTATTCTTTTTCCCAATCCCAGGGTTTTTCTCAATAGGCGTGTAGAAATCTATAATGACTTATATTTTGAAACGGAGGGAGTAATAAAGACTGGTGTCCTTCCGAGTTAGGAAATTGATATGATGGTACTATGGTAGTTATTGGAGCAAAAAGGCCTAGTCGTAGACCCAAATAAATTTGGGTTGTAATAGGGGTCACCCTCAATAGATTCTAGTGGAGGAGAAAAAATTATGGAGCCCATCCCTAAATTTTAGGGTAAAGGATTCACTTTGTTGTTGAATGTCTTGAGTTACAATAGAACGACTGTGTTGAAAGAACAACAAAGTGTCTATGTATTAGGAGCAAGGTTTAAATCTTGGGTCCTAGATTTTATTGGATATCATGTTTAGTGAATATCGGGTTGTCATGTTGAAAATATGTAACCTAAATGTTGTTTAGATAACCCATAATACATTATATATAAATATAGTCTATCAAACGCAAAGAATTCTAATTACAGTCCAAATATATGATTTTTACATGGAATTGCATGCAATAAAATACATTACTAAGACATTTCATATCTTATTAAGATTAAACATAGTGTATTACATAACAAGTAAAGCTTGTGTAAAAATGCTTATAAGTTGTAGTGGACAATTAAATCATTTTAGGTACACATACTGATGGCAATGCTTATATTTATTTTGTATCATAGACACGTACTTCACATTAAATATGCAGGCAAATTTTTTTTAGTTTCTTTTAGTAAAAAAGAAAGTTTCAATTTTTTTTCATTGCCCACGCCACTAGGAAGGGGTCTCCCCAAAAAAAGGACTCCACAAGGAGGTCTTAATTAGATGCATTAAGTTGCTGTAAATATTATTTGAGAAGTGGAAGTATTCTTGTAAACTTATTTTATATATTGGTTGTTAGAGCTGGTACAACACCAATATATTGTGTTTTGCTCGATATGTCGACAATATTTTAGCTCCAAATTGCAAAATGATATCATAACTTTGTCTTGGTAATGCCCATCCCCAAACAATATATTGGCCATTATTTTCAGATATTTAGAACGGTTAGAAGTCAAAGAATGAACTGGATCTTTTAGTCAACATGCAGTTCTGAAGCCAGTGATGGCTGTTACAAATTAACCCTTAATGGCAATCAGTTAACAAAATCAGTATTGGCTCAAATGATAATCTAATAGAGAATAAAAGATACAACAGTTTCCAACTCCCTGTACTGATGGGGAAGTTTTGAGATATTATAATAGTCAGCATTCTTTTTGGCTCTTGGCATTATCTCTTCTTCGCAGTTATGCTATACCTGCCAGAAGTTATAAAATACTTTTCTTTCGCTTAGAATGTGCAATCTAGGAGAATTTTAAGTTAAAGTGACTGAATATTTAAAATTTTGGCAGACACTTTCCTTGTCAATAATTTGCTTGACTCGGAATTAGTACTAAACCAGAAAGTTCATAGCAGGTTGACAACCTGTGGATTGATTTTGTAATCTCATTTGTGTGGCCTCGTTCTACATATCAAGGTGGGCTTAAGGTTGACAACTTGTAATGTAATTTGCTTGCTCTGGAGTTATTATTTGCATTGTTTCTCCTTATGATTCTAATCGAACAGCTAAATTTTGAATTGCCAAGTACGTTCCTCAGATCTGAATAGTTCTTTATTCTGAGTTCTCTAGGGATTTAATTAATGTATGCTCTTTCATAAATCTAGAATGGTGACTCTTATGTATGTCTTTCTTACATGTACTATCTTCTTGCTATGTCGAGAGCAGGGTGGTTATGCATTGTGTTCGAAATGCTTAGAAAATAAGAACAAAAAGGAAGCAAACACAGCGATTGATTCGAGTTCCAACAATCATGTGGATGGCAGTGGCAACCATGTGAAGACTGTGTGGACAGATGCAGAGACTCTACTCCTGTTAGAAGCTGCTATTAAACATGGAGATGACTGGGATCTAATTGCCCAGCATGTTAGATCCAAGAGTAAACTTGATTGTATTGCTCGACTCATAAATTTACCTTTTAGCGAGCATGCTTCCATACGTAATAAGCTGGCTAGCAAGAACTCAGTCAATGATGTTATTAAAATCAAAGCAGTCGAAAACGTAGTAGAGGAACAATCAGAAGAGACTTCAAAAACAAATGGCGAACAACAAACTGATACTGATGAAAAGAAGAATGTTGCTGAGGACTCTACACTACCACGTCCTACAAAAAGAAGATGCTTACCTTCTTTAGATTCTACTGAACCACTAATGAACCAGGTAGGTAGGCTTAGTCTTTCTTTTCTTTTAAATATGTGAAAAGAACAACCTAATTGTGTTTTTTGGTACAATTTTATGGGTAAATGCTGATTGTCTTGTGTAGGTAGCTCTCTTGTCTACAGTAGCTGGACCACATATTGCTGCTGCAGCGGCTGAGGCTTCTGTGAAGGCATTGTGTCGTGAGAACCCATGTGCACAGAAAGCTTTTGAGATTGGTGAAGTTGAATCTGGCGACATATCTGGTCTAGCTATTAAGAATGAACTAGAGAGGTCAGTCTTAATAAGCTCTTTCTGGTACTACATGTTTCTAGTCAAATTTGTGTTAAGTTATTTTCCATATGTAATCATCAAGTATTCACCATTTCAGTGACCTTAAGTTTGAAGATCAGAACGCGGAGAGGGATACACAACCAGGTATTACTTCATATTATCTTCTAATCATAGAATCTAATTTGTACAGAGCATACCTTGCATAGTTTTTGTTGTTGTGCAGGTAGCATGGTTTGTTGGTTTTGGTTGTAAACTGTGGGATTGACAAACTCTGCTGTTCAACTATCTGTTTAATAGTGCAATAGAATATCGATATATCTGTTCAGTGTTTGGATTAATATCATTTACACATTATAAGCCACTAAATATAAGAACATACAAAGTAAGGATTGTGATCTGTCAACTATATATACAAAATTTGCCACAGATCTATATTATTATTTATATCAACAGAGCAACAGAATCTAAGCTAGCAATCTGTAATGCAAAATTGGCAATAGAAGAACATAGTCAAACATATATAATTGTGAAGCATATAATCTGAATTTTTTGCTTGGAAGGTAGGAATTGGCCATGGACCTCACTGTATATACTGATTTTCATGCCATATATGTATATGTTCGAGTGGTTTGGCCTTTCGATGCCTCTTAATCATGTGGTTGCAAAAAGTGAATGGTTAACAGAATAAATTGGATCACAAGGTGCATGGGTAAGAGCCTCTAAATAACTTTTTTGTTTGTTCACTTGTGCCTTACGACATTTAGGGTTGTTTGCTTTGATGCGAGTGCAAGTGGAACTTTTTGATGCAATTACTAAAATAGCCTTTAATTTTTTGGAGGGAAATGATACTTGTAACATATAAAATGGAAAGTAAAGGTTATTTTAGAATTGAATAAAAAAGTTCGAGGGAAGTTTAAAATTCACTTCAATTGCATCTAGATCTGCTATCGGGTCATATTGGGTCGGGTCCTCCACTACCTGGACCCGGATCCGATACCTCACGGGTCCAAAAAATTGGACCCGGACCCGGACTTGCGAGAACAGGGTCCGGGTCTGGGTCCTAGTTAAAAATTTCTGCCCGTCGGGTCCGATAGCGGGAAATAAATATTTGCACCTAAGTATTTTTGCACCCCATATCATACGGTTCCAACAATTTTTGCACTTAAGTATATGCATAAATATTATATTTATACATCTATCTTCAATAATTACTATTTACATGTATATCCCTATAACCCTATTATTCAAATTCCATATTTTTTGGAATATTTTTTAACGGGTCCCGGTCTGGGTCGGTTCTATTTTGAGCGGACCCGGATCCTAAAGTGCATCGGGTCTTATTTTAGGACCCGGACCCGTATAGATTGGGTCGGTTCCAATCCAATGCCGGGTCTGGTCGGGTCCAGGTATCGGGTAAACGTGACAGTGCTACTTGCATCAAACCAAATGTACTCTTAAACATGGTGAACAGTGTGGATCTTCCATGGAAGGTCCCATTGGGTGATTATGATCACTACATGAAGGAATTTCCTCCTGTAAATGAGGTTCCTTTTCCTCGACAATCTAAATCAGTGAAGGCCATAGTTAGAGATAGTAAATTGTGGTTTAAAATACTGATCAAGATCTTGACCCTCGCATGCTGTACACTTGTATTGGAGCTCTATGCTTCATAGGCATTTAGTATGATGATATTTATAAATATCTAAGCTGTTTAAACATGACAATTAATCAGATACAGGAAGCCAAGAGTTTGTAACTTATACTTGTAATTAGATATACAAAGTTTTACTAAGAACACAATATTAGTATATTACAATTAACAAAACTGGTGGCTAGAAATACAAAGTGGTAATTGGAATACTGACGAAGGCCAACCCTTGACACCATTGACCTCGAATTGGACCAGTGACATGACTGTTAAGGGGGTGTGATATATTCTATTTTACTCAGTTCAACTGTTGCTCATGATAGCTGACAAAGTATACAAAGCTAAGAGTTGGCGTTACTTTCTGCCAAGTAGATAGTGCAAACCAAATAATTAGAAGATTTTATATAGAGCCTACTTGTAGATGGGAAATGGTCTTAACCGATTGATTATGTTGACTTTTCTTTCAGTAAAAGATTTCATAAAGTATAGGATTTCCAGGATTATTCATAGAATGGCTGAAACGTAACACTGTGTGGTTGGTCTCTAGATATAGAACTTGTATCAGTGAGTTAGAAATTCCAATTTTCAACTACATAATCAAGTTATATATACTATGTTACAGTTCATATTCGAACCTCAATAGTTAGGGACATTAAGTGGCAACGTTGGGCATGGCACAAACTTGAGCCTTCACATACTGGACACCAGATTGAGATTCGGATCTGTGACATGTCAAATAAGAGTGTATTCAGATACAGATTATTCGTCCGCACTTGGAGCAACAACGTTTGAACATGATAATTAGGATTTTTTTAAATATGTAAATATTCGTAACTATTTGCAAAAAGAGGACAGTTGTCGTGACAACTGATTGCGCTCAGGGACTCAACAACTACACTCGCCGTTCCCAACTGCGAGCTTAGTTATTTCGTGCTTGCCTTTGGGAATGGCGGGCATAGTTTTATTTTTTTTTGGAGAAACTCGCTGTTCCCAATGACGAGTTTAGTTTAAAATTTTCAAATAATACTCCCCGTTCCCAACTCGCTGTTGGGAATGACGACTGTACAATTAAAAAAATTTCACATCTGTTGGACTTGGTGAATTTTTGAAAAAAAAAGCTCCATAAAAGAGCTCGCTGTTGGGAACGACGACTGTACAATTTTTAAAAATTTCACAAAGTGAAAATCTCTGTTGGACTTGGATAAGTTTCGAAAAAATCTCCAAAACAGAGCCCGTTGTTGAGAATAGTGAGCGGAAAAGACCTAAACTCGTTGTTGGTAACAACGAGTCTCGTGTAAATACCCCGCTGTTGGGAATAGCGGGTCCAGTAGAAATTTTAAATTTTGAAACACAATTCAGACTAATGTTTCTGTTTACATCTATAAAGTTAACAAAATACAATTCTAGAATTCAATATTCTTCCAATTCAATACAATTTCAACACAATCCCAACATCATATATATACAAACACAGTTTCAGACAACAAAAGCTATATACCAACAAGTTATCTCAATAAACACAAGTTATGTTAATTCAACATGCATTACAAACACCCTTTTGTTTTCTGACACGTTCAAGTGTGCATTCCCAAATCAACTGTTTTCAATTTTTCACCCTTTTGTTGTCCACATACCTTTCTAATCAAAGGCACAAATGCCCAAAATACTAACTTGAATGTTTCCTTTCCATCACCGGTGATGGGTGGACAACAGTCCCCGGATTTCAAGCCTGTACTTTTGATAAAAGAGTGGGTAACTTCTTATATGCTCCATAAACCCTCAATATAACCGCTCAATAGCTTTATTCTTTGCACGCTAGACCTTACTATATGAAATTTGATAATTGAATCGAAGTTTAACAATCTCACCTATTGGCTTTGGGGTTATTCCAGTTTGTGCCTTCACAACTTGCAATATCAAAGCTGAAATGAGCTTAGAATCCACTTTAGATGATCTTGATTCATCTTTATATGTGGCCCTTCTAATACCTTCACAGTGAAGTATGTCTCCCTTTTTGGTACGACCGCACAAAATCTCCAAGCACAACCTGCTGTGCGAAATATCCCTTTTTAGGATTTTGTGCCCTCTCCGCTACTGTGTATAGCCTTGGTGCCATTCTACATTTCACATTGTACACAGTTTTTGACAATTTCTCTATTTCAAGTTTGCGGTATTGCTTTATGGAAAACGTTTTAACTGCATACTGGACATCCTCTTTTGTTTCAAACCTCTGCCCAATGTATAAGTCATATTCGCCGACATCGAGATATGAAGGCCCTTCAAGTTGATGGACGACCGCATTGTTAACTGATTCAGACTCCACAACATGTGCATGAAACCCTTGTTTAGAGGAGGGGATTCTATCACCTTCAGTGTCCTGGATGTTATTAACACTAATAACATTATCTTGAACAATGCCGTGTACTTCACCAATAACATGATCTTCATCTTCTTCATGTTCTTCACTTGTCTCATATTCATAATCTTCTCATATTCATAATCTTCTTCTTCCTCGTCGACATCTAATAACTCGTTCATACATGCATGGTTGAATTCATCACCCATATTTCATTATTGACTAAATCGGGTATGAATTGAGAAGGATGAGGCAAATCATCTTCCGTGATTTTGATACAGTTGGTATTGAGAATAGTTCTTCACGTGTATGCATCAAACCAACTTCGATGTTCCTCGATTCTTGACTTGGGACTTCACTTACTGAGCTTGGAGTACGAAGAACATTGCATTGACAAATTGACATCGAGATTTTCTCAAGATATAGCTCTACCACCGTCCAACTAGAGTTTGGATCAAGTGACCATGCAATCACTGCAGCAAGAGCGTCATCGTCGTTTATGAGAACTGCCATGAAATATTGTCCTTAACCTTTTGATGCAGAATGACGAGCTTGGATTTTAATAATTCATTCACCTCAATCCCAGTTAGTAATTTCATACATCATATCTATTAGCCACTGTTTTGTAATATTACGATCAACCCAAATTACTTCTGGTTCAGAACCTCTATAACTTAATCCTACCTTCAGGTCATGAAAACTTCTCCTCCATAATAACACAAAACATGAATTTTGTATTCCATACCTACGCATAAATGAACAAATTACTTGCTATGTCATGACGATCATCATTCCACCCACAAATTAATAAAAAAACAAAACTCCAATCATGGGCATTTCGTAGAACACTAAGTGGGCATCTCAAATTTCACCACAATCAATGTATTTCAACACATTTTTTTAGCACAATCATCTCATTGTAATAATCGTAATTCTAACTGCACGATTTGAAACAATAGAAACATAATTCATAATTTATATTTCACAATTGAAATATTTCGTAAAACACTACATAATCTAAGTTCCAATAGAGTGAAACAATTAAAACATACATTTATGGAGTTATGATTCCGAGAAGGAGAGAAGAATGAGATGGTTTCGGAATCTATGATTTGATCGAGCACACAAATGAAGAACATGAAGAAGGAAACTAGGGTTTTCGGTTATTTTCCACTGAAGAGAGGAATTAGTAGAGAGAGATACAGAAATGAGAGATGAGTTTAATAGAGTCGAGTAAGTCAAACATGGACCCAATAGACTCGTCGTTGCAACAATAAGTTTAGTTCATTTCCTCCCTCAGTTCCCAACAACGAGCTCTTTTATGGAGTTATTTTTGGAAAATTCACCAAGTTCAACAGAGAGCCATCTTTCTGTGAAATTTTAAAAATTGTACAGTTAGTGTTCCCAACAGCAAGTCTAGTATAAAGAAGCTCGCCATTGGGAACGACGAGTATTGTTTGAAAATTTTAAAACTAAACTCGCCGTAGAGTTTTTTCAAAAAAATAAAACTAGACCCGCCGTTCCCCACTACTAACAGAATAACTAAGCTCGCCGTTGGGAATGTCGAGTGTAGTTGTTGAGTCTTGCCCGAGCACAATAAGTTTGGCAACTGTTGTCTTTTTTGCAAATAGTTTCGAAAAATGACATATTTAAAAAAAGAAAATTTGGTAATTAGCTATACAGTCAAGTCAAAAATTAAAAATATAATTCCGCAACTAGATAAGTAGATGCAAAATTTGTTGCCTCAAATATAAATTATGTATATATAACAAAGCTTAATTTTAGATATTAAAATGTTTATAAAGAATGTTACTCGAACTCCATAAATAAAAGAAGGTAGATGTAGATCTGAGGTGGTCTTACTTACCTGCTAGTTCCTTGAAAAGGAGTTTTAGCATTTGCGTCTCTACGAAGGCTGGGGTCACCTAGGTTGCAATTTATGATAACAATTTAGTTATAGAAAGGTATGGATTACATGTACAAAGTTCTAACATAGATGTGCTATGATACATCGTATATAGACAGTTAATAGTTCGAGACACAAAGTGACAACTTAAGATATCAGTTGCAGCCTTGACCCTTTGCATTTGACGCCCTAGATAATTAGATGGGTTCTCGACTTCTTGCATGATTATCAGGAGTGCAGTTGGATATGGTTATATCTTTCCGTATTTGGATCAACATTTACACATGATAGTTCACAAGATTTACAAATCTAACTGTTCGAAGTACAACATGGAGGTTTTGTGTGGATTATCTGATCTATGTACCTAAATTACCCATTATATGCAAGTGTACTAAGTGCTCCCAAATTTGATGAAATTAGTTCAATTTCAATGAACTCATACTTGACAATTTTCTTTTGTATAATCATGGTGATAGAAACATCAATAATGGTATGCTGTCAATGCTGCGTGAAATCACCGAAGTTTTGCCATCTTTTATCTACCTTAATATTCTTTACCATTAGTATTATTGAGTGAAATATATATTGAGAATTTTCATAGTGATTTTATCTAATGATACATGGCTATTTTAACCATGCATTTTGCTATGTGCTATTATTTACTCTGAAATTTTATATAATGCAAGATCAATTAATTCCTTTGTTCTAGAGTTTGCCCCTGGGAAGAGTTTTGGGGCTACAACGTTTCGAATAAGAGCAGCCATTGCAACATCTTTAGGGGCAGTAGCTGCTCGTGCCAAGCTACTGGCGAGCCAGGAAGAGAATGAAATGGAGCTTCTTATGGCATCCATTATAGAGACCCAGGTTTCCCTCCAACTTATTGCAAATTAGTCTCCAGTTTTAATCAATCTTGCATAAGCAGTTTCATCATATGATAGTGAAATTAGCATCTAGCTTCTTCAGATTAGATAGAAAGGAATCTGCACCGGAGCAAATTCTCAGTGCCCAACAAACAGAACTGATTCAGCTAAATCAGAATCAGATTTGTTGCTAATTTTGAATACTGCAGTTTCGTATTCCCTCATTCTCTCACCAAACAAATTCTATCTTTATCCAAGTTGTCACAAGCTGCTTTTAATTACCAATTAAATAGAATTGTTGAAGAAGTGGAAGTATTTCATATAACAGAAGCTAGATGTGTGAATGGGCTGGGCTAGGGTCGTATAAACCTGACTTGGGCTTATTTATAATCCAAGCCTGGCCAGTTACTAATAAGAGCAGCCAGGCTTGGGCTAGAGAGTTCGCCAGGCTTGGCCAGACTCTTATTAGTAACTGCTCTTATTTATAAACCTGACTTGGGCTAGAGAGTTCGCTTCATATTGCAGTTGATTGCCTTGAAGGGATAATCGACTGAGTCTTGGACGTCAACACAGTGAGCCTGCTGAACCATGCGGTCAACTGCTGCTTTTGTTCGGTCAACTGTGTCAGTTGCTGTTGCTTTCTTTTTCTGCTCTGCATCACCTGTCCCAATTAAGAAAGAAGAGAAAAAAAACTGATGTCAACTCTGAAGTCAAAAGTGAAGAAAGAATACCCTGCCCAAGCTCGCCTTTAGTTGGGTTGGACTGATTATATTGCATAGTGAAGATATAAACTCTTCTTTCCTACCGAATCAACCCTTCAAATAAATAAATAAAAATGCAAGTTTTGTTGTTGTGATATGATATGAAACACAAATGAGTTATTTGGTGTATTTATATATTGTAAATGTTGGTTTTCTGAGCAGCTGAAGAAGATAAAAATCAAGATGAAGCATTTAGAGGAGGTAGAGCGCATAATGGAGAAGGAGTACTCCCAAATACAGCAGCTCAAGGAATCCATTGTCGAGGAATGGACGAGCATGCTGCAGCATGCTATTCATTCTGGGATTCCAAGGTGGAGGGACAGTAGATTTCCCAAGTTGCTGCTTAATACCTACTTGAAATAGCATTCATGATCTCCTCTCTCTTCTTACATTAGTGGACTTCGCCAATCATGTAAACATGTAAGGGAACTACCTCTGGTCTTTTTAACATGAGTGCTTGTACATCTATTTTTTATTTGTGTGACTATTTGCTAAGGCTTGTGGTTAATGGAGTCCCTTTATTATCAGGTACCATCGATTTGAAGAATGGAATCGGCTGTGGGGCAATGGTAGGGATATTTGTTGACAAATACTGCTGCAATTACTCCAAGCCCCTCAAAATTGTTACAATAGAAAATTTAAGGTTGCAAAGCAAGGGTGGATTTCGACGATTGACAATCGAAAGTTTAGCAATGGTCGCTGTATACATAAGTACAAGTTTTAGTACAATTTGTATTTGCTCATTTAGATGTTGTATATGATTCCAGTTGAGGGTCTTTCATTTTTGTACCTTTCTTAATACTAGATAAATAGTATGGTTTGAATAAGGAATCGACATTATAATATAATATGTATTATAATGGTTACATGACAACAATATCAGTTACTGGATGCATTCCCCCTCAGCTACATTTGCAAACAAGTTTTAAAAATGGAGTTTCCTTCAGTGTTATTTTTCTTGACTAGAAAGTACAGTTACACAAAATTGCATGTATAACTACTCTATTCTTGGTATATTTGCTGTTAATTTTATACTTCACTTCTGTCACTTGGTTGGTGAAAGTATTGCGCCAAATTATTTATGATTCCATTGCTGGTGTACAATATAGTGAGCCTGAGACTGAAGATTGTATGCACATATGTAATGGCTTTGATGCCTCAATATTCATAGCACAGAGAATACAATAGAAGGTAGCTTGGGTCAGAAGTATCCGCCTTACTAGGGAGAGGAGAATGCCTTGTATAACTTCGATCCAAGTAGTTCATGCACCGCATTACCTGTGCAGCGGTGCGGATGATGATTCGGCAGATCCTGCTTGTGTCACGATATTTGCACATTTGGATGCTGCTACTGTCTGGTAGAAGAATACGGATTTTGATTCCTTGTCAAGTCAGGGGGGGGGGGGGGGGGGGGGGGGGGGGGGTGGACACACTTGCACACACTTGCTCAAAAATTGGATTTTCAATATCAAAATGTTATTCTAATAACTGTCGCCAATACCATCCCTAACTAAAAAGGTGTTGTTAAGAGGACTGGATGTCAAAGGCATTTATCCAGCATGAGATCTTTTAGATTCAATGTCAACTATGTTACTATCTCTTGGTGAGGAACATTATGAAACTGCACAATCAAACTTTACAACGTTACAAAGTACTTCAGGATATATATATATATATATATATATTTTATTTTTTTTGATAATAAGATGACCTCTGTCATCGTTTCATTAATGAGAATTAAAGAAACACAATAGTACGAGATACATAAAACAAAACACAAGGGGGTCTCCCAACTCCCTTAATCGCTAGGACTGCCTAGAGTACAGCTAGTGACAGTGAAGCGTCAAAATACATCAATAAAGGATCAACTACAACAGACCACGTCAAAGTACATCAAAATACATAAAGGTAATCCCCATCGCTGTCAGGGCCGCATCCGCAGTACGCACTGGCTCCCTACTCCTCTTCGGCCAACCTGATCTTCTTCGCTTGTCCCACGTAACCTGCCCATTCATGAATTAGGAGGAAAATGTTATGCATCGAAGAATAAAATCTTTGATTAATGTTTCTAAAACATGAGTCGTTACGGTCTAGCCAAAGTCTCCAGATAGTAGCCGCTACTGCTAAATCCCATGCCCTTTTATCCTGTGGTCTAATGTATTCATCTCTCCAAGTGCCCCATAACTCCGAAGTGGAATTAGGGAACCGTGTGCACCCGAACCCCATACAGATAATCTCCCATGTATGTGCAGCCTTAGGGCACGTGAAAAATAAGTGAGTCGTGTCCTCATCCGCTAGGAGGCAATGCGTGCATCTAACGTCTATCTGCATATTTCTTCTCCTAAGATTTATTTTTGTTAGAATCGCATTGTTATGAACTAACCAGCCGAACACTTTAACTTTTAACGGAGCTTGGGTTGCCCAAATCCTACTCTCTACCCCGCTCCTTAATCCCCCGTCGTTGATCCACGAGTACATAGATGCTACTGAGAAAGTAGCTGAGTCAAGCAGGTTCCATCTCCTCTCATCAGGTACGTTGGTCGTGTTGCCTCCCTCTGTCTGAATTAACCTATTTAGCTCTTCGAATTGTTTAGTGCTCTCCTGAGTCGATCCATCCGTGACCGTGAACTTGAGTTTGTTATTTCTCCATACGTCTGCTACCAGAGCGTCCGGGTTTACTACGACAGCCGCGGCTTGCGAGAATAAATTCCTGAGAGTTCTGTTCCCGCACCATTTGTCGTTCCAAAATCTGGTGTCTTTGTCGTCTCCTACTCTGCATGTCGTGTTTGTGCCGAGGATCTCTCCTTGCTTGGCAATACCTTTCCAAAGAAAGGACACTCTCCGTCCCGTGCTTGACCCCCCAAACCGATATTTTTTCCTTCTTCGGTAAAGATCGAAGGATAATGACCACCACCCTTGTTTTCTATTGTAGATCTTCCACCACCATTTACTGAGCAAGGCTCGATTCATATCATGAAGATTGAGGATACCCAGACCACCGAACTCTCTCTTCTTACAAACTCTGCCCCACTTGACGAGATGACAACCTTTGTTACCTTCGCCGGATCCCTTCCATAAGAAACGTCTATGCATCTTATCTATCCTATGAATAACCCACTTTGGGACTTCATAAATGGACATAAGATATAACGGGATGGCGTTGATAACCGAGTTAAGCAGAGTAATCCTTCCGCCCAACGATAGGAACTTACACTTCCACCCTTCCAATTTCTTCGCAATCTTTTCAATCAATGGCATCCAGTCCTCTCTTAATGGCGGGCCCGGTCTAATTGGAGTCCCCAGGTATTTTAGGGGGAATTCTGCGGTCTCACATCCTAGCATGTGTGATATTGTTGTAGTCGATATGGATAGGTGTCCGCTAATAGGGATCACGCAGCTCTTCTGGAGGTTGATCTTCAATCCCGACCATCCTTGAAAGCATGCTAGCGCCACTTTCATCGCTACAACTTCGTTTACTTTCGCCCTACCGAATAACAGGGTATCATCAGCATATTGCAATATGGTCATGGCTTGGCCAATTCCATTTATTTCTATACCTTTGATCTGATTGTTGATCTGAGCTCTCTTTATTATCTCTGCCAGCCCATCTGCTACTATAGCGAACAATAGTGATGAAAGGGGATCTCCCTGCCTAAGGCCTTTTTTACAGCGAATTTCCTTTCCTTGCCAGCCGTTTACCTGGATGTACGATTTCCCTCCTTGAATGCATCTTCTTATCCACATTCTCGATCTTTCGCCAAACCCTTTAAGTCGAAGTGCCTCTTCCACACAATCCCAGTGCACCGAGTCGTAGGCTTTTTTGAAATCTAATTTTAACAGAAAACCGTCCACATTTCCTTTATTCCCTCTAAACACGACTTCGTGTGCAGCCGCTATGCTGTCCATAATGTCCCTACCTCGAATGAAACCGCTTTGGGATTGTGCAACGACCTCTTGAATATTAGGGGCTAATCTTTGTGCTAATACTTTAGTGATGATTTTGAAAGATCCGTTAATTAAGCTGATAGGTCTGAGATCTTCTGCTGTTCGAACTTCTTGTTTCTTGGGAACTAGGATGATTGAGGCGTAATTGAGTCTTTCCAGGGTAGTGGATCCGTCGTGAAGCTCGGTGAAGATATTCATCAGATCCTCTTTAACAATCTTCCAGTATATCTTGTAGAAGAAAATCGGCAGACCGTCAGGTCCCGGAGCCTTGTCTTGCCCTAGGCTCTTTATAGCTTCTAGCACTTCCTCTTCTGTGAAGATGTTTTCGATCCCTTCGCTCCCCTCAATTCTCGACTCACTCCACATGTCTGGCCCTAGGCTGCATCTGTCGTTGCTTTTGCTTCCCAGCAGCTCGTGGAATTTGTCGTCCAAATGCCGTCTGATAAGCTCTTCGTCTTCGGTCCAACTTCCCTCTACGAGAAGCCCACCAATGTGGTTCTGTCTTCTTCTTCCATTGGCAATTTTATGAAAGAACTTTGTGTTAGCATCCCCTTCGTTCAACCATTGAATTCGCGAACGCTGCTTCCAATGTATTTCCTCTCTTGTTTGTATGTTAAGAACTTCCATCCTCCTGTTAGTCAATTCCTCCTTCTCTGGTCCTGTCAGGTCTCTTTCCTCCTGTATGGTCTCTAACTCGTATATCCTGTTGCCTAGCGTCTCTCTAATAACTCCGGCGTTGGAGAACTTCAGCTTTGCCCAACTCTTCAAGTCCTTTCTTAGGCGTCTTGTTTTCTCCACCCATACTCCGACTGCTGACTGCTGATTTGTAGTACGAATCCAGGATTCCCGAATAACCTGTCTGGTCTCATCAAATGTGGTCCATGATTTCTCGAATCTGAAAGGATGGAATTTATGTCTATAATCTTGGTCGCACTCTATAATCAGGGGAAGGTGGTCCGACGTAAAGCGGGCGACGGATCTCACTTTGACGCGCGGGAACATATCCTCCCAGTTGTTGGATACCAGTACTCTATCTAGCTTAACTAGAATCGGGTTAGAACTCATGCTAGACCATGTGAATTTTCTATCTGTCATTTCTAACTCTAGCAAATCTAATTCGTCAATGATTTTGTTGAAACCATCCTGTTCTGACTGGGCGTGTCCTCTACCTCTGTGTTCATCTTGGAATCGTGTGATATTGAAATCTCCACCAACCACCCATGGCTGATCCCATCTATTCCTGATGTAAACCAACTCTTTCCAAAAGTCTTTCCGCGCTCTTGATTTGTATGGACCGTAAACCGTTGTGACGACGTGTTCCCAGTCGTCGCTTCTCCTTCTAATTTTAATTGACACCGAAAAGTTTCCTACAAAGTCATCTAGGATTTCGAAGATTCTTAAATCAACCCCTAAAGCTATTCCGCCAGAATAACCCCTTGCGTCTTTGAATCTCCAATCGAAATGCTCCGCCCATCTAAGCGTATTGAATTCCTCTAATGAGTTGGATTCTATTCTTGTTTCTTGGAAACCGCAGACCGAAGGTCGAATTTTGTTAATAGATAAAGAAATCAATCTCTTTTTACTCTTTTGCCTCATTCCCCTCACATTCCAAAAAGTGTATGACATTAACGCAACGATGAAGTCCCCTATACTCTACCCCCCTCTACAATCGTACTCCCTTAAGCTGGGGTTGGCCTTGATTCGCCTCTAATAATTGCTACATTATTGAACTGTTCTACCCTGGTTGATTCCATGGCTAGACCGTAAAGACTAGCAAAGTATATAAGCGATTCATCATTTAAAGAATTGAGAATTGAAAAGTTGGGGTTAGGAGTACCTCCTACGTCTCGCTCCATCTCCTTCAGTTTTGGCGCTTCCTTGGCACTATTCTCTTGAACGATCATTTGTTCTTCCCCCGTGTTAATCTGCCTCTTCCCTCTCCTCTGATATTCCGTGATTTTTTAAGTACTGTTGCTACCGACGCTACCCCTCATCTCCTTGTCTCCTGGTTCAGTTTCAGTTTCAGAAATAAAGAAATCATCCCGAATGTCATCCAATGCGCCTATCATTGCTCCGCGATCGTCTTGTTCCTTTGACAGTTGGTTGTCGCCTTGACTGTTCGATTGCTTCTCCTCCTGTACTTTTTTGTAGGAACAAATAATTTGCTTCCCACCCTCATTATCCTGTGCCAGCTTTTGCTCTTGGGTTTGACCTCCTATGGCTCTCTTTTTGATGATTGATGACATAGCAAGTCTAATAGACTCCTCTACTTCCTCTTTTGTAAAGTGATTCCAGTCCTCCAAGGCAATACCCATGTCTCTGCTTGCTTCGATGCCCACATTCCTGTCTAAAACACTTTTCAAAATCCCGCCGAATTGACCCCTGTGATTAGTAGCCGTAACTTTTGACAGTGCCCCTACTGCTTCATGTGATGGGGAGTTGTGGTTGAGAACTGTGTCTCTATGAATCTGCTGACAACTCGATGGGTTTTCACCTTGAGCTTCGTGGCTACCTAGCTGTCCTCTAGCGTATAGCTCTTCTGTCGCACGTTTCTCCCTTCGGCGCCATGCTTTTGAGATTTGAAAGCTTGCCACGTCTGCCTCCCTCGTCGTACGATCGAAGCCGTCTGTCGCTCTCGGTTGGTACTGAAGCACCTTCGAATTTTTGCTGTACTGAAGCTCCTTCGAATTTTTGCTGTTTCCTGTTAGCGATTTGGATGAGCGGCCCAGATTAGCTTCTATCTGATCCAATGGACGACGCATCTCTTCAACCCCTGGCTCTGAATCTCCACCGTCCCCTTCTCGCTCTGGTTCTAGCGCTGCTACGGAGCCGAAGGTCACGCGTTTCCTCGTCTCAGCAACAACCCATACTTCATACACTTCCTCTTCGAAGTCCACCATAATCTTTGAGGGGATGTCCTCCTTATGCGCCACCGCAATTCGGAGCCTAGCAAACTTTCGGCAGTCGTGCATCAACGTTCCTTTGTCGACTTCTACGATTGTTCCGAAGCTTCGAATCAAGTTCATGAACCCGGATTTAACCCACAAATGTAGCGGTAGGTTATATAGACGAATCCATATAGTAGGAAGATTGCTAGGGTTGAAAGCTCGAAAACGACGCGTCCATGGCGTGAGGGTAATGTAGAATTCCATACCAAAAGCATCCCTTCCCTCAATCCCATTCATCTGTAGAGCGTTGGCCGTCGCTTCTCCTTCGTTGCAGTGCACGAAGTAGTGTCCACCCGTTGATTCCTGAATAGTCCAAGTCGCCGTCGAGGATACTACCGCTGCTAGTAGCTCTTTGATATCTTTGTTCTGTGGATTCCCTGTACGTGCTCTCGCTATCATGCAGCTCTGGTATCGAACCTCCATTTCAGCAATCAACGGAGTAGGAGTGATCGCGGCTCTGATGACATTTCTCTCCCCCGCTACACTCTCTTGTGTGGGACTGTCATCGGATTTGGTTGGAAGAGCGAGCTGCTTAGATGACGCTTTGGACCCGGAAGCGGAGTTCGTCATCTTGTTTTTGGGGCACGCAGTCGAAATGTGTCCGTATAACTTACAAACATAGCAAAACCAATCGAACTTACAGCTGTTAATGGAGTGCCCCGGCCTTGCACACTTGTGACAGGATTTCCGCTCCTCCTTCTTGCGCTCCAACGAGTTGCTCTTGCTTGCGTCTACCCTGAGCGGCTTCTTCCTGTTACAAATAATATTTACAAAATTCTTTTTACAAAGAAAGATAGAGAGGCACAGGAAAACCGAGAAGGGAACAGAGAAGAGAAATCCGAAAGAAAAAGAAAAGGAAAATAAATTAAACAACTTACTATAAGCAAATGAAAAGTACAACTCCCAAGAAGCCGAGGCCTGTGTATCACACAGTGTCCTTAAAACAGATTTCGCCTCTCTCCGGTTGCTGGATTGAACGGAGGCGTCTGTCTCCCAGGATGCAACGGCTTGGAGCGATCCCGTAGGCACCACGTACCACTCCCGAACTGATCAGCAGCGTTTGAACCTATCACCTGACTTACCAACACAAGGACGGACGAACAGCACAGAAGAGAAGGAGAGAAAATGATATGGTTTTGTGCAGGGAAGAAAGTAAGGGGAAGGCCTCTATTTATAGAGCCTGGGTTAGACAAGGCATTAACAGCCTTCATTGTAACGGCAGACAAGGCATTAACAGCCTTCATTGTAACGGCAGACAAGGCATTAACAGCCTTCATTGTAACGGCAGACAAGGCATTAACAGCCTTCATTGTAACGGCAGACAAGGCATTAACAGCCTTTAACAGCCTTCACTGTAACGGCAGACAATGAATTGAATGCCTTCAGCGTAACGGCAGACAAAATATTAAATACAGCACTGAAACGGCAGACAGAACCGTTTCTGCATTCATTTCAGCCGTTACAAAAAGAAAACTGTAGCAAAAAGTGGCTCTGCACAGGGTGGGATCAAATCGGTCCGGCATTCGTGTCCGCAGGTCGTGCGGGCGCACACAAGTCGCATGTAAACCGGTCCGTGATTTGCACCCCCCCCCCCTGCGCGCGCGAGAGAGAGCCTCTCTTCTAGCCATCTTACAATGCTTAGAAGGAGAGTACTATATATCCTCTTCTATTTCCTTTGTTATTTCCGATGTGGGACTAAGTTCCCTTTAACCCATTTTCAAGAATGAAAACGTCTCACTTTGAGAGACAATTTCTCATTCACCCCTTAACCGATTTTAGCGAACCAATATATGATTTTGATCTACTCACGAAGGAGAACACAAATCAATCAAGATCTCTCAATAATTCATTGAGGATCTTACTCAAAAAATTGCTCAAAAATCGGTTCGAAAATAGTGTATAAAACACTCATTTTCTAACAATCCCCACATGAATGAAAATTGACGACCACAGACAGGACAGACTGACACGACAGACTGACACGACGGACTGACCCGACAGACTTGGTGATAGAATTCAACGATTGATTTCTGCATAGGATAGGTAGGTGTTACCCTTTGAACCTTCCCTTATGAAAATATGTTTACTTTACTAACTAAACAGTAGACGCGATGTCTTTGAACTGTTCTGCCATTTGTGTAAACGATGACATATCTCACACAGAAATCTTTCTAACGCTTTTTCAGTTCTCACTGTTATGTTCGTTTTGGCCATGAACATACGCCTGGTTCTGCAAGATTTTAACAGGAATATTGCCCTATATTATTCCCTTGGAAGCGGCCCTTCTTCCATCTTACATAGGTGATTTCTTACTTAAGAGTAACCCGCATTACTCTGCTCGGATATCCGACGCATAAGAATCATTAAAAGCCTAGCTTAACCTGTTACCTTGCGGGCATCACTGTTTCATCATGGGAATGGACATGGAAAATCCCCACAGTGATCTAACTTGGTCTTTACAATTTAGTTGTCCCTTTGAACCTAGATCTTGGGATCTCCAGTCAACTAGGTTGGGTTTCCATTGTATCGACTTATTCTTTCATGGGCTTTAGTCCCATTCCCCTCGATGATTTATCAACTAACTCTCTGTTTAACCCTTTGGTTAGTGGATCCGCAATGTTATCTTTTGACTTTACATAGTCCACAGAGATAACCCCAGTAGAGAGTAGTTGTCTAATGGTATTATGTCTTCGACGAATATGTCTAGATTTACCATTATACATATTGCTCTGTGCTCTACAAATTGCAGATTGACTATCTGAATGTATGCAGATTGGAGGCACAGGCTTCGTCCACCTTGGAATATCTTCAAGGAAGTGGCGTAACCATTCAGCCTCTTCCCCACATTTGTCTAATGCGATAAATTCTGATTCCATCGTGGATTTAGCGATCACTGTTTGTTTCGAGGATTTCCAAGAAACTGCTGCACCACCTAGTGTAAACACATAGCCACTAGTGGATTTTGAATTATCACTCGATATCCAGTTCGCATCACTGTATCCTTCAAGTACAGCCGGATATCTCGTATAGTGCAGCCCGTAGTTACGAGTAAAACGCAAGTACTTCAGTACTCTTATAATTGCTTGCCAATGCTCGCTTCCAGGATTACTCGTGTATCTGCTTAGTTTACTTACTGCATAGGCTATGTCTGGTCTTGTACAACTCATTAAGTACATTAGACTGCCTATGATTCTAGAGTATTCTACTTGAGAAATACTCTCCCCTTTATTCTTGGATAAGTGTAAAGTTAGATCTATTGGAGTTCTCGCAATTCCAGAATTATCTTTATCAAATTTTCCAAGAATATTGTCAACATAATGTGACTGGCTTAAAATAAGCTCGTCTGATGTTCTTGTGATTTTAATTCCCAATATAACATCAGCTAGTCCCATGTCTTTCATGTCAAACCTCGAGTTTAACATGTTTTTAACAGATTTAATTATCTGATCATTGCTTCCAATAATAAGCATGTCATCTACATACAAACATATAATGACATATCCATCTTCTGTGTCTTTGATATATACACATTTGTCACATTCATTGATCTTGAAGCCATTTGTCATCATGACATTATCAAATTTTTCATGCCACTGTTTTGGAGCTTGTTTCAAGCCATATAATGACTTCACCAGTTTACACACTTTCTTTTCATGTCCTGGAGATGAAAAACCCTCAGGTTGTTCCATGTAGATTTCTTCATCTAAATCTCCATTAAGAAAAGCTGTTTTTACATCCATTTGATGTACTTCAAGATTGCGTAGAGCTGCTACGGCAAGTACCATCCTAATGGAATTTATTCTCGTCACAGGAGAATATGTATCAAAGTAATCAAGACCTTCTTTTTGTTTATAACCTTTAATTACAAGTCTTGCCTTGTATTTATCAATTGATCCATCAGGTTTTATTTTTCTCTTGAAGATCCACTTGGAACCCAAAGGTTTACTACCTGGTGGAAGATCCACTAGTTCCCAAGTATGGTTTTGCAAGATAGAATCAATTTCACTCTTGATGGCTTCTTTCCATTGAGGACCATCACTAGAGTTCACTGCTTCCTTGAAGGTTTGGGGTTCTTCTTCAAGCATAAAAGTCAAGAAATCCGGACCAAAAGATTTTTCCGTTCTTGTTCTTTTACTGCGTCGAGGTTCCTCCTTGACTTCTTCATTTTGGTTTTCACTATCTTCACCGATAGTCTCATGTGTTCGTTTGGAGGAACTTGCTTCCTCCTTTGACTTACATGGAAATACATCTTCAAAGAACGATGCATTTCTAGATTCCATTATCGTGTTCTTTGATATCTCAGTGATATCGGATTTGTATACCAAGAACCGATAGGCACTACTGTTAAGTGCATAACCAATGAAAATACAATCAACTGTTTTTGGTCCTATTTTCATTTTCTTAGGTGGGGGTACTACCACCTTGGCAAGACATCCCCACATTCGCAAGTAATTGTAGGATGGCTTTCTTCCTTTCCATAATTCATATGGAGTTTTATCTTCTTTCCTTTTGGGCACCTTATTCAAAAGGTAGTTAGCTGAAAGAATAGCTTCTCCCCACAAGTTTGGTGGTAAACCAGAACTTATTAACATCGCATTCATCATTTCTTTCAATGTACGATTCTTTCTCTCAGCAACACCGTTGGACTGAGGAGAATAAGGCGCTGTGGTTTCATGTATAATCCCATGCTTAGCACATGTGTCAGCAAATGGCGATTCATACTCTCCACCTCGGTCGCTTCTTAGCGCCTTAATTTTCTTATTGAGTTGATTTTCAACCTCATTTTTATAGAGAACAAATTTCTCTATAGCTTCATCTTTGCTTTTAAGCAAGTATACATAGCAATATTTTGTGCTATCATCTATGAAGGTAATAAAATATTTATTACCACCTCTTGTTTGTATCATTTTCAAATCACAAATATCAGTGTGAATTAGATCAAGTGGTTCGGTGTTTCTTTCAACACTTTTAAATGATGATCTTGTTAGTTTTGCCTCAACACAAGTTTCACATTTGTGTTTGGAATCAATTTGGAACGTTGGTATGTGATTCAAGTTAATTAGTCTTCGCAAAGTATCATAATTAACATGTCCTAGTCTACCATGCCATAAATTGGAAGACTCAAGCAAATAAGTAGAAGAGCTAGCTTTATTCATATTATTGACCATGGTCATTACATTGAGTTTGAACATTCCACCACTCATATATCCTCTACCAACATACATTCCACTTTTAGACAAAACAAATTTGTTTGACTCGAACACTAAACGAAAACCGTGGTTGTTAAGCAACGAACCAGATACCAGGTTCTTACGGATTTCAGGAACATATGCAACATTGTTCAGAGTCAGTTCCTTTCCAGAAGTCATCTTCAAGATCACCTTGCCTTGGCCCTTTATTTCTGATGTAGCCGAGTTCCCCATAAACATTTTCTCCCCATTCTCTAATGGTTCGAAAGTGGAGAACATACTTCTATTGGAGCACACATGTCGAGTAGCTCCAGTGTCAATCCACCATTCCTTCGGATTTGAACCTAACATATTCACTTCTGATATCACAGCTGAGAGGTTGATATCGGAGACATCTTGAGCAATTCCTTGAACCAAGTTTGCTTCTCTGTTCCTGTTCCTCTTGGGAAGTCTGCATTCAGTGGACTTGTGACCCATTTTGTCACAATTGAAGCACTTGCCTTGAAACTTCGGCTTCTTGGAGATTCCTCCCTTAGGCCCCAACTTCGGACCCTTGTTGTTGTGCTTGTTGGAACGTTGTTTATGTTCCATTACATTTGCCTTTGCTGCATGGCTGATGAGTCCAACTTTTTCAGATCCCCTATTGTCTTCTTCAATACGAAGCCTGACAATGAGATCTTCAATGCCCATTTCTTTTCGCTTATGCTTTAGGTAATTCTTAAAGTCTTTCCAACCTTGTGGTAATTTTTCAATTATACAAGCCACTTGGAAACTTTCACTTAAGTTCATACCTTCAGCATGAATCTCATGCAAGATTAGTTGTAGTTCTTGAACTTGACTGATTACTGTTTTAGAATCTACCATTTTATAGTCTAGGAAGCGGCCCACAATGAATTTCTTGGCGCCGGCATCCTCAGTTTTATATTTATGTTCTAGTGATTCCCAAAGTTCTTTAGCTGTTCTTTTGTCAATGTAAACATTATACAAAGAGTCGGCTAATCCGTTCATTATGTAATTTCTACACAAGTAATCAGCATTTTTCCGAGCATCCACAGCGGCAATGACTTGGTTATCCTGCTCATCTTTCTTAAGATCTGGAGCATCTTCGTTCAAGAACCTTGCAAGATTCAGTGTGGTCAGATAGAACATCATCTTCTGTTGCCACCTCTTAAAGTTCTGCCCGTTGAACTTCTCAGGTTTCTCCCCATGGGAGACTGAGACAGGTACAACGGTGGGCATTGGCACTCGTGCCGCAGCAGCAATCGGTTCTTGTGTTGTATCAACAACCGGCACATAGACCGTTTCAGATACAACAGCATTGTCCAATGCAGTAGTCATCGTGAATCTGAAATTTACACAACACGAGTGTAAGTTTTCCAGATAAAAGAAATAAAAGAAAAACCGTGCCTCAAAATCGAAAATGAAATAAATCGAGAATCTGTTTTAAGTTTGTTACAAATAATATTTACAAAATTCTTTTTACAAAGAAAGATAGAGAGGCACAGGAAAACCGAGAAGGGAACAGAGAAGAGAAATCCGAAAGAAAAAGAAAAGGAAAATAAATTAAACAACTTACTATAAGCAAATGAAAAGTACAACTCCCAAGAAGCCGAGGCCTGTGTATCACACAGTGTCCTTAAAACAGATTTCGCCTCTCTCCGGTTGCTGGATTGAACGGAGGCGTCTGTCTCCCAGGATGCAACGGCTTGGAGCGATCCCGTAGGCACCACGTACCACTCCCGAACTGATCAGCAGCGTTTGAACCTATCACCTGACTTACCAACACAAGGACGGACGAACAGCACAGAAGAGAAGGAGAGAAAATGATATGGTTTTGTGCAGGGAAGAAAGTAAGGGGAAGGCCTCTATTTATAGAGCCTGGGTTAGACAAGGCATTAACAGCCTTCATTGTAACGGCAGACAAGGCATTAACAGCCTTCATTGTAACGGCAGACAAGGCATTAACAGCCTTCATTGTAACGGCAGACAAGGCATTAACAGCACAGAACCGTTTCTGCATTCATTTCAGCCGTTACAAAAAGAAAACTGTAGCAAAAAGTGGCTCTGCACGGGGTGGGATCAAATCGGTCCGGCATTCGTGTCCGCAGGTCGTGCGGGCGCACACAAGTCGCATGTAAACCGGTCCGTGATTTGCACCCCCCCCCCTGCGCGCGCGAGAGAGAGCCTCTCTTCTAGCCATCTTACAATGCTTAGAAGGAGAGTACTATATATCCTCTTCTATTTCCTTTGTTATTTCCGATGTGGGACTAAGTTCCCTTTAACCCATTTTCAAGAATGAAAACGTCTCACTTTGAGAGACAATTTCTCATTCACCCCTTAACCGATTTTAGCGAACCAATATATGATTTTGATCTACTCACGAAGGAGAACACAAATCAATCAAGATCTCTCAATAATTCATTGAGGATCTTACTCAAAAAATTGCTCAAAAATCGGTTCGAAAATAGTGTATAAAACACTCATTTTCTAACACTTCCTTTTGACAAGTACCCATTCACCCTCTTCGTCTTCACGAGTCTCCATCTTGACTGCGTCTTGAACAGGCTGACGACGGGCAGTAAGTGCGTCGTCACTCTTCACCACTTCGGCGTAGCTTCTCTTAGGACGCTCACGCTCGCCGTACCTGTCTCCTGGCTTGCTTGGTTCTGGTTTCGACCGTCTCTCTTTTTCGAAGTGTCGAGCTCTGGAGTCTCTTGCATACTCGAGTTCGTCCCTCTCCTTGCCTGAGCGACGTTCGCTTCCTCCAGTCCTCCACAGTTGCTCCCTGCGACTTGGGGAAGACTTGGCCTCCTCTCGCGCCCTCGCTCTATAGTGCTCTCGACCGTAAACTTCTTCTCTATGCCTTCCGCGGTACTCCCTCTCCTCCTCTCTAGGTCGCTTAGCCATGGGTGCCGCTCCGTAGTGGTCGTCCCTGCCTAGCTTCGGTTGAGAGTGGGAGTGATGAGAGACTGGGTGTCTCAGGATATTATATCTATCCTGGGGTTGGATCGAATTATCCGAAGATCATCTTTTTATAACAGTAGCAAGAGGACGAAAAACTTGAGCGTTCCTTTTATGACTGGGCTCGGCGTAGGCCTATGAATTAGAACGACCTGTTTGGGCTTTTGATGGCCCGTTTCGAAACGCTTGGGCTTTGGGCTTTGGGATTTACAATTCTCCCTTAAAAACAAAAGCCTTTCTTCTTCTTCTTCTTCTTCTTCCTCCATCTCTTTCTCTCTCTCTCTAATGGCGGCCTCCTCTTTCACAAAAACCCATGTAAGCTGCTGCTTCTTCTTTCCCTATCTAAATCACTCTCTCTTTCTCTCTCCTAACCCTTTCTCCCTCTCTCTCTCTCTCTCTCTTCAATTTTGCAGGCCAGCTTTCGCAGCCCTTCACTCTCCATCGCGCGTTGCAGCCGGATCGAATCGCCTCCGTTCTTACAACTCAGCTTCCGGAAATGCCCTCATTTGTCGGCTGGGATGATATCGTCGGCGGCGTCTTCTTGTCGGATACGGACCCGACCCGCTTGCTCCGTTTCATCCGAATTGAAGGTATGTAGAATTGTAGATATAGTTAGTTAGTTAGGGTTTTGGATTGGGGTTGATTGGTTAATCATTGGTATTATGGAGAATGATGTGTACAAATGAAGATGTGAAAACACGTGCAGTATTATGTGTTGCTCTTCGTGTGTAGATGGACTTCCAATTGGAGATTGTAGATGTAAAGATGTAACCTCCGATTCGAGATTGGCATCTTTTGATGGGTAAATAGAACCAATATATCTCCCTCCCTTTTGAAAATAGAAACAACTATATTTGAATGAGTAATGCTGTATACGCACTCCCTTCTAATTACAATGCACCCAATTCATGGTAATTTAAGCATGTGAACATATATAGCAATACTAGGCATATAACTTGAGAATTTGCCATAATGTTCATCTGCTTTTACGGACATTTGGACTATGTTCTTGGGTGTTTAAAAGATTAATACTGTTTAATTTGGAAGGTATGAAGAGTATCATTTCGAACACGAAAAGAACTATTAAAAGGTTTGTATTTGTATACAATGTCTTGAAAATCAATGACATTGCTAGAAGCATGAATAAAATGTGCTGAAAATTAAAAGGTTTGTATTTGTATACAATGTCTTGAAAATCAATGACATTGCTAGAGGCATGAATAAAATGTGCTGAAAATTAAGAATAGAAAGTATAATGGCTATTGGCACTAGTTGTGCACGTGCACATGTGCATAATTAGGAGATGGACTCCTAAAGTGTGTGCTTTCATTTTCTTCTAGGCTTCTAGCCCATCTATAAATTGGGGAGCTAAATTAGATCTCATTTGATTGTATAAACCGATTACTCATTAAAACATTTTCCTATCATTGCTTTATGCTGATACTACCATGTTATTTTCCGGTGTATACGTTATAGGAGAATTACTGCAATTGTTTAAACTTTAAGGTCATCTACCTTATTACTGCTTGCTCTAGATAAATAATTGTTCACCGCACACTCCTCTCTAAATGAATAAGTTCCCATCTTTGTTGTTTGTAGAACAAAATAAAATCAATCTCGATTTCATATTAATTGTTTTCTATTTACTTCACTGTAAACTTTGCATTTTTTTGGAATTTTGAATTGCTTGTTTGATATGGCTGATTTAAAAAATGAATCCTGCTTCGCCAAACCCGAAAAATTTTGTGGCTTAATTTCAAGTGTTGGCATAAGCAACTGAGATTTTGGTTGACCACTTTAGGTCTTATCTGTGCCATAGTAAATTCCCTTACCTACGAACATGCTACTGTGACCGTCGAGGTGCAAACTAATGGTACATCCGCATCTTCGATTGCACCTAAACCTAAACCTACCACGGACATAGATTGTCACTATTTGAACAAATCTTTGAGTGCTTTATTTGAATGAAATATATATATATATATATATATATATATATATATATATATATATATATATATATATATATATATATATATCACTAGTTGAATTTTACCGTGCACCAAGTGCACGTTGCTTGGTGCACATGAATGCTAAAAATTTTATCTATTCTACTTAACAAGTTAGACAAAACACGCTTGAATTTAGCAACATATTCTTCAAACTACAAATTTAACTTGGTCGATCATAATAAGCAAACCATGAATTTCAAAATTTCTCCATAAGACAACAAGCTCGTCGAAATCAGATTTGAAGCAAGCATGAAGAACCCAAGTTTAATCAATTCTAGCATAATTCCAATCAAAACAAAGCACAAATGGATCAAAATTCGTACGATATAAGAGAGAACTATATGCATAATAGTTTCATCTAAAACATAAAGATATAACAACATGTTATATATCGAAGAAGTGTTGTACAGGATATAAGCATATGAACACAACATGTTGGCAATTGACCATGCAATATTGGTTCAAGAAGCAAGACAAGTCGAATAAACTAATATCGACCTTAAATCTTCCCAATGTATCTTTTTGTAGGATTTCCTTGCGAATCCTATATCATTCTCCAGTTGCAAATACAAGTGCTCATAAAGTGTTTGGTAGTAGATTCCAAAGTAGTCGAACAAAGTTACAAAATAAATTGGGAAAAGGCTTCAGAAATAAAGGCCTATTAGAGCATCCCCTGTCATTTTCTAAAATCCCAAAAAAATGGAAATCGATTTAGAAAACATGCTCATAGTCATTTGCTAAATACCCAGATATTAGAATAGGAGTGAACAGTGCATCGCTAAACTTAGGAGCTGCTTTAGCGAAATGCTAAATATAGAAAACGGACGAAGATCATCCGTTTGAGAAATTTATTCGAACGAACGGATGAAGATGGTCCGTCTGACGTTAAATTTGAAAAGAAAAAAATCAGATGAGGGACGGATAAAGGAGGTACGTCTCTCATCTTGTGTAATTGCGGATAAATAAAATTATTTAAATAAGTGGGTGAGAGACGGATGACGTTAATCCGTCACTCAACTCCACTTTTCAATTAATTTGGCATGAAATTGACACATTTACCCCCAACTCATTAATATCCACCCATAGTGAGGGGAGGGCAATACTGTAATTACCTATTGACATTTGAAAAAAAAAAATCAAAACAACCCAGACGGATGAAGTTCATCCGTCTGGTTTGTTTTGATGTTTTTTTATTTTTTTTTTTGGCTCACAATTAAAAAAAAATAATAATAAAAGATCAGATGGATGATCGAGCAGTGTCCAATGAAATACAGAAAAACAAAAAAACACATAAACGGAGGATGAAGCTCCGTCCATTGGTTTTTTAATTTTAAAAATGAGGAAATAGCGTCAGACGGAGGAAGAAGCTCCATCCTATTCATTTGTTTGTGGATTTTTACAAATAACGATAGCAGCGCTCCAATCTCGTTGCTAAATCCTAAAAGCTAAATATAGCAAACTTAGACAAAACGATAGTGGATGCTCTTATGATGCATATACTGGTATGTCATAAGCAAAAAATTGCTAAGGCTGAAACATACTTCTGACTGTCTGCCATAAGATTTTCGGCCAAAACACTTCTTCAAAGAGCTAAAAGGCATCCTATAATTCTTTGAAAATAGTGCTTGTGGACACTCTTACTCAAATTACCCTCACACCTCTTTGACAAAATTATCACAAATTTAAAACACCTTCGAAAGGTGTTCGAGAGCTACCCTAAAGCAAATACCAAACATGGCCTGAGAAAGTCAATCAAACACCTATGCCTGAGAACAAGTAACCCTTAGCATGATTCGAAAAATGTATCCTGATCACCTGGAATCAAGGCAACATATTTAAGACAAATCTCAAAACCATAGTAGCGAGCTTAGATATTTCATATGAAATCAATAATAACTCGTGCAACCTTAGGCTAAAACAGAATAGGCTATATAGTCCTTAACATCAGTTTTTCCTAGTTTTTTCACCTTATACACAACCTTTTAATTTCACATCTTAGACTACATCTTAGAGTACAATTTTTGCAAAGATTTTTGGTAGTAGTCTTATCAAATACATGTAAAACCATAGTGATGTTTTTTGGTGGTCTTCATTCGACAGTGTGGAGGGTTCTCTAATGATACCTAATGGAATTATCACTTTAACAAAAGAAATCTAGATAAAAGAAAAAATCAGCATCAATAACAAAGAATTAGTCACTCGTTTGTAGTGTGTGATCAGAAGGGTTTTTTTTCCTGAATTGAAGAAACAGACGTCAAAAACATGATATCAAATACTAATTACAATGAACTACAGTGCCATAAATACCAATTACAACTAATTTCACATTACGAGAAGAACAATTATTGAAAAGATAAAGAGTTTTTACTAAACTTATAGTGCCACAAATAATTAGCTCCGAGTTTTTTTAATTTAATATTAGATATATGTAAAACCATAATGATGTTTTAGTTGATCCTTGTTCGATTAGTCAAGATGGTTCTCTAATGATACCTAATGGAATTACCATTTTAACAAAAAAAATCTTGACAAAGAAATAAATCAGCATCATTAACGAAGAACTAATCACCTATTGATGGCGATCATTACTTCTCTCTTGATGTTCCATGATCCACCAAAAATGAAGAAGACGAAGAAGAAGAAGAATAAGATTATGGTTATGTGCTTTTATAGGAGAGTAAATTGACAAGAAAACAAGTTGTTAAAATTAGTAAAACAAATCTTTTATTAGTTCAAAATTTTCAATCAATATATAAATGCAAACTTTAAAATTATTTTAAAAGAAACTTATATTTCTTATCACTATCGTGACTCTTACTTCTCATGATACTTTAAATCCATACCCATAACTATATTTAAAATTTACCTACCTTTCTATAAAAATATAAAATGAAAAGATAACTACAGCATGTTCCTTCAGCACAGGTATTTTGGAAAATACACATTAAAACAAGTTAAAGAAATAAGACCCTATGACACCCTGCACAAATTGTTCAACACTGCATCTTGAGAATGTGTATGCAATGATCATCGATTTCCTTTTATCATATAAATTTACAAGAGGAGCATAAATTATTTACAAGGGCCCGATCTATATATTGTGCATCATAGTAAACTTAGCATATTACATAATAATTATAAATTACAAATTTCACCAATCAAATACTTGAACACAGAAGCTGCAAAATAAATTTCAATCAATGATATTTTGCTTTAGACAAGTTTATATTACAAAAATTCTCCTACTAAGAAATCAAACAAAGAGACAAACTCCAAGTCGAAAGAATTCCGCTATATTAACTTGAAATGGTTGATAGCTATGGAAAAGAGACATCCCTTTTAACTGAAACTAAGTTCTTTAGTTCGACTAAATGTTCATCATTTGATATGTGAAGCATACAACGGAGGTTAGCCATCATTGCTTCTTGATCCCAACTTAGGGGGCCAGAAACATATAATGCCATGAGGGTGGTTCTGTAAGCATGCAACTCTAATTCATGAATAGTCTCCAGGTTCTCCCTGCACCTCCCTTACAGGAAGAGAATCTCTTCCAGACCAAGATGTTTCCTCATCATCCGAACAACCATCAACATCACCAGTGTCTACATCTATTGATCTAATTGGACTATTGTTAGCACTACAACTACCAATGAATGAACACACTCTCTGTATCACTGTGTTTAGAACTTAATCTATCGTAACAATCAACATAAGCATTTGTCACTCCCTCCCGTCTATGACATGTCATTTAAGGAAGCATGCATGTATTTTTTACCCAACATTTTTTGTGAGGAGAAACAACATCTACCTTTTTCTCAGTTGTTCGTATATGCTTTCCACCTCCTAAGCATGTTCCGATGAGAGTGTGGGCCTGCATCCTTTTCCTTGTGCCTTCAACAAAATTCTGAGCAAATGTCAAATAACCATCTTCTGCGTAATTAGTGTCCTCTAAGCATTGCTTTGTTTTGGCAGAGAAGAACCTCCATTCTTTTGACAACATTTTCATTGCTCCATCACTACACTTCGCAGAATCCTTATGATAGGAATCTCAGTCGTGTGCAATGCACGTTCACTGAAGATTTATCGAAAGCCTTCGAACTCTATGTACACTACCGGAGATACTCTCTCTACCATCTGATTCCATGTAGCGAAATGGAAGTGGTGCATTCTTCATTGCTCGGAACTTCCCTGCATTGTTCAAGTGATTGTTCTCCAACCTGTTGAACCAACATTTCATCAAAATATACGTAATCAATTTTGGTTTGAACAAGTACCTTTCTTTTTCCTAATTTTGTAAGGACTGTATTTTTTGTTGTAAAATGTTACATGATTTCATTTTATTAAAGAAGAATGAGAATGCTATATTTTTAAGGCTAAATTTAAAAAAAAACTACACTAAGTTTTGGGCCAGTTTACGTTTTTTTTATTTGAAAAAAGGACACAAAATTTCAAAAAACTCCACTGGGTTAGTTAGGGTTAGAGTTGGGTTAGAGTTTAGAAAAACCACTTTCATCTTTTATTTGTGTTTTTAAAAAATCACATTCATCTTTCATTTGTGTTTAAAAAAACATCACTTAACTAAACAGATGTATAAATAAATTCTCCCGAACTAACCCTAACCCTAACCCAGTGGAGTTTTTTGAAATTGTGTCCTTTTTTTATATAAAAAAAACTTAGAGCGGTTTTTTTAAACTGGCCCAAAACTTAGTGTAGTTTTTTAAAAATTTAGCCTATTTTTTTATATAGAAGAGTTGAATTCACAGTCATTTTATTGTATATAGTCTTTCTTTATAGAGGACGATTGTATTAAGTCATTTGATTTGTGATTGTTGATTACTTCTTTTTGTGTTTATAAATTACCTGTAAAAATTGCAATTCCCACGTCAAATAATCTCCGAAGATGCTAGCAAGAAATCGACAAGTCGAAACTCAATAGGGCCCAGGTTGATGTGGGAAGTGCTCTCTATCCATGCAAGCCTGAGAACAAAGTTAAGAACCTGCATTCAAACATTGAAGGCTGAGTACTCATGTGTAATAAAGCTTTGCAACAGAGCTTTTAGGAGATGCTTTGCAATTGAGCTAGTTTTTTGGATGTTTTGTTTAAAGGGGTTGTAAAAAAATTATCTTAAGATTTGGAGAAGATACATGAAGTTGAAGGACTTACAATGAATACATAGTAAGTGGACTTGATCTTGAGAATGAGCTTATCTTTGAGCAATAGATTCTTAGATTTCAGGTTGAAAAGCCCCCAATCCTTGACAAAGTCCCAGTATAGCTAGCACGTAGCCATGGAAGATACAATGATGACAATGGTCAGCCGCATCGGTGTGGAGTCCACTTCATATTTCCATCTTGCTGTAGTTGCTAGCATTGCGGAAATGTACTTCCCAGCATTTGCCAGGTGGATGATGTCATACCCTCTTCGATATATCTTCTAGCACACTTAATTTGGAACAAAAAATATAGAGTCTGCATCATTAAGTACAAGACATTGAATGATGTTCAGTAATTCTAAAATATGCATAAGGAGAACATGCACATGTATTTAATAGCACTGATGAGATAAATAACAAAATTAACAGAAGTTACGATACAATTTCATATTTTTGTTTGAATGAAAACAGCTTATGTTCAAAGTGTAATGTACGCTTACAATTCAGAGTAAATACGCGCAGATTAATCTAAGCATTATATACCTGCATGACAAGACAGTAGTAGGTAAGGAATGAAATAACATAAGCCAAGAGCTTGAATTTTTGGTTCCGAGTGCAAGGCTCAAATGGGTATGATTTCAACCTGCAGCTTGCGAAGAAATATCATGATGTGAACTCCAAGTGCCCCAATAATGGACTCTACACAAGGAACAACTATAATCAGGATGAAGATAATTACAAAAGAAGAATTTTAATATATGCAAACATGCAAGTCTTAGTACATATTTGAAAATTAGCAACTATCCGTGCACTTCTCCTTTTTAAAGGGATCACATCGGAATCATTGGAGTATCTTACGAAAGTCTAATACACTTTGCACTCAATCATATGCATATATAACAAAGTTATGAATCCCTTTGTCATCGGAATCAACGTTTTGTTTTTCTTACAACAATTGTTTACTGCATGTTCTAGATCTTTGATGCTTGAAGGTTTTTAAGGTATTAATAGTGAGACACTGAGACTAAATTTTGAAGTTAAAAAGAAGAAAGTAACTACCGAAAACTCTTTCCGTTAGAGAAGTTAAATTTAGGAAGTAACCTGGTTGATCATTGACAGCTTTCCATGCTTTGACAATTCCTTTACCTGTAAATATTAACCTTTACACTGGAATACTGTAAGAAAGATTGAAATTTATTCCAAGATGCTCATATATTATTCTCAACACATTCATGAAAATATTATAACTGGTAAGATATCATGTAAATATACTTTTTTTCTCGTCAACTAATAGGATTCATATTGGATAAAAAGCTGATCTACAGCCAGTACAGTGGTGGCAGTGTGGGCTTTACCTCTCCAGTGATAATAGAGTAAATTGTAAGCATATGGTATAAAAATTATACATTTCTGGAAAATCAAAACAAAGGAAATGTTATTCATTCAGTTTGATAAAGATTCAGTAACCCATTTTGAATGTCAAAAAAACATTTTCATCTTTCCTGTCCCAGGTATAGTCTGATTTGGTTTTTGCTCCAAACATATTATTGTGTTAAATAATACAAGATCAATCTGGAAAGAGGCCAAACAGATGGTTAATCTTAACCATATTAGAGGCTAATCTAGTACATATCCCTGGATCTTATGCTATGTGAAAGAGGGGAAAAAATCCTTCTATTGGATGATTATAACGCGAACTAACCTATTCAATCAGAACCATTCTTCTAGAGATCTATCACATGAGAACATATATAATAGTATCACATTCACAACGAAAAGGAAGAACTAAACTAATAAGAAGAGTATCACAGTTCTTAACAGATTAGCAAGCCTATCTTCTACCCAAAAAAATCACGAGGAAGAGATTCTTTAGGTAAATGGAAGGACTTGGAATATATCGATTTAATAATTTAAAAAACACAACATCTTACAATGTCATTTCCAATATATATACAGAATACTTCATCTATTGACTGTAACATATGTTTTCTTATCTCCAATGCTTAATAGACATGCTTACTGCCAAGTAATTACTTAAAGAATATGATAGAGAATGCATTGCAGTAGAGCACAAGCAGAAGCAGAAAAAAACTTTAAACACTTATAAACATACCGGTTAATTGGCTAAAATAGGTAGATGATGTTGATTATAAGGATGCAAAATACAATGATATTGATTACCTCATACTGCGCCCTTTCTATACTGGTTACTCTTTCCTAATATCATCGTATACTGGGTACTCTTTCTATATTCAAGTGCTTACTGCACTCCTATCATGGATTTTAAGGATGCAAACAAGTGTTTTTTTAATCCATCATCAATAAGCTATATGTACTTAATTGTTTCTCCAAGTTATCAATTACTACCAGCTTTCCTAATAGTTCCATTTTTCTATAATCAATGTTTAGATTTTCAAATATGACTTCAATCATCTTATGAATTTACAGGAGGAAAATAACCAACAATCAAAAAATACAAAATTGAACTCGGGCATTCAATTCTTTTATTATAAAACACAATTACAATTAGAGTTTTGGATTGGGGTTTTAGAGAGGACCTTACGATCATAGTAACAATTATCTTCTATGACAGTGATATAGATAAAAAAAAATACATTTTTCAGTAACAAAAGTTAGAATACAAAACACAGGGCCAATATTAAAATAAAACGAAATCTGTCTTAGTACATAAAGCAAAGAGCCTACAGTAAGTTTTGGCTATAGGATATAATCCAAATAAGAGTTGAATAATAACAAATTTATCTATCAAATAAAACTTAGAACAAAAAAAACTCGTCGTTTTTTAATGAGAGTCGAGATGGGCTGACGTGGCGAGGAAGAAGGTGGCGATGGCTGATGTGTCAAAGAGGGAAGGACGCTGAGAGCGGCTGTACTGCGGTGATGAGAGGGCTATTCCGAGGGGATGGAAGGATGGCGCAAACGGCGGCGGCGCGGAGGGACAAGATAAGGGTTAGCGTTGGGGGAATCGGAGGGATTGGGGTTTCGAGGAAAGACGTCGGAATTGGGAGTGGAGTTGGGGTTAGGGTTTGGGTGTTAAGAGAGATTGTAGCTGTAAATGGTTTGGGTTTTGAGAAAGATTGAAAATTTCGATCTAGAAGGAGACGTACGGGGACTGGGGGGGTTTTATTTATTATTATTTATATTTATTTGTAAATATAAACACTAAATAAACAATCACAGATTAATAATAGCCTTTGATCAGTTTGATCACCAAAATGGACGAAGGGTTGAGATTGGCTCTGGACAGATTTTTTTTTTCTTATTCTTGCTTTTATAATAGAAATAGATATATATATATATATATATATATATATATATATATATATATATATATATATATATATATAGGAAAATCTTCCATTGTGCACCACCCCTTCGTGTGCACTCGTGTGCACTCGGCCTTCCCGCCTTCGTATCGACGATCCGAACCGTTCACATTGATCTACACATCTAAATTAGTCCAAATATGTAAAATCAAATCATTTGAAATTTATTTGCTTATCCATCACGTGACTATAAAAACAATGATTTTCAGCCATACAATTTTGTAACACTTCAATGGATAGGAAAATGAATTTCAAATGATTTGATTTTAACTATTTAGACTAATTTAGATGTGTAGATCAATGTGAACGGTTCAGATCGTCGATACGAAGGCGGAAAGGCCGAGTGCACACGCCGTGTACACCATGGGTGGTGCACAACAGAAGACTTATATATATATATATATATATATATATATATATATATATATATATATATATATATTGTGCTTTATCTAAATGAATATTGCCACACAAGTTTAGTGATACATCCATTAATGCTTTATAATGGTAGATGATAAACTAGTGACTAATTGTATCCTGTTGGAAATCTTAATTTTGATAAAGATCAACATCATTATCAATGACTAGACCTGGCAAATGGCCGGGGTCGAGTACCTGTGAATTTTGATTTTTATATAGTTAATTTCTAAATAAAGAAAAACAAAAAAGTTATAGTGCGTTTGGTTTGTTGTTTTGAAAACAGTTTTCTGAAAATAGTTTTCTGAAAACAGTTTTACAGAAAAAGAGTGTAAAAGCTGTTTGGTAATATTTTTTTCTAAAACTGTTTTCTGAAAACAGTTTTCTGAAATAGAGTGGAAAAGCTGTTTGGTAATATTTTTCGTCCAGCTGCCTCTCACGTGTCGCGCTCCTTTTTATTTCAGAAGTCACTTGCCACCGAACCTAAAATGAGAGAAAAACTCGTCTCAAAATTCGTGCTCAAACAGATGTGCAGCTCAAATACAATAAAAAGAGAAAATTTTGCCGTACCACCCCACTTTTTGAAATATTTAGCGCTCTGCCCTACTTTCCAAAACAATTAGCGATATGTCCTTGTTTAGGACACGTCAGCAAGAAACGTTATTGGGAAAAACGGCATAGGTTATTTCGATGCCGTTCTTCCCAATAACGGCATCTATTTGAAAAAAAAGTGTCATACCGTTATTTGGAATAACGGCATAGGTTGTTTTGTTTTTCGACAGCTTATAGTCTCCACTTAGAGAAAAAATTGCAAGTGTGAAAACCTTATAACAGATGCTGTTATTTCAAATAACGGCATTCTCAATACTGATGCCGTTATTTGGAATAACGGCATCAGTTATAATTTTTTTTATATAAAAAAGTAACTTATTATTCATCCTCTCTAACGAATAAGTTAAAAAAAAAATTATAACTGATGCCGTTATTCCAAATAACGGCATCAGTTATAATTTTTTTTAAAAACTTTTTATTCACTCTCTGTTTCCAAACAGCAGCAAGAGTTCATATTTATATATAACTGATGTCGTTATCTCCGATAACGGTATCAGTCATTCGAATGCCGTTATTCAGGATAACGGCATTATTTATAAGTTTTTTTCACACTTAGAACTTTTAAAGTTAGAAGATTCACACATGTAAGAGAAATATACTGATGCCGTTATTTCAAATAATGGTATGAAAAAAAAGTAAAATAGATGCCGTAATTGGAAATAACGGCACGTAAATAACCTATGCCGTTATTTCCAATAACGGTTTATGCTGACGTGTTCTAAACAGGGGCAGATCGCTAATTGTTTTGGGAAGTGGGGCAGAGCGCTAAATATTTTCAAAAAGTGGGGCAGTGGGGCAAAATTTTCATAAAAAGAAGGGAGAGTGGTCGACGGTCCGGGTTCGGACCCGCTAAGGACCCAAACTCGAAAACCCACCCAACTTCTTCCCTGTGCTTTGGCACCAAAAATACCCAGCGAAAAACTCCACCATCAGCCTCCTTCCACCTTCCTCGTCGCGAGCATCGGCCCATCTCCCATCCGCCGAACTCCTTTGACGCCGAGCTCTCCTACAAGAGAGTTCCTTCAACTCCAAACTTCGTTGAGCTCGAGTTCTATAATGCCGAACCACCATGGCCGAGCTCCGCCACTTCTCCGAGCTCCTCTCACCTCGAAGAGATCCTTCAACTGCGAGCTCACCCCCACCATCTCTGAGCTCCGAACCCCCTTTCGTCGAGCTCCCCAACACTGAAGAGCTCCATTGAGCTCCCTACTTCGTCAACCTTCGCCGAGCTCAAACCCAATACTGCACTTCTCCAAGCTATCCCACCTCCAACGAACGTCGAGCTCGACCGCTCGCCGAGGCCACCGTCCAAGCTCATCCTTCCTCACCAAGTGTCTCCGATGCCGAGCACCTCTCGACTGAGCTTCGAATTCTTCGAGCTCGAATAACGAGTTCTCCTCCGCTGCCGTCGAGCTCTCCCATAGTCGAGCTCCACTCCTCGCCTTCGCCGAAACTTCACTGTTTCGAGCTCTCCATCGTCATCATCAAGCTCCACCATGGTCGAGCTCCTTCGACTCCCAGTCTCCTTCATAAACTCATCTTCGGAGCTCTCTCCACTCGTCGACCTCTGTCGCCGCAGAGCTCCACCACTTCGACTAGTTTTGAGCTCCCCTTCTTTCCTCCGCCGTCGCCGCTTCTTCCAAATCATCCTCGTAGAACTTGAGGCCACCTCCACCGAGCTCTTTGCGTCGAGCGCCACACCTCTACTGTCGCTGAACCCAACTCCAAGCCCCGCCTCTCTCGTCGTCGAGCTCTTCTCATTCGTCGCGGAGCTCATCGCCAGACGAGGTCGGAGAGGGGGCGTGGTCGGGGGCGAGGCAGGAGTCGAGAACGAAGTAAGGGGTGAGGTCAAAGTGGAACGGGAAGGTGTGAGACGTAGAAGAAGGCAGAAGAAGGTGCCTCGTGAAGAGAGAGAAGAGAGAAGGAAAAAAGGGAGTTTGGGTTTTGTGAATTTTTTTTTTTCACAAAATAACCAAACCAAACAACATTTGGGTTTTTAGAAAAAGAAAAAAAAACTTTAAACCAAACACACTCTTAACATTCTTTTATAATCTAAACACTGAGGGAAAAAGAACAATAAATTAGTACTACAAGTTGAATCAAAAGACAGAGAATAAAAGATCTCTCTGTATTAAAATATTAAGCCATGACAAAGTTCATACATAAGATAATTACTAATCAACTAGGGGTGGGCATCGGTCGGTATCCGACCTAATATGGATCATCCACTACCGATCCAATGAAGATCGGTTTTTAAATTTTTTCATCCACAACCAATCCGAACCTTTTTTGGATCGGTTTTCATCCAAGCCGATTAAGCTCGGTTTGGATTGGTTCGGATTGGTCGGTTTGGGGAAAAATACTGACCTAGCCAGAAATATGAGGAAATGTAGATTTTTCACAATACAGTTCCCAGTACAGTAGTAGGGGTGGTAGTAGTTCAAATAGATAGACAAACAATTCTACTAAACAAACAATTTTCCAAAAAGATGAACTCTGCCTTTTGCACTTGGCTAGGGCTATGGATAAGAGGCACAAGTAGAATCTACCTTTAGACAAGATGAGGTTCTAAAATGGTCCAAAGCAAAGCATCTAATAAAAGTGTACACAATACATGCCTGCAGATGCCTTCAAGTTCAAGATAGCAAACATGTGAGCATAATTGATTGATTCTATTAGACAAGACTCCTGATAAGTAAAAGCAAAAAATGCCAAGTGAATCCAAGCTGCAAAAAATTTTGCTCAATCACCGGAGATGCAATGGGAGAAGGAAACAAAGCTAACTTTGATATCATCCATCTGGTAATTAACTAATTATCAAAGTTGAGGAAGCCTTAGTAAAACCAGACATTCATCAGATGTAACTGATCAAAATATAATCTGATCCGATCCATTTTGTTGATTCATATTTAATCCATACAGGAAGTTCATTCAAGTAAACCTCATTCACAACAAAAACAATTGGGAACAACTGTAAATCACAAAACACCACAAGGTTTTGATACATTTGTCTAAACAAGAAATATCAGTCATACACAATACTTATGCATTAACTTCTTCGAAAAAGAATGAATCAATATCTGCAGAAGCCGTCACACTGGACATACAAACAACATATTCTTCGATGCAGAATATCCTTTGCTCTCCTTTCTTGTCTCAATCCACGTTGGGCAGAAAGAATAAAAAGTACTTCTTGAAGCTTTGTTGCATTCACATTCTATGTGAGTCCAACTCAGAACTTAAACAACATCTACTCTTTACTTTAGAAACCAAACATCAAATCCATGACTTTTGATAGAACTGATTTTTCTGGGGAAGTAATAGCTCCAGTTGAACGAGGGCCACCATCTCTGATTATGATTCTAGCATTCGGTTGGTAGCTTGGACGAGGAGGGACAGCACTTGATCTCCCTGGTGCGAACTGTGGAGGTAAGGAAGTCATGAAACCTCCGTGGGTGTTGTTGAGCTTCTCATTCAAGTACTGGCGTTGCACTGGATCCACAGGCTTCACTCCAACTATGAGAACACTGTTTAGCTGCATACCGTTCTTTCCTAAAGCTTTCTGTGCATCATATCGGTTCTATACCGTAGTGAAGGGGAGAAATAACAATTAGTACACGTGATAAAGTCAATCACTGTTATTGATCATTACCTTGTTGGTCGAAAGACTCGAAACTGGAGGAGGACGACGAAGGGGGTGTTGTTGGTCGGAATTGGAGGTGAGACGAAAGGATTGCTGACTGTGTTGTTGAATTGTTGGTCAGAACTCAGAAATGGAGGAGTGGAGGACACAGGATGAAGACATTGAAAAGGAAGAAGGAGAAGACCTTTGGAACTATGGGGTTGCCTGCCTATTGCCTTCAGAACTATGAAGGATAAGACTCTTATAATCTTTTTCTTTTGAGACTATTGGGTTGCCTGCCTCATTGGAACTATGAACTGAACTTTAAGTCTATTTAATGAGACTAGTGGTATGTTCAAGAAAGCCTGGTTTATATATTCAAAAATTTAAATGAGAACTATATTTATTATTTTTAATGGATTAATGTATAAAGAATGGTCGGTTCGGTTCTGTCGGTTAATTGAAAGCCCAATCCAACAACCGAACCGATCCAACTGGTTATTGAAGATAAAGAACCGAATCAACCCAATTGCCCAATTGGATAGGTTAAAAACCGATCGGTTCGGATTGGATTGGTTCGGATTGGTCGGTTCGGATAATAGTTGTCCACCCCTATAATCAACAACATTTTGATTATTATTCTTCAAACATCTATCAACATATTTTTTCAAATGAGAGTCTCATTAGTACCAACCATAATCTTCTTTCCACAAATTTTACATTTGAGCAGTTTTCTTCTTGTTTTGATCTGTGTGCTTCTCATAATGTTGTCAAATAGAATGAGAAGAAATTTGAGAACCCAACATTAGGTTTGACTGCACAAAATAGACAAATAAAAAAAAATCAAGAGGAGAGAGAGAGAGAGAGAGAGAGAGAGAGAGAGAGAGAGAAAGAGAGATACATGAGAGAGGGAGATTTACCTTTGAATTCCTATATCTTGATGGAGATAGAGAAGAAAAATTGTGGCTCCCAAATGTAAAGGAAACCCTAGATCTAATTTGTTTTGAGAGAGACGAGGAAATGGTTTGGGTTATCTACATATTAGTTAATAAGTATCGGGTTTGGGTTGATGTGTGTAGTGGAGAAGTGGGTCATATGTGTGGGTTTTTGTGTATATTTAATTTAATTTAATTTATTTAAATACATAGGTTCCCGCTGGTATAAATGACCTGGCCACCAAATTCACGAGACGGGTTGAAAAGTAATCGTTCTTTTTTCCCCAACTTTTTCCTCACTCGTACCCGGCCCATTTGGGCACACCCACGGGTACCCACGGGCACGGGTATTGTTTTACCAGTTCTATCAATGATCCTCGGTCCTGAGTTCTACATATGCACTTCCTTTAACTTCTACCTCACAAACCCTTCTCGTCATCCATGGCCCAACCTAATGCTTTGTCCTCCTCCACCATGCTAGTCATTCCCTTCTCACCCTACTCCACCATACCACCAATCCTTTGGTCCGCCTCCTCGCCTACATCATCCTTCCTTTACTCCCTTGTACCATACTTTCACTCACTTCCTTCTCTTCGAGCCTTCTTCTTCGGCTCATTTCCTTTTCCTCCATCCCCAACAAGCTTTGCTCTTATTATTACTTTCCTCATCATCATCACCACGATCTTGTCATCATTATGCTAGTCAATACGCATTTGTAGGCTTCTTCAGACTAGCATTGATTTTTTTTTTTTTTTGTTACTGGTATAAGTAAATGAAGCCAAGGGCAACACCACAACAATTGAAGTTATTGGTAGAGCTGAGGGCAATGCTACAGTAGGTGGAGCTAAGCATGGGTCTGTGACAGCTAAAAATCCTCGACTTCCCAACCCCTTTACTCCCCCCTATTCCCTAGTCTTCCAATTCTCTGAATTTCTAAAATTGCCATAACTGCTGTTGAGGGAACCCGCTTCCTCGAGTACCCGTATTGACCAACGCATTGACGTGGACGAGAACAATGACTTCTTCCACTTCTACACATTTGTTTCTTGGTGCTAGTTTGGTTCTTTCTCGAAACATTCAATTGGCTTTGCAACTCTTTAGAGGGTGGATTACCCAGAACATTGGGTAGGTGGATATGGGGATAGTTGGATTTGGAGAAGGGTCGAAAGTGATTAAGGAGGAAGGGAAGGGAAGAAGGTTGATGGTGATGGTGATGGTGGTGGCGGCAACGGCTACGGTGAGGGTCGGTGCGGAGGATGCAACCCAACATTTGGTGGTCAGTAGCAATAGCAAACAACCTAATACTAATGTCGCCATATCAACAACATAAACTAGAATCAAAAAGAAAGAAAGAAAGAAAGAAAGAAGGAGGAAGAAGGATGACTCTTTGCTATTTATAGACCAAAAACAAGAAGAATGAATGAGGAAGTAGGGTTATCTCTCTCACACCCACTCCCTCTCTATTTCTGTACATACACACCCACCGACCTCCATTTTGGAACAATTTAGATTTTAGACTATCTTATCCCACCCAATAACAACAGATGTTCTTAGGTTTCCTAGCTCTCTCTTTCTATATCGCACTCTAATACATTCCTAGGACACACACCACACCACTCCTGTGTTGGCACTGCCCTGCCACTGCCAACTTCCACTACTTTTCACTTTTGATAGTATGCTCGCTAGGATCAATTTACATATCCTCCTCCTAATAAACACATCGAACAAATATAAAAGATTTTAGACTATCCTATCCCACCGAATAACAACAAATGTTTTTCGGTTTCCTATCCTCCTCTCTTTCTATATCACACTCAACATATTCCTAGGGCACACCACACCACTCTTGTGCGGCCACTGTCACTGTCAATTTCCTCTACTTTTACCTTTTGATAGCATTCTCACTAGGATCAATTTACATATCCTCTTCCCACTAATAAACACACCTAACAAATATAAAAGAATTAATAAAAACCCTATACTATAATATACCTCATTCAATATTTTCCGACTTATCTTCTCTTTTGCACTTCTACCCTCTACCACTCTTTCTTCAATTCTTAGATTTTGTCCCCTTCTACCTCTACATTTAGCTATATATAGCAAGCTAGTTTGTTTTTTTAAAAAAATTTTTTCTTTAATTTGGGAGGAGTATTTATGATATGCTCTAGGTATATATGTATGCAAGAATACAAACTATACATGTGATACCTCCAAATGATTGTAGAGGACCGAAATCCAAATGTATTTGGAGCCATCACATGTATTATCACATGTATAGCTTGTATTCATGCAGACATGCATACATATACATAGAGCATACTATATATACTCCTCTAAATTAAAGAAAAAAAGAAAAAGAAATAAACTAGCTAGCTAAGATAGCTATAGGTAAAGGTAGAGGGGGGACAAAATGTGAGAATTGAAAAGAGTGGTAGAGAGTAGTTGGGAGCATAAAGTGCAGAAGAGAAGAAGTAGATAGGAGAATAATGAGTGAGGTATAAGATAGTAGAGGGTTTATATTAGGCTAAATTTCACTAAACCCACCCCAGTTTTGGCCCATTATCGACAAACCCACCTTTTTTTGTCATCAATAAACCCCTCTATTACTCCCCAGTAATTACTTCCACCACCTTCTGTCCTTTTTTGGTATCACGTGATGTCACATGGGTGTAATTTTATATTTTTATCCCTAAAATACCCTTGCCCCCTCCTAATGACTATTTAAACAACGGGTTAGTGCTAAGTTAATTTAAAGGTTTTCATTTATAAGGGTTGAGCAAGATTGGGATTTTAGCCTTTTAATTGCTTACACATTATTAATTCGGGTGGATGGGCCCCACAACACAAATATGTAATAACCTAGGATTATAACAGGGGTATTCTGGACAATTCACTCAAAAACTAATGGAAAAGTAACTCCATATATGGGTTTTTCCAAAACTAAAAAAGAGGTGGGTTATCAATGACCAAAAAAGAAAATATGGGTTTGTTGATAACTAGCCAAAACTTGGGTTGGTTTAATGAAATTTAACCTTTATATTAAGTTTTTTATATTTGTCAGGTGTGTATATTGGTGGGAGAAGGATATTGTAAACTAATCCTAGATAAATTTTTATCTAAAAGTAGTGGAAGTTGGCAGTGACAACACAGCTGGGGGTGGTGTGGTGTCGAACATGAGTGTATTAGAGAAAGAGAAAGATAGGAAACCCTAAAAGGATTTGTTGTTGTAGGGTGAGATAAGATAGTGTAATTGGTTTATAGTGGTTCAACAAACCCAAAGATAAAGGAGGTCCGTGTATACGTACAAATGAGAGAGGGAGTGTGAGACAAAAACCCTAATTCCTAATTCGTTCTTGTTTTTGGTCTATAAATTGCAAAAAGAGCAAAAGGGTCGTTCATCTTCTTTCTTTCTTTCTTTCTTTCTTTTTTTTGCTAGTTTAAGTTGTTGTTATAACGGTAATAGGTATTAGGTTGTTTGCTGCTATTGCTCGCTGCCAAATGGGCTCCATTCGCTGCCCCCTCATCCTCAGCATTTGACCGTAGCCGCCACCACCACCACCATCACCATCACCATCAGCCCTTTTCCCTTCCTCAATCCCTTTTGGCCCTTCTCCAAATCCTACTGGCATCGTCTCCAAGGGCTATCTAGTTGCCCACGAAGGTGGGTTTTTGACCCCCCATGTTGTTGGCCATCACGTTGATGAGAAAGCCAAGGGTAATACTGTGAAGAAGGTGATCAACAAGGTGAAAATGGTTCTATATGAGTTACGAAGAAGCACGTGGAGGATGGGGGAGGAAGAATAAGAAGAACATGATTGCCATGAGGAGGGAGAAGGAGGGCAAGGAAGATGAATAATGTGTGGAAGGCGGACAAAAAGTCCTCTCATAGGTGCTATTTTGACGACCCTGACATTTGTCCCATTTTAAAATTAGTAATACTTATTTTCCCCATAATTTACAAATTGAATTATTATTAAATTTATTGTTTTTCAAAAATTTAACTCTTGAAACGATGATCTAACATTCGTTCTATTATATATTGGGAACGGCTGGAGATCCTCTTAGGTGTCTAGCATTTGTAACATCCTAGATGAAATTCTCATTGCAATATCATTTTTTTAATAATATGTACAAGGCAACTATTGAGTCAGCTTCTGGAAAGCTGTCTCAACAAGTGTCTTGACGACTAAATGTGGTCTCAATTGCTTGTGCAGTTGACTGACCTTCATGTTTGTCTCAATTGATGCAACAATTGAAAGAACTGTATAAATATCGTCACAGTTGTACAAGCGCTGAATACAGTTTGTTCACTCAGTTGCATTGGATATAACTAGCGGGACAACTTTAAAATTTGTTGAAGTTGTCGGGGCTATTGTGAGTTGTGACAGCTTTGAAAAATGCCGTCTCAATAGCCTATGTTTCTAGTAGTGTTCGAGTACAAATTTACTTGAGATTTTCTTGAATCGCTCACAAAAATTTACTCAAAACCTATAATATAAGTCTAGGCATTATAAGCCTCTGCATTTTGTAAGAAATTGTAGTGATTGCATTAGGCCTCTAACTTCTCTACACAATCACAAAAGAAGTTCGAAAAGTTGCACTTCACCTTAAGGCTTTGTTTGACATTGCTTTTGGGTAGTGCTTTTGGATCTGCGCAAGCTCCTTTATACTCAAATTAGGTGCTTGGTAAATTTAATTTAATTTGTGTTTAATTAAAAATACTTATTCTAAAACTACTATTTTTAGCATTTTTCTCAAAGCACCTAAAGTTCATTTAGTTTTTCAAAACGTCCTCTTACTCGGAAAATTTTAAAGTTTAATATAATTCTTTCTAACAGTACTTTTGGTATCATAACTTTTCAACTAAAGCACTTTTTATTCACAGCAATACCAAACATAGCCTAAGGCTCTGTTTTGCATCTAAGCAGTTAAAATCTAATTAATTGACCGATTAATCGCTAATCGGAGGCTAAACGATTATTTTTTTGGCGATTTTCAATATTTCAATAGTTAGCGATTTAATCGGGTATAATCGACCGATTAGTGGTTAACCGATCGATTTTAAGTGGCCGATTAATCGATTAAATTTTCTCCTTTAATTTTCATGTGCGTTTGCATTATTTGGGCCCAATCCGGCCCAAACTCAAATCTAAACCCTTTTTGGTCCTCGCGCAAACCCAAACCCGACCCGCCGCCACTCTGTTCATCTTCCTCTCGCAAACTCAAACTCAAACCGATTCTCTTCTTCCTCACGCAGACTCAAACCCGACCAGTCGTTGCTGCCCCTACGTCGTCAAAAACTTGACCTGACCTGCATCTATTGCACCTCTTCTTGCTGCTCGTGCTGCACCTTCCCGATTGTTTTTGTTTGCTGGAACCTACCAGCAAACCCAATCCGACCCAATCCGACCCGATCCGACCCATATCCAGAATCCTATTTCAGCTCAAATCAGGTACTCTATTCTTTTTCTCTATAACTATATATTCCTATTTTTGATAATCTCATAATAGTTTTATGTTAGGATTTAGGGTTGCTACATAATGAGGCTATATATATATATATATATATATATATATATATATATATATATATATATAAGAAATGCTCCATTGAAACAATGGGTTCATATTTAAAAACCACTTAGCCCGTTGTTTCAAATGATGGGTTAAGTGGTTTTAACGCGTTTGACGCTACAATAGTGTTTGCAATGGAGCATCCCTCTCTCTCTACACACACACACACACACACACACACACACAATAGTGTTTACAATGGAGCATCTCTCTCTCTCTCTATATATATATATACACACACACACAATAGTGTTTACAATGGAGCATCTCTCTCTCTATATATATAGAGCTATCTTCCATTGCAAACGCAAATGTTGTGCAAACACGTGCCAATGACGAGTTAAGTGGTTTGCACGTTTGCAAACTCTACAGTAGCGTTTGCAATGGAAGAAGGCTCATATATATATATATATATATATATATATATATATATATATAGGGTAAAAGGGATATGAGCAACTTGCTCATTTAGTAAATGAGCAATTGATGATGTGTCATGCATGTGATATATTGGACAACTAACCACTTTAGAATTTTCCAATCACATGCATGCCACCTTATCAATTGCTCATTTACTAAATGAGCAAGTTGCTCATACCCCTTTTTCCCCTATATATATAGGGCTATCTTCCATTTCCAACGCAAATGTCGTGCACACCCGTGCACACCACTTAAGGCAAAACACATAACCCGTCATCACCAATGACGGGTTATGTGTTTTGCCTTAACCCGTCATTGGGGATGACGAGTTGAGTGGTGTGCACGTTCGGAACTGCTACAGTAGCGTTTGCAACGGAAGAAGCCTCATATATATATATATATACACAATAGTGTTTGCAATGATATATATATATATATCTATACTAGTTGAAATTTACCGTGCACCAAGTGCACGTAGCTTGGTGGGAAGTGCCAGTTAATATGGTTGTAAATCGGACCGGATGGGATCGGATAGCCATATGTTCAAGCTCGGACCGAAATTCTACTCGGACAGGCTTATGTCCGGTTAGGTCCAGGACGGACAAAATTTTTATAGTCCGGACTCGGTTCGGTAAAGCATCAAACCGAAATAATACTCGGACAGATTTATGTCTGGCTCAAGCTCGGTAAAACATCAGACCTAATAATTTGTTCATGTTCGGTTTGTATAACAGTTTGGACGGTCCGCGGTCGGGCCATTTCTCGAGCTGGACTCAGATGGACGACAGGCCGTCTTGTTCAATTTACACTCCTACCAGTTAAATATTTTACCAATGTTTTATATTGTTGAGAAAATCAGTCATAGAAAAAATCTCATTTAGAACTCAAATGAATATATAGTATGATCACTATATATTAATTATGTACCCAAAATATTTAAAATTTTAATACTAAAGACTCTAAACATTATATCAAATCTTAAGTAATACAAAATAACATGTAAATAATTGTATCATCTAAAACATAAAAAATATAAGAAAAGATATTATAAAAAGAAGTACAAATTAGTAAATTATAAACTCATAACATCGTATTTTTCATAAGATCAATCATCATTTTCAATTTTAACTTTCTTGAACTTAAAATTGCTCGTAGCTTCTGGTTCATCTTTTTAAATTTTGCATCAAGTCAATGTTCTTGTAGTTGTTCTTCTATACGTGACATTTTGTGATTTGATTAAAAAAGAGACAAATCTAAAATACTTGCTTGATAGCCTTCTTGGGAAGCTCTCATGCCAACTGTTAGTACTCTATGGTGAATTAGACCCCTGATGACTTGTAAATTCCTTAAATATTTCTACCAATTAAATATTTTAAAAGTGTTATATCTTGTAAAGACAAACAATCACATAAGCAATCAATACAATTATGAATAATATAAGTTCTTTAAATACAAAATGAGATGCAGTATAAAACTTTTATACAACAGCATGCTCTCATGATTCGCAGTTTAAAAACTTTGGAGACTTTCTCATTTGATTTAAAATAGTTAGGAATTTTTTGCTACACAATGTGAAGCATAAAACTTGCTCATTCAAAATGAACAACTCAAACTGCCCCTAATGAATCGTTGATTATAATGTACAAACCTCATACATAATTACATACTCATCATCCTACACCATATTCACTATTCTTGTATCGGGGGAACTAGGCAGTCAAAATCGGCGATTGATCGCCGATTAATCGGTGATCGGAAGTTGGCCGATTATTTTTATAGCGATAATTGCGAAATTGGCTTCCAGTGATAATATCGCTATTATCGGCCGATATTTATACTAATCGGCCGATATGCAAATAGTCCGATAAGCCGATTAATCGTTTTGTTTTAAAATGGGTATAATTTACCATAAACCCGACCCGTTCCAATCATACCCGCAACTCCCTCTCTTCAATCGATCTCTCCCCTTCCCACTCCAGTTCAATCCTTCTAACCTAATTCCCAAAATCGAAAACAGCTGCGCCCTTCTCCCTCCACCTCGACAGCGCCTCTCTTTCTTCTCTTTCTTCGAAAGCTTCGTCAGCGCCTCTTTCTCTTCTCTCTCCTCCAAATTGTCGACATCGCCTCCTCTCTTCTCTCTCCTCCAAATCGATCGACAACGCCTCCTCTCTTCTCGGCAGCTTCTTTCTCTCTCTCTCCCCTCCAGTTCGGCACCGACAGCACCGTTCGACAGCGACAGGGACAGCGGCAAGCAACTCAACTTCTGTGTTTGATTTTTTTTATAAAAATTTTGCTGTTGTTGTTATTGATTTTTTTGTTGTTGATGTTCTTGATAATTTGATGCTTTTGCTGTTGCTGTTCTTGATGCATTTACCATTCTTTTACTGTTCTTGATGAATTTTTTCCATTGTTGATGAATTTGCTGTTCTTGATGAATTTCACTTGTTGGATGCTTGAACAACAACAAACTTCAAGCATCCAGCATCTGTCATCCAGCATCTGTTGTGCATTTTGATTAAATGAGTTTTCCATCTGGTACATTTTGCTAAACTCAGATCATATTTCGTAATAATTAAGTCATACAAGTATACAACACATTGTAGTTTTACAAAAATAATAACTTATACCTCCCAAACTATATTGTATTTTTACAAAAAATCACATTTCTGTCATTGCAAATCTTCCCACTATCAAAATATTGGTTTGTGACAACTGCAAATCTTCTCATTCCAGTTTTTTTTCAATTACCTGCATTAAGACAAAATATACATTTTATTAACAAAGTCAAATAGATACTAAATACACGATAATTTAAATTTAAGATCTTCTTAATCATATATACTAGAGATAATAAATTATTTTTTCCCATATATATATATATATATATATATATATATATATATATATATATATATATATATATACACACACGATTTTTTCCGATTTTATCCCCGATTTTTTCCCGATTACCCGATTAGTCACTAATCGCTCCTAGACCGATTAGTTCTGAAAACTGATTTTAACTGCCTAGCGGGGGAATAAATACACATAGATGTAGGCGCACTATTAGGAAAAATTTCCCTTATCCATGGTGTCCACTTGTTTAACTTTAAACTCCTTGTAGAATTCAGGTTGGTTTGGAAGAATATAGAACACTATAGAATGCAAAAGAATGATCTATATAAAGAATGTATAAAAATTATAAGAAAAATCAATCCATGTTCCCCTCAACTTAGATATTAAAAAGATAATAACATTACTATCAATAACAAAGATAAAATTTCCCCTCCGAATCTTTACCTGAAAATTTGTACACGTTCAATGGTAAAACATAACCATCAATAAAAAATGATACTAACAAATTTCTAGAGCCGAAACATACAGAATTAGTAATCAACTTGTAAGTGCATCATATTTGACAATTGATCATATAATTAAAGTACTAAAAAACATGGAGATAGTAACTATACAAAGTGGTGGTAATGAAAGCTTCCTAATTACCTGAACTTCAAATTTCCCAAAAACTGAAATCCTGTTTTACTTGAGCAGGAGGCTAACTTTTTGTAGAAAGGCCATGGCAGGGAAGATATATGAAGCACTAATCGACCTATATATAATGCACAAGTGATAACAATTGTGCATTATATGAGTACCACATTCCCCATGGTATTTGAACAATTTTTTTTTATGTTGATAGGAATAGATAAACCTTGCTTATTCCACTGAGGAAATGTATTGGTGCTCTCTTTCGCCTGTACTTCAAGCCAAACGTCAATTGTTGAGTTACATTCCTGGTGAAGTTTGCTAGCCTGGTCATCTTCTGAGAACTTCAGATCTGGGAAATTATATTTTTAATCTCATATTTAGATGTGTATTGACTGCATTCAGTTCCATCATCTCCACTGCAGTTCTAGTTCAAGTGGCTAATTGTGGATAACTGGATATCATGCATGTTCAGATTGCCAGACCTTATTCTTGGAAGGGACAGTTACTGACTCTGCAAAAACTGATGAAGGACAAAAATAAATCTTTTTCAGAAGTATCTATTATTTCTCGATATTTTTTATTACTTTCATTTTTTTTTTGTTTTTTTACTCTACAACTTTGCAATTATGTCATCAGTAAGAGAAGAAAAGAGTCTAATTTAAATACTAATATGTAACATTGTAGTAAAAGGAACATTTTCAAGTAGTGACTTGGGAAAGAACATCATATATCACCTTTAGAAAGTTGTATTGGAACTAAAAGGTAGCATCAAAAGAAAAAGTTGGCATGTTGAATGGCTCAGGATGCAGTGCTCATGAACCTACATGTCTCCGGGACAACCCTCCTTACATATCACAATATTTGCTCTAAAAACATGCATGAGTACCATGTTTTTTGAACAAATTTCTCCAACAAACTGGACCAAGTTCCTTTAATATATTTGTTATATTCTTCTAATCTGTGATGAAACTTACCCCAAGCTAGCAACACACTAATGCAGCATGTTCATATCCTCAATGTAATTAACAAAATACTCGGTACTAAAATTGTCGATGTTTAGTTCATAAAGATTAATGAATCAAATAATGTAAGCTACTGATGCATCATGCATGCCTTCTCAACATTGAAACAGTAGAAATATTACAGTTAAATTAATTTGCTTATTTGGCTTCAACAGACTTCTAGGTTCGAGATCATAGAAGCGTAGATTCAGGATATCATGGATCTCAAGATTCTCAACATGAGAACACAGCGCATGGAGAACAACAAGAAAATTGGTACAATCAATACATAAAGAATCTCTTGCTGGATGCACCTTGTATTCCTTATGTGTAAAAGAGAGACAACTTGTGCATTAAATATATAGGTTAAAATCAAAAGTCCCAATTAAGGTACTTAATCATTCAATTATTACAAGAGTAAAAAAAAGAACTTTATTCTAAAAAGTGAAATCTAAGATAGCTATTAGATTGGTATCACATTGACAGCCCTTAGAAAGTCTACATATATCTATATACGAAAAAAACATGAAATGCCATTAACGACAGATAATCTAAATAGCATTGCAATGCAATATGAAGAAGACAACAAGTGGTCAACTCCTCTTGAGATTTTACTGGATACTTTTAACATGACTTGTTATTAAAAAGACCAAAATTGTTCATTGAGGCATATCTCTATTGAAGAGATTTGTACTTAAAACACCATAATAATCTCTTCTTTAGTCTCTGATTGCTCCACATAATCTAGTCCGTTAGCTGAGATCATAATCTAAGACACAGGTATTCAATTATAGTGCCCACTATCAATCTTCTTATCTCTATTTTCAGATCTAAACAAAAGCAGAACAACAAAGACAACTGTGAAACAAAACATCAATTACACGATGTGGGTCCTCATTGAGGCAATTCTAAGTGTTCTTTTGCCTTCTTGTACAAAATCCATACCTTTTACATAGTTTCACTGTGCAGCTGAACTAAGAATACTAAGATGGATGGACAGCAAGGATTTCAAAATATGTGCATAAGTTAGCAATAAATGAATTGGTTATGAGGTCATCCTAAAACAGCAATCCTCAAAGAATTTATTTTACCATGTAAATGTAGGTTATCTTAGTCATTAACTGAATTAATTGATGCATGGGATAGGATGGGATCTTCTCATAAACGAAGGATTTTCAAAGTAGGCTGTGCATAGAGAAGAACAATACAAACTTGAACATGGCTTCATTATGAAATTCTCATAGGAATTCCATCAAATAGTTTATGGGCGCGTAATCATATAGAAGAAAATTTGTAGTAAAAATTAACGGGAAAAAATATCGTCAAATCTTAACATACGCCATTAAAGTTTACTTTCACAATCCTACTCTTCTGCACTAAAAATTGAGAGGAAAAAAAATCTTTTAAATCAAATTTATCAAATTTACTGACTTCACAAGCCTACTAAATCTACATCTATCTACTCAGAAAAGCAAGGATTTTCAGATCACCTAGTTAAGGAAAGAAGGGAGTCTATTTGCGAAGAGGCAGAAGAGAAGCTCTTTGTAGAAGCAAGACTAAAGAGGAAGAGGGAGCAGAGGGTTTTAGGAAAAATGAGTTTATTTATTTATTTATTTTTAATTTCAAGGATGGAGAGTCATCAGACATCCGTACATTTGTAAAGGATAAAAACTATTCTACTCAATTTTCATGCAGCATTAACAATCTAGAATAATTGAAAAGCAAAATGCTATATCTTGTGCTCTTCACCTATAGAGTAATAAGAAAGTTGCTAAGCGTCGATAGCAAACATTGATACAACTATATAAGATGTAAATAAAACTTGGATATGTGAAATAGTTGAGGCCATGTATATGCTGATGATGATCAATTACATGGATTCAATACCAACGAAATGAACATGCACTATAACAGAAAATTACCAATAAGAATCAAACAAGCAACACTATTTTCTATAAACAACAGAGCATAAGCCACGATATTGCCACGATATTTGATGCATCAAACGAATAATAAGAAGGAAATCAGAGCAACCTCATAATGAAAAATGCAACCTAATGGATGAAGTTGAACAAGAGTAACATACTATCTTATAAAAACCATAACGATAATCCCACTTACAGTAAGTAAAGAAATACTAAAATAAAAAAGATAGAACATAAGAAAAGCTAAAAAAGTCCCACCTTACAATTCTTCCACCTACACCGCAACTTGTACAACGCATCCTTCCCCGATACATATGCGAGCCCACCCCATCTCCTCCTCGCTCCTCACAATTCAAACTCATCATCAAGCTTCAGTGCCTCCGCAGCCGCCTCCTCTTCCTCATCATCAATCACAAAGTACGGATTATGCACCTCCGGCCTAAACTTGTACCCTGTAAACACATAAAATGCCAGTGTCGCAATCTCCCCAGCCACAACACTCGTCCACAAATACCGGTACGAAGTAATCGACAACAGCGAATACAGTAAATAACCACAATGCAGTACTACCTAAAAAGGGTAAGCTTCATCAAATTCACAGCCGCCTTCCCGTCCGTCCTCGTCGCCTCTCTCAAATTCTTAATCGACTAAACAATCGGGAATAACACCGCGCAACAACACAACACATCAACAAGCAAGAAAACCTGCTTCCAAGTAACCCAATCGCGGGCATACGGCCCAGACTCATCGATGGCAACCTGCGCACTGTTCGCCACAATCTGTAGTGGAATCACCACCATCAACACCTTCTTCTCCTTGTCTTGCAAGAACGGCTTCAAAAACGACCACCCAGTCCCAATCAACACAATCAAAGTAAACATGCTTATCCCTTTCAAGAAACTGAATATATAGAACAGCACATCCCAACCATGAGCACTCCCAGTCCTTTCAATATACGATTTATCCTCCGCCTCATACAGAAAATTCAACCTTTTAAGAACGACGGCGGCGAGCATGAAGTAATGAATCATATAAGCGGTTTGCCTTTTCTTGATTAACACAGAAATCCAAATGATCCCAATTGTAAGATAAGCCAAGAAAAGACGAAGTAGACGAAGGGTAAAACACCCGAACTGGCAGATAGGAAGACTTTCCGGTTTGTTCCCGGTTCAAAATTGTGCATGGTGGATCGGACCGACATGGAGACTTTGACTTGAGGGAGACAGTTGGCGAATAGGAGGGTGTACTGACCAGGATCCGAGACCCGATAGACGGATCCGAAATCGGAGGCACGGACAGAGGGGTGGAGGCGGAGGAGGGGAGGCGGTCGAAGGGGAAGACAAGCTTGATGAGGTCGGAGCTGCTGGAGCACGTGGATCAATGTGTCGCGGGTGGATAGGAAGAAGCCGAACTGGGAGAGATCGGGGTTGGGGTTGGGAGTCGGAGAGGGAGATGGAGGAGACGTTGAGCTCGAGGGTGCCGGTGTGGGTGAAGTCGAACTCGTCGAAGGGGATGATGGTGCGGGTGTCGGATCAGATGTCCATCACGCGGATCTCGGCGGATCCAGATCCGATAAGGAGGACAGCGATGATTTTTGGTTGGGAGAGTTCTCGAGATCTCCATCGCAATTTTGGGGATTTGGGGGATTTTTTGAGATGATGAATTTTGCGGGGATGGTTTTTGTTGGGGAAGAAATTGTAAATGACTGTTTGGATTATTATACAAACTATTTAGAGAAAGCGATAAACCAAATTTAATAATAGCCATTGATCATTATGATCAATCTTCATGTCAGATCTACGGTTCAGATGATGTTTAAATGAATGTTTATGATCGAGTTGTCGAAATTGATGGTTGAGATCGCCTATGGACAGATTTATTGTGGCTTTTATAATAGAATATATATATATATATATATATATATATATATATATATATATATATATGAGTGCTCCATTGCAAATGCGTGCAAACCACCGATGTCGTTTCAAACAATGACTTCATACTTAATATAACCTAAGCCGTTGTTTGAAACAACAGCCTAGGTGGTTTGCATGCGTTTGCACACTATTTAGCGTTTGCAATGCAACATTCCTTATACACACACACACACATTTTTCGATTAACCGATTAATCACTAATCGCTCTTAAGCCGATTGGTTCCAAAAACTGATTTTAACTGCCTAGTTTGGCATTGCATTTGGAGAGTGCTTTTGACTTTAAAAGCACTTTTAGATTCAAAATAGGTATTTCGGAAACTTATGTAAAAGTGTGTTTAACCAAAAGTATTTTTTCAGAATTTCTATATTAGCTTTTTTTTTACCCACACATCTAGAGTGGTGCTTTTGGCTTTTCAAAAGTCCTTTTACTTAGAAAATTTAAACCTATTTTTTTCTTACAACATTTATTAACAAAGGCACTTTTCATTGAAAGCATTTTTCATTAACTGCAATACCAAAAATACCAAACAGGGCCTTAATATGCAAGAAATTTAAAAAATTGTTGATGCCCGTAGCAAGATTTCCAACAAGTACTACTGCATGCCCTTTGGAAAATTGTCGGCATAGACAATGTGCTAGATTTAGCTGAAGAGGGTTTATTGCAATTAAAAAAATGTTCACTTTGTTAATAAGCCCAACCAGCGATGGCATTTCAAGCATACAATCTGTTTGACAGTGCTCTTGTAAGATGAATCCAATTCTCCAAACTTTTGACCATCTCCTCTATCAAGGTCTTAACCATTTCAATCCTTGTTTGCTTAGCCCTGTTTCGTCCTCTTTGTTCCAAAATTAAAACTACCTTATTTTTCTTCGTAATGAATATTCTTATTGGTCTCCGTTGCAAATGCCCAAACCATTTTACTCGGTTCACCATCATTTATATCATTTTCTTGCCCAAACCATTTTACTCGGTTCACCCTCATTTATATCATTTTCTTTTGGCTAGAATTCAAAGGCACAAAATCAACAAACCATATCTATCATCCATGTGTCTTTCATGTATTAGCGAGCTTATTTTCATCCCTACCAATGTGCAAAACTTTGTTCTAAGTTACTCATTACCATTTAAAAGGTAACCTTAACGTATAATATGGCAAAGCTACCCAAATGCATTTGAAGCTCACAATGGACTTGTGAGGAGTCGCCTTCAAGGTTCCATTGCCCTGAGTATCCCCACCTTTTGACCTCAAAGATTCTTATTTGGCTGTCGTGCCTTTGTTTCAAAACTCAAGCATAAATCAATAAATTTACCCTCAGTCCACTTAGTTACCAAATGTTACATGAATGCCTCTTTTATAATGTGCTAAAAGCCAATCAAAGTTAACTATTGTCCATCCTTGCTAAGGTAAAGACCATATGCACATTGTGTTTGTGCAGTGCTCTGAGTTTCTTCACAAAGCGCTATGCCCCATCAGCTGTTACAACAATAAAGTCAATCACTAACACACGCCCAGTAATAGTCTTCTATGTTTCCTTGGCCGAAAACTTTGTTAGTAGTTTTCACCACAACAATAGACCGCCATCGTATGTGATAATTATTGTTCTTATGTTGATTTGGAACTGATTTTGATTGGAATATAAGAATATTATTGTATATGGATAGTGATTCGTGAAAGATTTAGTTTGTTTTGTTCTAAAAACTTGGACCCTATAGATTTTACTTAATTTGGATAACAAGCAAAAGCATTTTTCTTTAGCATAATCTGGGATTTTATGTTTATATATTATAGTGGCAAATCAACTTTTCAAGTTTTCTCGAAGGAATTCCTTTTGGTTTGACTTGTTTTGATTAATTCTTCAATTGTAGAGCTACTAGCTGTAAAACTTTTATGAAGAGAAATCTATATAATAAAACACAAAGAAAGCTATCAAGTGGCTCTCCTTCAATTCCCCCAAAAATCAAAGGTCCAGATCTAACCTCACAAAACATATTTTCCCCCCAAAACTCAAATTCAAATCCCCCACTCAAAACAACTCCTATATTTATTTAATTATTTTTTTTCTCTCTCTCTCCCTCCCTCTTCTATTCAAAAAATTAAGAAAATAAAAAATTTAAAAATTTAAAAAAAATTAAAAACTAAAAAATTTAAAATTTTAAAAACTTTTAAAATAATCCAAAAAAAATAAAAAAAAATCATATAATATGTTTTTTGCTCTATGTTTGCTACTTCAATTAATTTGCTGGACTTCCAAAACTATTTTATATGATCAAACAAGGTGTACCGTTTCGAAGACGTGCCGTAGGCACGTGTCAACGGGTAAACCTAGTATTCTAATAATTCTCACGATTCTCATAATTTGTTGCATCTACATCTGGAAGGTTAATAGGAATTACATGCTTCTACTCTGATTACATTATACGGGTCAATATTCAGTTGTTGAACATTTATTTTATTATAAAAATAATCAACATATTCATGGAAAAGAAAACTACATGGTGTTTGATCATCTATTTTTATTTTAATGCTTAATCGGTGGAGTGATATTCCAATTAAAGTCCATAACAAATTGACAAGATTTTGAAGAGATGTTGATAAGCTAATTATACAAAGGTGTTCATTTTGAAGAAATAGGATAAACCTTATGCAGATGGCTAGTCACTCGTGATCCAGATCGTGGTTTGGAAGAAGGGGAAAGAGGGGGGGGGGGGGGGGGGGGGGGGGGACCGGTAATGGTAATAGTACTTCAAACATTAGTTTCCAACAAAATCGTTTCAGTATTTGAAATTGATCTGAGCCCAATTTAATTTATTAATATGGATGTGAATTTCATTGTTTGATCATATCTTTTTTTGACTCTGTATTCACTACAAGAAAACAACTACAGATACTATCTGCTTCAGATCCCCACCGTTTACACCCTTACTTTTTATGATCTTGATACTAATTCGTTAAACTTTATTAATTAGTTTAACAACAATGAAATCCAAAAGTTTAGAACGAAACAAGCCTATAACATCAGTAAAGTACTTTTTTTTAAAAATACATCTTTCGTGCTTGTGCTTGTGCTTGTTATAATTCTTTAAATTGATACAAAATATCTAGGTTGATACCTTATTAAACTCCATAAAATGGGACGACAGAGGGTTAGCTGTGGCTATTGCTCAAAATGTAGACACTGGAGCTATCTTGATGCAAGGGTTTGCAAACAGGGAAGCACTCTCAACAACAATTTCATCTAGGAAGGCAACATTCTACAGCCGCTCGCGGTCATCATTGTGGACAAAGGGGGAAACTTCCATGAACTTTATCAATGTTTATGACATATTTCTCGACTGTGACCGAGACTCAGTAGGTTTTCTACATCTTTCTTTTGAGGACTGCTTATTCTTGAATTGTTATTTTTAGAAGACTTCTCTGATTTACATGTTATCTTCTATTAGGTCCTCCACTACATGTTAATATCTATAGGTCCCTCTAGTTAGTTAATTCATGTTGAGTGGCTTGAATTAACAAATTGATGATGTAACTATATATAACAAAAAGTCCTCTTTCTTTTGTTAGTAGTTTTTTAAACTATGGTTCAAGCAAGCTCACAGAAGTATTATTACACAAGTACCTCATTTGACTAAAATCAGTAAATTGAGTAGCCAAATAGATTTTCACATATATTGGAGGACTTAATAGAAAATACTTGTAATTAAAGAAAATTTTCGGATGATTATTTTTATAACTGAATTCTGATCTTTGTTAGCTATATATACTCCAGATAATATATCTTGGAAAGCCTGATGGGCCTACTTGCCATACAGGGGCAGAGACCTGTTACTATACATCTATGTTTGATCTTTTGGAAGAGCCACAGGTTTGTGAATTTATTTTATACTTGATGATTATTTTTTATGAGCAGTAGTATGGAATCAGTTTGTGAATTAATATGCCAATAATAATTGGAAGGATGTAATGATTTTGATTTTTGATTGGTAATATGTTATAGGCAGAGAAAGAGCGCTTGGCGTCCACAACTCTTTACTCACTAGAGGATACTATTTTTCAGCGGAAAGCTGAAGCGGTGACCGTACGAAATGGAAAGCCGTCATGGACCAAGAGATTATTGCTTGATGCGGAGTTACTTGCTTCCAAAGTTCGGTATGCTCTCGCTCTCTCTCTCTCTCTCCCTCTCTCTCATGTGGAACACACACCTTTGAATCATGAATGGTTGAACTCGGAAACTGTTTGTATAGTACATATCTCGAACACTAATCAGCCATACATATATCGCCCATTTCTATGTAGTATTTAGAATTTTTCATAAGGTTGTCCGTGTTGGGCTTATGTTTCTGCCTTTTTAGATGCACACATATAGATACTCATATCACATTATTTGTATTTCTTAAACCAGGTAGCAATGTTTTAAATAACGGCTGTTATGGCCATTATACTGGCCGTTATAACGTTCAAGCTAGGTTACCGTACTAAAATGGACGTTAGAAAGTGGATAACATTTTTGATCTGTTACGGCCGTTATAGTACCCGTTAAGGCCGGTATATCGCCCGTTATGGCCGTTATATCACCCTTTATCTGATATAGTTGACATATAGATATCAATCCAATGTTGGAAAATAATAGTGATTTGGTTTCGTTTGAGCTTAGATTGAAACCCAATGGGAACCCAGAGCCGATTAATTCAAATCCATAAGTTCGTTAGTAAAGAGAATAAGAAATCAAAATGTTATCACCTAATTTCCTCTTCATCTTCTTTGCTCAAACCTAATTTTACAATAGCTCAATGCCGCCTCTTGTATTCGCCAATTTCTCGCATTGTCTGCTTCTCTCTTAAGTTTGTTATTCTTATGTTATAAACTTAAATAGTATGTTTAATCTTTAGATATCTTTTTTTTATGAATTACAATGCACTTTCATGTAGGTGATTATATATTTTGGTTTTAACTATTGTATATTTCTTGCATGAGGTTGTTGGTATCAGTGATACATAAATATAATACGTGTAATGATGTTTAAATCACATTTAGGATATATATATATATATATATATATATATATATATATATATATATATATATTCCTCTGTTATGACAACCCAATATTTTTTGAATATCACCAATATATCGCCGATATCCGATATGAATATTTGCCATCCGATACGATACCAATATCCGATATTTAAAACCTTGCCAGGTAGATGCATAGATATGAACCTGTCTATAATCTACGACTATCATTTGTTTTATTTCTAAAGAAAACTGAACGCCATAGTTCCATCTGAATTCATTTCACTTTGAGTGACACGAGAAAAGAAACCAACTGAGTGGTTCATGCAATATGAACTCTAGTATGATGTCTTTGGATTTGTCATATGTAGTGACGCTATGGATGTGTAAGCGAAATTGTTGAAGTACAATATGGATAGACATCATCCACTCATTCACCAGTCTCCTTGCATACAGGCTGATGTCGAGATTGAGAGAGGGAAAATTACACATCTGTAGATTATCTATTGAAAAAAGGGTTAGCTATACTGTTGTAAAAAAACACTCCAGTATAAAGAACATGGACTGATGGTGATTATTGAACTGAAAATTTATAAGTATTAACTCTTACAGTGTGAAGGGGAGAGTATGGCCATATTGCAAGATAACTGGTAGTATAAATTTTGATATTGGAGCAGCGTATATGATCAATTTTGATTCATGTTTCCTTGAAAAAACTTTCAATTTGATTTTCACAATTCACCTTCTTCTTTTAAGTATTATAGGTATTAATCACGAGTCATGTCTATCCTCTATCAGAGTGACCTAGTAGAAAGAAAGGAACAACAGTGATTTGAAAATTTGATTTTGGTTTTGGTTTGTGCCCTCCTTCTAGAACTTTTTGTTGGTAGTTTCAGTGGTTTGCTTGTTACCTGTTACTAATGGGGGTGTGGATTAGGGCCTATCTAGATAGAATATGATATAATTCTATCTAGGATGAATGTTCGCCATCTGTTCATCAACTACTTCAAAAATTGGGACAAGCTATTTTCTAAAATAGTGGAATTCAAATATTTGAGAAATCATCTGATTCCAAATCCGGATTCAGTTAAAATTGAAATTTTGATTACTGATAAAGAGAGAGAAAAAACAAACTTGAGACATGTATAGAGATATTTGTTCATATTCAGATCAAGGTTGTAAACGGCATTAGGCGGTGGCGGTTTGGTCAAGGGGCGCCTAGCGCCTAGGGTGCCTAGGCGGTTGAATTTATTTTGCCGATTTAGTTAATTTCAGCCCAATTCTTCAATCGTAAGTATAATTATGCAATCCAATTGCAAATATTCATGTTCTTGTGTAATGTGTAATTATAGGGTGTTTATGCATAAAAAAAAATTTCTCGTGCAATTAATGTGTAATATGTGCAATATGCCAATAGATGTAATATGGGTAATATGTGCTATTTTAATATGTGTAATAGGTGTAATATGAGCAATCCATCACCAATAATACTAAAAATAGTAAAAACAATTCCACTACTATTTAAGATCCATACATAGTATATAATAGATTAATAGATTACTAGTAGTTCTCTTTTTTTTTGTATTATTTTATAGTATTTAAAATTTTAAAAAATAAAAAACGTCTGGGCGTTGGACATCAGGCGGACGCCTGATCGGCACCACAGACGCATACTCAACAAGACGGCCGCCTAATCGCCTCTAACCGTCTAGACTACCGCCTAATGCAAAGACGGTTCGTTCTCCTCCATCTGAGCGCCTAGGCGTCCGAGGCAGACGCTATTTAGAACACTGATTCAGATTAATAGCTTATACATGAATCAAGAGCTTTAAAAACATATGTATACATATATTTAATCATATTCAAATTAATAGCTTATACATGGATCAAGAGAGCTTCACATGTCCAGTCATAGTAATGGCTAACTTATTGGATTAAATAGGTAATGTATTTATATACATGTATATCACACATATATCTCACTTAGAAATATGTATAGATCTGTCATGGAATTTTGAAGTGCATCCAAAAAAATGACAACCATGGATCTCGGTATGGAACCAATTAGTATTAAATTTTGATTTAGTTTTGTTCTTTATTTTAAAATTTCTAATTTTAGTAGGATTTGAATTGGATCATCTCCTAACGATTTGAGCGCCTAGGCGTCCGAGGCAGACGCTATTTAGAACACTGATTCAGATTAATAGCTTATACATGAATCAAGAGCTTTAAAAACTTATGTATACATATATTTAATCATATTCAAATTAATAGCTTATACATGGACTAAGAGAGCTTCACATGTCCAGTCATAGTAATGGCTAACTTATTGGATTAAATAGGTAATGTATTTATATACATGTATATCACACATATATCTCACTTAGAAATATGTATAGATCTGTCATGGAATTTTGAAGTGCATCCAAAAAAATGACAACCTTGGATCTCGGTATGGAACCAATTAGTATTAAATTTTGATTTAGTTTTGTTCTTTATTTTAAAATTTCTAATTTTAGTAGGATTTGAATTGGATCATCTCCTAACGATTTGGATCCCACTATTTTAGGAAATTGATTTACCCAACTTTTTAAATTAAATCATTAATATACAATTGGCGAACATCTAGCCTAGATAGAATTGTATCATGTTCTATCTAGACATGCCCTAATGCGCACCCTACTAATGGTTGCTTCAATTTAGAATCTAAAATCTTTCCACAAAAGATAAATTAGAATCTAAAAGTATATGATTTCCCCCCAAAATAGGCCACTTTTTCAAACTAATTTCCAAAATAGACCACTTTCGAAACTAATTTCCAAAACAGACCACTCACAGTTGCCAACTGCGCCCTATTTTTTTTTTTTGACGCAGTTGACAACTGCGGTCTAAGTATATGCCACAATAATCCAACTCCAACACTTGTGTCAAAATAGTGTTACGGAGAAAACTATGTTCACCTTAGACCGCAGTTGGCAACTGCGTTTTTGATTGCACTAAGCTCGCAGTTCCCAACTGCATTCCTAATTCATTCTTTCATAGGGTCCAATTAGGAATGCAGTTGAAAACTGCGAGCTTAGTGAAACCAAGAACGCAGTTGGTCCTAATTCAATCTTTCATAGGGTCCTAATTCAATCTTTCATAGGGTCCAATTAGGAATGCAGTTGGGAACTGCAAGCTTAGTGCAATCAAGAACGCAGTTGGCAACTGCAGTATAAGGTGAACATAGTTTTCTCCTTAATACTATTTTGACACAAGTGTTAGAGTTGGATTATTGTGGCATATACTTAGCCCGCAGTTGCCAACTGCGTCAACAAAAAAGAGTAGGACGCAGTTGGGAATTGCAATGGTCTATTTTGGGAATTAGTTTCGAAAGTGGTCTATTTTGGGAATTAGTTTGAAAAAGTTGCCTATTTTGGGACAAATCGTCAAAGTATATTAAGATAATATTTATCAGACAGTGATATAACCCTTTTTTTTCTTTTTTCTTTTGAAGAAAGACGGATATAATCCTCGAAAAATGATATTTGGACACCACCAATTTGTAAAGTATGTACATTATCCATTTAAAGGGCAAACGAATTTAATATGCTTTTTCACTTTACTTCCACTTGCTTTGTTGTGCGTGCCTGCTATGAATTTATTTTACTCTTTTACTTTACAATCATGGACCTGTTTTGCTTTGTTAGTTTACAACCCTAGTTTAGGCTAATAAAGTAAAAAAGCAAAACAAATTCATATTAGACATACGTGACAAAGCAAGTTATGATAATTAAAACACAAAATAAGTTCAGGGTAGTTTACTGTAATTTACCCTCTTTAAAAATATTGATATGTGCATATGACAACAGTTTATATACATAAACAATCCAACGTAATATAAAGAGAACACATATATACATGGACATAATATGTGCATACGTAAGTTTCTAATATTACATGTTTATTATTCAACAATGCTAGAAATTATCAAGTCAGTACAGTTTATGACTTCCCATACAAATTAGACATGCATTATTAACTTTATATCCAATAATTTATTGTACTTCTTTGATATTATATTATATTCTATTGTTTAAACAAGTCACAAACTTAGCATCTTTCTTTGCATGGAATGTATCACTGTAAGTAAAGGCTTATCTTAATCTGTACGGAATATGAAGTGTTTGAAAATTGCTAATAATGTTCCCAAGAAGAGTTCGGAAAGTGTCCAAAATTAAATTTATACATTAAACGAAATAAATTTTGGATGTTCAAAGGATCATCCCTAGAAGGAGCAGTTCCAATATGGGTTCCATTTGTTGGAAATCGATTCCATCATATTGTACTCATCAAGACGTACAAAATGATGTACTCATATGTCCAAAACCGATTTAAAATGAATGAAATATTCGCCTCCAAAGTTAGCTTGTTGAAATGAAGAATTTGAACTTTTGCTTGATATGTGACATCTAAACTTAGTCCCATATCGGTAAGGAGCAAAAAGCAAATGAAGTTATAAGTTAAAAACTGAGCCAAAGGGTTGTGCCCTTAGGGGTACGAATATTTTCTCCGGAGGGAGAACACACCCAACTTGGGCGTCGGTGTGGAACACACGCGCGCGCCCGCCCGGCCGGGCCGGGCCGGACCGGACCCGGGCCTTGGCCTTGGCTTTGGCTTTGGCTTTGGCTTTCAGTAAACTTATTTTTTTGCAGAAATTCAGCTCTGTTTTGAGCTGGATACGGGCAGTTGCAACAGTTTTTGTCTGAACAGTTGCAACAACTGTTGCAACAACTGTTGCAGCAACTGCCGTCAGTTCTGATCTGATACGGGCAGTTGCAACTGTCGTGACAGTTTTGTCTGAACAGTTGCAGCAACTGCCACAGGATTAGGCCTATAAATAGGATAGGATTCTGATCAAATCAATATCCCATTTATAAGTTCCCTATCTCCTGTATCAACATAGCATATCACATACGCTGCCATCATATCTGATCTCGCCCGAGCCTCCATTATTCTAGTGTAAGCTAATGGAGTTCTGACTGTTGTATCTTGGGAGACGACTGCCGTAATAACCTGTGTACACCGTTGCAGAGGCAGAAATTAACGTCTTAAGTTATAACAACTTAAGACGTTAATTTTATTCTTTTTCTTTTTCTTCTGTAGACAAGAATATGACTACCAAACCAGAACCCCCGAAAATGGTTAATAGTTTGCACAACAAGCCCGAGAATTTCAAAGGGGCTGACTTCAAGACTTGGCAGAGCAAAATGTTCTTCTATCTTACAACCCTCGGGTTGGATAGGTTCCTCGAGGAGGAAGAACCTAAGCCCGCTGAGGGGCAGACTCCTGAAACTCACAAGGAGACATTTGCAGCAGTGGATGCGTGGAGGCATTCGGACTTTCTTTGCCGGAACTACATCCTTAACTGTTTGGATGAAGTTCTGTACAAGATATATTGTCCAATCACTACTGCAAAAACTTTGTGGACCGCTCTGGCCTACAAATACAAGACTGAGAATGCCAGTTTGAAGAAATTTATCGTGGATAAATTTATGGACTACAAAATGGTGGACTCTAAGTCCGTCACTGTCCAGATGCAGGAGCTTCAAATCATTATTCACGAGATGGAAGCCGAAGGCCATAAGGTTGGCGAATCCTTTCTAGTGGAAGCAATCATTGGAAAGTTGCCACCATCATGGAAAGACTTCAGGTATTACCTCAAGCACAAAAAGAAGGAAATATCCTTAGAAGATCTTGTTGTCAGGTTGAAGATTGAAGCAGACAACCGAGGTACAATAAGGTTCAAAAGCGAGGAGGCTAAAGTACATGTTGTGGAAAGTTCCAACAAGCGGAAGGGCAACTCCAACAACAAGAAACATTCCCAGAAGAGGAAAGCTTCAGATCAAGGATTCAAAGACAAGAAGCCCAACAAGAAGTTCAATGGAAATTGTTGGATTTGTGGGAAGCCTGGTCACTCTGCCAGAGACTGCCGCTTCAAGAAATCTGGCGGCACTTCAGAAGCAAATGTCACTGAGAACATGATTGCAAGCATCGATGGCCTGAACTTGTCTGCTGTTGTTTCTGAATGCAACCTTGTCCAACATCCCGGGCAATGGTGGGTGGACACAGGTGCTACTCGGCACATATGTTTTGATAAATCACTGTTCTCGACTTATCAGAAACTGGACCGCGAAGAAAAACTATATATGGGCAACTCTGCTGTGTCGATGGTTGAAGGCTGTGGACAAGTCATCCTGAAGTTCACGTCTGGAAAGAACGTCACGCTGAACGACGTGCTTCATGTGCCAGACATCCGCAAGAACCTTATCTCTGGATCCGTGCTCTCCAAGAAATGCTTCAATATTGTAATTGAGTCAGACAAGTTGGTGCTGACCAAGGCTGGGGTTTATGTTGGGAGGGGATATCTGTGTGATGGATTATTCAAAGCAAATGTAGCTGTAATTGGCAATAACCCAATGTACTCTAAATCTATGATTAATAAAATTTCAGTTTCTTATTTGCTTGAGTCTGAAACAATTTTATGGCATGATAGATTAGGGCACATAAATTTTCGAAAGATGAAAAAACTTGCAAATTTAGGTTTGATTCCAAACTTTAAATTTGACAAAACTCACAAGTGTGAGATTTGTGTGGAAGAAAAAATGGTCAAGAAACCATTCAACACAGTAGACAGAAGTACTGAGCCGTTCTGCTTAATCCATACTGATCTATGTGATTTTAAATCCTTACCCACGAGAGGTGGGAAAAAGTATTTTATCACATTTATCGATGATTGCACCCGATATTGCTATGTCTATTTACTAAATAGTAAAGACGAAGCAATTGCAGCATTCACAAAATACAAGGCTGAAGTAGAGAATCAACTTAACAAAAAGATCAAAATATTGAGGTCTGATCGAGGTGGAGAATATGAGTCTCCATTTGCACAACTGTGTGAAGAGTATGGAATTATCCACCAAACAACTGCCCCATACTCACCTCAGCAAAATGGAATTGCTGAAAGAAAGAACAGAACGTTAAAAGATATGATTAATGTCTTGCTTATAACTTCTGGACTACCTACCAACTTGTGGGGGGAAGCTTTATATATGTCAAATCACATATTAAATAGAGTTCCACATAAGAAAGCTGATTCCATTCCATATGAATTATGGAAAGGACATATGCCTAATTACAAATACCTCAAAGTGTGGGGGTGTTTGGCTAAGGTCTCGGTTCCTCTTCCTAAGAGAACCAAACTTTGACCAAAAACGGTAGATTGCTATTTTCTAGGCCATGCCGAAAATAGTAGTGCATACAGATTCTTAGTGTTCAAGTCTGAAGTACGTGACATCAGTGTAAACACTATCATTGAGTCAAGAGATGCCATATTTTTTGAAGATGTGTTTCCACACAAAAGAAATAATGGAAACCCTGATCTCAAAAGAACAAGTGAAGTGTTAACTGAGAAACAGGATGAAACTCATCGTGACAATGGTGAATCTGAACCAAGAAGAAGTGTAAGACCTAAAACCTCTAAGTCTTTCGGTCCAGATTATCTAACATACATGTTAGAGGCTGAACCTCAGACTTATAAAGAGGCAGTCTCATCCTCAGAGTCTCTCTATTGGAAAGAAGCTATCAATAGTGAGATTGAATCAATTCTAAGTAATCACACCTGGAAATTGGTTGACCTTCCACCGGGTCATAAACCAATTGGATGTAAATGGATCTTCAAACGGAAGATGAAACCAGATGGTTCCATTGACAAATACAAAGCTAGATTAGTAGCTAAAGGGTATCGCCAGAAGGAGGGCTTAGACTTCTTTGATACTTATTCACCGGTTACACGGATAACCTCTATAAGAATGCTGATAGCAATAGCTTCTATCTATAATCTTGAAATTCATCAAATGGATGTCAAAACGGCATTTTTAAATGGGGATCTCGAAGAAGAGATCTACATGGAGCAACCAGAAGGGTTTGTCTCAAAGGGAGCTGAACATAAAGTATGTAGACTTGTTAAATCCCTATATGGACTTAAACAAGCTCCGAAACAATGGCATGAAAAGTTCGACAATGTCATGATGAAAAATGGTTTTCGAATTAATGAATGTGATAAATGTGTTTATTACAAACAAATGGGACAATCTTGTGTGATTGTTTGCCTATATGTGAATGATATGCTAATCTTTGGTCCTAACCTGGAAGTCATCAAGACTGTAAAGAAAATGCTAATCAACCACTTTGACATGAAAGACTTAGGTGTGGCAGATGTTATTTTGGGTATCAAAATAATATGAACACCTAGTGGCATTGAATTATCTCAATCACATTATGTGGAAAAAGTGCTTGACAGATTCAAGGAACATGGGATTAAAGGAGTATCAAACCCTTATTCACCATCTATAGTTTTGCACAAAAATACTGGTGAAAGTATAATGCAACTGGAGTATTCTCGTGTAATAGGCAGTTTAATGTATATCATGAACTGCACGAGACCAGACATTGCTTATGCAGTGAGTAAACTAAGCAGATACATCAGTAACCCAGGAAAAGGTCACTGGACATCATTACTAAGAGTACTTGGGTATTTAAAGAATACTACAAACTTTTCACTGCATTATGGTAGATATCCTGCCGTTCTTGAAGGATACAGTGATGCAAATTGGATATCTGATTCGGAAGAATCAAAATCCACAAGTGGTTATATCTTTACCCTAGCAGGAGCTGCTGTGTCATGGAAATCTTCCAAACAAACGTGTATTGCACGATCCACAATGGAATCCGAGTTCATTGCTTTAGATAAAGCAGGTGAAGAAGCAGAATGGCTTCGGCACTTTTTAGAAGATATTCCTTTTTGGCCTAAACCAATGACGGCCATTTGTATCCATTGCGATAATCAAGCAGCGCTAAGTAGAGCGCACAATTCTGTATATAATGGCAAATCACGACATATTCGTAGATGCCATAATACTGTTCGACAGTTACTCTCCAATGGAATTATTTCCATTGACTTTGTGAGGTCACAGGATAACTTAGCGGATCCATTTACTAAGGGTTTATCCAGAGAGAAAATTAACTGTGCATCGAGGGGAATGGGGTTAAAAGCCTAAAACAATACGAGTTACCTTATACGGAACCTAACCTGGCGACTGAAGATCCCACGGACCAGGTTCAATAGGACAACCAGTTATGAGTAACTCAAACAGTAATGCATTTGGACTCAGGTCCATCTCATTCCTAGGGTGCGAAATAAATACATGCCTACAGAAGTATTAAAAGGATAAGCTATGCTTTTAATGACGTCCATATCTTGAAAATCACAAGTGGAGTATTGTAGGGTACTCTTTATGGATGTGGTCACCTATGTAAGTGTGAGCTGGGTCGGCTCTATGAAAATTTTGAAAGGCTGGAGTTCTCTAAAAACACTCGCAGAACTGAGATTTGTTCAGAACAGTATAAGTACAATTAAATTTGAGTAGAAATTTAATTTATTGTTTTTAATTTTACATTAAAAATTAATTCTGTCTACATAAGTTACTTTATCTATAACAATTTTCTGCTGTTCTTGAATTGATTCACCTTACAATATGTTCAGGACCAAAATGAACACAACCGAGAGATTGGATGTGAAGAACACAATGTTGTGTAGAGTTTATTGCTTGGGTATACACTAACGGCTGACGGTTCAAGATGAAATATTTCACCGATTAGCCAAGTATGTCCGATAAACTTTAACTAGGGAAGGTTCAAAGTGAAATATCTACCTATCCACGATGCGACACTGTTTCAAATTGCACACTGTGATATGCACCTGTTGTAAGGTGAGAGACGAAAATTTTCATTCATGTGGGGGATTGTTGGAAATCGATTCCATCATATTGTACTCATCAAGACGTACAAAATGATGTACTCATATGTCCAAAACCGATTTAAAATGAATGAAATATTCGCCTCCAAAGTTAGCTTGTTGAAATGAAGAATTGAACTTTTGCTTGATATGTGACATCTAAACTTAGTCCCATATCGGTTAGGAGCAAAAAGCAAATGAAGTTATAAGTTAAAAACTGAGCCAAAGGGTTGTGCCCTTAGGGGTACGAATATTTTCTCCGGAGGGAGAACACACCCAACTTGGGCGTCGGTGTGGAACTCACGCGCGCGCCCGCCCGGCCGGGCCGGGCCGGACCGGACCGGACCGGACCGGACCCGGACCCGGGCCTTGGCTTTGGCTTTGGCTTTGGCTTTCAGTAAACTTATTTTTTTGCAGAAATTCAGCTCTGTTTTGAGCTGGATACGGGCAGTTGCAACAGTTTTTGTCTGAACAGTTGCAACAACTGTTGCAGCAACTGCCGTCAGTTCTGATCTGATACGGGCAGTTGCAACTGTCGTGACAGTTTTGTCTGAACAGTTGCAGCAACTGCCACAGGATTAGGCCTATAAATAGGATAGGATTCTGATCAAATCAATATCCCATTTATAAGTTCCCTATCTCCTGTATCAACATAGCATATCACATACGCTGCCATCATATCTGATCTCGCCCGAGCCTCCATTATTCTAGTGTAAGTTAATGGAGTTCTGACTGTTGTATCTTGGGAGACGACTGCCGTAATAACCTGTGTACATCGTTGCAGAGGCAGAAATTAACGTCTTAAGTTATAACACCATTTACTTCTAGAACTAAAGCAACTCATGTGTGCATGTATTTAGGTATATATTAAGACACAATGGTACATACTCAGGGCTCCTTTAGCAATGAATTGGAAGTAGGTCAGGCTGCGGAGGTTATAATTTATAAATTAGAATCTAAACAATTGATCTTTACCTAAATAATCTGAAGACTAAGTAAAAGAAGTCAATTATACATCACATTTGAGTAACACATGCACAAATTTCTTGACTTGGATGCTTTACTAGTGGCATGTGTATGATTTACTAATTACTAGTAGTAGTGGTTAGCATGTCGATCTCATGTTCACTTTGTCAACTAATCACATGTTTAGGTATGTGATTTTATTTTACTATACATATATATATTTTTCATTTGGTATACAATTTTATGCATACCATAGTGTTACTGAAGATTTCATTACAATTATCTATGAAATGAGGTGTATTTTTTCAGCGAACTGATGGAATATGACATGGGCAGGCCATATGGAAACTATCTTTCTTTAACAAGTGCAGATAATTTGTAATAATAACACTTGAACAAGAACAAGAAGTGTTTAAACACTAAGATAATTGATATTTATATTTTAATAAATACTAAGAATAATGTTGATATATTGTTCTATCAGAATCATAATTCAATAGTATACAAAGAACAAAAAGTATCAGGGCTAATCTCAGTGAGTCATGGAACTCGTAATTCAAGCATTATTTAACCTCACTCAATAAAAGGATAACATATAGGAATTAAGGAGTTTTGAATCTCTAAAACATCATCTCAGATAAAAATGTTTTAAAATTTAGAAGATAAATGGGGTAGAGTTAACTCGGACATCAGTATATTTGCATAAAGGATAGGTGTCTGATATTGATACATCTCCTTCATTAAGAATATCGATACTTCCTATCATGTATTACACCATGAATCATCTCCAAGCATTTAATCTTAACATGAATGGTTTATCTAAAGCTATTTTCCATCAAAATGGACCACGATGGTCCTTAACAGGATGATTCTGACTCTATATCAGCCATTTATTATTTGCAAATTTCTTTAGTAAGTTATGGTAAAAAAGTCGTCGACAAGGGAGGGGCTTGTCACGATCCTACATGAATGACTAGCAGTTTCTCCAAATTCTTCTGCTCCAATCTGACTGCAAAAGAGATCTGGTAGATTTACTGTAGGAAATTACATTCCATTACTTTGTGGCAAAACGATTCACTTGTCAAACATAAAACATTCCCACTCATAGAGTAACTGCATCGCATTATTTTCTCCTTCTGTGATAGTTATTGTTGCTCCAATAATATATTGACCATTTGCATTAACGAGCTCTCTAATCTTGTAATGTTTACAGGGAAGAAGCAGAAGAGCTTATCCAAACCCTAACGGAGAATGAAGATAGATCTAGAACAGCATCAGAGATGGGAGATTTGCTCTACCACGCCATGGTTCTCCTCGCTTTGAAAAACACCAAGATGGAAGACGTGTTTGAGATCCTTAGGAAGAGATTTTCACAGTCCGGGATAGAGGAGAAAAGCAGCCGGAAACCTAAGTAGTTTTGTGATTAAATTTTATTCAGATCAAGTTAATTTGGATATTTGTCTGTATAAACAATTTTTGTCTAGCATTGCAGACAGATCACTAAACTTTTACTATTGTAACAGCTCAAAAAGGATGGATTTCTGCTTTCGGAGGTAGACTGGTTGTTTGGAATGAATAATGGAAATCTGAATTTTATACAATGCAAAGCCTATTCTTAATGGCAAGTGAATCATATCATTTGCTGATTCTAAAGCATTTGTTTCTACAGCTTTTACCAAAATTGTCTTCGGTATCATCATCAGGTTGTCGAGGAGAAACCCGACAGTGTCTAACTAATACTCGCCCAAGAGTAGGACCTGACCAACAAACCGAAGCTGTGGAAAGAAGAGCCCTTAAAGAAGTTCCCAAATCCGTATCCGTTGCTGCTTCCCTGAGGTTTTGTTGTTGCTGAAGATTCGTTGCTTCTGCTTCCCTGACGTTTCGTTGCTGAAGATTCATACGATTTTTGCTTCACTCTCAGTGTTGTTTGCCCCATTTGCCTTCTTATCATGTCGATGGTCTTTTCTTCCACTGCATTTCCAGACATCTCAGTCACACAGAAGGAGTTCACTGCTTTGCCTGCTTTAGTCGATATCTCTGCTCTCCTAATGCTCAACCCGTTCTCTCGGAATACCCTTGTGATGTCCGAGAGCAGCCCAACCCTGTCTTCGGTCCTCACTTCCAATTCCAGCCCCTTCAAGATATCAACGACATCAGATTAGGATGTTTGGCGCATGCTTGAGGAATTAAGATCAATGTTTGATGATACCTCAGAGGCTCTTCGTTCGATCGCTGCTTCAAGGCACTGGATTATGCGATCTCGTTCAGCTTGTGAGCTTACTGGGTAGCCATCAACATGCCTAATGTAGTATTCCTGAAACCCAGAGTGAGTTTTAAGGACATTGAGATTCAGATTGAGATTGAGATTGAGATTGAGATTGAAACCCAGGTATATGTATGTACCTGATAAGCCTCTGGTCTTCCTGCATCAACCATTCCATGGAACACGACATACTGCATGTCAGTAAGGGTACAAACCGTGTCGAAGAGTAGCTTTGGGCGATCCTTACATTTCAATATCACAATGGTGTAACCTCTCTCGAAACAGTCCATGACAGTAATCCTAGGCCTCGACCCTTCATCCATCCATCCCCTTTCTCCTCTCTCGTAGTCCCTACCGTCGAACATCAACTGGTGGAGTCGGCGCTCAATGTGAGTAGTCCCGACTGAGACCGTCGTCCAATTGGCATTCCGAGAATCATCGCAGCAATCGTCTACCTTCACAACATTGGAGAGGAGCTCCTTAATAGTGGCAAGTCTCGTAGGGTCTTTGATTGGGAGCCCGGTCGGCCCGTTGGTTACATGGATTACAGCTGCTGCACGGGCATTGTGAGCCCACGCTTGGGCGTCAGCGACATTGCACCCATGATCGGTTAAGACAGCGCATACTTCAGACAGCAGGCCGGGACGGTCTGTGCCAGCCAGCTCAATGGAGGTGTGGTCTTTCGAGGGCACCACGCCGCCGACTGAGGTCCTACGTCGGACGGAGTGTGGGGCGCAGAAGCAAGATATCGACTCAATTGACTGGTCAAACAATATACTTACAAGAATTACAACACATGCAATGCACATGGACAACAAACAACTTTTAGTCGATGGTACGCTTCTTCATCACATCACAACTACGTTTGTTTCAGTTATAATTCGAGAGTGTATGCACAAGGAAGGAAGGCTTACAGTCTGTATATAGGAGAGCGTGTCTTCATCCGATACTTTATTTCCGTCGAGATCAGTAACATTATATACTGAATTTAATTAAAATACGAATTTAATTATCAGATATATTAATTGACAACTAGGAATTAATTAACAAAAACAAGTAAATATGAAAGAATACCATCCATGAGCCAACCCCCATCTGAAGATATGTAAGCTTTAGTGATGATGAGGTTCACATCATTGAGGACTTGAATAACATCCAAGAGGATTCCATGTTTTTTAACACTATGCACCTGAGGCATTATTAATAGATGAACAAAGTTTTTTTAAAAAAAAATTGTCAAAAATTTTAAAATTGTTGATATATATATATTAGTTTTGCTTTGAGTTGAGTTCAAATTTTTGCATGGAGAAAGGAATTTTACCCGAATAACCGTCGCACTATCGCAAGCATCATTGTCGATCACAACCCTACATCACAAAATGAAGGGCCACTAATGAGCAAAGTATATGTAAGAAGAAGTCATTATTATTATTATTATTATCATTATTTTCTATAATGAAATTGCATCATATCTGGCTTTTAGTTGTACATGAAATCAACTATGGATTGATTGTATATATATATGGACATAATAGTATCATTATTGCAGTAAGAAAGGTGTTTGTAAACCCTAATTAATTATTCTTTATTAAAAATTCAAACAAAGCAAAAAAGAAAAGCATGAGAAGAAAATTATATTGAAAACAGTAAATCAAATCTAGTAGATATAAACCAAATAAAACCCCATATCAATTCAATTAAAATGAAAAAAAAATAATAATATAATTAATCTTTATGTTCAATATATGAATGTAAGAAATTCTATAGTAAAAGAAAGCCATAAATACATTATGTGCAAAAGAATAAGTGAAAAAAAAACAGAATATAATCACAAAAAAAAGGAGAAAACTCAAATGAAAAGAAACCCATATCGAAACCGAAAAGCCTAATTAGAATAGAAGATTAAAGAGGGAAAAAAAGTTTGAATAATCCTCTAAAAATTAGAGAAATTAATTATACCTTGGTGGGTTCATCCCCCTTATTAGCTTTGAATACTCATCATCATCAAGAACCTCCTCATAAGCCATTATTAATCTCACCAAAATAATAAGGAATAAATTTTATTTTAAATTTAAACTTTTTAGGATAGAAAGGGTTTGCTCTCTATTTATATATATATATTCAAGAAAATAAAACAGAGTATGAGAAAAAAGAAACTATATATATTTGCATCCTTAAACAGTCTGCCCCTTAGACTTTTTTATTTTTGGAAATAAACTGTCATCACAACCCTACAAAAATGCTTCTATGCTGACGTACGTGGAGATATCTGATTGGTTGACTGTCTTACAATTAGAGATTTTTTTTTGGGCCCAATTAGAATATAGTAAATTTATGGAATAAAAACTTACTTTATTTTAAAAATTGAGTGAATCTAAGTTGGAGATTAAATTAGGGTTTCCCAAAAAGCTGGGAGAACAATTTCTCAATCTTTTTAGCATCAAATCTATGGTGATTAGGTAGGTCGTATCTTAGGATTCCTAAAATAAAGTATTTTATTTATTGCTAATGGCAGGTTCAGATATGGAACATTATATATGTAGCACTAGTGTATCGGGTCCTATTAGGTCGGGGCCTTTACTATTCGGACTCGAACCCAAACCGGGTCCTAGTCCGGGTCCGGATCCGATTTCTAGTTAATGCTTACCTGTCAGGTCTGGCGAGCGGGGAGCGGTGGCGGCGAGGGATGGTGACTAGGGTCCGGGGCAGTGACGGGCACTGCTATTGGATGCGGAGGCAGGGATCGGGGGATTGGTGGTGGTGGGGGGGGGTTTTTTATTTTAGGGTTTGGATGTTTGAGGAGAAGAAGAAGAAGAAGAAGAAGAAGAAGAAGAAGAAGAAGAGGAGGAGGAAATTTTAAAAAAATTAAATTTAATAGGGTTTTTATCGGATTCGGGTCCGGGTCGAATCCAATTTGAGTGGACCCGAAAACACAACGAGTTTTTTTTAAGGACCGGATCCGACCCGTGATCGACCGGATCGGTTCCGGTTCAATGCCGGAATCGGGTTGGATCCGGATATCGGTTCTTGTTGACGAAGCTAATATGTGTATTAATTTGGGAGATTAGCCCCCCGAGATCCGACCCGTGATAGACCGGATCGGTTCCGGTTCAATGCCGGAATCGGGTTGGGTCCAGATATCGGTTCTTGTTGACGAAGCTAATATGTGTATTAACTTGGGAGATTACCCCCCCCCCCCCCCCCCCCCCCCCCCCCCCCAAAATAAAATAAAATAAAATAAATAATAGGGTTTTTATCGAGTTCGGGTTTGGTTCGGTTTCAATTTGAGCGGACCCGAAAACACAACGAGTTTTTTTTAAGGACCGGACCCGACCCGTGATAGACCGGATCATTTCCAGTTCAATGCCGGAATCGGTTTGGATCCGGATATCGGTTCTTGTTGACGGAGCTAATATGTGTCCTAATTTGGGAGATTAGCCGCCCCCCCCCCCCCCCCCCCCCCCCCCCCCCCCCCCCCCCCCCCACAAAAAAAAAAAAAAAAAGTTTTACAACTTTTTGGGTGGTTTTTTTAAATATTTGAAAACGCATGAGAAAAATCCAAAAAAAAAAATTACAAAATAAATGAGTTTGACCGTACTCCGCAGTTGGAACATTTGCGCCTGACCATAATATGCAAGAAAGTAGAAATTTGTTCCCAAGGGGTACTACTGCATGTCATTGTCGGCGTAGACAGTTTGCTAGATTTATTTCAATTAAAAAATTGTGCAGTTTGTTAATAAGCCAGACCGTCGTTAATATATGACATTCCAGGCATACTTTGATTTGTTTGACAATGCTCGTGTAAGATAGCTGATAATAAATATCTTGCAATTGAATATATGACTCGATAATTTTTTAAATAGAATTTTGAAACTTGGATACAAGAGAATATTATGACTTCAAGTGTTTGACATTATTAACTAAGACAATTTAGGAGGTTTTGTTTTAAAAACCATACCAATATATCAAAACTCTCAAGTTGTGATCAGGGCCGGCCCTATTCTAGAGGTGGGAAAGGCCGCCGCCTTGAGTCTCGGGAGATTTCGCGATTTTAGGGATCCCAAATTTAAACTTCCATTGTAAATATAGGTATGTATTTTGCGCGTAAAAAAAAATTATATTATTAAGGGCCCATTTCGGAAGTTCGCCTAGGGCCTCCGAGAACTCAAAGCCGGCCCTGGTTGTGATAAGACTTAAGGATTTATAATTTATGTTCTAATATGTTACCGTAAATTGAGAACCATTTTTGTAGACCAAGATTTTGGTCATTGCATTTTAAGCGGAGCTGGTAGGATTCAAATCTGTATTACTCTGCTATCATTTTAAAGATTCTATCAGTAGATCAAAACTCCGAAGCTGCAACAATGATTGAGGGTTTAGCAACAGTTTGATAGGTTCAGTTGGGTAAGAGAAGCAACAAAGAATTGTACAAGGGTAGGAGATAAGGTTTGAAGCTGAGGGGCGTACTTTGGATAAGAAAGCTGGCGATTGTGATGGTTTCTGTTGTGTGAAGAAGTCTAATGGAATCCAATTTCCTTGATTAGTGTGATTCTTCAAGTGATTCCATGATGTGTTGGGAATTTATGATTGCTTGCCCACTTATAGATTAATTCCTAAAATTCCGATACTTTCATAAATAAATATACATGACAAGGATAGTGTGTGATAGTGTGCAGGAGCCCCCATATTGAACTTTCAGTGTCTCAGTATACAATTGAGTTGAAGAGATTGAGTATGGTATATGCATGATAATGACATTTATAATGTTTGAATCTGATAATTATGCACAGTTCAAGTGTGAATGTTGTTAGAAGAAATATAAAACTTTTTCTTATTGTTTCTCTCATCGTTCAGTTTATTATTTATCTGATGCTGCTTATTTTCAGTGAGGGAGCAATATGTGTGACATCTTGTAATTTGTAAAGTGAAAAAGACAGGTTTCAACCGCAGATATGGTCTATTACTGGAAGTCGGCTCAGAAGAGTAGCTGGTGGTTGGCTGATCGGAACACCTGCAAAGCGCCTAAAAACACTGGAAGAAATTCCAGCGACAGGCCCTCCGACGATCTACTAAGTCACTGAAAAAGGAAAGAAAATTAGGGTTCATGTGAGAATTTTGAGATTACCTGTTTCAAGGATGAGGGGGTCTGGTATTTATAGGCAGAACTAACGGGTATCAAACCCTACTGGGCCGGGTTAAACCCGTTCGTCTATGGGCCTGAAGCTGCAGATGGCCCGTTGGACCTTTTGACCTGATGATCTAAGACGAGCGAAAGTCGAGGAGATCCGACGGCCCTGAATGGGCCATGCCACTTATACTGTAACGCCCCGAATCCCAAAAATACTGAATTCGAGATGTTCTACAGGATCTTTTCACTTTCTTCAATACAATTTTACAAGAAAATTTAAACTTTTCACTATACATCAGAGTTTACATCAATATTACACTTTTCATTTGCACAGCGGAAGTAAAAATATACAACATTTGGATAAATATACAACAACATGGTAAAATCTTTAAGCATCCATTCCTCTTTAACCTTTAACATGCCATTTACCTGCATATAAGACTGTGGGTACGTCAGTTTATTCAACCGACGATCATTATACACGGCTATCCTCTGTATGCCAGAAATAGTATAACTTAATTTTTCATATTTAGCAAACACAAACTTGTCACATTACAATTAAAGGGGCTACCCTATTGATGTCGTGTTGTGAATGTGCACTTAATCCTTAATGCAATTATTTATGTTACATGACACTAATGCACACTTGTTCGGAGTCTATGCATCCCATACTACATAGGTCCGAGGGCAAGCCTCTTAATCGTTCTTCAACTTTGTAGGGTTCAATCCCTCGCCATGACTTAATCTACTACTGTAACTACGGTAGTGTCTTAGATGATCTATGAGTGCAAGCACGTGTACAGAAACTGGAGGGAAATCCTACGTCATGTCACGACGCATCGTAAAGAACCTATGGACAATTCAGCCTCCTTCATGGCACACGATCCTCATGCAGTCACCAAACATCCCACAAGTGTCACCACAGGGACGGTACCCTGGAACAGTATCCACGTCATGTCACGACGCATCGTGAAGAACCTGTGAAATACTCTCCGCCGCCACAGTACCCTGGAGCCGTATCCACGTCATGTCACGACTCATCGTGAAGAACCTGTGGAATACCCTCCGCCGCAAATCCGATGGCTCTCGCTCGTGTTTTTCTCCTACTTTCATCACATCTCCACTATGTACTAATCCTTAGTTTTTATTAGAATCATGAACAAAATCAAAGCTCTAGAGTTAGCCTCTCCACTAACCCGGACTTATTCATTCATTTCAACATGACCAACCTTGGCCTTTCTTTTCAATATTCATTTCATTTCTTTCCAAATGCCGGGGGAGACTTAGCTACTCTTTCATTTCAATTCCAATTCACAAATTCTAACATAATCTGAGCATTCCCAGCTCCTGAGTTCATTTTTCATTGCCTCAGCATATCATGTTCTTAGCTTTCATATTCATGTAATTCTTCATTCAAAGTATGACTCATTTCATGTAGATTCTCAATTTAAAACTATGATTCATTTCATGAAAATTCATGCAGCAACAAATAGAGTTTACCAATATCCAGGTTCACAATCTTTACCACAAGCAAATCATAAGATTTCAGATATATCAAAGAGCACTCTGGACAGTCGACTTGGAACTCCACCAGTCGACTTATCCAGTCAAATATAGTTCATTAATAACACTCGGAAGAGTCGACTGCTGCACACGGCCAGTCGGCTGTTCCGCAGTTTCCACATTTAAATGTCATTCAGTTAACAGTCGACTGTCATTCAAATCAGTCGTCTGTACGGAGTGATTCAACTATTCATCTTCTACTCAGTACAATCGACTGCTACAAGCATTCGGTCGTCTGAACAGTTTAAAAATCTCTAATTAAGGAATCACACATCATATTTTGTCACGCTATTCTTCAACAAGAATAATTCACATTTCATGGTTATCACATTGTTCTCAAAATGAGAAGTACTATCGAATATTCACCGTTCACATTTTCATACAACTATCACATAATGTCACTTCAATCTCTACTATACTAATCTTCTTCATTTCTAGTTCTTTTGCAAGGTATAATTACCCAAAATACACATATCAAAATCATAGTTTTGATTATGCCTTTTATTCTCAAATTACTTTTTATTCCATACAACAATTCCCAAATTATCCTTATAAAGTCTCATGTATTTTCAAAAATAGTAGAACATTCGAATTTATAAAAATGCATCAGTACCAGTCGACTTATACTATAGTAAGTCGACTGTTCAGGAGAAAACATCCATGATTTTAAGCAATAAATAGTTGACTTATAACAGCACCAGTCGACTTAGATGAGCATATAAGTCGACTTACAAGGTCCTAAGTCGACTTACCAAAATGTTTCTTTTCTGACATTTCTCAACAATTAATGTTACTAATCTCTTTATTAGCCAAGTTCGCATTCATGGTTAAAATTAATCCATACCAACTTAGATTGCATACTCACATTCCAATCAATTCATAGGTCAATTTTCCAATTAGAAGTGTACTCTTATTAGTATTTTTCATGCATCATTTCTCAATATAATACTAGCATCATTTCTAATTAGAGATAAGGAAAATCAAACCCACTATCATTCATTCATTCTAGCAAGCATTTCTACTTTAGAAATATGGAAAATTTTACCCACAACACGATAGAATCACAACCCAATATTCAATCAATTAAGCCATCTTCATGCATCATTCTTTCAATTCACATCTAACATGCATCTCTAATTAGAAATATAGAAAATTCTACCCACCTTGTATGGAGAGAAAACAACACAATAGCAACGGAAATCCTTTGCGAATGAATGCGCCTCCTCCTAGTCACTCGCACACGCCTCCAAGCCCAAGCAAAACCGAAAGCTTCCCCCTTTGATGCCGGCCTTCTTCTCCTTGTTGAAAGCAACACAATCCCACACAATCCTCTCAATCTTTTACTCACAACTTACTACTAAATTAGACTATAGTTTTAGAAAGATATAATTGCATATGAATATAGCCATGGGAGGGGGTATTTATACTAGAAATCAACTAGAATGGAGGGCTAGGATTAGTTGGTTGGTTGTAGGATGGAAGGCTAGGATGAGAGTAGAAGTTACCACAACTACCCACATCTACATAACTACCTCCATGAATACCATGCCCAAATTCAAAACTCCCTCCAAAAGAAGCAATCCGGCCTACTAGGAGTAGTGTGCATTGCACGTGTACGTGTAGTGCACGTGCATGCAACTAGGCCAAAATTGTGCATTTTAATTTGTACAAAAATAAAATAGACTTTTTAAATAAATTAATCCATGGGCTTAGTTTTATGGGCCAAAATAGTAAAATAAATAAAAATACACTTTGGGCTTTAAGAAAGAGGCTTTAAAATATGGCTTTCTATTTATTTAAAGAAAAAGGCTTTTGTATAAAATAATTTGAGAACACAAATTTAAATATTCATACACATCACAATAAAAAATATAATTATAAGATTTTAATTCAACTAAAATATTGCACGTGCACACTACGTGCAAAATAAATAATTTTTCATTGAATGAAAAATCAGGGTATTACAACACTCCCTCCTTAGAATAGTTCCGTCCTCGGAACTACAGTCAAGAGTGAGAGAAACAGAAAATACAACACAACAACAAGAACAAAAGATTCAAAAATACAATCAAGCAAAAAGCTCCGGATAATCCTTCAACATCCTCTCCTCAGATTCCCAAGTAGCCTCTTCAACCAAATGGTTTCTCCAGACTACCTTGACCATCGGTATCGTCTTATTCCTTAAGACTTTCTCCCTACGGTCAACAATCTCTATAGGAGACTCGATGTAATTCAGATCCAACTGCAAACCTTCCGGCACTTCAGGCAAATGATGACTCGGATCTGGAATATAACCTCTCAGCATAGACACATGAAAGACATTGTGTACCTGAGATAACTCTTCCGGTAATTCAAGCCGGTAAGCAGTTTTCCCGATCCTTTTCAATATCTTATACGGGCCTATAAACCTCGGGGCTAACTTCCCACCTCTGCCAAAACGAACCATACCTTTACTGGGTGATACCTTCAGAAAGACGAAGTCACCAACCTCAAACTCAAGGTCCCTTCTCCGGTTGTCTGCATAGCTTTTCTGCCTGCTCTGAGCTTCTACCAACCTCTTCCTAATCAGAACAATCTTCTCAGAAGTTTGCTGCACAAGCTCAGGACCAAACAACTGACGGTCCCCAACTTCATACCAACAAACAAGAGTCCTGCACTTCCTGCCATACAAAGCTTCGTACGGCGCCATCCCAATGCTAGCCTGAAAACTGTTATTGTAGGCAAACTCTACCAAAGGTAAATGCCTTTCCCAACTGCCTCCAAAGTCTAGTATACAACACCGAAGCATGTCCTCAAGAATACGGTTGACTCTCTCGGTCTGCCCATCGGTTTGCGGATGAAAAGCAGTGCTGAAATCTATCTTGGTACCCAAAGCTGTCTGAAGACTCCTCCAGAAATGCGAAGTAAACCGCGCATCTCGATCAGACACAATAGTTGAGGGAACACTATGAAGTCTGACAATCTCGCCAACATACATCTCAGCTAACTTGTCCATCGAAGCAGTGAGTTTCATTGCCAAAAAGTGAGCGGACTTGGTTAGTCGATCGACTATAACCCAAATCGCATCATTGCCTTTAGGACTCTTAGGCAATCCCGTGATGAAATCCATACTGATGTTATCCCACTTCCATTCCGGAATAGGTAACGGCTGTAATAGACCTCCGGGTCTCTGATTTTCGGCTTTGACTTGCTGACAAACCTCACACTTCGCAACAAAATCAGCAACATCCCGCTTCAAACCTGACCACCAGAAATGCTGTTTGATGTCTTTTATACATCTTAGTACTTCCAGGATGTATAGACAGAAGAGTAGCATGCGCCTCCTGAAGAATACTCTCTTTCAGGTCCGCCTGATTTGGAACACACAGCCTATCCCCGAACCACAGCACTCCATTCCTGATTTGAAATCCGGGCAACCTGCCAGCACTAACCTGCCCCTTCATCTCCAAGATATCAGCATCAACTTCCTGACTCGCAATGATCCTTGCATTCAGAGTAGGCTGAAGCCTCAACTGAGCCAAAGATGTTCCCAATCCTTGCAAGACAACCTCAATACCTGCTCGATCTAACTCCTCAATCAGATGCCTCTGAGTTGTAATCAAACTGGCCAAACTGCTCTTGCGACTAAGTGCATCAGCAACAACATTAGCCTTTCCAGGATGATACTTGATCTCAGGTCGCATATCCTCGAGCACTTCCAACCATCTCCGTTGCCTCAGATTGAGATCCCTCTGCTGATATATATACTTCAAGCTCTTGTGGTCCGTGTACATATTCAACTTCTTACCGTACACATAGTGTCTCCATTGCTTCAGGGCAAAGATAATCGTAGCCAACTCTAGATCATGAGTCGGGTAATTTTTCTCATGCGGTCGTAGTTGCCTAGACCCATAAGCGATTACTCTTCCTTCTTGCATTAAGACACAACCAAGCCCACGATGTGAAGCATCGCTATAAACATCATACTCAACACCTGCTCTAGGCAAAGCCAAAATAGGTGCAGTAGTCAGCTTACCTTTCAACTCCTGAAAGCTTGCCTCACATTGCTCGGTCCACTTGAAGCTCACATTCTTCTTGGTTAGTCCAGTAAGCGGTACAGCTATCTGAGCATAACCTTGAATAAATCTCCTGTAGTATCCAGTCATCCCAAGAAAACTTCTGACTTCTTTTACTGTAGTAGGCCTAGCCCAATCTATCACTGCCTCTATCTTCTGAGGGTCAGTTGCCACTCCCTCCTTAGAAAGGATGTGACCTAGGAATGCCACTTCAGATTTCCAGAAATCACACTTGGATAACTTGGCATACAACTTCTGCTCTTCCAGCTTCTGCAAAACTGCTGCCAGATGCTCAGTGTGCTCCTCCTCTGACTTGGAGTACACGAGAATATCGTCGAGAAACACCACGACGAAAGAATCAATAAACGGCCTTAGAACTCTGTTCATCAAATCCATGAAGATTGCGGGTGCATTCGTCACTCCGAATGGCATAACTAAGAATTCGTAATGCCCATGCCGAGTTCTAAATGCAGTTTTGTGCACATCTTCAGCTTTCACTCGAACTTGGTGATATCCTGATCGAAGATCTATTTTGGAGAATACAGCTGCTCCTTGTAGACGATCGAACAAGTCATCAATTCGAGGAATCGGATACTTATTCTGAATAGTGACCTTATTCAGCTCTCGGTAATCGATACACATTCTCATCGATCCATCCTTCTTCTTTACCAAAAGCACTGGTGCTCCCCAAGGTGACGCACTAGGTTGAATAAAGCCTTTCTCCAACAGTTCCTCAATCTGCCGTTTCACCTCATCCTGTTCCACTGGAGCCATCCTATACGGTGCCTTAGAAATGGGTGCACTTCTCGGTTGAACAGTGATGCTGAACTCTACATCACGATGCGGGGGTAACCCAGGAAAATCTTCCAAGAACACAGTCAGATAGTCCCGAACCACAGGAATCCCTTGCAATTCCACAGGAGTCTCTTCCTTGCGGATAGTTGCCACCAGTTTAGAACACTTCTGCTTCCTTTGGAAAGTGACTTCAAGTCCACCCGGAGCCTTCACTGTCACCGTCTTGGTCTTACACTCGATGCTTGCACTGTACACCGACATCCAATCAATGCCAATGATAACATCGACTCCCAAGATAGTCAGTTCGATCAGATCAATGCCAAAGATTCGATCTCCAATCACAATCTCGCAATCAGCATAATACCGATCAGTGGTCAAAGTTTCCCCTGATGGAGTAGCTACTGCTAAGATCTTGCCTGGAAAGATCTTTGGTTCAACTCCCAACACTTTAGCAAATCTAGGAGACACAAATGTATGAGTGGATCCAGTATCGAACAATACAACAGCTTTTATTCCTTTAAGATAGAGTTCTCCTGTTACATAATACACACCATTACATAACAGTTTCACAATATAAACGGGAAGAAGAAATGACAAAACCACTAAACATCAGCCCTCGTACCAGAGATGACCTGATCTGCTTCCTCAGCATCAGCCTCCGTCAAGGCAAACACTCGCCCTGGCTGGTACGGCCTCTTCCCAGACTACTGCATTGGTGCATTGCGATTACTGTTTCGTGGCTTGGAGCATTGAGACATGAAATGTCCCGTCTCACCACAATTGAAGCAAGTCACCGCAGGAGGTCTCACCACATTGTTTCCAGGTCCTCCAGCTACACTAACAACGTTCGCCCCTGTCGGTTTGAACCTTTGTGCAGATGGTTGCCCCTTGAAACTCCCAGAATGTGCAGACCTCTTACCAGTCTGCCAGTTGTTCCTCCGGTTCTGAAAAACATGGAACTGCTCCATATCAGCCTCCGTCGCTGCCACCCTCTTGACCAGCTTGTCGAATCGCCTGATACCAAGGGGTATCATCCGGGATCTCAAGCTTGGTCTCAGCCCATGCTCGAACTTGCGAGCCTTCTTCGCCTCATCCATCACCAGTTCTGGAGCATACCTGGAGAGCTGAGTGAACTTAGTCTCATACTCCCTCACCGACATGCTGCCTTGCTGAAGTGACAGAAACTCCATTGCCTTCTTCTCCTGAACATCGGAGGGAAAATAGTGACTGCGAAATTCTTCCAGAAATTCCTTCCAGCCAAGCAACATGCCTCCCATGGTCCTCTTCATGGATTGCCACCAGACCGCCGCATCCTTCTCCAGTTGCAAAGTCGCCAACTTGACTTTGCTGCCTTCCGGTGTCTCCAACACCTCAAAGATTGTCTCCACTTGCCGGATCCAGTCGTCAGCCGCATCTGGGTCTGACTTTTTCTCGAATACCGGTGGTTTCATTCTCTTGAACGATTCCACCAGCTTAATCGCCTCGGGCACTGGATTCACCGGCCCCCTTCCTTGGTTCATAGCCACTGCATTAAGCGTCTGGTAGACTCTTGCAAGTTCGGTCTCCAGATCCAAACCTTCCCCATTCCTAGCTCCTCTTCTCGACATATTCTGATGCAAAAGATCCATTAAATTCGAAGTATAAGACAAGAATTTTAAGTCAACTTGCATTTTATTGAATTCCAAAGTTTATACATTCGAATTAAAACATTTCTTAACATCAGAATGGAAGAAATAGAAGCTACAACAATCTAACTCCTACGGGTCCTCTTCGCTGTTCGAAGTTCTTCCCGTAGTTCATCAACTTCATCCTTCAGCACATCTGTCAGATTCTTCCTCTTTTCAAGTTCCCATACCCGGTGACTGAGAACTGAAAAGTCGTCCTTCCGTTTCGCTAGTTGAGCTTCCAATACTCCAACTCTATCTCGCAGGGTCTCCACCTGCCTCTGAAGAGAAGCCACAGTGTTATTCAGAACTGGTCCCTCTTCTTCATCGGAAGAAGAATTATCAGATGAATCTGGAGGTGGGATAATCTCTCAAAATTCAGGCCACTCCTCCTCATCAGAATCTGCTTGCCCAGGGTGATACTCATCCTCAGAATCAGCCTGTCCAGGATGGTACTCTTCCTCAATGATATGCCAGTCGTCGTCTCCAACAGGGTCGAAGTGATCAGCCATCTTAGAATAGAGGGGAAGAAGCATAAGTCAGAGAGCAACACAAATGTAAGTCACTTACATTTAAATTTCTAGACTCAAATACACACTCTAATGTCCACATCTAGGGTGTCGTTCCTTATAAATTTGTACCAACAGGAAAGCGTAGAAAGCGTGGCTCTAATACCACTCTGTAACGCCCGAATCCCAAAAACACTGAATTCGAGATGTTCTACAGGATCTTTTCACTTTCTTCAGTACAATTTTACAAGGAAATTTAAACTTTTCACTATACATCAGAGTTTACATCAATATTACACTTTTCATTTGCACAGCGGAAGTAAAAATATACAACATTTGGATAAATATACAACAACATGGTAAAATCTTTAAGCATCCATTCCTTTTTAACCTTTAACATGCCATTTACCTGCATATAAGACTGTGGGTACGTCAGTTTATTCAACCGACGATCATTATACACGGCCATCCTCTCTATGCCGGAAATAGTATAACTTAATTTTCCATATTTAGCAAACACAAACTTGTCACATTACAATTAAAGGGGCTACCCTATTGATGTCGTGTTGTGAATGTGCACTTAATCCTTAATGCAATTATTTATGTTACATGACACTAATGCACACTTGTTCGGAGTCTATGCATCCCATACTACATAGGTCCGAGGGCAAGCCTCTTAATCGTTCTTCAACTTTGTAGGGTTCAATCCCTTGCCATGACTTAATCTACTACTGTAACTACGGTAGTGTCTTAGATGATCTATGAGTGCAAGCACGTGTACAGAAACTGGAGGGGAATCCCACGTCATGTCACGACGCATCGTGAAGAACCTATGGACAATTCAGCCTCCTTCATGGCACACGATCCTCATGTAGTCACCAAACATCCCACAAGTGTCACCACAGGGACGGTACCCTGGAACAGTATCCACGTCATGTCACGATGCATCGTGAAGAACCTGTGAAATACTCTCCGCCACCACGGTATCCTGGAGCCGTATCCACGTCATGTCACGACTCATCGTGAAGAACCTGTGGAATACCCTCCCCCGCAAATCTGATGGCTCTCGCTCGTGTTTTTCTCCTACTTTCATCACATCTCCACTATGTACTAATTCTTAGTTTTTATTAGAATCATGAACAAAATCAAAGCTCTAGAGTTAGCCTCTCCACTAACCCCGACTTATTCATTCATTTCAACATGACCAACCTTTCAATATTCATTTCATTTCTTTCCAAATGCCGGGGAAGACTTAGCTACTCTTTCATTTCAATTCCAATTCACAAATTCTAACATAATCTGAGCATTCCCAGCTCCTGAGTTCATTTTTCATTGCCTCAGCATATCATGTTCTTAGCTTTCATATTCATGTAATTCTTCATTCAAAGTATGACTCATTTCATGTAGATTCTAAATTTAAAACTATGATTCATTTCATGAAAATTCATGCAGCAACAAATAGAGTTTACCAATATCCAGGTTCACAATCTTTACCACAAGCAAATCATAAGATTTCAGATATATCAAAGAGCACTCTGGACAGTCGACTTGGAACTCCACCAGTCGACTTATCCAGTCAAATATAGTTCATTAATAACACTCGGAAGAGTCGACTGCTGCACACGGCCAGTCGGCTGTTCCGCAGTTTCCACATTTAAATGTCATTCAGTTAACAGTCGACTGTCATTCAAATCAGTCGTCTGTACGGAGTGATTCAACTATTCATCTTCTACTCAGTATAGTCGACTGCTACAAGCATTCGGTCGTCTGAACAGTTTAAAAATCTCTAATTAAGGAATCACACATCATATTTTGTCACGCTATTCTTCAACAAGAATAATTCACATTTCATGGTTATCACATTGTTCTCAAAATGAGAAGTACTATCGAATATTCACCGTTCACATTTTCATACAACTATCACATAATGTCACTTCAATCTCTACTATACTAATCTTCTTCATTTCTAGTTCTTTTGCAAGGTATAATTACCCAAAATACACATATCAAAATCATAGTTTTGATTATGCCTTTTATTCTCAAATTACTTTTTATTCCATACAACAATTCCCAAATTATCCTTAAAGTCTCATGTATTTTCAAAAATAGTAGAACATTCGAATTTATAAAAATGCATCAGTACCAGTCGACTTATACTATAGTAAGTCGACTGTTCAGGAGAAAACATCCATGATTTTAAGCAATAAATAGTTGACTTATAACAGCACCAGTCGACTTAGATGAGCATATAAATCGACTTACAAGGTCCTAAGTCGACTTACCAAAATGTTTCTTTTCTGACATTTCTCAACAATTAATGTTACTAATCTCTTTATTAGCCAAGTTCGCATTCATGGTTAAAATTAATCCATACCAACTTAGATTGCATACTCACATTCCAATCAATTCATAGGTCAATTTTCCAGTTAGAAGTGTACTCTTATTAGTATTTTTCATGCATCATTTCTCAATATAATACTAGCATCATTTCTAATTAGAGATAAGGAAAATCAAACCCACTATCATTCATTCATTCTAGCAAGCATTTCTACTTTAGAAATATGGAAAATTTTACCCACAACACGATAGAATCACAACCCAATATTCAATCAATTAAGCCATCTTCATGCATCATTCTTTCAATTCACATCTAACATGCATCTCTAATTAGAAATATAGAAAATTCTACCCACCTTGTATGGAGAGAAAACAACACAATAGCAACGGAAATCCTTTGCGAATGAATGCGCCTCCTCCTAGTCACTCGCACACGCCTCCAAGCCCAAGCAAAACCGAAAGCTTCCCCCTTTGATGCTGGCCTTCTTCTCCTTGTTGAAAGCAACACAATCCCACACAATCCTCTCAATCTTTTACTCACAACTTACTACTAAATTAGACTATAGTTTTAGAAAGATATAATTGCATATGAATATAGCCATGGGAGGGGGTATTTATACTAGAAATCAACTAGAATGGATGGCTAGGATTAGTTGGTTGGTTGTAGGATGGAAGGCTAGGATGAGAGTAGAAGTTACCACAACTACCCACATCTACATAACTACCTCCATGAACACCATGCCCAAATTCAAAACTCCCTCCAAAAGAAGCAATCCGGCCTACTAGGAGTAGTGTGCATTGCACGTGTACGTGTAGTGCACGTGCATGCAACTAGGCCAAAAATTGTGCATTTTAATTTGTACAAAAATAAAATAGACTTTTTAAATAAATTAATCCATGGGCTTAGTTTTATGGGCCAAAATAGTAAAATAAATAAAAATACACTTTGGGCTTTAAGAAAGAGGCTTTAAAATATGGCTTTCTATTTATTTAAAGAAAAAGGCTTTTGTATAAAATAATTTGAGAACACAAATTTAAATATTCATACACATCACAATAAAAAATATAATTATAAGATTTTAATTCAACTAAAATATTGCACGTGCACACTACGTGCAAAATAAATAATTTTTCTTTGAATGAAAAATCAGGGTATTACATATACTCACATCATAAGCCCCCCACTCCTGGAGGGCTGTGTGTCCCAGCTGTTGAGGAGTAGTCCGTTCTTGTGAGAAGATCGGAGGAGAGTGTTTTTGTAGATGAGATAGTAAACCCCCGAAACAAGTGTTTGTGGTCAGGGCCGAGCCGAGTGTGGAGTATGGCTTTTTCAATGTCCGAGCAGAGCGCCAAGCTCAGGGGTCGGTGCCGAGCGCTTTGAGGGAGACGCTTTTATGAAAGAAAGCTGTGTGCCTTCTCGAGATACATGCCGAGCTCCGAGCCAGTGGTTCGTTCGGGGTTGGTGCCAAGCGCTTTGAGGGAGGCGCTTTCTGAGAGAAAACTGTGTGCCTGCTCGAGATACGTACTGAGCTCCGAGCCAGTAGCTCGCTCGGGGTTGGTGCCGAGCGCTTCGAGGGGGCGCTTTCTGAGAATAAAGTTGTGTGCCTGTTCGAGATACCTACCGGGGTCGGTGTCGAGCGCTTCGAGGGAGGCACTTTCTGAGAGAAAGCTGTGTGCCTGCTCGAGATACTTGTCGAGCTACGAGCCAGTATCTCGCTCGGGGTCGGTGTTGAGCACTTTGAGGGAGGCACTTTATGAGAGAAAGCTGTGTACATGCCGAGCACCAAGCCAATGGTTCGCTCGGGGTCGGTGCCGATCGCTTAGAGGGAGGCGCTTTCTGAGAGAAAGCTGTGTGCTTGCTCGAGATACCTACCGGGGTCGGTGTCGAGCGCTTCGAGGGAGGCACTTTCTGAGAGAAAGCTGTGTGCCTATTTGAGATACGTGCCAAGCTTCGAGCCAGTGGCTCGTTCTTTGTCGGTGCTGAGCGCTTCGAAGGAGGTGCTTTTTGAGAAAGCTGGCTGCCTGCTCGAGGCACATGCCTAGCGTCGAGCTAGGTGGCCTTCCTTTAAGGAACTTTTTGTAAGAAAGCTGACTGCCTGCTCGAGCCACATGCCGAGCGTCGAGTAAGGCGGCCTTGCTTTGAGGCACCTTTTATGAGAAAGTTGGCTGCCTGCTAAGGCACATGCAGAGCATCGAGCCGGATGACCATTCTTTGAGGCGCTTTTTGTGAGAAAGTTGTAACCCCTATTTTTCATTTTATGTATTTTGGAGTATATTTTTTATTTTTGTGTATTTTTATCTCTCTTATATTTTTCTGAACCGTATATTGAATTTGTTTTCAATATATATTCATTTTATTTCATTTTGAGCCCCTTGTGTTGGTTGTTCGTCGTTTTTGTTCGTTTTCATCATTTTGATTCTTTCTCTCATTTTCTTGGCCTCGTTCTCTTACTTTTATATTTTTGTGATGTGATGGTATTTTTGGTGGTGTTTTCCCAAACCTATGACTTTTGACTCCTAATTAGATTTTTCAAGGACCATAGAATTCACTATAAATTATATTCCTATTTGAAATCTATCCAATACCCATTACCCATTTGTATACCTATTACTACATACTAATGCCCACAACCTATTAACCCACTTTTACCCCTTTATATAAATCCCTAACCCCCCAAAACCCTAACCCTAAACCTATTATATCTCTCCCTCTCCTCCAAAGAATCCCGGCTCCCTATTTGTGTCACGCCCCGCTTCCCACTATACGGAAATACAGGCACGCAACTGAGGCCCAGCGAATGATATACATCGTCCATAAGCTGTACAATTATAAGCTCAACAAGATCTTTATAACACAATCACGCAGGCAAATATAATAATCACATGAGCTGAAAATATAATAACCATCATTTGGATAATACATCAATATCGGGTCAAGATGCCCGGGAGTACAAGGTGCCAGAATTAAAATAATATGATAAGCAGTTCGCTATAACAACTAGATAAAATAGCGACTGAAAGAAAAACAACATGAAGTAGTAAGGAAGCAGCAACGATCGTCTAGAGAGTCTGCTCGTCGGGTCCATCAGTACCTGTATAATTATTAACTCAAAGAAAAATAAAAAAGTTTCCGTTAGAGCAAGTTTCGAGCAGCAAGTAGCAACAAGCAGAAAAAAGAGTAATATAACAAGATATAATATGGAAGAAATAAGAAGTAGAAATACAAATACAATATGAAAGTAAGCAAGGAACTGGGACAATATGATCATGTAAGTAATAATATAACTAGTGTATTCAAGACTTCAAGGTATAAGCAATTGATAACCTAGGCTCAGTTAATCGATAATCATGTAATCAATGATCGAGAGTCATGTAATCAAGAGTCATATAATCAAGAATCATGTAATTAAGAATCAAAAGTCATGTAACGAAGAGTCATGTAATCAAGAATCATGCTTAGTGAAGATCTCAAGTTTATCTATTTTATTAACTTATCTAATGTACGCAATCCTGTGTCCCATACCACAAGTTCGGTGCATATCAATCATGTGACGTTTAGACTTAAGTAGTGAATTCTATAGGATTATGTACTCGGGTCTTCCAGTGATAGTATCAAGACATGTAATCGAGAATTATGTAATCAAGAATTGTGTAATCAAGAATCAAGAATTAAGAATCAAGAATCACTATTTCGAAAACACGAGCCCCCTTCCGAGTATACTCCCCTATATTGTCCACTATTAAGTCGTACCCTTATAACCCCGGTTTGTTATTCTTTTATAATTAATTATGAATATGTAGTTGGTATGACTAGTGAAACGGTGTAAGTAAGACAGTTTAATCAAGGGCAGTAATTATGGATATGAGACGTAAAACGAGTACATATATCGAGAGTAGTTATTATAAATTATCAAGTGGTATAAAATGCATTCTATCAACCTATTATATCTATACAAGTTATTATTACAAGAACAATAATACACTCAGTTCATTAAATATGAAAAGTAATGGGTTTATATGCAAAAACGTAAAGATGAATTTTTAGACAACTTGACATATCTGCATTCAAATTCACTTTCTCGTTGTTACAGAAAAGAAAATCCAATTCCGTCAGAAATTCTAGAAAGTAGACTCTCTTCCGGTTCCAACGCATATTCACACGATACATTCTAGAGACAGTAGTTATGCGTACAAATTCATTCTTCGCTGGTTTCGATGTTTCGCGCGCATTCTGGAAATTTAGAGTCACAATACTAAAATTGCGATGTCTCACAATCTATACATCGGATTGAGAAACTGTAGAATGTTTCGGATATCTAGACTCGAAGGGCTACGATTTTCATGTAGAAAATTTTTCGATCCAGTGTCGGAAACATGGTCGAATTCTCAGTACAAGATACCGGTTAGTAATCCCGTGCAGGTTCAGAAATTCACGATATGCCAGTACTAAAATCGCGATATCTCACAATCTATACATTCGATTGAGAAACCGTAAGATGTTCTGGATTCGGGACTCGATGGGCTATGATTTTCATGTAGAAAATCTTCAATCCAGTATCGGGAGCATGGTCAAATTCTTAGTGCAAGGTCAAGAAATTTAGAGATAGTAAGGTTGAATATTCGATATTCAATAACACGATTCGAAATGTGTTAACGGTTCACTCTTGAGTTGATATAGCATGAAACTAGTGACTAGAACAGAGTTTGACAATAAAACATGATGATAACTAGACTACTTGCCACGAGTCTAAGAAAAATGCTTGTATGAGAACAAAAATAGTGTACAAGATACTTGCCTTATAATGTGACGATCTCGGTGGTAGTGTTAACTACGGAAAGAAGAAGCGACGTCTGCAACGGACGGTTGCACAACAGCGGTAAGAATGGCGACAAGACGACAACGAGTGAACAACAGTAGCAACGGTGAGGGACAACAACAACAAGGTGGCGCGGCATCGGGTTGTTTTTTGGGGTTCACGGGATCGTAGAAGCGGAGTCGTTGGCTCGAAGGTGGAAGATAAAGTGGAGCTCGAGTGTTGCTGGAGCTCTCGGGTGTGAAGAAGGCAGAGGAAGAGAAGGAGAAGTGAAGAATGAGAGGTTGATGTATTATGCATGTGCGTGAGTGCATGCATATATATAGAAAGAAAGGCATAGGAGTGTGCTGCATGTGTATAATTAGGGGTGTAGAAAAATGAGAGCATAGGTTAGGAAAAATGAGAGTATAGGTATGGAAAAATAAGAACATAGGTGTGGAAAAACGAGAACAAGGAGGAGAAGTCGTGGAGTTAGGCGTAGAATTAGGCAGGATTAGGATTAGGATTAGGATTAGGATTAATCAGGGTTTAAATTTTGTATTTAAACTCCGGTCGAAAAATCACAAAATTATAGAATTGATCAGAAAAATATTCTGGCTTTAGATAAAGAGTCCAAAGAGAAAAATAAAACCGATCTGAAAATTGAAGTACAAAAATTCACGTAATAAAATACGTACAACTGGAACAGGGAGTTACAATTTGTGTGCTCCCAGCCTTGCTACACCCTGCACAACCGAACCCCACCATCTCCCAACATCCAGCCATCCCCCACACCCCAATCCGACCACCATACAATCCCCTACATCCGGCCAACCATCCATACCCGACCACTCTCTCTCATTGATATCCTAGCCGACACCCACCATCACCACCATCAACATCAACATCATCACAAACCACCATCAACATCAACATCATCACAAACCTCTTCTCTTTGTGTTTCTTGAAGTGGGTATTCTCCACTTCGTTCGTCGCATCAAGGAAATTGTTCGTGTGGGAGTTTTTGTTCGTTGTTGCTTGGGTTCGCCTTTGAAGAGGATTTCGTTCGTGGGTTTTGCTTTTCTTCGCATTAGGATCGTGTTCATCTCCATAATAAGGCAAGTAACTTGTACTACAATTCATTAGGTTGATACAAGTCAAAAAGTTCACATCTGGTGTAGTTGGATCTAGAGACAACCAAAAACTTGTTTTTCCTTGATGGGTTTTGTCTCTATTGTGATAATTTGGCCATAGATGACTTATGACACCAATTTTGATAGGAGATAACCTAGGATTTACCCAAACTTGATTTTGTCATATATGTGAATGTTTGTATGAATTGTGTTTGAATGAATGCCCATGTGAAAATAATAGGCTTGGACATGTTAGTAACCCTAAATCATGATGTGTAGATATTTGGTAGGTTGCATTTCAAGTTTGGATGTGTTTGGATCAATATTGTGAAAGTTATGATGTTTTTGATTAGAGGTGTGAAATCTGTATTTGCTGCTTGTTCTGTTTTGATTGCTGTTTTCGTCCATGCTACAGTCAGTATTTTGATTCCAAAATAAAAGATGAATTTTAGATAATTTTGTCTATTTTCAAACTCCACTGGTTTCGCTTGATTTGAATTTCGTATGACCGAGTTATGAATGTTTTGGTATAGACGTGTCGATCAATTCCAGATTCTGTTTTGGGTAAATTTTGTTAACAAATTATTTTCAAGAACTATTCTATACATATTATCTTGATCTAATATTTTGGTCAGTGTTTCTTTATGATGTTAGGGACTACCCAGATTTTTGATGAATTTTAAAGACAAGTTTTATGTGATGTTTCATGTTTTTTTTCTAAAATCTACTCGTAGTGTATTTTGCTTACTGTTCAGTAAAGAATCATATTTTCACTATAATTCTTTGGGTTTTTAACATGTATACCCCTAACAAATATGCTAATATCATATATGCCCTTCAAAAATGTATATTTTCATATATGCCCCTAACAATATGAGCTCATTTTTTATTTACCCCTAAAAGTTACCTCAAACTACGTGTATTTGAAACTTATAAGATTAGTGGCGAATCTGGATATAAAACATGATGAAGAAGATGAAATTATAAAGATGTACTGTAAATTTGTCCATTTATTAAGAAAACTTAAGAAAAATTGAGAATGATTGATGTATTTCAATCGGTTTTATAGACGATTTAGTTTATAAAAAGTAATAAGAATAAGCTTAACTAGTAGAGGAAGGGTATTTCAGTCATTTTACAAAAAATCTATTAAACATAACTATATATTTCATACATTTTTATGTTTTTAAAGTAGTTTTAAGTTAAGGGGTAACTAGGAGGTTGGATACACATTGTTAGGGGTAAATGTGAAAATACACATTTGTGAGGGGTATATGTGATATTCACATATTTGTTAGGGACATACATGTTAAAAACCCTAATTCTTTATACTGTATGAAAATTCTTTGTGAAATATGAAAGTTAGTAAAATCTATCTATTTTCATATCCTTTTGGCGGAATTGGATTTCGATTCACTGGTTGCAAGATATCCTAGTTTTCGTACAACAGTGTTGAGATTTCCAGACTCGTTAAACTCTGTTTTCTTGTTGCTTTGCTATTTTTGATAACTGATCTATACTTACTGAAATATTATGAAACTGGTTATTTTAATAGGGAATTACCTCAGATTTTTCGTGAATTTATTCAAAATGTTTTGAAAATGCATGAGAAAAATCAACAAAATAAATGAGTTTGACCGTACTGCTCGATCTGCACAATCACAGAAGCAGTTGGAACAGTTGCACCTCACCATAATATGCAAGAAAGCAGAAATTAGTTTCCCAAGGGGTACTACTACGTGTCATTGTCGGCGTAGACAGTTTGCTGGATTTATTTCAATTAAAAAATTGTGCAGTTTGTTAATAAGCCAGACCGTCGTTAATATATGACATTCCAGGCATACTTTGATATGTTTGACAATGCTCGTGTAAGATAGCCGATAATAAATATCTTGCAATTGAATATATGACTCGATAATTTTTAAATAGAATTTTGAAACTTGGATACAAGAGAATATTATGGCTTCAAGTGTTTGACATTATTAACTAAGACAATTTAGGAGGTTTTTGTTTCAAGGACCATACCAATATATCAATATATCAAAACTCTGAAGTTGTGATAAGACTTAAGGATTTAGAATTTATGTTCTAATATGTTACCGTCAGTGACAGAGCCACACCCAAGCCAGGGTGAGCGGCCGCTCCCCCCAGGGGCGGAGCTATGTGGGGGCCCCGGCCCTCCCCCAAAATTTTGAAAAACCCCTTAAATTTTTTGATTTTTTTTAAAAACCCCTTAAATCTATTAAATTTTATTATTTGGCCCTCCTAAAAATTATGAAAAATACCTATATATTTCTATATAGTTATAGAATTTTTTCTTGGCCCCCCTAAAAATTTTGTTCTGGCTTCGCCCCTGGCTCCCCCTGAGTTTGGGCCGGTCCTTTCTATAGATGTAGTTTTTTTTTAAATTTTAAAATGGAAGTCCATGCAGCGCTCCCCCTGAACGTGGCTCACAAGTAAAGACCCATACAATCGCTCCTCACGCCACACGACCCGCTCCCTCTTCTTCTGCTGCTCGCTTCTGCTTCGTTTAGTTCTTGTGATTTCGCTCCCGTTGGATGGAAATCCTGGCTCCGCCACTGGTTACCGTAAATTGAGAACCATTTTTGTAGACCAAGATTTGGACATTGCATTTTAAGCGGAGCTGGTAGGATTCAAATCTGTATTACTCTGCTATCATTTTAAAGATTCTATCAGTAGATCAAAATTCCGAAGCTGCGACAATGATTGAGGGTTTAGCAACAGTTTGATAGGTTCAGTTGCGTAAGAGAAGCAGCAAAGAATTGTATAAGGTTAGGAGATAAGGTTTGAAGCTGAGGGGTGTACTTTGGATAAGGAAGCTGGCGATTGTGATGGTTTCTGTTGTGTGAAGAAGTCTAATGGAATCCAATTTCCTTGACTAGTGTGATTCTACAAGTGATTCCATGATGTGTTGGGAATTTATGATTGCTTGACCACTTATAGATTAATTCGTACAATTCCGATACTTTCATAAATACATATACATGACAAAAATAGTGTGTGATAGTGTGCTGGAGCCCCCACATTGAACTTTCAGTGTCTCAGTATATAATTGAGTTGAAGAGATTGAGTATGGTATATGCATGATAATGACATTTATAATGTTTGAATCTGATAATTATGCACACTTCCAAGTGTAAATGTTGTTAGAAGAAATATATATAACCTTTTCTTATTCTCTCTCATCGTTCAGTTTATTATTTATCTGATGCTGCTTATTTTCAGCGAGGGAGAACATGTGTGAATTTTTGTAATTTGTAAAGTGAAAGAGACAGGTCTTAACCGAAGATCCGGTCTAATGTCAGCTATAAAGAGTAGCTGGTGGTTGGCCCACCGGAACACCTGCAAAGCTCCTAGAAACACCGGGAGAAATCCTAGCGACAGGCCCTCCGATGATCTAGTCAGTCACTGGAAAAGGAAAGAAAATTAGGGTTCATGTGAGAATTTTGAGATTACCTGTTTCAAGGATGAGGGGGTCTGGTATTTATAGGCAAAACTAACGGGTATCAAACCCTACTGGGCCGGGTTAAACCCGTTCGTCTATGGGCCTGAAGCTGCAGATGGCCCGTTGGACCTTTTGACCTGATGATCTGAGACGAGCGAATATTGAGGAGATACGACTGCCCTGAATGGGCCACACCACTTATACTCACATCATAAGCCCCCCACTCCAGGAGGGTTGTGTGTCCCAGCTGTTGAGGAGTAGTCCGTTCTTGTGAGAAGATCGGAGGAGAGTATTTTTGCGAAGATGAGATAGTAAACCTCCGAAACGAGTGTTTGTGGCCAGGGCCGAGCCGAGTGTGGAGTATGGCTTTTTCGATGTTCGAGCAGAGCGCCAAGCTCAGGGGTCGGTGCCGAACGCTTTAAGGGAGACGCTTTTCTGAAAGAAAGCTGTGTGCCTTCTCGAGATACATGCCGAGCTCCGAGCCAGTGGTTCGTTCGGGGTCGGTGCCGAGCGCTTCGAGGGAGGCGCTTTCTGAGAGAAAACTATGTGCCTGTTCGAGATACGTACCGAGCTCCGAGCCAGTAGCTCGCTTGGGGTTGGTGCCAAGCGCTTCAAGGGGGCGCTTTCTGAGAAGAAAGTTGTGTGCCTGCTCGAGATACATGCCGAGCTCCGGGCCAGTGGTTCGCTCGGGGTCGATGCCGATCGCTTTGAGGGGGGCTCTTTATGAGAGAAAGCTGTGTGCCTGCTCGAGATACCTGTCGAGCTCCAAGTTAGTGGTTCGCTCGGGGTCGGTGCCGAGCGCTTCGAGGGAGGCGCAATTTGTGTGCCTGCTCGAGATACGTGCCGAGCTCCGAGCTGGTAGCTCGCTTGGGGTCGGTGCCAAGCGCTTCGAGGGAGGCACTTTCTGAAAGAAAGTTGTGTGCTTGCTCGAGATATGTGCCGAGCTCCGAGCTGGTAGCTCGCTTGGGGTCGGTGCCGAGCTCTTCGAGGGAGGCGCTTTCTGAGAGAAGGTTGTGTGCCTGCTCGAGATAAGTGTCGAGCTCCGAGCCAGTATCTCGTTCGAGGTCGGTGTTGAGCGCTTTGAGGGAGGCACTTTATGAGAGAAAGCTGTGTACATGCTGAGCACCGAGCCAGTGGTTCGCTCGGGGTCGGTGCAGATCGCTTAGAGGGAGGCGCTTTCTGATAGAAAGCTGTGTACCTGCTCGAGATACCTACCAGGGTCGATGTCGAGCACTTCAAGGGAGGCACTTTCTGAGAGAACGCTGCATGCCTGCTCGAGATACGTGCCAAGCTCCGAGCCAGTGGCTCGTTCGTTGTCGGTGTCGAGCGCTTCGAGGGAGGTGTTTTTTTAGAAAGCTGGCTTCCTGCTCGAGGCACATGCCCAACGTCGAGCTAGGTGACCTTCCTTTAAGGCAATTTTTGTGAGAAAGCTGACTGTCTGCTCGAGGCACATGCCGAGCGTCGAGTCAGACAGCCTTACTTTGAGGCGCCTTTTATGAGAAAGTTGGCTGCGTGCTGAGGCACATGCCGAGCATCGAGCCGGATGACCATGCTTTGAGGCGCTTTTTATGAGAAAGATGGCTGCTTTCTCGAGGCACATGCCGAGTGTCGAGCCAGGTGGCCTTGCTTTGAGGTGCTTTTTGTGAGAAAGCTGGCTGTCTGCTTTGAGGTGCTTTTTGTGAGAAAGCTGGCTGTCTGCTCGAGGCACTTGCCGAGCGTCAAGCCGGATGACCTTGCTTTGGGGCACTTTTTGTGAGAAAGCTGGCTGCTTGCTCGAGGCACATGCCGAGCATCGAGCCCGGTGGCCTTGCTTTGAGGTGCTTTTTGTGAGAAAGTTGGCTGCCTGCTCAAGGCACAAGCCGAGCGTCGAGCCAAATGACCTTGCTTTAAGGCACTTTTTATGAGAAAGTTGGCTGCCTGCTCGAGGCACATGCCGAGCGTTGAGCCGGATTACCTTGCTTTGAGGCACTTTTGTGAGAAAGCTGGTTGCCTCTCGAGGCACATGCCCAGCGTCGAGCCAGGTGGCCATGCTTTGAGGTGCTTTTTGTGAGAAAGCTGGCTGTCTGCTCGAGGCACATGCCGAACGTCGAGCTAGATGACCTTGCTTTGAGGCGCTTTTTGTGAGAAAGCTGGCTACCTGCTTGAGGCATATGACGAGCGTCGTGCCAGGTGGCCTTGTTTTGAGGCACTTTTTGTGAGAAAGCTGGCTGCCTGCTCGAGGCACATGCCGAGTGTCGAGCCAGGTGGCCTTGCTTTGAGGTGCTTTTTGTGAGAAAGCTGGCTGCCTACTCAAGGCACATCCCGAGCATCGAGCCAGATGACCTTGCTTTGAGGTGCTTTTTATGAGAAAGCTGGCTGCCTGCTTAAGGCGCATGCCGAGCGTCGAGCCGGATGGCCTTGCTTTGAGACGTGGCTGCTTGCTCGAGACACATGTCGAGCATCGAGCCAGATGACCTTACTTTGAGGCGCTTTTTGTGAGAAAGTTGGTTGCCTGCTTGAGGCACATGCGGAGCGTTGAGCCGGATGACCTTGCTTTGGTGCGCTTTTTGTGAGAAAGCTGGCTGCCTGCTCGAGGAACATGCCAAGTGTTGAGCCGGATGGCCTTGCTTTGAGGTGCTTTTTGTAAGAAAGCTGGTTGCCTGCTCAAAGAATATGCCAAGTGTTGAGCAGGATGGCCTTGCTTTGAGGTGCTTTTTGTGAGAAAGCCAGCTGCCTACTCGAGGCACATGCCGAGCGTCGAGCCAGATGACCTTGGTTTGAGGTGCTTTTGTAAGAAAACTGGTTGCCTGCTCGAGGCACATGCCGAGCATCGAGCCCTGGTGGCTGATCAAAAGAATGTTTCTTTGTTGGCAGATTCGAAGTGTATGCCAATGCTCAAGCGTTATGGATTGGACTTGGAGGTTAGTTGCACGTGGACCACTCCAGTAGTGACACATGTGATGCTGACGTCATGTTGGCGGATATCGAGGAGTCACTGGTTTTGCGGAAATCGAGGAGTCGCCAGGTTTAGTATATATCCCTCACCCCTTTTCTCATTTTTTTTCTTTATCTCTCTCTCTCTAAGTCTCTAAGCTTTCCTCTCCAGCATAGTGCAGTCACCTGTGGTGAACTTTTTGGCAACTTTCTGGCAATTTAAACTGGTTAGTAATTTCATAATGTCGAGGGCTCAGTCCGGTTCATTAGCCTCTACATCGGTTCGGTGCGATGACCCACGTCTATCAGACTCCACGTCTTGGAAGACAAGGGAGATGGTTTATGACGTCCAGCCGCTCCACAACAGAAAACTTTCGTAGTGGAGTCGAGCGACTTGAAAGGGAGTGTGCGTATGGAGGAGGAGGGTGACGACGTGGAAGTGGTTGGTAGAGTGGAGGAGGACGATGTAGTTGAAGGAGTGGAGGAAGATGAGGCAGTTGAGGTCGACCCCTTGGCAGAGGATCCCAATCTGGCTCCTTTGGCGACGCCTTCCCCCCCCGAAGGGCCCCCGTGTCCAATGGAAGAAAATGAAGTGGACCCTGCCGTATAGTCCGGATGAAACGACTCCAGAAACCAGGCTCGACGTTCCCTTCCTTCAGCAGCCGAGCTTAATTAGAATGTGTAACGCCCCAAATTTTTTTTTTTTTCTGAAAACTAAACCTCGAAATTCAATTCTATCAATTTCTATATCACTTTAATCATAAACTAGGAAAGTTATATTTCAGGAAAAATTTTGACAGAGCCTCCCCTGTAAATTTTGCCCCGAAACACAAAAAGCTTACGGAATTCTGCTCAAAATTCCGTAGCTCACAAAATATACAATAAATTTACGGGCTCCCCAGGCCAAAATGAGCAGAAACATACAGGCAATAATATATAATGCTCTGGGGGCCAAACTCATAACGAATTATCAAATATCAAATAAAAACTATGAATTTCTTTGAAAAACGAGGTAAAATCTTATAAAAATCATTGTAAAACTTACCACAGAGCCTAGTACTCCACGACGAGTTGGGTACGGGTCACCAGCACACCACACCACCTCACACTGTACTCATCACCGTCATATACAGGCTTATACAATCATAATACAATTTAAACCACAAAATTTACTATTTACATAACTGAATTTATACATAAACTTTAAAATAAATATAAAAGAACTATCTAACTTCCATGCCTCACCTCTGCACTGATGAGATCCTGCAACAGTGGGGGATCTAGGGTAGTCTAAGGACTCCCTAACCCCCCAAACATTAAGGGGTTAGCCATTTCTGGTGTGGGTATAATTTTAAAAATCTAACAAATAAATTAAAATGTATAACGAAAATAATTTTAAACTTACAAACATCGAGTAAGAGGGTACATCTTGAACCTCATAATTTTAAAACATCATAAATACGGCTTTATATCCAATTATTCTTCGAATCTGTATCAAATCATAAAATTACCCATACTCACACATTCCACTATATATTTCATATCAACCTCATATCTATCCTTACTTTATATTCGCACAATACGAATTTCCATTCAATCCATTCATTTTAAATTGGAATCCCCTACACAAATACTTATCACTTCATAATTCCTACTACCTCATCGTTTCTTTATTTCCATAAATACTCCCATAAATCCCTAACTCTTTTCTTCATACTTTTATTACTACGCACTTCATTTTTCATTCATTTACATCTACGAACTCACAACCCATATTCTCAAATACTCATTTTCATTCATAAACCCCTTTCTTTCTCAATTTCATATTTCATAACACCGCGTTCATTTATTTCTTATAACCCATATTATCACGTAAGCATATATCCACATTAATTCCTTTCTTATGTCAAAATATAACACTTCGTTACCGATTGCAATTCACTCACATTTCATCACATCATACACATATCACTTATTAAATACTCATTCTTATCCCATCAAAATATGTTTTATAACTCATTCTCATCTCGTTATATCGTTTAACTATTATTCAGGTTAATTTATGACTAACTTACTTTCATCTTCACTTTACTTAATTCTTCATTTCCATTAGTCATTACCACTATCATACCAGCTCACCCTGCGAATTATGCCAAGGCAGGTAGTTCCCACCATTTCCACAGAAATAGCGGGCAGGTAGTTCCCTGACACAATTCCAAGGTACAACTCATACCATACTGTATTTTACTTAAATCTCCATTCACAACTCATGATACCGCTTACTATCGCTTTTCATTCTCATATTATATCTCACCCCACGTACCATCACATTATAATTCACCATTTACTTTCTTTTCATTCCAATCTCATCATATCGCTTGTTTTCACCATCTCTTTACTTTTATTTCCAACTCACAATACAACCAGCATAACAACAACTCACCTATTCATCCTGAAAATTATGCCTAGGCAGGTAGTTCCCACTATTTCCCCCGAAATAGCAGGCGGGTAGTTCCTAGTCACAATTCCCAGGGCACACAATCTTATAACACAGCAAACTTTCTATAATAACCATTTCATAACCAAACTCATAATACAGCTATTTATCTTATGGTATTATATCACGTATCACCTCATAAACATATGCATCTCTTCTCCTAATATCATATTAATTCATGTCGTACAACACAAAACAATACGCTTCCGTGCACATAACAATTTGCTTACATTTCATCACAACATTATCATATCGCTTATATCACAAATTGCCATTAACTTCACTTTCATTCTTATCACAATATACTCCATATCCCAAACGTAGTTTGGGCAATCACCTATCACACCCCAAAGCTGATAGCTTGGGTAATACTCACCGCACCCTAAACACATAGTCTGGGTAATATCACATCACATCTCAAGCCATATGCCACTAAATACATATATATCTCCTGTAGTATATTCACATCTCCCATAATATAAATAATCTCCGTAATATATCATATCATCAACATCTTTATATATACATACATTCTTTCAATACACATATACACCTTTATATTTCCTCCTTTTCAGTGCCCACACAACTGACCTCCTCGTACAACACAGGGATCTCTGTGCCTCCCATCCCGTACATTTCAATCCCGCGAACCCACCACATCACCCAGATCCAGGTGTCCTAAGTATCTACCATTTGTGGGCTGGATTGAAAGTACAGTTGCGCGCTTGTCCAACCAAGACTAAAGCCAAAAGGCTAGTCAAAAGTAAAATATAACACGCGGATCGATGCTCACACAGAGTCTTACACGTCCGAGGCTACGTCTTCCTCCTGGCCCTATACCAGCGAGGGAACTCCTGATCCCCAAACATAGTTTGGGGCAATATATAACTCCTGATCCCCAAATATAAAATTTGGGGCAATATTAATATATATATATATATATAACTCCTGTTCCCCAAATATAATTTGGGGCAATATATAACTCCTGTTCCCGGGTGTATCCCGGGCATGTGGGGTCTAGCCCAAACCCCTGGGAGATTGTGCGGCACTGCAATATTTAACTCTCCTTTATATACACATACATATCTCCTTTATTATACACTCCTTCACAATATAACTCCTGTTCCCCAAATATAAAATTTGGGGCAATATTAATACATATATAACTCCTGTTCCCCAAATATAATTTGGGGCAATAAATATAACTCCTTTATAAAATAACTCCTTTAATACAATAACTCCTTTAATATAACTCCTTTATAAAACTCCTTTATAATAACTCCTTTATAACATAATAACTCATTTAATATAACTCCTTTAATAGAATAACTCCTTTAATAAAATATCTCCATATATTCATTTATAATAATTCTCCTTTATAATATTTCTCCGTACATATATCTCTCCTTTATAACATATCACGGTATATCTCCTTTACAGTATAGCTCCTTTATCAAATAACTCATTTACAATATAACTCCCTTTATAATCTAATTTCACCGTTATAACATAACATGAAAGCATATAGATTCCATAAAATTCATAAACATGCACAAGCCATTAATCTCGCTGCTATCATATAAACTGTTCATTTCCCACTCACCCATCACACACACCACATTCATTTCACATCACAATATCACATAGAATTCCCAATTTATCACCCGCATATCACACATACACCATATGACTCATATCATATACGCCATGCGTTCCACCTCATCACATCAATCATGAAATCACACATCACACATCCCCATACATTCACATACATAAATCTACTCATTACAACCCGAAGCATATAAATATTTATCTACAAGCAACAACACACTCCCATACATATATATATACTTATTTCTTACATCTCATAATTTACTCCGTATTCTACTTATAAACTTTTCCATACTCAATACACTTCACACATCCCACACCAAACCATGTTTTAAAATCAATCATGCCACATTATGCATATAAAATAAAAGATCATACTCACATAGCATCCCGTGAAGATCCGATGCGCCAGCATGCCGTTCCACATCCAAATTTGCTAACATATCCTATTATCAGATTTCAACACAATTAATGCTCAAATCATTCAAATCAATCACAGAAAATAATAATAATATTTCTAATATCACTCAGGCGTTTTATCGAACGTCTGGGATGCACACGTGCATTGCACGTAATATTCAAATTCCTACGGGATGTTTATCCCCCAACAATTACTAAAATCACTCCCCAATTAATTCTAATAACCTAACAAGAATTTCTACTATCATACAAGAGATAATTCTTAGATATATAATGATCTTTTGCAAATCCAATACCCTAATTTATTAGCAACTTGCAATCCCCCTAATAACTTGCTAATTTTTCCCATCTACCACTTCCAACATCTCTAAATCTCTCTACCCTAACTAGTCTACTCAAAATAGATTAACCACACTAAATTTTATACAAAAATAAATTATAGGGTTTACCTTTTCGGAATCCATTCGAAAAACGGACTCCACCACGAGCTAGAGAACCTTCCAATTAGTGATCCCCTCAATTTAATTTGAAAATAATAGAGAAATGGGTCGGATTTGGGAGGGGGAAAGAATCGCCGCATGGGTTCGGCTGGGGAAAGCAGCGCTCGGGAAAAAAAGAAGAAAAGAAGAAAAAAAGAAGAAAAGAAGAAGAAAAAGTAGTGTTCGAAAATAATTTCCGAACTGATCCACTTGTGAAAAATATTTACCAAACTGGTCCACTTTCGAAAATATTTACTAAAGCTAGTCCATAACTGGTCCACTTTCGAAAATATTTGAGTTGAGGACAAATTACACTAAGGTGTTCTCCCATTATAGTAGTAGAGATAAAATCATAATAATAATAATATTTTTTATAAATGGATATTTACAAATAGACCCCTAAACCTCCAAAATATTTCAAGTAAACCCCAACTCTTTTCTTCAAAATACTAACAATATAAAATATATAAAATCGTCTCATAATAATCCTCCAACAATTGAAAATAAGGTAAACAATATCCTTTCACAAAAAACTCAATTCATAACCCCCAATATATCAATAACGCCAATCCACCACAATTATCCATACCGATATCAATATTTAAATAAAATACATCAAAATAATTTTCACCACTCAAAATATATAAAAACAGACATTTTCGATATTTTAAAAATTCGAGGTGTTACATTCTACACACCTCAAAAGAAGCTCGTCCTCGAGCTACCGAGATAGAAAACAACTGTTCAAACAATTACGGATACTCTCCCCCACTAACTTTCAATAACTAAGCAACTTAATGTCTTGATCGCCGCTAATCTGCATAACTTCCTTGTCGACTACACACCTTAAAAGAGGCTTATCCATTAATCTCATCCAGAATGAGGTCATGCACCCACTACAACAAGCAAAAAAATTTCGAATCCTAATTCGACTGACCAGCTGTAGAATAAGCAGCTGTACTAATAAACTGCCCACATACAGGGTCTTGTCGCCCTCTGCAATTAAAGAAAAATCAAATCGACCAAATAATTCTAGTACCGTCCACTCTTGGGACATAATAAATACCAATATTCTTCTTCTACTTCAGACATCTGTCACCCTATTCTTAATAGTCTCCTTATTCAACTCCCGATATTCAATACTCAACCTCAGGGAACCATCATCTCATAGATCAAGGAGTTTACCAACCACCTCTTTAATCTTCACCTTGGGTATTACCACCAACCCAATGAACATACTTTCATCGTCCAAGGCATTTCATTCCATCAGAAACCGAATTTTATCGGGCTTTCTCACCCGGACCCTCCTTGCATCATACTTCAACCATACATCAACCATACATATAGCCTTCACTACTAACCCATCTCCCGGCAAAGTATAAGGACCACAACAACACATCACCTCACAACCTATAGGATATACACCTATATGTCATACACAAGGCTCCAAGAAAATAGCCACACTCGGCATACCACAACCCATATAACAAAACTCTATAATGGTGTACAATTTCTCGCTTGGGGCTTCTAAGGAAAATATGGCAATGCTATAATGCAAAACACCAGCATGGGTTACAAGGAATAACATTGACCCTAAGTCAGACCAAAGTCCAATAGAAATCGCTCCATCTATAATATAATTCATACTTAGCAAAACACCCACAACACATAAAACTACTTCATCTCCACGACTTAGCAATAATGAACCCATACTCACATGACAGGATCACTAGGATACAAACCATCACAAACTCTTTCCTAGTTAACCTAAGCTCTGATACCAAACTGTAACGCCCCAAATTTTTTTTTTCTTCTGAAAACTAAACCTCGAAATTCAATTCTATCAATTTCTATATCACTTTAATCATAAACTAGGAAAGTTATATTTCAGGAAAAATTTTGACAGAGTCTCCCCTGTAAATTTTGCCCCGAAACACAAAAAGCTTACGGAATTCTGCTCAAAATTCCGTAGCTCACAAAATATACAATAAATTTACGGGCTCCCCAGGCCAAAATGAGCAGAAACATACAGGCAATAATATATAATGCTCTGGGGGCCAAACTCATAACGAATTATCAAATATCAAATAAAAACTATGAATTTCTTTGAAAAACGAGGTAAAATCTTATAAAAATCATTGTAAAACTTACCACAGAGCCTAGTACTCCACGACGAGTTGGGTACGGGTCACCAGCACACCACACCACCTCACACTGTACTCATCACCGTCATATACAGGCTTATACAATCATAATACAATTTAAACCACAAAATTTACTATTTACATAACTGAATTTATACATAAACTTTAAAATAAATATAAAAGAACTATCTAACTTCCATGCCTCACCTCTGCACTGATGAGATCCTGCAACAGTGGGGGATCTAGGGTAGTCTAAGGACTCCCTAACCCCCCAAACATTAAGGGGTTAGCCATTTCTGGTGTGGGTATAATTTTAAAAATCTAACAAATAAATTAAAATGTATAACGAAAATAATTTTAAACTTACAAACATCGAGTAAGAGGGTACATCTTGAACCTCATAATTTTAAAACATCATAAATACGGCTTTATATCCAATTATTCTTCGAATCTGTATCAAATCATAAAATTACCCATACTCACACATTCCACTATATATTTCACATCAACCTCATATCTATCCTTACTTTATATTCGCACAATACGAATTTCCATTCAATCCATTCATTTTAAATTGGAATCCCCTACACAAATACTTATCACTTCATAATTCCTACTACCTCATCGTTTCTTTATTTCCATAAATACTCCCATAAATCCCTAACTCTTTTCTTCATACTTTTATTACTACGCACTTCATTTTTCATTCATTTACATCTACGAACTCACAACCCATATTCTCAAATACTCATTTTCATTCATAAACCCCTTTCTTTCTCAATTTCATATTTCATAACACCGCGTTCATTTATTTCTTATAACCCATATTATCACGTAAGCATATATCCACATTAATTCCTTTCTTATGTCAAAATATAACACTTCGTTACCGATTGCAATTCACTCACATTTCATCACATCATACACATATCACTTATTAAATACTCATTCTTATCCCATCAAAATATGTTTTATAACTCATTCTCATCTCGTTATATCGTTTAACTATTATTCAGGTTAATTTATGACTAACTTACTTTCATCTTCACTTTATTTAATTCTTCATTTCCATTAGTCATTACCACTATCATACCAGCTCACCCTGCGAATTATGCCAAGGCAGGTAGTTCCCACCATTTCCACAGAAATAGCGGGCAGGTAGTTCCCTGACACAATTCCAAGGTACAACTCATACCATACTGTATTTTACTTAAATCTCCATTCACAACTCATGATACCGCTTACTATCGCTTTTCATTCTCATATTATATCTCACCCCACGTACCATCACATTATAATTCACCATTTACTTTCTTTTCATTCCAATCTCATCATATCGCTTGTTTTCACCATCTCTTTACTTTTATTTCCAACTCACAATACAACCAGCATATCAACAACTCACCTATTCATCCTGAAAATTATGCCTAGGCAGGTAGTTCCCACTATTTCCCCCGAAATAGCAGGCGGGTAGTTCCTAGTCACAATTCCCAGGACACACAATCTTATAACACAGCAAACTTTCTATAATAACCATTTCATAACCAAACTCATAATACAGCTATTTATCTTATGGTATTATATCACGTATCACCTCATAAACATATGCATCTCTTCTCCTAATATCATATTAATTCATGTCGTACAACACAAAACAATACGCCTCCGTGCACATAACAATTTGCTTACATTTCATCACAACATTATCATATCGCTTATATCACAAATTGCCATTAACTTCACTTTCATTCTTATCACAATATACTCCATATCCCAAACGTAGTTTGGGCAATCACCTATCACACCCCAAAGCTGATAGCTTGGGTAATACTCACCGCACCCCAAACACATAGTCTGGGTAATATCACATCACATCTCAAGCCATATGCCACTAAATACATATATATCTCCTGTAGTATATTCACATCTCCCATAATATAAATAATCTCCGTAATATATCATATCATCAACATCTTTATATATACATACATTCTTTCAATACACATATACACCTTTATATTTCCTCCTTTTCAGTGCCCACACAACTAACCTCCTCGTACAACACAGGGATCTCTGTGCCTCCCATCCCGTACATTTCAATCCCGCGAACCCACCACATCACCCAGATCCAGGTGTCCTAAGTATCTACCATTTGTGGGCTGGATTGAAAGTACAGTTGCGCGCTTGTCCAACCAAGACTAAAGCCAAAAGGCTAGTCAAAAGTAAAATATAACACGCGGATCGATGCTCACACAGAGTCTTACACGTCCGAGGCTACGTCTTCCTCCTGGCCCTATACCAGCGAGGGAACTCCTGATCCCCAAACATAGTTTGGGGCAATATATAACTCCTGATCCCCAAATATAAAATTTGGGACAATATTAATATATTTATATATATATAACTCCTGTTCCCCAAATATAATTTGGGGCAATATATAACTCCTGTTCCCGGGTGTATCCCGGGCATGTGGGGTCTAGCCCAAACCCCTGGGAGATTGTGCGGCACTGCAATATTTAACTCTCCTTTATATACACATACATATCTCCTTTATTATACACTCCTTCACAATATAACTCCTGTTCCCCAAATATAAAATTTGGGGCAATATTAATACATATATAACTCCTGTTCCCCAAATATAATTTGGGGCAATAAATATAACTCCTTTATAAAATAACTCCTTTAATACAATAACTCCTTTAATATAACTCCTTTATAAAACTCCTTTATAATAACTCCTTTATAACATAATAACTCATTTAATATAACTCCTTTAATAGAATAACTCCTTTAATAAAATATCTCCATATATTCATTTATAATAATTCTCCTTTATAATATTTCTCCGTACATATATCTCTCCTTTATAACATATCACGGTATATCTCCTTTACAGTATAGCTCCTTTATCAAATAACTCATTTACAATATAACTCCCTTTATAATCTAATTTCACCGTTATAACATAACATGAAAGCATATAGATTCCATAAAATTCATAAACATGCACAAGCCATTAATCTCGCTGCTATCATATAAACTGTTCATTTCCCACTCACCCATCACACACACCACATTCATTTCACATCACAATATCACATAGAATTCCCAATTTATCACCCGCATATCACACATACACCATATGACTCATATCATATACGCCATGCGTTCCACCTCATCACATCAATCATGAAATCACACATCACACATCCCCATACATTCACATACATAAATCTACTCATTACAACCCGAAGCATATAAATATTTATCTACAAGCAACAACACACTCCCATACATATATATATACTTATTTCTTACATCTCATAATTTACTCCGTATTCTACTTATAAACTTTTCCATACTCAATACACTTCACACATCCCACACCAAACCATGTTTTACAATCAATCATGCCACATTATGCATATAAAATAAAAGATCATACTCACATAGCATCCCGTGAAGATCCGATGCGCCAGCATGCCGTTCCACATCCAAATTTGCTAACATATCCTATTATCAGATTTCAACACAATTAATGCTCAAATCATTCAAATCAATCACAGAAAATAATAATAATATTTCTAATATCACTCAGGCGTTTTATCGAACGTCTGGGATGCACACGTGCATTGCACGTAATATTCAAATTCCTACGGGATGTTTATCTCCCAACAATTACTAAAATCACTCCCCAATTAATTCTAATAACCTAACAAGAATTTCTACTATCATACAAGAGATAATTCTTAGATATATAATGATCTTTTGCAAATCCAATACCCTAATTTATTAGCAACTTGCAATCCCCCTAATAACTTGCTAATTTTTTCCATCTACCACTTCCAACATCTCTAAATCTCTCTACCCTAACTAGTCTACTCAAAATAGATTAACCACACTAAATTTTATACAAAAATAAATTATAGGGTTTACCTTTTCGGAATCCATTCGAAAAACGGACTCCACCACGAGCTAGAGAACCTTCCAATTAGTGATCCCCTCAACTTAATTTGAAAATAATAGAGAAATGGGTCGGATTTGGGAGGGGGAAAGAATCGCCGCATGGGTTCGGCTGGGGAAAGCAGCGCTCGGGAAAAAAAGAAGAAAAGAAGAAGAAGAAAAAGTAGTGTTCGAAAATAATTTCCGAACTGATCCACTTGTGAAAAATATTTACCAAACTGGTCCACTTTCGAAAATATTTACTAAAGCTAGTCCATAACTGGTCCACTTTCGAAAATATTTGAGTTGATGACAAATTACACTAAGGTGTTCTCCCATTATAGTAGTAGAGATAAAATCATAATAATAATAAAATTTTTTATAAATGGATATTTACAAATAGACCCCTAAACCTCCAAAATATTTCAAGTAAACCCCAACTCTTTTCTTCAAAATACTAACAATATAAAATATATAAAATCGTCTCATAATAATCCTCCAACAATTGAAAATAAGGTAAACAATATCCTTTCACACAAAACTCAATTCATAACCCCCAATATATCAATAACGCCAATCCACCACAATTATCCATACCGATATCAATATTTAAATAAAATACATCAAAATAATTTTCACCACTCAAAATATATAAAAACAGACATTTTCGATATTTTAAAAATTCGAGGTGTTACAGAATGTATCCAGACGATGTCAATGAATTAGTCTGGTATGGTGTGCAACCGTCTTCGCCCATTCGAACGAAGATCTCAATGGATAAGACGCCAACTGTTATGACCGCGGACGATCTTTCGGTCATCCGAGCTAGCTACTTCATAGGCTACTAGTATGAGATGTTGATCCATAGCCTTGGGCTCTGACCCACAGATTGTAACACCCCGAATTCCAAATAAGAATGAATTCGAGATTCCACAGGATTCTTTACTTCACTTGGTACAATTTTACACGGAATTTAAAACTTTTTCAATAATACATCAGAGTTCCTTTACACTTGGTTTTTACACAGCGGAAGAAATAAAGATTACAACATTTGAAAACAAAATATAACTTGTACAACTTCATAAATTGAGTCATCGATTGCATCATATTATCCTTCAAGAATAGTCCATTACCTGCATGTCAATCTGTGGGTACGTCAGTTACTTACAACTGACGAAATGTTATACTCGGCTATCCTCTCTATGCCGTACATATAACGATCTCATTACTTTAATAAAAACACAACAGTTGAATGAATAATAAAGTGTTAAAATGGCTACGCTAAACATGTAAGTGTATGTCATGCCTTAATGCCTAATGCACACATTTCTACACTAGGATGACACTAATGCACACTTGTTCGGATTCTATGCATCCCATACTACATAGGTTCGAGGGCAAGCAGCGCCTACGTTCTTCACAATACAGGGCTCGATCCCTCGCCATGAAAACTACCCAGTAATAAAACAAGGTTCAGACCATTCCACGAATTTGAATCCCAGTCCCGGAGTCCACCGCTGACTGTTATAACAGATTCCACATCGTGCAATCATCCCGTATGTGACCCTCTAGCCCAGTATATACATATACATTGGAGACGGTAAACAAAACCCATCTGTTCGACTACTTAAGATCCCGGAGTCCACCGCTGACCCGTCCTCATAGTTCCGGATTAAAATACAATGATCCGTCTCCCACGGGGCAACCTCAGTCCACCAACTGGGTCTATAGCCTCGGAGTCCACCGCCGACTATATAGAGCACCCCACTTACGTTTTCCCAAGTTTACTACAACTTTACATAAGTTCCTAATTATCTTAGTTCAAGGCATCATTAGATTTTCAAGTCTAGAATTAGTATTTCCTATTACCGGGCTTAATCAACGTCCACCGAGATAGCTCCATGGCAAATCTTGAAATATAATAATCATTTCATTTAAAATTTGCCGGTATACAAGGTCTTACTAACTCTAAATTCAAATTTCTCATGTACAAGAATAATGGGTATTCACACCCTTTCAATAATCATGCCTATGTCTCCCACTTATTCATGATTCAACATAGTATTTATTCATACATTTTCAAACATAGAACAACTGATCTCTATCTCAAAAGATTCAACATTATAAACTTATATAAGCAATTGAAACAAATTTCTATCTCAACATGAGTGTTTGTTTAATAACATTCATTTCAAGAACACAATTTTACTAAGTCATCACAATGTCTTTGTTCATTATAAAATATTTCTAAATAAGATATAAGTGTAATTCCTTAAAAGATCACTTCACAAAAAAAAAAAAGTAGAATTCTATTCTCAAGATTTTCATTTCTTTTTATACTTCAAATTATACAAGTAAACTATCCTTTAATATTTTCATTCCACTTTATATCCATAACCCATTTTAATTAGAACTCCCTTTCATATAAAAAAAATTCCATTTCATATTCATAATCAGTTTCTGTAACGACCCGGATCTCCGTTATCGGACATCCGTGACATCACCAAGATCATTGCCTTCAAATGCATCTCAACACAGTAAATAACGTGGAAATTTAAACATTTATATTGCCATCAGAGTAATTACATTAATAATTACAAATATCAAATTGTCCTTGAACAAGGAATACAAATTACATAACTTTATTACAACTGACTACAAGAATACTTGAACATTTCTTGTGAAGCCATTGGCTGTCTTTCAGATCGGCAATCCCTTGGTAACTGCCGAAACTCCGTTGAGTGGTCTATCTGCCCCCCTCTGGGACTTGCCCCTCGGCTTGAGCCTTTTGCTACGTGACCCTGACAATTCTGCACCCGCTCGGAGGGTAGATGTGCATACTGCCACTACTTGGATGCCTTGCTGATCTGGTGCTCTCCTATACTCGTGACCTGATATCCATGTACCTAAAAGGTGGGGTACGTCAGTAATTCTACTGACGCAATGCTGATAAGGAAACAGCGATCCTCAAACTATCACATTCACAAATTCATCTTGAATGGAAAATTCAACGTGCATCCTGATTTCCTAGTGTTCGTGTATGTCATAACCCGAGACTAATGCAACAATACAGAGTGTAGAACAGAAGTACTTAATCTAACTCAAGTCTATTTAAACACAAGGTACAGAACAGATGCACTTAATCTAACGCCAGCAAGATTCTGGATGCACATGCATCCCATACTACATGTGACCCAGGTCAAGCCAACGTACTTAGTCTAATGCAAGCGAGACTTTGGAAATGTATGCATCCCATACTACATACTTTTCAAATCAAGCCGTTGTCTCCATATTTAGGGCTTAGAACCCTCGCTATGCAATGCATTCTAATTTGGTCCACTTCCCGTTCCTGATAGTATGACATGGTTGAGGAGGTGAAAATAAAATAAAAGAATATAATGCGGGGCGCTACCCCGAAGTCACCAATAATTACTGCGTCGAACCATCCTCGAAAGCTGTGACGAACTTACAGATATACCGCAAGTATATCCATTGCGCAAAGATCCTTTTTGATCCGTTCGTGTCCACCAACATAGAACATGACGACCTCGGAGGTCCTAAAATACCCCCGATCCGCCAGGATATCAGCATCCCGTTCTTACCATGGTACTTCAGGAATTAACAGTGCAAGATACCCACCGCAGTGCGTATCCCTAATGACAGGAAGAGACAACCAGTATCACCACTTAGTGCTAACTCTCAGAACAAGTTGGATTATAGGGAATCACCCCTAACACCAATTTGGTCTTCAAGCGAAACAATAAAAGAAAAACTAACCAATCCAGTTTACTGAAAATATGTTGTTATTCAAACCACACTCGGTGATGATCAACAAAGTCGAGCATGACTGGTCTGTCAAGGTAACAACCATCCCGGAATCACATTCACCGATTCCCAATACCTTCATAGGTCAGCGACCCAAAAATAATCCCGGCCCGTGACCCTCAGCGAGTGGTCTAACGGCGCCCTGATGACGTAATATAATTTAGTGAAGGTAAGCACGCACATAATTATCCCTTCTGGACTTTTGACAGACTCAGGCATCGAGACACCCAATACATTCCAACAGAGCTATATCCCAACTCACTCATGTCCACCATGAGTACATACACAGGAACTTGCCTAAGTTCCGAATAAAATGCTAAAAACCCATCTTTTAAATCTGATAGCTCACGATCACCATATTTCGGTAGGCAGAGGGTTCCTCATCAATTGTCCGATGGAACAATCAAGAAATACCAGTAGCTGTGATCCCAGCTACACTCATCGGAAACCAATACGCTCAGAATTTCCTAGAAGGTGAGGAGATCCGTTGCCATCCCCTAGTCGATGATTCCCTCAATTTCCTTTTAAAGGACTCATGTCCCCGAGTTAACTCAACCCTTGAAGTCGGTCTAGACAATAGGTTGCTAAAACTTACAATGTCCATAAATTCCAGCACACCAGTCAGAATTGCTTGGTATCTCTAACTCTGGAAAGGTAAGACCCCAGTTTACAATTCTTCAGTTGACTATTTCCTCAAGTTCAATCATCTCGACATCCAATATCCCTCATATACTCTTAGTAGTACGTTCCTTTTCACACTTGCTGCATTTGTCCAATATCGTAAGAGTTCGCTGGGTTATCGAGATCACTCAATTTCGGATCCTATGGAAAGGTGGGATTGTCTACCTTAACTTCCTATTTGAATACGTCCTCAGATTCAATTCTAAATGTTCTCACAGACACCAATTTCCCTTGGGGGTATCACACGGGAAGGGTTGATTTTTCTAGCAATATTTCATTGACAAAGCTGAATCTGTCCACCTTGGAAAGTTATAGACTACAACCTGGAATTACAAATCCTAATTGGGTTAGCGAGTGATGATTCCCTACTGAAACTCTCCAGTTGGCCAGTCGCCCAAATTCTTAACTGATAAGTCTAGAAATGTCTATCTCCACGAACTAGACAACTCGTACTAGGATGAACGTACCCTACTTTAAAATTCACTAGTAAATCATCCCTAAGTCCAACGATCATGAAATTTGAGATTCTCTATCTACACATATACCATTTCATCGTGTCCAAATTTCACATTCAAATTCATTTCACACAACGATCTACGACTCCTCAAACATGGCTACATTTCAGCCGTTCTGTTTCAGCAGAGTACTCACTGCCTCTCACTAATTACCTTTGAAACCTCATCAAATGACCTCTAAAAATTACAAAATTTGAGATTCATCAAATAGACTCATACCCCAAGCTACTCCCAAAATTTCGTAGCAAAATAATAAATGTACACGAAGTTATGGCTTTTTGAACTTCAGCACAAAGCGCAGTCAGCTTCAGCCGACACCTACGGACCAGTCGTGTTCTACAATTTTTCCGGGGCATCAAACGATCTCGGAAAAATACGAAATTTAAGACTATGGTTGTAGACACATACATGAGCGTCCACAAAAATTTTCAACTCAAAATGACTTGTCGTTCCCGAGATACAAAATCGGAAAGATACCCAAAAATCATCACAGCCAGCAGCCACTCTGACTGCTTACTGTCCGGATTTGGTCCCACTGTTCGGGCTACTAAAATGTATCCAAATATTACGAAAAAAATCATGGATACTCTACATACATAGAGGAACATTACCCCAGAATTTTAGCCCAAGATTCTCAACCGTTTGGGCGTAAGAAATTCCCCAATATACCCTCGCAATCATGCTACTCAATCAAACTTCAAAAGAATAATACTCTACCATGCAATTTATTTTTTCCTAGCATTCCTCATACTCAAACATGGCAACAAAATCATGTCTACCACTACTACACATCCATTCATACCAAAACAAAAATAAATACAAAAGAGTTCAAGGATCACCCACTTGTAGTCGCAAGAAAAATCCCCTTGCGGCTTGACTCCTAGCTTTGTTTGCTTGCTCTCCTTTGCTCCTTTGCTCACTAGCTCCTCTTCACTTCAAGATGTAATTGTTGTTGCTAGCTTTATCCCCTCTTTCTCTTCTTCAAAGTCTCCACCTTTTCTCTTCTCCTTCTCTTTCTCCTCTTTTTTTTTTTTTTTGGAACAAGAAGAGTGGTGAATGAGTGAAAGAATGAGACTGGAAGTGGGGGTTTTATAAAAATGGGAGTAGGGTTGGATTGGGCCGGATGAGATGTAGGGTGGGGATGGGGGGAGGTGGAGTGAGTGGAAGATATGTGGATGAGATGGAGCCAACATCACAAGTGAAGCTTCTTGGAAGCTTCCTTGGAAACTTCTTGGAAGCTTCATTGGAGACTTCATGGAAGTTTTCCTATTCCAAGTCAACTTTACACATGGTGTTTTACTTCCACCATTGGATCTTTATCAAGTTCAAACCATGATCATCATGATGCTAGGGTTCCTAACCCTATGCTAGGTTAAGGAACCCTAGGTCACCATATCCTAGGTTACCATACCCTAGTGCACAAATACAACTCACATTTAATTCAAGCACTAGTCTAATTGAAATAACTAATACATATAAATTAAAATCCATAAAAATACATTTTTTATAGAAATTATCATTTTCTCCCGACAATTGTCTGGTCGAAATAATCGGGACAAAACCCCAGTTTAATCGAGATGATATTCCGAGTTTACTTCATCGGATTCAGAACAGCCCGTATGTCTGAAATCTCTTAATTTTAACTGATAATTTCTAGGAGAAAATGTAATCGTGTGCAATACTTAGTTAATGCACGGGTTACAGTGCAAAATAGTCGTATGCTATTTTGCGGGGTATTACATCACTCCCTCCTTAGAATCGTTCTGTCCTCAGAACGACGCTAGTGGAGAAGAAAACAAAGATATGATCACCAGTGGTCCATGAGACAATTTTCCTGAACCAAATCCAATTCCTCGAGTGATACTCTTGACAAACTAGTCTTCCACCAGTTGAATTGTCGCTCCCCGGTCTTGCGGATAGACTCATCATGAATTTGATCCTGGCATTTGTCTGCTCCTACTCTGGAGTAGACAATAACTGCATTACCTTGCTTGTCCTTCTCCATAAATGATGTTGACTTACCTTTTGAGTATGACTTTGTCTAGTCGGTGGCCACTCCCTCCTTAGAAGGATGAAGTCGTGTAATTCTGTTTCGATCTTCTGGCGGCTCCTGTTACCTGCACATCAGGTTATGAATCGACATCCGGTCACAATTTTGCCTTCTGAATATTCGGATGCAGACTTGCCTTCCGATATCTAGTTGCAGGGTTGCCTTCTAGACCTTCGGTTGCAGATTTGCCTCCTGGTATCCAGTTGCATGTTTGCTTTTATTGATGTCTGGTTACAGATTAGTCGTCACTGAACACGACTATACCAAGCTTGCTAGTGACATAAAATACATTGAGACTGGTTCAGATGTAGGGAAGATCATAATCATAAGTTGGAAGCGCTACCATATGATTTATGATCATCCTATCTGCCAAACTAAGCTTTAAATAATAAAACGTCACTTATCTAGAAGGTACCATAAAGAAAAAGGCATTCCAAAATATCATATCATTCATAACTGAGTTGAACATTTATAATACAAAGTAGATTATATCTGTCTTCAACTCCCAAAACATTTCAAAATATAGATGTTCCACATGGCATTAACCCTGTTACTAACGTTCTACTACTTGTTTGCTGAGCATCCTCCTTGTAGCTGTGGGCATGTTGACTTGATATGCCCGGGCTTTCCACAGTTGTAGCAGTTCTTGGTTGACATTTCTGGGCATTTTGACTTGAAATGTCCGACCTTCTTGCAATTGTAACAACTTTTGGCCGTAGGAGCTTCCTTGGGGTGCCTTCTCTTAGTGTTTTTGGTAGTTTTCCCAGTTATCCTTGGCTTGATGTTTCTCTGGAGTTCCTTCCAACGGCTCTGGAAGTGCATCATATGGGATTGGAGTTGCCCGCATTCTTCTTCTAGGCATGCAACCTGTGCTTGGTAAGTGTCGATTTTCTGTTTAGCCTGGCGAATTGCCCTGTCCCTGCGCTTCTTTACCTTCCTCACTCTCATATACAACATGGCTATCGTCTGTTGTTCCGTGGTTGGGTCTGGTGATGGTGGAGGTGAGTCTTCTTCATTTTTAGCTTGTTGTAGCACTTGCCTCATTTCTTCTTCTACTATCATTATTTCCCTGGTAGGCATTGGCTCATTTGCTACTACTGGCGCATCACTGATAAAGATATCTTCGAATACCATTCTGCAAAATACAACAAGTTCAATCCTGGTTAGAGAGGAGTCACAGATAAATCGATTACTCGGATTATCTGAACATAAACCGATCTCTAACTGGCACTTCAGGTTTTAATTTCCTACTGTGTTAGACTGCAATTTGAAGTCGGCTCTGATACCACTTTGTAACGACCCGGATCCCCGTTATCGGACATCCGTGACATCACCAAGATCATTGCCTTCAAATGCATCTCAACACAGTAAATAACGTGGAAATTTAAACATTTTTATTGCCATCAGAGTAATTACATTAATAATTACAAATATCAAATTGTCCTTGAACAAGGAATACAAATTACATAACTTTATTACAACTGACTACAAGAATACTTGAACATTTCTTGTGAAGCCATTGGCTGTCTTTCAGATCGGCAATCCCTTGGTAACTGCCGAAACTCCGTTGAGTGGTCTATCTGCCCCCCTCTGGGACTTGCCCCTCGGCTTGAGCCTTTTGCTACGTGACCCTGACAATTCTGCACCCGCTCGGAGGGTAGATGTGCATACTGCCACTACTTGGATGCCTTGCTGATCTGGTGCTCTCCTATACTCGTGACCTGATATCCATGTACCTAAAAGGTGGGGTACGTCAGTAATTCTACTGACGCAATGCTGATAAGGAAACAGCGATCCTCAAACTATCACATTCACAAATTCATCTTGAATGGAAAATTCAACGTGCATCCTGATTTCCTAGTGTTCGTGTATGTCATAAACCGAGACTAATGCAACAATACAGAGTGTAGAACAGAAGTACTTAATCTAACTCAAGTTTATTTAAACACAAGGTACAGAACAGATGCACTTAATCTAACGCCAGCAAGATTCTGGATGCACATGCATCCCATACTACATGTGACCCAGGTCAAGCCAACGTACTTAGTCTAATGCAAGCGAGACTTTGGAAATGTATGCATCCCATACTACATACTTTCCAAATCAAGCCGTTGTTTCCATATTTAGGGATTAGAACCCTCTCTATGCAATGCATTCTAATTTGGTCCACTTCCCGTTCCTGATAGTATGACATGGTTGAGGAGGTGAAAATAAAATAAAAGAATATAATGCGGGGCGCTACCCCGAAGTCACCAATAATTACTGTGTCGAACCATCCTCGAAAGCTGTGACGAACTTACAGATATACCGCAAGTATATCCATTGCGCAAAGATCCTTTTTGATCCGTTCGTGTCCACCAACATAGAACATGACGACCTCGGAGGTCCTAAAATACCCCCGATCCGCCAGGATATCAGCATCCCGTTCTTACCATGGTACTTCAGGAATTAACAGTGCAAGATACCCACCGCAGTGCGTATCCCTAATGATAGGAAGAGACAACCAGTATCACCACTTAGTGCTAACTCTCAGAACAAGTTGGATTATAGGGAATCACCCCTAATACCAATTTGGTCTTCAAGCGAAACAATAAAAGAAAAACTAACCAATCCAGTTTACTGAAAATATGTTGTTATTCAAACCACACTCGGTGTTGATCAACAAAGTCGAGTCTGACTGGTCTGTCAAGGTAACAACCATCCCGGAATCACATTCACCGATTCCCAATACCTTCATAGGTCAGCGACCCAAAAATAATCCCGGCCCGTGACCCTCAGCGAGTGGTCTAACGGCGCCCTGATGATGTAATATAATTTAGTGAAGGTAAGCACGCACATAATTATCCCTTCTGGACTTTTGACAGACTAAGGCATTGAGACACCCAATACATTCCAACAGAGCTATATCCCAACTCACTCATGTCCACCATGAGTACATGCACAGGAACTTGCCTAAGTTCCGAATAAAATGCTAAAAACCCATCTTTTAAATCTGATAGCTCACGATCACCATATTTCGGTAGGCAGAGGGTTCCTCATCAATTGTCCGATGGAACAATCAAGAAATACCAGTAGCTGTGATCCCAGCTACACTCATCGGAAACCAATACGCTCAGAATTTCCTAGAAGGTGAGGAGATCCATTGCCATCCCCTAGTCGATGATTCCCTCAATTTCCTTTTAAAGGACTCATGTCCCCGAGTTAACTCAACCCTTGAAGTCGGTCTAGATAATAGGTTGCTAAAACTTACAATGTCCATAAATTCCAGCACACCAGTCAGAATTGCTTGGTATCTCTAACTCTGGAAAGGTAAGACCCCAGTTTACAATTCTTCAGTTGACTATTTCCTCAAGTTCAATCATCTCGACATCCAATATCCCTCATATACTCTTAGTAGTACGTTCCTTTTCACACTTGCTGCATTTGTCCAATATCGTAAGAGTTCGCTGGGTTATCGAGATCACTCAATTTCGGATCCTATGGAAAGGTGGGATTGTCTACCTTAACTTCCTATTTGAATACGTCCTCAGATTCAATTCTAAATGTTCTCACAGACACCAATTTCCCTTGGGGGCATCACACGGGAAGGGTTGATTTTTCTAGCAATATTTCATTGACAAAGCTGAATCTGTCCACCTTGGAAAGTTATAGACTACAACCTGGAATTACAAATCCTAATTGGGTTAGCGAGTGATGATTCCCTACTGAAACTCTCCAGTTGGCCAGTCGCCCAAATTCTTAACTGATAAGTCTAGAAATGTCTATCTCCACGAACTAGACAACTCGTACTAGGATGAACGTACCCTACTTTAAAATTCACTAGTAAATCATCCCTAAGTCCAACGATCATGAAATTTGAGATTCTCTATCTACACATATACCATTTCATCGTGTCCAAATTTCACATTCAAATTCATTTCACACAACGATCTACGACTCCTCAAACATGGCTACATTTCAGCCGTTCTGTTTCAGCAGAGTACTCACTGCCTCTCACTAATTACCTTTGAAACCTCATCAAATGACCTCTAAAAATTACAAAATTTGAGATTCATCAAATAGACTCATACCCCAAGCTACTCCCAAAATTTCGTAGCAAAATAATAAATGTACACGAAGTTATGGCTTTTTGAACTTCAGCACAAAGCGCAGTCAGCTTCAGCCGACACCTACGGACCAGTCGTGTTCTACAATTTTTCCGGGGCATCAAACGACCTCGGAAAAATACGAAATTTAAGACTATGGTTGTAGACACATACATGAGCGTCCACAAAAATTTTCAACTCAAAATGACTTGTCGTTCCCGAGATACAAAATCGGAAAGATACCCAAAAATCATCACAGCCAGCAGCCACTCTGACTGCTTACTGTCCGGATTTGGTCCCACTGTTCGGGCTACTAAAATGTATCCAAATATTACGAAAAAAATCATGGATACTCTACATACATAGAGGAAAATTACCCCAGAATTTTAGCCCAAGATTCTCAACCGTTTGGGCGTAAGAAATTCCCCAATATACCCTCGCAATCATGCTACTCAATCAAACTTCAAAAGAATAATACTCTACCATGCAATTTATTTTTTCCTAGCATTCCTCATACTCAAACATGGCAACAAAATCATGTCTACCACTACTACACATCCATTCATACCAAAACAAAAATAAATACAAAAGAGTTCAAGGATCACCCACTTGTAGTCGCAAGAAAAATCCCCTTGCGGCTTGACTCCTAGCTTTGTTTGCTTGCTCTCCTTTGCTCCTTTGCTCCTTTGCTCACTAGCTCCTCTTCACTTCAAGATGTAATTGTTGTTGCTAGCTTTATCCCCTCTTTCTCTTCTTCAAAGTCTCCACCTTTTCTCTTCTCCTTCTCTTTCTCCTCTTTTTTTTTTTTTTTTTTTTGGAACAAGAAGAGTGGTGAATGAGTGAAAGAATGAGAGTGGAAGTGGGGGTTTTATAAAAATGGGAGTAGGGTTGGATTGGGCCGGATGAGATGTAGGGTGGGGATGGGGGGAGGTGGAGTGAGTGGAAGATATGTGGATGAGATGGAGCCAACATCACAAGTGAAGCTTCTTGGAAGCTTCCTTGGAAACTTCTTAGAAGCTTCATTGGAGACTTCATGGAAGTTTTCCTATTCCAAGTCAACTTTACACATGGTGTTTTACTTCCACCATTGGATCTTTATCAAGTTCAAACCATGATCATCATGATGCTAGGGTTCCTAACCCTATGCTAGGTTAAGGAACCCTAGGTCACCATACCCTAGGTTACCATACCCTAGTGCACAAATACAACTCACATTTAATTCAAGCACTAGTCTAATTGAAATAACTAATACATATAAATTAAAATCCATAAAAATACATTTTTATAGAAATTATCATTTTCTCCCGACAATTGTCTGGTCGAAATAATCGGGACAAAACCCCAGTTTAATCGAGATGATATTCCGAGTTTACTTCATCAGATTCAGAACAGTCCGTATGTCTGAAATCTCTTAATTTTAACTGATAATTTCTAGGAGAAAATGTAATTGTGTGCAATACTTAGTTAATGCACGGGTTACGGTGCAAAATAGTCGTATGCTATTTTGCGGGGTATTACAGTTTCAATAAAAAATCCATTTCATATCCATAACTAGTTTCAATTTAATCCTCTTTTAAAAAAATCAACTCATTGAAAAAAAAAGAAGGAAAACAACACAAAAAAATGAAAAGGGGGTCACGGGTATCGAACCCTGGACCAAGGCCGAAACCAACACAGGCCCAAGCCTCCTTCCGCTCTGACCAAGAAGTCCAAGTGGACTTTATGTCTACTTTCATTTCGGGTTTGTTATACATGCTTCTTCAGTTTCGGTATTTCAAAAAAAAAATAATTATATAAAAGCAACTATCAACCTTGAACCAAAGTACTCTTACAACTTGTAGTGCACTGGCTAACCAGTAAGCCTAAATATATGTTCTGTTTAGAAATTTCATTTGTGCTCTTTTGTTCATACTATTCTGAAATCTAATCCTTTTTCGAAGAAAATTCATTTATCTAATGATCCAATCCTTTAGGAGTAATAGATAGATTTTTCTTGTGGAAATGAAATGAGTCCAAAAATACAAAATACAAATTCAACTTATTATTTAGATATGTTTTTTAATTATTTTCTCTTTACTTTACAAAAATTTGTATTTCTCGACAAAACTCAAAATTATAAGAAAAATCATATTTGATTTTAAAAAAAATCCACCATCATAAAAATAAAATTCTTATTGCCAAAAATCAATTGGATCTCTAAATCAACCTTGGACACCACAAGTGTTTTCTTCAGGCGAAAACTAGTATCTTTTACAATGTCGACAAATCACGAATAATAAAATTTTATCTTTCCATTTTCTAAGTATATGTGACATTCATTCATACTCATCATACATAAAAATTTGCAATTATACTACCATGGTTTATGTGATTATTTCTTTACTTTCAATTTTTATGATATTAATCAACTACTAAGTTTCAACAACAAAAAAATCCTTGCATGTTATTATAGCATTTTATCTACACATATCACATTCAATTTTCTTTATTCTATTCATTAAATTATTAGCATGGTAACAACAAAATCATTTCATGAGATGCTAGCATGGATTCTTATCTACAATGTCTCATTCCATTTTTCATTACTCAATACTATTAACATGCAAAAGTCCTACTTTAGAAAGTATAAGAACACCCACTTTTTATTTTATAAAACTCTATTTACTCATCCAAAGAAGTATTTTCCTCATTCTCATACAATTTACTTATTTCTTTATACATATTAATTTATGGCAAACTACTTGATCATTTCTTTTTCTCATTTTTAATTAACATGGTAGAAGTCAATTTACTAATCACAAATATTTTACTACTATTCATGCTACACATAAATCAAAATTTCGTATTCATTAACTCTAGCATGCATAATTCTAACAACTAGAAAGTATGAGAGCACCCACCTTTAGTGAAGGGTTGAACAACAAGATGGAAGTACTCCTAGCTCCAGTCAAGCAAGCCTAGCTCCTAGCAACTCCTAGCAAGACCTTCTCCTCCTAGCAAGACTACTCCAAGTAAGAATTCATCCAAATCAGAACACTCTTCTCTCTTTCTTTTTCTTCCACTTATTTTGATATTGTTTTGGTGTAAGAGAATGTAGGATTTTGGTGTCCTATTTATAGGATAGAGCTAGGGTGTAATTTGCAAAAATCCCCATCCTAATAACTCCCTCATTTAACTCATTCAATTCTATTTTCATAACCTCCCCATTTAAACTCTCCAAATAATAACCCCCCTCATTTAAATCCCTCTCTCTTTTCTCTCTTGTGTACAACCGGGCCACTCCCCTAGTCTAAGCACCCATCTAGATACATTTGTGCTTGTGCACACATGCACACCAATAGCTGAAGTGCACAGTCCGGCTCAAAATGTGTGTGCTTTCACGTGGGCCACCATTCACAATTCCATTTCATCTTATTTACCAACTAATAACATGCAGCCCATTTCTTCAACTCAACATCATGTGCTATTCCTTCTTCAACCCAAACCGTGGGCCCATCTCCAAATCATTCCATTATATTATCATTTAATACCATTTCATTTATACAACCAGCACAACCATTCTCCATATATATCATATATATAATTATACTCTTGAAAATTTTGGGGTGTTACACGCACTTCGAAATTTATTTTGAAAAATAAATGGGCTTAAGTACGTTTACAGGAAACACATGCGTCGCACGTAAAACATAAAAATACGAAATTTGGTTTTATCAACGGAAAAATATTTAAAGATAATAAAATGTAACATAAGAAAATATATTTATTAATTTCATGACGTAATTGCTACGTACGCAGAAGACGTGCATTATACGTGCAGAAGAAAGAAAAAAAAACAATGCATTTTTATTTAAAAAATAAAAAGTAGGGTGTTACACAGATAACTTAGCACCATGCTTTTGCGTGTTCCCCGAGAATGCGTTCAACTTGGGCTTGCGTCTTACCAATCCACCCATTCATCCAGAAGGTTATGTCATGGGTGTCGTTGAGTCAGATGCAATACGGGCTAAACTCTTGGAAGCAGCTCGTGTGCTTCATGCTGCTTTGCAAAGAGAGGGGATGCCCCTAAGATTGAAGTATTTCCGAGCTGTTTTGGGCATCAAATCGTCGGGCAAGTACGAAGGGATGTATTATATCGTACCCCACCAAGGAAAGAAGGTTGCTCATAGCCACCCGGGCTCGATAAAGGGGTGGAAGGGGAAATACTTTGTTGTTCGGAGTCGGACACCCTGGGGGATACTTACAAAGTGAAACTTCTATAAGCCCAACTTTAAGGGCTCCCGAAAGGCCGATCTGACGGCAGAGAAGTGGGCGGAGGTCGGCCGAATATGTGCGGGCAGCAGCATCGGATAACCAAATGTGACGGAGAGGCATCTAGCTAGGATTGGACTGAGCCTCATTCTTTCTAGTATGCCTTTCGTTTGCTTTTCATTCAAGTTATTTTCTTCGTCTTATGCATTTCTCTTTATTTTGCAGAAATGAACGATGCAGAGATCGCCGAGAGGAGGGACTTGCTAAAGAAGAAGGCCAATCGTGCCGAGAAGGAGAAGCAGGGGAAGGTCTCTTCCTAGGGGGGTTCCGAAGAACCTTCCCACCCGGCGTCGTAGAGGCAGAAGACCCGGGCGATCCCTGGTACTCCCGGTTCTTCCAAGATGGCCCCAAGCTTAAGTAACCTAAAGGTTACTGAGGTTGTGAGGAGTGGCCTCTCTCCCATCAACCCAGAGTCCCAGGTGGTCCTATTAGACGTGGGGCTCCGATCGTGGGCCCCTGACTGGGCTTTCGGGTCACTGATACCCTGTCTAAGGGTCCTGTGGCGATCGAAGTTTTTGAGAAGCTCGCCCCGCCTCGGGACTGGCAGGCCATGGAGTTCGATACCATCGAGTCCAGCTATATGAGGTGGGCTCAGGCGAGTGTGCAGGTAACCATTGTTCCATTCTGATTTCCTTCTACTCTTTGGTTGCTATTGCTATTTTTTGGTTAAGTCTTATTCCCTCGGCTGTAGGCGTGCATGGCGGGTGCCCAGGTGATGAAGCTGCATCACCAGGATCTGAAGAAGGAGGTAAGGAATGCTCAATGCTATGAGCGAGAGATGAAGAACCTCAAGTTGAAGCTGTTGGCGGCCGAGTCCCGTAACCAATCTCTTCAAGTCGATCTGGTTTTCCAGGCCGACGCCAACCTGAGGAGGGATGGCGAGTTGAAGAAGGCGGTCTCCCTTGAGATGAAGAAGATCAAGCAGGCTAGCATGAATAAGGTTATCGGGGCCTAGGATGAGGTCTACGCCCTGGCGATCGGGCACGTTAAGTTCTTCCACCCCGAGTTGCAGCTTGATGAGTTCCAATATGATATGAAGCTGCTCGACCGTCCGCTGACTCCCGGAGGCGGTGGTGATGAGAACGTTGTCGTGGCCGACCTTAATGCCGCACCTGGTGTCAATGAAGAGGTCTGCCTAACCCCTAAACAGTAGCGCTTGTACTTGTTTTTTATTTCCTTTTGTACTTTGCCGAACGCGGACTGGCCACCGCACGTTTATAAGGATTTTTATTTATGAAAAGAATTTTTGGCCGAACCTTTTAACTTGTAAAATTTTGTGGGCGTAATATGTCTTGTGAGATTTTGTGGAATTTGCCAAGTGTATATGGCTTGGAATAATGTTCCCTCTATCTCTTTGGCAGATGGGCGTTGCTTCCTTTGAGGAAGACCCCGAAGTGCCGAGCTTGCGCGACTTAGGGGCAAGGTCAAGGCCTTAGATTCCGTATTGGCACGGTATTAAAGAGAGGCTCGCGATTGAGAAGCGGCTGTTCATTATTTCCGGAATAAGTCGAAGGGACTTAGCTTGGAGTTGGCGCTACTGAAGAAGTTGATAGCCGATCGCGACTTGGGAAGTGCAGAGGTCGTGTTTTCGATGTCTAGCACTTCCGTCCGAAGACCGTCGTTCGAATCTTTCCTTCGTGAGGTCGTTATGGAGAAAGAGTTAGAGATCCAATGACACAAGATAATGCCCGGGATTGCAGGATTCCGCTCCGCTTATTTCGGGGGCATTTGCCTTTTGGCCGGAGTCTCGTTACTGACCCTGCGGCTGGGACCTGCGAGGCCAGGTGATGCTGTAGCACCCCGAATTTTTAATATGATATCTTAGAAATACGTGGCAATATTCTCAGCATCAACTTCAAATGTAATATTAAACACAGTCCAAAAACACAGATAATTTTTATTTCAACTTTTATTACAATAATCATTTACAAAACACAGCGGAATACAAAACACCTTGAATTACAAACTTTCTTTTTACAACACTTTCTTTTACAAAATTCACACAAAAGCTCTATTACATCAATTTATCTCAAGCATCCAAACTCCAAGCTCTAAGCAACAACAACCTGTGAAACATGAGGCTAGAGAAAAATCCTAACCCCCAAAACTAAAGGGATCAGCCATAACGGTGTAAGTGACATAAAAACAAAGCAACATAATTAAATCATAAAATGCTGAGTCATCAACAACATGTATTAACAGCAAGAATAAATGAAATGAGAAATAACAAATAAGTAAAGCATGAAAATATCAAGAAATATAAGATAGTAAATAGTAATACACGAAAACATCAAGTGAATCTAGACTAAGTGTCAAGTGTAGGGAAAACAGGAAAACACAAGCATAAAACCAAGTCAAGAAAACACAATTCTATATGCTGACTCTTTAATGCGTACTTGTCGGAGTCTATGCATCACACTCTACATAGGTCCGGTGCAAGCCCTTAACGTCTCCACATTATAGGGATAACCCCTCACGTCATGCAACTAGTCCTACTACGGTGATGGAAAACAAGATCCAGAATACTCCGCGAATAGGCACCACAGCCCTCGATGCGCAAGCATCATATAAGATAGCTCAAAAACAACTGGAGATTCATCTCCCGAACCCCGTGTACCCCACGAATAGGCTTGCAAGGCCCTCGACGTGCAGATACACTAGGTACATTTTGTGAATAGGCCTGCTGACCCTCGACACGCGAATGCACCCTGCATGCTCTGTGAATAGGCCTGCAGACCCTCAATACGCGAACACACAAATGTCTTCTCGGACAGAACAACAAACAGTCCTGTAACGCATCCGTTGGACTAAACAAACCATGAGCCTATACTTACGTTTTCCAAGTTCTATCACATCCCCACTAGTGCCTGTCCTTAAGTTAGTTATTATTAATAAAACACAAAATCTCCATCTCTAGAGCTAGTGTATCCTGACGGACTTAAATACTCAACAATAACTAAACCAAGACCCCCCAGGTCTAACTCAATAAATCTCAGCTGCCGGTTCACAGGACTCCCACTCAACTCCTAGAGATATCAACAAGACCAAAACCCATCAAATCCATCGTCAAAACGATCATATGGAGAAACTTCTCCAATCAACAAAAACCAAATATTTATACAATTCCAGAATCTAAATCCAACAATAAAATATCTTGAAAACATATGTTCTGTAGAAAGGATAATATTTAGAATAGTAAGTTATAGATAAAAAAAACATTTAAGGAATCAATCGTTTAAAGAACATTAGAAAACTCAAGAAAGTATCAGTAATAGTCGACCACAACCAGAGTCGTCGACTGTCCAGAGCGAAAATCCAATATTTTTAAGAAAATAAATTCTAAGTAGTAGCAGTCGACTGCTAATAGTCACCAGTCGACTGTTCAGAGCGAAAATCCAACACTTCGAGAAAATACCAAAACAGAGCAGAGACAGTCGACTGGAGAAATGGTTCAGTCGACTGTTCCGCACGAGATTTCAAGAAAAACGAGAAAACACAGCAGCCAGGTAGCGACGGTCGACTGTCGAAACATACCAGTCGACTGCCTCACCTACAGACTGCAGTTTGGGTTGTGCATATTTCAACCGATACGAAGATTTACTTTACAAAAACAAAATCTTTGAAAAATATATTTCTAATATGATCAAATACAACTTACGGGATATACAAAGATCCATAATAACCAATCAAAACCGCTTGAATTGATAAAATAACATTTTGATGAATTTCTTCAAAATAAAAATATGAATGTGTGCATATATCAAAATTAGAGTTTTTGAGAATCAGTCATACATCAAAATAACTTGTTTTATATTCCAAACTTATCAGTACCAAAATAAGTTGAGACATAGTAAAATCCTTTGAAAACGCATAAAACTCAATTTCTTCTTAAACAACAAAATACGATATTTATGAAAAACGTTTGTGCATACTTGTGCACCAAAAGAACTTCACAAATCCATAAACTAAAATAAAAAAATATTCAGATATCAAACTTAGTATTTGAGTAAATCCAAATTCAAGTGAAATCTTTCACAAAATCACAAATCCCTAATTTAATCAAACAATGTATCAATCCCGAATTTTAGTCATCACAACTCAAATCCTCAAGACATGGTCTTTTAATCCATTACTCATTCTCAAAATTCCTCAACTCAATCTTAACTATTCTCAATAGTTGATTCATAAACAAATTTATCATTAACATGGCCAAGTTGCTTTCAACCAACTCACCAATAGTCCAAAAATTTCTTCTTTAATCAATTAATGCATAACATTCATCATACTCAATCAAATCAGCAATAATCCAAAAGAAATAGCCTACTCACAATTTATATTAGGTTCTCCTACAATCCAACTTTATCCACATGCAATTCTACTCACAACAACTAGTGTTCTTCTCAAAGATCCAATTTTTATCATCCATCCAACATACATATTCATACCAAACCCTAGCATGCTTTCTAATAGATGAAACACCACATACAACATACATAAAACAAAACAACAAAAATAATTTACATCACTCACCTCGTTGGAGAGATCAAACGAATATAATAAAGCAAGACGAAGAATCCCTCCTTTGCAAAGAATCCAAGATCCCCCTCTTTAAATCTCCAAGAAAGTAAAAATAATTAAACCTTTGTATTGTGCAGCGAAAGATGGCTGCACTTCACCTTTTAAATAGGCCGGGATTAGAAGAATTAGGGTTTTGAATACATTTGCAAAATAATCCTTTTAAAATATAACTTTACATAAATAGATCCCTATACCTAAAAACTTGATAAAACCAATTTAATTGAGATGAACAATTTATTTCCAGCCGACACTGTTTGAAAAGTCTAGAAAAACAGTTTTGCACTTTCACCCCTCAAAATGACAATTTTGCAAAAAGATCATTCTTTTTGTAATATTTGCAAATAGGTCCAATAAATATCAGAAAAATATAGAAAAATCACAAATAATCCCAAATAATAAATAATGATTTTTCACAAAATAATTTTGGCTTTTGGACTTTTCAAGAAAATATTTGCACGTATTTTGCACGTGTAAAAAGATAAATCTTCAGAAAAATATTTATTGAATCTCCAAAAAAATCATTTTAATTTATTTATATATCTTTAAAATAATATTTAAAAATACGGGGTACTACAGATGCCCAGAGCTCCGTTGCGGGTGTGTCCACCTAGGTGACCCCAGGAGATCCTGTAGAGGAGCAAACTCGTCTGACCGGCCTTGAACTGATCTGTACCAACCTCGTGGCTCCTACGTAAGAGCCTTAGTTCGATTGCAAGTGATGTAACATAGTCTCGCAGATTGTATCGACACACTTCTGTTGGTTGTAATAATAATAAGAAAATACTAGTGAATTTGCTTCTTGTGGGTTTTTTGAGTGCAGCAGTCTGAACCGTGTGGTATGAATACGTCTTTTGTAGAATTTCGGAGTCCAAGCCGAGAGACGATGACCTGAGAGATTGAAAAATCTCTTGTAGGTGATCGAAGTCCAAGCCGATGGGCGAGAACGTGAAAGATTGAGAAATCTCTCGTAGGTTGTCGAAGTCCAAGATGAGGGGCGAGGACTTGAGGGATTGAGAAATCTCTCGTAGGTGACCGAAGTCCAAGCCCAGGGGCGAGGACTTTGAGAGATTGAGAAATCTCTTAGGTGATCGAAGTCCAAGACGAGGGGCGAGGAATTGAGAGATTGAGAAATCTCTTGTAGGTTATCGAAGTCCAAGTCGAGGGGCGAGAACTTTGAGAGATTGAGAAATCTCTCGTAGGTTATCGAAGTCCAAGCCGAGGGGCGAGGATGTGAGAGATTGAGAAATCTCTCGTAGGTTGTCGAAGTCCAAGCCAATGGGCGAGGACTTCAGAGATTGAGAAATCTCTCGTAGGTGATCGAAGTCCAAGCCGAGGGGTGAGGACGTTGAGAGATTGAGAAATCTCTCGTAGGTTGTCGAGCTCCAAGGCGAGGGGCAATGGTGTGAGAGATCAAGAAATCTCTCCTAGGTGAGCTTGAGTGATAGCCAGTAGCTTGCTCGATGTTAAGTTTTGACAAGTTTACATATTTTGAAAAGAAATTTCATTGCTTTTGTACATGTTTACACTTCGGTACAAAATAAAAGAGGCGTAGTGCCTATTACAATTACGGACATCTCCCCTCACAGAATTTAATAAGATGCTCCGCGTTCCAGGGTTTCTTGATTGCCTTGCTCCCAGGTCTTCAAGTCAGTACGTACCTGGACGTACCACTTGGGAGACCTCATACGGACCTTCCCAGTTCGGAATGAGTTTTCCATTTTTGCCGGGGCAGGAAATAGCGAGCTTCCTGAGAACGAGGTCACCTTCCTTAAGGTCGATCGGACGGACCTTTTTGTTGTAGAACCTCTCAACTCGCTGCTAGTGTTTGGCTCGTCTGATGGAGGACCTTTCGCGGATTTCATCGACCAGGCCTAAGTTGGTCCTGAGGTCGCTCGAGTTGGATTCCTCATTAATGCCCATGCTCCTAGGCGAAGGGAGACTGGTCTCCAGTGGGATGACAGCCTTTGTTCTGTAGGTTAGATTGAATGGGGACTCACCCGTAGGGATCCTCTTGGTTGTTCGGTACGACCATAGGACGCTCGGCAGCGCGTCGACCCACAATCCTTTGGGAGACTAGTCTAATCATTTTTTGAGGCCTTAAAGAATTTGGCGGTTGTTATTTTCAGTTTGACCATTCGATTGGGACCGAGCTATTGATGAGAATCGCTGTTGGATGTCGAGGTCTTTGCAGAACTTTCGAAATTTTTTGCCTGCGAATTGAGTCCCATTATCGGTGATGAGCATGCGTGGGATACCAATCCGAAAAATAATGTGCTTCCAGAAGAATTGTTGGGATTGATGCTCGGTGATTGTGGCCAGGGTGTAACACCCCGCAAAATTAGAAATGACAATTTTGCCCTCATGTGTTATGCACGTATATTTTGTACCGTTACAAGTAATATCCGTAACGTGTTCACTACGTATTTTGGATTCCAATTATTTATGCATTTCCCGTCTTCTCAAAATTTATTTTATCCTATTTGAGCCAACTTAAATATAAAATTCCAATCTCTGTGTTTTTACGTGCTTTACACGTGTTATCGATGCACATATCGATTTTCCACCTCTACGTGTAATATTTTCTATATATTTAAACTATTTGTTTAATGACGTGTTCGAATTTATTTTATAAAATGAAATTTATTTTACTCTTATTTTAATTAAAATACTTTTATACCTGCGGTGCGCGTATTTTCTATGTACGTAGTGATTACGTTGTGGAATATATAAAAATTAATGAAATATATTTTTTGTATGTTTTATTTCAATTATTTATGAACGTTTCACCGTCGATAAAATATATTTCGTATTTTAATATTTTTACGTGCGACACACGTGTTTGTGGTGCACGTGTTTAGGCGTATTTTTTTCAAAATGAAATTTTGAAGTGTGTGTGTGTTTATTTTATTTATGCATGATAAATCTAATTTATATTTAAACTAAACTAAATTTATTTAAACATTTACTATATATTATGTAACCTATATTTTAAAATATATATATATATATGTGTGTGTGTGTGTGTGTGTGTGTGTGTGTGTGTGTGTGTGTGTGTGTGTGAATGAAGTGTGTGCAAATGCGATGCACATGCACGTGTTTGTGACTTTTGGAATATTTGACCGGCTGTTTTGGAATAGAGGGAAATGTTTTGAATTAGGTTAATGGCATAGGTGGGGTTTAGGATAATGGATAGTGGGTAGTTATTAGAATAATTTCTTTATAAAACACCCCCTAAACCATTCACTCTCTTCTCCTCTCCCTTCTTTCTTTCTCTGTCAAATCCGAAACCACCCAGCCACTTTATCTCTCTCTCCACCTACTCACCATACATATATATACATATATAACTTATATTATATATATATAGGTATATATATGTGTGTGTGTGTATATATATATATATATATATATATATATGTGAAATGGGGGGTTGAGATCAGAGAAGGCTTTCGGGAGGAGTTGCTGACTTGGGATTTTTGCCTTGATGCGTGGATTTCGAGGTGGAGTGAGACTTCTTTTGGAGTTCAATTGCTAAAAAATCAATACTTCTTTGGGTGTGTGTTTTTTAAATCCTTTCTAATTTAGGAGTATGATGCATGCTAGTTGATATATGATTTAGTTGTTAAATTTCGATTGGTAGAATGAATGTAGATTTCATGATCTTATTTTAAGTGTGCCATGAAAGAATATCTATTTTAACGAACCTTGCTAATTTGATAATTCTGCTTAGAAAATGGCTTAGTTGTTATCTAAATTATATGGTGATGATGTAATAAGAAAGAAATAGTCTCACTAAGTGTATGTTTTAGGAGTATAGGAAATTTTATAAAGAAGTTTTGATGAGAGACAACATTTTATTTGAAAGATTGATAATATATTTTCTTTAATACAAGTTGGAAGAAAGATTTTATTATATTGCGAAAAATGAGAAATTTGTGAATTTAAAAACATGTACTATACTTGTCATTTTGAAAGAAAACAGTCTGGAAAAGAATTAGTTTTTTGAATGGTACAAATTGGTTGAGTAATCGTATTTTGTAAAGGAAATTCATAAACTGACAAGAAGTATAAAGTAATTTCAACTATTACTTATGACAGAGAGTGGGTTTTGGGAATACTGGTTCTCGGCGTGGGTTTAAGGCACTGTGAACAGTGTCGTTGGTCTTGGGTTCGAGTCTTGAAGATGTTCTGTTTTTATTAAATTTGATTTTTGTGAACCAAATCACCGAAGACCCTTACAAAAAGCTTTAGGGTCCTTCTTTAATCACTAGTCGCTGTTGGGTTTCTTAGTCTTCGGGTGCGGTTTGATTCGGTTACTGTAGCTATACGGAGGGTCTGGGTTCTAATCGGACCATGTTTTTTGTTTTTGTTTTGACATTTTTATTATATTGGAGTTTTTCAAGAGTGTAAAATTGGGAAAAAATCTTATTATTCCTATAAAATTATTTAGACTTTGTAAAAATTATTTCCACAATATTTCGACATATTTTGTGAGAATTGAAGGTGATTTTTATATTAAGACAATGGGATGAAGAACTTGATAATTCTTAAAATGTGGCTCTTGTATAATTAAAGAAAGATGAAATTTGTAATGCAATTAGATTTCTTCTCGATGAGATTTTATGGTTATTAACATTGATTAAGTGAATATTTGAATTGCACACAATGCTATAAATGATTAAATTGATAAAAGAAGTTGAAGTGTGTTACTTCTTGTTATAAGATTATAAATAAATGTTTTCTTTGAGAAAGAGATTTGTGAATAAAGAAATTGAAATATTATTGATGTCTAGAACGAGATAGTTGTTGGAATCTAGAGGCCAGACGAGACCCTTAGAAACTGGCAGTTGTTATTATGAATTCGAGAGCTAACCAGTGTGGGTTGAGTATCTCTTGAGAAGTAGCCAGTGTGGGCTGACTGTCTCTTTTGTTTGGTTTAAGTCCAGTAGGGTAAGCTAGCTCTAGGTTGTGATGATTTTCTTCTAAAACAAACTAAAAACCTAAGGACATGCACGATAGTGGAGATGTGATCAAAGTAAGAGAAAAATACAAGTATGTGGGCCTCGAATTCACAGTGTGATAATTTTCACAGGCTGTCTACATGATGCGTCATGTCATGACGTGAATCTATCTTCGAAATTATCGGAATCGTGGTGACGCTTATGGGGTGCTTGGTGACTACGTAGTGCCATCGTCCCATGACGGAGGCGAATTATCCATAGGCTATCTACATGATGCATCATGTCATGACGTGGAATTCTCCTCCAAGCTGTCTGGACATGGGCTCGTAACTCATAAAACATCTAAGATACTTACCGTAGTTACCGTAGTAGTTAAACTCATAACGAGGGATTCAACCTACAAAATGAAGTACGGTTAAGGGCTTGCCCTCGGATCTATGTAGAATGGGATGCATAGGTTCGAACAAGTGTGCATTAGTATCATGAAATATAAAGACATGCATTAAAGATAAGTGCACTAGCACACACGACATCAATAAGATAGTCTCTCTTTAGCGTTTTTTGTGATCAAGTTTGTGTTTGCTAAAGTATTAAAGAATCATTATACTTTCGGCATAGTGAGGATGACCATGTATAATATTTCATCGGTTGTAAGCAACTGACGTGCCCACAGTTTCATATGCAGGACTTGGAATTTATAAGAAGATATAAAAATGCTGATGATTACTTAAATGCTAAAGTTGTTACAGTTGTACATTTATCACTGTTGTATTTCATTTACTTTCCGCTGTGTGTTGATGTAAAAGAGTATGTTGTAATAAAAATTTCAAATTCCTTGTAAAATTGTACGGAGTGAAGTGTAAAGATCCCATGGAACTTCGAATTCGGACTTATTTGGGATTCAGGATGTTACAGTTCGGCTTCGACCCATTTGGTGAAGTAACCGATGGCCACGATGAGGAAATGTGGCTTGTGGCCTTCGAAAATGGGCCGACCAGGTCCATCCCCCGCATGGCGAAGGGGGCTGGACTGGCTAGCGACCTGAGTTTGGCTTGGGTCAAGTGTCTTATCGAGGAGAATCTCTGGCAGGGGTCGCATTGCTTAACGAGATCACGGGCGTCTTGTAGTATGGTCGGCTAATAGTACCTGTGGTTGAGCACCTTCCTTGCGAGCGACCAGCTGCCCATATGGCACCTTCCAATTCCTTCGTGTAACTCTTCCAGCGCATACCTCGCTTTATCGGGACCCAGACATCGGAGGTAAGGTCTGTCGCCCACCCTGGTGTATGAACGTTTGAAGAGGATATTCTCAATCAAGATGAACCTTTGTGACCGGACCCTTATCTTCCTAGTCTCGACGGAGTCTTCAGGTAGTTGGCCTTCTGCCAAGAATTTGTGAAAGTGATCCATCCAATTGTGCGGTTGTATGCCCGTGTTGAGGCAGATGACCTTGGGCTTCTCGATGCTTGGCTCGTGGAAGACCTCAATGAGGACTGTGTCATCGAGGCCCTCGAATGACGATGAGGGTGAGCTTGGACAAGGTGTCTGTCTGACTATTTAGTTTCCTGGGTATCCGCTCAACGGCGAAGTGCTCGAAGGATTCTAGTATGAGCTTGACGCGTGCCAAATAGCGGACCATCCGAGCATCACGAGCCTCGTAATCCCGCAAAATTTGGCTAACCATTAGTTGAGAGTTGCTGAAGGCCCTTACTCATATTGCTCCCGCATTGCGGGCCAGTGTGAGGCCAGTGATCATTGCTTCATATTCCGCCTCGTTATTAGAGGCCTGGAAATTGAGGCGTAAGGAATATTGGAGGACGAAATCATGGGGGGCACGAAGTATGATGCCAACTCCGCTTCCACCCTCGCAGGACGATCCATATACATAAATCTCCTAAGTGGGATCCTGCTCCTGGATCTCAGGTACTTTAGAAATGGTACACTCTGTGATGAATTCTGTAAGGGCTTACCCCTTGATGGCTGTCTGGGGTTGGTAGCTGATGTCGTGTTGGCTCAGCTCAATCGACCATTTGATTATGTAACACCCCATAATTTCAAAACATATAATATATATAGATATAATGGAGTAATAACTTGATGACAATTTGGTAAATAATGTGAAATAGATGGGGGCCCACAGGGTTGAAATGCACAACACATTGTGCTGTTGTAGGGGTAATGTCATCGTGACGTCACCATGTGGGGGGCCACCACCCGGGTTGTTTGAGAGACATCAGGTGTTCTCTCTGATGCTGACGTGGTGCATGGCCCACTTAGCTTCACTATTGTACACGGAAGAGAAAGAGGATATGTGATTTGGAATAGTCCCATATCGGGAGTAGACAATAAAATAATTTACTATAAATATAATAGCCTATGATCAAAAGTCACCAATCCGGTTAACCACCTTTTGAGAGGCAGCCTGTGGTGGGCAGTTGTACTATACTATAAATAATTTTTCTGATAAATTGTATAAATTGTCTAAGCTAGGGGCAGGGGCGTACAAATGATATCAAAGCCGATTTTCGACACTGAGTGTGGGAGAGCCGTGAGTTATGGACTCCATAATGATCGGCGGAGTGAGACAATCCCCAGTATTCTAAGACGATGGATGTAAGGGCCACATAATGATCCGCGGAGTGGGATTGTTCTCCAGTATTCCAAAGACGAGAGCAACGCTCACGAACTGCTCCACATCGACTAGAAAGTAAATTCTGCACTAGATTGTGCATGCCCCGTGTTCAGCAAGAACGCTGATTTCTGAAGAGGGGGGGGGGGAGGGGGTGTAACACTCTGTAATTTCAAAACATATAATATATCTCTACTACTATAATGGGAGAAGGCCTTAGTGTAATTTGTCCATCTACCAACCCGTGCAATGCACGTGCATAACTATTGTAAATGAGGTTTTAGATCAAATTCAGACTACGTCTGAATTTTTTACTTAAAAAAATAATATTTATTAATCTCTACGACTATAATGGGAGAAGGTCTTAGTGTAATTTGTCCATCTACCAACCCATGCAACACACGTGTATAACTATTGTAAATGAGATTTTAGATCAAATCCAGACTATGTCTGAATTTTTACTTTTAAAAAAACTATATTTTTTAAGACATGCATCGCACGTGTAAACTAATAGTATAGATGTAATGAAATAATAACTTGATGGCAATTTGGTAAATAATGTGAAATAGATGGGGGGCCCACAGGGTTGAAATGCACAGCACATTGTGCTATTGTAGGGGTGACGTCATCGTGACATCACCATGTGTGTGTGGGGGGGGGGGGCACCACCCGGGTTGTTTGAGAGACATGTGTTCTCTCTGATGCTGACGTGGCACATGGCCCACTTAGCTTCACTGTTGTACACGGAAGAGAAAGAGGATATGTGATTTGGAATAGTCCCATATCGGGAGTAGACAATAAAATAATTAACTATAAATATAATAGCCTATGATCAAGAGTCATCAATTCGGTTAACTACTTTTTGAGAGGTAGTTTGTGGTGGGAAATTGTACTATACTATAAATAATTTTTCTGATAAATTGTATAAATTGTCTGAGCTAGGGGCAGGGGAATTACAAAGTAGTCGCCCGAAATTTTTTGGTTTGTTGAGGATGAGCTTGAGCGGCTGATCTGTTAGGACTTGAATGGAGTGAGCTTGAAAATACGGTCGGAGTTTTCGAGCTGCCATCACCAATGAGTAAGCGACTTTCTCCATTTGGGCATGTCAGAGCTCTGCCTCGTGCAAGAATTTGCTGACGTAATAGATGGGTTTCTGGACCTCGTCTTCCTCCCTGACAAGTACGATGCTGAGCGCGTGTTCAGATGCGGCCAGATAAAGGTAGTAGAGCTCGCACGGTTCTGGTTTGCTGAGGAGTAGGGGTTGGCCGTAGGTCTTCAGCTGGTCGAAGGTATGCTGTTGGGGTTCTCCCCATTCGAAGCCTTTAGCCAGCCGGAGGGCTTTGAAGAACGAGAGCGAATTTTCACCAAATTTTTAAAGGAAACGGCTGATGGCCTCCAGTCGATCCATGAGCCTCTGGACCTATCTGACATTTCTTGGAAGGGCCATGTCTAGTATGGTCTGGACTTTCTCGGGGTTCGCCTCAATGCCCCGCTGGCTGACCACGAATCCGAGAAACTTTCCGGAAGTGACACCGAAGGCGCATTTGGTGGGGTTAAGTCTCATATTGTGGGACCTTATGGCCCCAAAGGCTTCCTCGAGATTGGTGACGTGGTCCTGGCCTCGGCAGCTTTTAACGAGCATGTCGTCGACATAGACCTCCATGTTCCGACCTATTTGCCCCTTAAACACCCGATTGACGAGTCTTTGGTATGTAGTACCAGCATTCTTCAACCCAAAGGGAATGACCTGGTAACATGGTCAGTCATGAAGGCAGTTTTGAGGATCTCGGGGGGAACATTCTAATTTGATTGTAGCCTAAAAACGCATCCATGAAGCTTAGCAGTTCGTGGCCAGAAGTCACATCTATCAAGGCGTCGATGCTCGGAAGGGGGAATGGATCTTTGGGGCAGGCCTTGTTGAGGTCTGTGAAGTCTATGCAGATCCTCCACTTTCCGCTCGGTTTCTTCACCATCACTACGTTGGCCAGCCATTCGGGATAGCTGACCTCCTAGATAAAATGAGCCGAGAGGAGCTTGTTCACTTCTTCTTTGGTTGCCAGATACCTTTTGGGGGTGAATTTGTGGCGCTTCTGCTGGACTGGCTTTGAATCCGGGTAGACGCTTAGTTGGAGCATGATGAGGTCTTCTGAGATTCTTGGCATATCTGATGGCTTCCAGGCGAAGAGATAAATATTCCACCTGATGCAGTTAGTGATGTTCAGTTTTAGGTCTGGGGCAAGGGACTGGCTCACTCGGAATAACTTAGGTCTGTCCTCCTTGGTGAAGGGGATCTCTTCCAATTGGTCAACGGACTCGGAGCCCAATGAGTTCCTTTCGGACAGAAGTTTGACCACTTTGAGGGGAAAAACTTTGTATCCCATCACGGCCATGTAGCAAGACCTAGCCGATTCTTGATTGCCTCGGACCACGCCGACTCCGTGATCGGTAGGGAATTTCATTTTCAAGTGGTATGCGGAGGGTACCGCTTGAAGAGAACAGAGGTCGGGCCTGCCCAGGATCACATTGTAGGCAACTTTAACATTAACCACCATGAAATCCATGGCTTTTGTTCGAATGTTTGGGACTATTCCGATTGTGACGTTGAGCGTGATGATCCCCTCGATTTGTACAGGATTGCTTGAAAACCCATGCAGTGTGTACCTCGCCTGCTTCAGTCTTTCTCGAGAGAGTTTGGGCGCTTCGAATGCGGCAAGGAACATGATGTTCACCAAGCTTCTATTGTCAATGAGGATATGGCGAACCTCATGATTCACCATGCCAAGGCTGATCACCAGGGCATCACAATGAGGTAGTCGGACACCTTCTACATCATTGTTGGAGAATGAGACCGCCAGGCCTTGGTCTCTGGGGGGGGTGATCATGGACCGAGTTAACCTCTCGTACGAAGGCCTTACGGGAAGTATTCGACTCTCCCCCATGGGGCCACCGTGAACACAGTGAAGGATGGTCGGCCCTCCCGCCTCATCAGGCTCGGATTCTGCCTCAGGACTTCGACTGCCACTCGAGGAGGTGGCAAATTCCACTGGTCTCATAGATTAGTTCGAGTGAACTCCCTTAGGTAAACCCTTTGGATGAGGGCCTCAATCTCTTCTTTGAGAGCGCGACACGTATCACTCTCGTGCCTGTGGTCCTGGTAAAACCGACAGTAAAATCACCAGTCTCTTTTCTTGTTGTTGTTGGGGTGAGGAGGATGGCGGACGATCCCATTGTCTTCAATCTCCATAAGAATGACCGACACGCTATGAGTCAGCGGGGTGAACTTTTCGAAGCGGGGGACCAGAGGCAGTTGTTTTTGATCGAGGGGATCTTTTTTAGACTTCTTCATGGGCTCTGGACCATCTACCTTCCTCTTCCCCTTAGTGGGGGCTTCGGTCAGATCTTCGGGGTGCAGAGCTTCTTTGGCTTGAATGTACTTTTCGACCCTGTGAAGGGGGTTGGGAAAATTGATCGGGGGCTTCTTCTCCAGGGAGGCCTTCAGCTGGCCATGGTGAACCTTATGTCAGAAAGCCGCATATGCGATGCCAACATTGAGAGAAGAGACTACCATGGCCTCGGTGGTGAACCTCCACACAAAGTCTCGCAGGGACTCCCCTTCCTTGTGTTTAAGGTCCAGAAGTGATGCGCTCGTCTTCTCGACCTTGTGAATGGTCACAAAGTGGGCGAGAAATTTTACCTTGAGTTGTTCGAAAGAGAAGATCGAGCTGGGGCAAGCTTTGAGAACCATTCCCATACCGGGCCATGCAGAGTGGCGGGGAACGTTCGACAGAGGAGAGGATCTGAGGCACTGTAAATAATTATTAGGGTTTTGAAACCCTCTATGTGATCAGCTGGATCACTCTCTCTATCGTATGTCTCGAACTGAGGTAGTCAAAAATTCCTCTGGATCAAGGCATCAAGGATTCAAGAGGAGAATGGGGATCCGGTAGGATGTTACCCCCGACTGGATTGGCCTCCACCCTCGCCGATCCAGGCGAGGTGATTATCCATCTCCTGGAGTCGCCAAAGGACAACGTCATCCCTCCTCGATTGTTAGGGTCGAGCGTGCGACACGCTACCCCGATTTTTCTCTTCCTAGATGGGGTCGTCGACTGGTTGTTCGGTCTTGGGGGCGCCTCAGATGCCTAGGAGGACCTCATTCCTGAACTCCTGGAACTCGGTCCTCGTGACCACGACCTCTTCGAATTGGACCGTCAGAGGTCGTCAATCTCTGGGTCAGCTATTTTCAGAGGTCGTCCTCAGGTTTCCAATTGTTGATGATCTTCCATAGGTCATCGACTTCCTGGCACTCAGGTCGCCCAGCGGCTGAGCGTGAGGTGCTCGGACCTGCACCCAAAGGATTCTCAGGTCGGTGTCTTCGAGAACCCTATGTGTCCGCCTGATTGTGAGTCTGGTGATGATGGTCGGCACACCGCCCCGCCGTGTCCGCTCTCCTTGGTTTAGGGGCCATAGGAGGGGAGGATTCTGGAGACCGAAATCTGGTTTTGGATCTGTCAAGCCTTCCCACAGACGACGCCAACCTGATGCTACTTGTTTTCGGTGAGAGAGCAACATGTGTGAGTTCTTGTAATTTTAAAGTGGAAGGGACAGGTCTCAATTGCAGATCCGATCTGTTACTGGTGGTCGACTCGAAAGAGTAGCTAGTGACTGGCCAACCAGAACACCTGCAAAGCGCCTAGAAACACCAGGAGAAATCCCAGTGACAGGCCCTCCGACGATCTAGTCAATCACTGGAAAAGAGAAGAAAACTAGGGTTCATGTGAGAATTTTGAGATTACCTATTTCAAGGAGGAGGGGGTCTGGTATTTATAGGCAGAACTAAAGGGTATCAAACCTTACTGGGCCGGGTTAGACCCATTCGTCTATAGGTCTGAAGCTGCAGAAGGCCCATTGGATCTTTTGACCTGATGATATGAGATGAGCGAATATCGAGGAGATCCGATGGTCCTGATTGGGCGACGTCACTTATACTCACATCATTATCAAAACATCGTAAGTTTTTGAGAATACAATCATCAGAAAAGATTACATATAAGAAATGCATAACACATCCCCGGAAGCCAAAAGGCATGTACTATAACACCCCGCAAAATTGAGTTATGACAATTTTGCTCCACGTGTGTTACGCACGTGTATTTCGTATTGTTACGAGTAATAGTCGTAACGTATTTTCCTACGTATTTATGTATGTCAACTATTTATACATTTTGGTCTCCTCAAAACTCATTTTATCATATTTTGAGCCAACTTAAACATTTATTTTTAATTCTTGTATTTTTACGTATATTGCACGTGTTTTCAGTACACGTGTCGATTACGTATGGTTTACCGTTACGTGAAATATCCGTAACATTGTTAATATAAATATTCTATGTATTTTGTATTTTGACTGTTTTTCTCTCCAATTAATTTTTAATATTTTGCACATGTATTGTACGTAAAATTTTATGTATTTTAATCCCTAAAATTTTCCAAACTGATGTACAATTTTATTATCATTTTATTTGTTACAAATGTATTATTTATTTATTTTATTAAAATCCATGGCCTTAAAGTCTATTTTAAAGCCCACTAGAAAATTAATCAAAAGAAAAGCTCATGATTTTATTCTACATTTTAAATGTACACTTTTAAATCCTACACACATGTCATGTAACAAACACACACAAATGGACTAATAACAAATAATTAAAAGAATACGAATTGTGTGCAAGTGTGTGCACACCAAGAGGTTGGCCGGCCAAAGGAGAGGAAGAGGTAGGGTTGTAGTAATGGTTTTTGTAAGTGGGTATTTATTTTGATAATTGATATTTATTTTGGGTAGTGGGTGTCCCTTCATTCACCTAAATAGCCCTATAAATATCTCTCTTATTCATGAACAATATACACTAAAAGAAACAAAAGAAAGAGAGAAAAGAAAGAAAGAGACGAGCTTTTGGTATTGGCAAATTGCTTGGAGGTGAAGGCTTGCCTGGTTGGAGCTTTGGAACAATTCCTATAGGAGTCTATTTCATTTTTTGCATAAAAAACAAGGTGGGTGATTTCTTTTGCTTTCTAGATATGTATGTCTAATTATTCCTTGTTTGAAAATGTGGCATGTGTTTTTTAAATTTCTAATTTGATAGGTTGCATGTTGTATTGATAACTAGAAGTGAGATACGAAAATAAATGCATGCTAGTTGAAAGATTTATCATAAAATTTTCATGATTAAAAAATTGAAATTTTAGATTGAGTTGTTATAGTGGTATTGTGTGCATACTAGTATATCATGTTTAGATTAAATGAATTGGGTATAAATTCATACAAAAAGTTGTTAATTATGCAAAGAAAGTTGATGTTTTAAGTTTTAGTTGCACTTCAGAAAATCATGTCTAATAAACTAGATGGAATCTAGAGCTAAAATTTTTATAGAAACATCTCGTATATGTCAGGAACATTTCTTTAAAATTTCATAATTTTTGGATGTCGTTTATTATTTTAATAAAATTCAAACTTAGGACTGGTTGGCAGTTGACTAGTTGCTAGAAATTTGTACACATTTCGAATTTTGATCATTTCAACATCTTAGATGAAGTAATTTGAGAAAAGTCAAAACTAAGAACTTGAAGTAGACTCGTTAACCTTTCTGTAAAGTCTAAGAAATCAAATTTTCACAAAAAATTGAATTTATAATGAATTTTACAAGACTGAACAAGTGGCAGTAATTCAATATTTCGACCCTACTGTAGATTTCGAAGAATTCAGAGTTATAGATACAATATTTTGGAGAAACTTATAACTAAGAAATTGCAGTAGACTTGTATACTATTATCTTTATCTAAAGAAAACAAAGTTTCATAAAGTATATAATTTTCTATGATTTTTACAAGTAGCATGAACTGCAGTTTTCTGATTTTGAACTTACTGTTTTGCAAATGAAGTTAGACAAAGTAATTGAGGATGATTTTAGATGATCTTAACTACAAAGATATAGTTGACTCTTTTTATGAAACTAATAAATCTATCTTTTGAATAGATTGAGATTTATAATTTAAATATAGATGAATATGAAAAATGTTTATTTAATTGAACAAACTTTGCAGCTTATTAAAGTGAATGGTTGGTTGTGTGATCAACCAAGATTCATTGACATTACAGTTTGTAAATGAGAATGAATGAAATAATTGATTGAGATGTGAATAAATGAAATTGAAAATATGAATTATAAGGGTATGAGTACCCCATAATGTTGAATATGAAAAGATGTTGATTCTAGAGGTTTAGTGAGATTCAGGTACCGGCAAAGTAATGATAATGATTAATTGTGTTTTGAGAAAGGGCCAGTATGGGCTATCATTCTCGATATATGGTTTAAGATCGGTAGGAGGGTAAGCTAGCTCTAGGTAGTATTATTTATTCATGTTTCAAATTTAAGGATAAGACACTAAGAGAAAATGTAATAAAACTTGGCAAATGTAAGTGGAGCGCCTCTATATAGTCTGACGATAGACTTTAGGACTATAGACCCAGTTTGACGGTGGACTCCGGGACTGTGGTTGCTTGCGATGAAGACGAGGCTTAATTAAATCTGGGACTATGATTGATTTGATGGTGGACTCCAGGATCATGAATAGTCGGATAGATGGGAGTTGTTCTCCAGTATATATGCGTATACCGGGGCTAGAGGGGCACTTGCGGGATGCTCGCATGACGAGGATTTCTGTATAGTCTGACGGTGGACTCCAGGGCTGGAGTCTGTACTCGCGAAATGTCTAAAACTTGATTTTGTTACCGAGTAGTTTTTCATGGCGAGGGATTAAACCCTTTAATATGGAGTACGTAGGTGCTTGCCCTCGGACCTGTATAGAATGGGATATATAGAATCCGAACAAGTATGCATCAGTGTCATTGTAGTATAACATCTGCATTAGGCATTCAGTCATATTATACGCTGACATGTTTAAAATATTCACTCTTGTACACTTTAATATGCATTCAAGTTTGTGGTTGCTAAAGTAAGATAATCGTTATATTATGGCATAGCGAGGATTGCTGTTTTATAACAGTGCGTTGGTTGTAAACAACTGACGTGCCCATAGTTTTTCAGTGCATGACTTGGATTGGCAAAAGACATAAAGAAGAATTGATGCGAAAGATTATTCTCTTGATTTAAGTTGTTGATGTTAAAGTTGTATATGTATCATATTATATTCTTTTTAATATCCATTGCGTTGATGTAAAGAACAGTGTTGTATAATAAAAAATTTTAATTTCCTTATAAAATTGTACGAATGGAAGTAAAAAGATTATGTTGTGCTACGAATTATATGTAAATGGAATTTGGGGTGTTACACGTACGAAGCGCACCAAAAACCTTTTTTCCAATTTTATATTGTGCAAAAATTCTTGTCCCCAGTATTTGTGATTGTGGACCTTAAGAACTCTACGCCCTTGGCCCAACCCATAAGTCTTGTGATTACGGACCGCAACAACTATAAATAACCTAAGTTGGTTTAGGGCCGGCCCATAAGTCTTGTGATTACGGACCACAAGAACTATAAATGACCAAACCGGGCTTTGTTTGGGCCGGCCCATAATTCTTGGATTTGTTTTAAATTATCTTATTGGGCTTTAATGGCTCGGCCCATAAGGCTTACATATGGGCTTTGGGCTTCATCTTCCTCCTTCTATCTCTCTTGCTTCTTCCTCATTCGCCACTCCCTTTCTAATGGCGGTCACCTCTTTCACAGTGTTAGATGATAGATTAGTTTAGTCCCACATTGAATAATGTATTGGTTTAGTATTCTCTTCTCTCCTATATATAGGAAACGTATTGTACTCAGTTTAATCAATCAATAAAAGAATATTTTCCTATTCCTAATTCTAACATGGTATCAGAGCCAATAATCCTATAAGGCCTATACTAATTTTATCCTCGTCGTCGAGGTGGAGTGGTTCTCGTCTTCTTCGAAATCACTCCACCACCCGACATCTCTTTTCCTCTCCCGATTTTTTATCAAAATCCTAATCTTCCCCAAAACCCTAAATCTCCAAAACCCTAGCCGTCATCAAACAACAAGATCCTCTTTCTCTCTCCTCCAACTTTCTCTCTCCCCGTTCAAAAAGAAGGAGAAGGAGAAACAGCAGAACCCATAAAATCAAGCCGATCTCTAGACTCCACCGACCAACTCCGAAACCCAACTTCGCCTTCGCCGTCGTCCGTCGGGGGAAGCCAAAATCATCCCCAACCTCTTCAAAATCCATGCTCGCCGGTGCCGCAGTCGTCGCCTCAGCGGCGGCGATGATCTCGATCCCCAACAATGGCGCAGCTCTCTTCTCTTCCTACTTCTCTGATCCCGGAACGAGATACAAATGGGTTCTGAGAGCGACGATGATGCTCGTCCACGTCATCTTCTCCGGCGAAATGGCCGGGCCTCCATCTGCCTCCTCTATTCACCTCCCGCACCTCATCGAACCCAACTTCGTCACCTCCTCTTATACTCTCAGCCGCCGCTCACCGGCCTGCACCAGCGGCTTCTTCTCCTACCTCCGCGTCGTCTTCGTTTCCTCGATGCTGTCGCCACCAGCAGTGCAGCCTCCGCAGCAGCCCTCTTCTCCTTTTTCCCGCTCTCTGTTTCGATCGGGATTGGATCTGTTGAGATCCAATTTTTCCATTGGTGGATTTTTGTTGTTCCGTGTTCAGGGATAAAAGCAGATCACTGCCACAGCCGTCTTGTTCCAAATCCGTTTTTCGATTGAGCGGTTTTCTGGTGTTTCGTGTTTGGATCCAAGAGGGGATCTTGCTGTGGTACTACTGTCTCAGAGTCTTTAAAATTTAAATATATATAAAAAAAATATTCTTATAGGTTCTTGTGCTTCTACATCCAGATCGTCGACTTACTCCGGTTGATCTCGACTATGTCTCAAGTTAGGGGTGAGATCCCATCATCGACTATGTCTCAAGTCAGGGGTGAGATCCCATCATCGACTATGTCTATGTCTCAAGTCAGGGGTGAGATCCCATCATCGACAATGTCTTAAGTCAGGGGTGAGATCTCAGCATTGACTATGTCTCAAGTCAGGGGTGAGATCCCATCAGTCTACTTCTCGGTTCCGTCACATGCGCCATCAAGCGCGGCGCCATCAAGCGCCATTTCTGCATCACAGTTTGCCGTTTCTTCCACATCAATATCGTCAGTATTCCAAACTCTTGTTGCTTGAACCTACTTGAGTTTGAGAGAGGGTGTTAGATAATAGATTGTTTAGTCCCACATTGAATAATGTATTAGTTTAGTATTCTCTTCTCTCCTATATATAGAAAACGTATTGTACTCAGTTTAATCAATCAATAAAAGAATATTTTCATATTCCTAGTTCTAACACACAGTAACCTTCTTCTTTCTCTCTCTCTTTCCAAAATCTCTTACTGTCTCCTAACCCATTCTCTCTCCTCAATCTCGCAGGCCAGCAGTCGACCTTCTCTCTCCATCGCCCGCCGCAGCAGGACCGAATATCCGCCGTCCGTACAGCTCAGCTTCCGGAAAAGCTTTACCGGAGTGTCGTCACTGTGCTCTCCTCCGCCTTCATCTCGGATCCGGTCACTTACCCGACCCGCTTGCTCCATTTCTTCCGAATTGAAGGTTTTTTTCCCCCGTGGTTTGACAAAAAATGACTGATTTTACTAGCTCAGTGCACAATGGATAGTGATACCAATATTCCCAAAATTTTATACTATACTTAGAGAAATAAAGATGTAATGTAACACAAGAATTTGGAGCCCACGGGGAATCTCATATTATTAATTGTCTGTGGTCTCCTGGGCTCCACTCTGACTCATTTTGAGTACATTGTGAGTAGCACTGTCACATTTACTTGATATCCGGATCCAGTATTGGATCGGAACCAACCCGATCTATACGGGTCTGGATTCTAAAATAAGACCTGATGCACTTTCAGGTCCGAGTCTGGATCCGCTCAAAATAGAATCGACCGGAACCAGATCTGGACCCGTTAAAAATACACCCAAAAATATGAAATTTGAATAATAGAGTTATAGGGATATACATATAAATAGTAATTGTTGAAAATATATGTGTAAATATAATATTTATTCATATACTTAAGTACAAAAATTGTTGAAACCGTAGGGTATCAGGTGCAAAAATACTTAAGTGCAAATATTTATTCTCCGCTACCGAACCCGACGGGTAGATTATTTTAATTAGGACCCGGACCCGAATCTGGACCCGATTCTCGCAAGTCTGGGTCCAGGTCCAATTTTTTGACCCGTGAGGTACTGGGTCCGGATCCGGATCCAGATTGTGGAGGATCCGACCCAATAGCATCTCTAATTGTGAGTATGAAAATCTTGAGTTCAGTTAGCATCACTCGGAGAAGAACAAAAAAATTCTGGGAGATTGTTAAATTGTGCTGAGCTTCAGGGATATTTTTCACATTTTAGCCTAATGATAAAGGCCATGTTTGAAACAAAGTTCAGAAACCTAGGTATCTTTTAAGAGAACGTAGAGATATGCGAATTGTGACTTATAGGTGGCTTGGCCTATACCTACAAGGTTTAGATACTATAGTTAGTTTACGAAGTGAGCATTTGGTGGCTTTAGAGGTAAGATAGCTTAAGTTTTTTCCCACCCCATGAAGTTAAGATACCCAGTGTTAATTCACCTCCATTAAAACTTTCAAACAGAACTAGAGGTAGGAACTGTATAGTAGTGAAGATTGTTAAGATAAATCAGAAAGAGATGAAAACAATACTGAATATTGAATTGAGTTCAACCAAGTACAATACCACCTATATATAGGAGGAGAACAAATATCAAAACAATTCTACAACCAATATGGGACTATAATAATATCTAACACCTATATTCAAACTCATGATGGGTCAAACAGTGTGAGTTTGCCTATTAAGTATCTAAATCTCTGAACACTATGGGATTTGGTGAAGAAGTCTGCAGTCTGCTGGGAAGATGTAACAGAATGGAGAGAAATAGTCCTTACCTCAAAACGCTCACGAACATAATGGCAATCAATCTCTATATGCTTCGTTCGCTCATGAAAGACTGGGTTGCTTGCAATTTGAAATGCACTTCGGTTATCACAATGAAGAGGAGTAGCTCCTGTAAGAGTGACACTCATATCTGATAATAGCCAACGAATATGAACAATCTCTTTAGTAGTAGCTGCTATTACTCTGTATTCAGCTTCAGTCGAAGAACATGCAACAATTGTCTGTTTCTTACTTCGCCAAATTTCATACTGTTCAGAGATTTAGATACTTAGTAGGTAAACTCACACTGTTTGACCCATCGTGAGGTTGAGTGGGGGTGTTAGATATTATTATAGTCCCATATTGGTTGTAGAGTTGTTTTGAAGCTTTTGGCTTTTGGCTTTTTTTTTTTTTTTGGATTTTTGGCTTTTGGAATTTGAGGATTTTTGGATGGAAAAATTTAAGAGAAGAAAATTTGTATAATTGGCTCTGCCACTATGCTAGAACTTCGAAGTTGTAGAAGGATTAATGAAAATTGCACTTGTATTCAAACACGCCCCCTCAGGTCGAGGGCAGATTTTTTTTTATGGGCCAAAGAAACAAGATAAATAGCCAACAAATTGTGGGCTGAAACCTGGACTATACGCAGCGATATTTTTTTTTAATATATAATCCGCATTTAAATTGCGTAGCCAGTTGGATTCGAACCTGGGTTGCTCTGATACCATGTGAAGATAAATCAGAGAGAGATGAAAACAATACTGAATATTGAATTGAGTTCAACCAAGTACAATACCACCTATATATAGGAGGAGAACAAATATCAAAACAACTCAACAACTAATATGGGACTATAATAATATCTAACAAAGATGTAAAGTTCTTTTCGAGATCCTTTGATTCACCAAGGATAAAACAACAACTTTAATTAGCAAGTAGAAACCAATGTATCTCTTTTCCAAATAAGAAATGAAGTCGGATATGGGCAAGTTGTAGTTGTATTGCGTTTCCCACTTCACCAGCCAAACACACAAACGAGGGAAGGAGAGTTGTCTCTCTTCTTTAGTCCATTATGTACATGTCAGTAAAGTGAAATCTTGATGGATTTACAGTAAGATTTTATAACTTCAACTTCAATCCATTGCATAACATTTTGCAATTAAAAGTGCACTCTAGAGTCTAGACTCTGCATGAAGACTAGCTAGCCCCCCAACACAGACGCAAACATAGTGCGTGTGTGCAGGAATGTGTGGTATAATAACTAGCAACTTGTGTGTGTATAGTTTGTGGTCTGAATCAGAAATATTAATTGTCGCCAACCAAGTGTAGGAATTGGAACTCAAAAAATACAATTAGTTGATCCTTGTCGAGGCTCACCCATTTTTCTCATCTAGCATGGGGATTGTCTCAGGCATGCATTGATGGTTTATATACATTGTCATGATTCTTAGTTTTATGTGTCGGAATAAATCATGGATTTTAGAAAAAAAGGGAGATTTTTTGCTTAGAAAACTAACTATATTTGGTAGATCAATGCACAATAACATATGGAAATAAAGATGTTAGAACAGATGTAACATATGTGGTAGAACTTGCAAATTTGCAATTTGAGATGATCATAGTTATAAAGTTGTAATCTTGTGTTCGAGATTGTCATCCTTTGATAGGCAACTAAACCAATATATCTCCGTTTGAAAAAAGAAACAACGAGATTTGGATTGCACTTTGCAGTTTCCAATACAGGATGAGAGTCTAAAACAATAAAGGGAGTTGGATTTTTGTTTGGCTCCAACTTTGCCAGCTAAACAAAAGCAATGGGGGAGGTCAGTTAGGGAAGAGTGAACTGGAAGTGTTCATGGTTATGCAGTGGGATTTTCTAATTTACATGAAGAGTATTATTGTACATGACAATAATGGTTTCTCCATTGCATACATTTCGGAATCAATAGTCCTCTCTAGTTTCTATGTGAAGGTTCTAGCGAGCACTCTCCAACCCAGATAAGTGCGCATGTGTGTATAGTGACAGGAAAAAAATATGTGTATAGGCTTGGTGTGTGCTTGGTTGGATGCAAGAAGGTAGTAAAGTGAGGAAGAGGAAACAAGAAAATTAAGTTTAAGAGGGGAATGGGACATATATATGGAAGAGCACCTACCTGCAACAGACAAACACACTCATATAATGAATATGTGCAGGAAGTGACTAGTGAGTATGTATTTATACAATGACTACAGTATGTGTGTGTATAATGTGTGACATGACTCGGAAACATTAATGCCGCCAACCAAGAGTAGGGATTTTGGCTCGATTCACAATGATGTTTAAAAGAAAGTAGTAATGGCACATGTAACATATGTAATACTCTACGAGTCTACTTGAACTTCCAATTGGAGATTTTGGTTGGTTGGATTTGCTTTTGGCTCCAACTTTACCAACTGAACGAAAACAATGGGAGGAGAGCTTTCTCTCTTCTTTAATTGATTATATAGAGGTCAGTGATGGAAGAGTGAACTGAAACTTTGAACACACAGTGCATGTGTGCTGCAGGAAGTGCGCATGTTTATAATGACTAGCTAAATGTTTGTGACTTTGTGTATAATTTGTGGTCTGATTCAAAAACATTAATTGCCGCCAACCAAGTGTAGGAATTTGCATTCAATTAAATATATTTAGTTGATCCTGTAGATTTTGCAAGGGGTATGTCTCAGACAAGCGTTGTTGTTTGTTTTGTATACAACTTCACAATTCTTAGGTTTATGTTTATGGAGAAATCATGGATTTGCATTTATTTGCAACAACCAACAGCCAAGAAAACTAATCAGATTTTCAGCATCTTTATGAATCCAATTCATGATTTATGTATTCCAGTTCTTTAAGCAAGATAATCTATGTCAAAAGGGGACTGGTATTCTTATTGCAACAGATTACATAATTTATCCTTGCATTCGTATCTAACAAAATTCTGGTTTTCCTTTTGTATTGGGAAGAGTGCTAAATAGTAAGCTGCAAATTGTAAGAACAAATATGTGACTTTTAACAGCTACTATCTGATTGCATGCAGTATCTACATAACCTCATAGAAGCAGAATTTAGAGGGAAATAAATTTGTTATATTTTTTTCTTCACTTTCTAATATTTCAGGAGATCACGCCACTATCTAAAGTTACTCAGAAAGTGTATTTTGATATTAACATTGGAAATCATGCGGGGACTGTTGCTGGCAGAATTGTTGTAGGGCTTTTTGGGGATGATGTGCCTCAAACAGTAGAGAATTTTCGGACTCTTTGTACAGGTGTGGAATTACAATTCGCTGTAATTTATTTGGATGAATGTACTATTTTCGGTTGTATATGATAGTTATAGGAAAAGTTTCAAATCTAGTTTGTTCTCCTGTTTTACTCAGGTGAGAAGGGATTCGGGTACAAGGGATCTGCATTCCATCGTGTCATCAAAGATTTCATGATCCAGGGAGGAGACTTCGATAAGGGAAATGTATGTTACTCAATAATTTTCAATGTATAAGGGAATGTTTTTAATTTTATATTTATTTTTTATTTTATGTTTATGTTTAAAGGATTGTGGGAATCATTGAATTTGAAGGGGTGGTAACTTTAACATAGCATAAGCAGATATAAAGATAGTGTTGAGTTTTAACTGTGGAATAACTTACCAACAAAGATGCAAGAACAATAGAATCAAAAGCAAGAGAACAAAGAACAACCAAAAGCAACACACAAGAACACATGAGATTTTTACGAGGTTCACCTAATGCAATGACTACTTTTCCGCACAGAGGCACTTCTGCGATTTTCATTAGAAATATGAAGAATAAGTTTACAAATCTCTCAAAAACTCACCACCCAGGTGTAAGGTTTCTCTCTATCCTCCCCTCTCTCAATGACGGCTGTTAGATCTTTTTTTTCTCACTTTTCCCTAAAATCGTACACAATACAATATATATAAGTTTACACAACTTCTAATCTCAGCCGCTCATCAATCAGCGTCGCGACGATCGACCGCACCATAGTGACGATCAACCGGTTCATGCCTTAGACTGTCCAGATTCCAACAGAGAGTGGGTCGGACTGCCCGGTCGACCGGTCGTTCCTTCAAGTCTGCAGGGTCTAACAGAGAGAGAGAGATAGTCAACTGCCCGATCGACCGTACATTTGCCTGTACATGTACGGTTGACTGGCCAAATGTGGTCGACCGCAACTAGTCTGAAGCTGCTGGCTACTCTGAGCTGCTTGCTCCATCTTCGACTCTTATTCTCATATGTCTTCTCCAACCCCACTATTGTGTATTTGGGTTCACTAACCTTAACAATCTCCCCACTTGGAGACATATACACGAAGTCTCTAACATGTTTTTCATTCTTCCATTGGCCTAGTTTAGGCCTGTGCCTCTGCGAGTCTCCTCATCAATTAACCTGGAGACAATCCACTAGCAGTATAGCAGAACTGATATTTTCCACTATTTACTACTGTAACCCCTGTTTTCGTTAATACGTATTTTTAAAAAAAAATATTTTTCCGTATTTTAAACTCTTAGTATCTTGTAACTATTCTTCTTAATTGATTATATTATTCAAATTATTTTATAAAATCCAATTGTTTATTATAAGCCCAATTTCTTATTTTTATTTTATTATTTATCTGAGCCCAATTGTTTATTATAAGCCCAATACCCTAATTGATTTATTTAAATGATTTGAAGCCCAAGCCCAATTGATTAATTTAAGCTCAATCCTATAACTAATTTATTACATTATTTTTGAGCCCATTGACCAAGCCCAAATTCAAATCCAGTACTCATATATATTTCTATAGGCTCAACCCTATGTGATTTGTATTCTAACCCCCACATTTCTCTCATATTCTCAACTGCCCACAACCCTCACATTCCCCACTCTTCTTATTCCATAACTCCCATAACCCCCACTCACAATAGAAATTTTTCCCAAACTGCCCCACTTTTTGAAAGTTTTTTCCAAACCGCCCTACTTTTTTTTTTAATTCCCAAACCATCCCACTCGGTCTTTCAAAGACCAAGTCTTAGATTTTGGAGGTTTTAATTGCGCAGATCTTCTTTCTTCTTCTTCTCGACTTTATTTACTTTTCGACTTTTTTTCTTCTTCTCTCTATCCCTCAACGAAACCCATCTCCCCCTAGCCAATTTTGTAGTCGATTTTCCCTTAAATCGATCGATACACTTCCCAAAACTGAGTAATCTCTCATCGATTTTCGATTTTCCCCATCATTTTCCCCAAATTTAATTATTTCTTTAAACCCTAAATTCCGAAATCCCAATTTCTTAGATATCGTTTAATTTTGTCTTCATTGGGGAAAGATCTTGGTTGAAGGATCTAGAAGTACTCTACATTGTCACTAGCTCGCTTTGAAATCTCCTACTCGAAAGGTATATTTCTGAAGCTTTTGATAAGCAAATTTTGTGTTAATTTTAGGCTATTGTGAAGGTGCTGAGTTGAATTTGAGTTATTGTTGACAATGTAGAGTAGCCATTGTTGTTATTTTTAGTTTTAATTAGAGAATGAAAAAAAAACAAATAAGTAGCAAACGACATTGTTATATAGAAATTGTTGTTGTGGAGATGTTTCGAGATTGTTGTTGTTTTTGTTGTTGAGATGTTGTGGTTGTGGAGATGTTTCGAGATTTTTGATGTTTTTGTTGTTGAGATGTTTTGGTTGTGGAGATATTTCGAGATTGTTGTTTTTTATATCTAGGTTATGTGTAGTTAATAATAATTTTGTTGAAGTTGTATGATTTGTATTTTATTGTAAATGGCACGCACAATGGGGAACATGGAGATAGGAGAAAGTAGTAGACCTCCACGTGGCGATGGACCACGTACTCGCGGTGGACGTGGTCGTGGTCGTGGTCGTGCTCGTACCGAAGGTACTAATGTAAGTAATTAATTGTTGATTCTAATAGAATTATATTACATTTCGGTTTATTGATGTAAATGTTATTGTTATGTAGGTTGAAGTCAATCCAAATGTGGCGGGCACTTCTTCTTCAGTCCCTTCATCATCGTATATCCCTTCTGGAGGCCCAGGATCCCTCGACCCTTCACTCCTCACTCTTCAACCGTTGCATCGATCGAAGAATATTTGGAACGGTGAGGCTACGGAGTGCCGCTTTAGGACTGGTCATCTGCTACCTATGCACCCACGTATACACGAGATACTAAGAGACTGTGGGTTCTACGGTATTGCTAGGATGACATCCATTAAGTGCGATCGACCTCTTTTGGAAGCACTTCTTGAAAGATGGAGGTCCGAGACACACTCCTTTTACCTGCCAGTTGGGGAGATGACAGTCACTCTGCAGAACGTTGCCATACTTACTGGGATTCAAATCGATGGAGAGGCAGTCACAGGATCAATGGACTTCGACCCGGTTTATATAGTCGAGGAGTACTTAGGTGTCGAAGTTGAAGCCGGTGCGGTTAATGGTAAATTTATCCGTTTGAAGTGGTTGAAGGACAAGTTTAAGAATAAATTGAATGAAGGTTCAACTGCGGCAGAGGTGGAGTGCTATTGTAGGGCCTACATTCTCACGTTATTCGGCACCGTATTGTTTCCAAATTCGACAGGAAATAGCGTCTCATTGATGTTCTTGCCATTAATTGCCGATCTAGGTAACGTCAGCCGTTACAGTTGGGGTAGTGCCGTACTTTCGTCACTGTATCGGAGTTTTTGTTTGTGCAGTATAGGTTCGAACCAGATAAATGAGCCTACGATTTTACTGCAGATCTGGAGTTGGGAGCGGATTCACGTAGGTCGGCCCGTAGTACGGATCCAATCTCAGCACTGGACAGTTCTTTCCGATGACGTGGACATGCTACCTCCTATTGGTGTTTACTAGACAGGCAAACTTACATGGACAGCCAACCCCAACAGGTGCTTAACATACTACCGCGATGAGTTGGATAGGTTGGCAGCTGACTGTGTCGTGTGGTTTCCTTACATGGAGGAGCGACTAGTTTGACTGCCGCCTAATTGCACGTACAGACGTGATTTGTGGCTCACGAAAGCACCATTAATGAACTTTGGGGTTGTCGAGTTCTACTACCCCGATAGAGTGCTACGCCAGTTTGGTCTTCACCAAGACTGAATTGAAGCATTCTAACAGGTTCGTAGTCATTATTCCATATCTTCGACCTTCATCTGCATAAAGTGCCATTTCTCAACCGGCTTCTCTTTCAACCAATTAGCCGCCTCGACATTGACGGTTTCAAGTTCAGCGAGTTTGGCCATGAACTTTTTGGGTTGGTTTTTACACGCTATAATTTTGGCCTTTTTCTGCAATGACTTGCTACCAAATTTACTAAAAAAATTTGTGGCAAAATGACGCATACAATATCGATGAAATGCATTCGGTTCGTTCCAAGCTCCGTTTTGCAAATCCATAGCAGACAATATACCAGCATGACGATCCGAGATAACACACAACTCAGTGCGATCGGTGACATAATACCGGATGTAACTCATGAACCATGTCCACGTATTTATACTCTCTCCATCAACCAATACAAATGCAAATAGAAATAAGCAACCATTCGCATCTGGGGAAACAATAATTAGCAAACAACCCTTGTACTTACCGTACAAGTGAGTTCCATCGATACTGATAACCGGTCTGCAAGACTTGAAACCTTCAGTCGAAGGACCAAATGCCCAAAATACTCCCTTAAATGTTTCCTCGCTAGGACTAGACTCATATTTATCCCAGTGGACAATGGTTCCTGAATTTGCTGCTTGAATTGCTGTTAGTAGAAAAGGCAACTTCGTGTATGCTTCTTAGAAGGTACCGAACAACCTCTCAACTGCCTTTTGTTTTGCTTTCCAAGCTTTCTTATATGAAATCTGATAATTATATTCTATTTTCACAATCTCAATAATTGCCCGCGGTGATAAACCAATATCCTTCTTCACCACACCCACAATCAAATTACAATCAAGGTTAGCATCAATTTTACAGTGGTCTTGATTCAACGTGGGATTCGTACAAGTATGATGCCCAACTATCTTCTTCACCACAAAATTTCTTCCCCCGTTTGGAACAATAGCCCGTAATCTCCATGGGCATCCACCATCACTTACTCCTGGGGGACCTTGTACGATCTCCTTAATTGTACGTTTTCTAGGTGCCATTTTGCATTTAACAGTGTACAGTGACGATGAAGTTTTCAATGTGACAAATTCACAATGTTTTTTGATAGAATACACCTTGACAGCTTGCTGAATGGACTCTTTACTTACAAACTCCTGTCCAACGTACAATTCGTCTACATTGGATGAACCAAAAGACTCTTGTGGAACTGGGTGTACTCTAGCACCTTGAGCCATCTCCTCCGTAACATGAGCGTTAACATTAGCATAGCTATCAGTAGCTCTAACTTCGTTAGAACTGTTGTTCGTAGGATTTACATTTGCTACATCATCTTCTTCTTCTCCATCATCATTTTCTACACTTTCATCATCGTCTGTTTCTTCCTCTTCTTCATCATCGTCTAATAAGCTGTTGTTAACCACTGCATTTTGAAAGAGTTCAAATACACTGTCATTTGGAATATAGTCAGGAACCGGACTAGGTTGGCGTGGCAACTCAACATCTGTTATAATACCCCGATTTTCCTAATATATATGAAGGTTATTTATTTTCATAGATGGTATGCACGTGTAATGTTTTGATTATTATTTTCAACATAATGAATAAGATCATTGTTTTATAAACATTTTTCCCCTAAGCCCAAAGGTTAATTTACATATTTTCTACAAGATAATTATTTTGACCCAACTAATTTTAGCCCATGAATTTAATTATATTTTTACAACTTGTATGTGTAGCATCTTGTCTCTTTTTTAATTTCCGGGTATTTGGATGTACAATTTTGTAGAGTGGTTGTGTGTACACGTGCACTCGATGTACACGTGCACAAGGCACAAGTTTGGCCGGATGGGAGAGTAGTGGAGATGAGATGTGGGTAGTTTTTTAAGGAGTGGGTAGTTCCATAACCCCCTTATCAATCTTAGCCCTTGATCATCCAACTCCCTAATGCATCCTAACCCTCCATTCCACCTATAATCTAGTATAAATACCCCCTCCTATTCTCTATTTCTTTTACACTAGAGTAATATTTTAAGAAGAGGTATTTATGAGTGTGGGTGTGCTTTGTTGTGGAGGCCGGAGAGTAGCATTCTGAAGGATCGGCGTGGAGCAAAGGAGCAAGAAGGCGTTCACTATATTGCGGAGCTTTTGCGGGATTTCGATTATTTCTTCATATAAGGTGGGTGTTTCTCAGGACTTCTAATGTAGGAATTATACCATGATTGTTATGATTGCTACCATGTTACAAAAAGTAAATTGGATGTATTAGAAATTGCTTGAACATGCTGTTGATAATGAGAGCGGAAGTGTCGGTACAGTCGACTGTCACATGAACCAGTCGACTGGTACGAGACAATTAATTTATGATGTGGTGATAAACATATATGCAAATAGACATAATGGTGTGATTACTAAGTTGTAATTTTCCTATGACACATATGATGGAGGGAAGGTAAATGAATGAAAAGAGCTAGCGATGATTAATAACTTAAGAACTGTCGGAACAGTCAACTGACACTGTGTTCAGCCGACTGGTACCGTACTTCAAGTATGACTACTTGGAAATTCCAGGAAATAAGATATTCCATTGTGTTGACCTGGTATAATGACTTGAGATTTGTATCTTTATCTTCGTAAGGAAGTTAGGGATAAGTGTGAATGCATGTTTGAGAAATCTTTTTCTTGAGGAAGAGATAACATTCGTAACTTGAAGTTTCGTGGTTGTGAGATTACTGAACAAAAAGAAATACTGCTTATGAAACATGAATTTATGTATATTATAAATTGATATCATGATGCAAGTACATGTAAGAACTGTAGATAACCTCTTAATCTGAAAGGTGGATCTGATCAGTCGACCGAATGCGTGTAGCAAGTCGACTGAGCTGGACTTAGAATTGTGCTGTTGAAAATCCCAGGACAGACGACTGGTGGATGAACAGTCGACTGTCATGTGGATGACACTGTGAACATGAAAAGTTGCGGGACAGGCGACTGGTTGTGTACAGCAGTCGACTATCCCGAGCATTTATGATGAACCTGTATTCGACTGTATGAGTCGACTGGTATTCTTCCAAGTCGTCTGTACAGAGTGAACTTTGGTATGTATGAGATTTCATTTTATTTATTGCTGTTGGAAGTTGTGAATTTTATGATTGAAGTCTGTGGACTCTTTTCATGGCTGTGTGGATTATGTAAAATGAATCATAGATGAGAATTGAGAATTAAATGAATATAAAAGGCTAAGATCATGATGAGAAAGTCTGTGAGACTCTGAATGAATGATGAGCTGAAAGTGCTCAATTGGAAGTTGTGAATTGTAAATTGAAACCAAGAGTAGCTAAGTCTCCCCCGGCAGTGAAATGAATGAAATGAAATGATATTGAAAAGAAGGCCAAGGTTGGTCGTGTGTAAATGAAATGGTAAGTCCGGTTTGGTGGAGAGGCTAACTCTAGAGCTTTGATTTTTATTCATGATTCTAATAAAATTTAATGCATAGTGTGGAGGTGATGAAAGTGAGAGAAAAACATAAGTATGAGAACTAGGGTTTACGGTGCTGGTGTGTGAGCCGCAGAATGCATGCTTGATGAGTCAAGACATGGCGTGGGCACAACTCAGAATGATCGGACCTTAGTCACGCTCATGGGATGTTTTGGTGACTACAAGAGGATTGTGTTCAGGGAGGAGACTGAATTGTCGCAGAATGCATGCTTGATGAGTCAAGACATGACGCGGAATTCTACTCCAGGGGCCAGGATACATGCTTGTACTCATAGAATCATCTAAGATACTCACCGTAATTACAGAAGTAGAGTAAGTCATGGCGAGGGATTGAACCCTACAAAAGTGAAGAACGGTTAAGAGGCTTGCCCTTGGACCTATGTAGTATGGGATGCATAGAATCCGAACAAGTGCGCATTAGTGTCATGTAAATTAAATAATTGCATTAAGGATTAAGTGCACAATCACGACACGACATCATTAAGAGTTCCCTTTTATTTGCATGCTTATATTGAACAAGTTTGTGATTTGTTAAGAAATGAGATTCATTATACTGTTTCTGGCATAGAGAGGATGGCCATGTATAATTATCGTCGGTTGAATAAACTGACGTACCCACAGTTTTGTATGCAGGATAAATTACATGTAAAGAGGAATGGATGCATATAGATCTTATCATGTTGTTAACCATTTATGTAAATGTTTTATATTTTGCTTCCGCTATATAAATGTAAATGTAATATGATGTAAACTCTGATGTAAGATGAGAAGTTTTAATTTTCTTGTAAAATTGTACTCAAAGAAAGTGAAAAGATCCTGTAGAACATCTCGAATTCAGTGATTTGGGATTCGGGGCGTTACAGAGTGGTATCAGAGCCACGCTTTCTACGCTTTCACACTTGTACAAATATATAAGGAACGACACCCTAGATGTGGACATTAGAGTGTGTGTTTGAGTTTAGAGATTTAAATGTAAGTGACTTACATTTGTGTTGCTCTATGATTTATGCTTCTTCCTCCCTATTTCTAAGATGGCTGATCATTTCGACCCTGCTGGAGGCGACGACTGGCACATTATTGAGGAAGAGTACCATCCTGGACAGGCTGATTCTGAGGACGAGTATCACCCAGGACAAGCATTTTCTGATGATGAGGAGTGGCCCGAATCTCGAGAGATTACCCCACCGTCGGATTCATCTGACGATTCTTCTTCCGATGAAGAAGAGGGACCAGCTCTGAGTGGCACTGTGGCTTCTCTTCAGAGGCAAGTGGAGACCCTGAAGGATAGAGTTGGAGCTTTGGAAGCTCAGCTGGCGCAGCGGAAGGCTGATTTCTCTGTTCTCAGTCACCGAGTGTGGGAACTTGAGAAGAGAAAGAACCTGATTGATGTGTTGAAAGATGAAGTGGATGAACTGCGGGATGAACTTCGAGCAGCGAAGAGGACCCGTAGGGATTAGATTGTCTTAGTTTCTACTATCTTCAATTCTGAGTCAAAAATGTTTTTTAATTCGAATGTATAAACTTTGGAATTCAATGAAATGCAAGTTGGTTTAAATTCTTGTCTTATACTTCGAATTTAATGGATCTTTTGCATCAGAATATGTCGAGAAGAGGAGCTAGGAATGGGGAAGGTTTGGATCTGGAGACCGAGCTTGCTAGGGTCTATCAGACGCTGAATGCAGTGGCTGCGAACCAAGCTAGGGGGCCGGTGAATCCAGTGCCCGAGGCAATTAAGCTAGTGGAATCGTTCAAGAGAATGAAACCACCAGTGTTCGAGGGAAAGTCAGACCCAGATGCGGCTGACAACTGGATTCGTCAAGTGGAAACGATCTTCGAGGTGTTGGAGACATAGCAAGGTCAAGTTGGCGACTTTGCAGTTGGAGAAGGATGCAGCTGTTTGGTGGCAATCGATGAAGAGGACCATGGGAGGTTTGTTGCTTGGCTGGGAGGAATTTCTGGAAGAATTCCGCAGTCACTATTTTCCCTCCGACGTCCAGGAGAAGAAGGCGATGGAGTTTCTGTCACTTCAGCAAGGCAACATGTCAGTGAGGGAGTATGAGACTAAGTTTACTCAGCTCTCCAAGTATGCTCCAGAACTGGTGATGGATGAGGCTAAGAAGGCTCGCAAGTTCGAGCATGGTCTGAGGCCGAGCTTGAGATCCCGGATGATACCTCTTGGTATCAGGCGATTTGACAAGCTGGTGAAGAGGGCGGCAGCGACGGAGGCGGATATGGAGCAGTTCCATGTTGTTCAGCACCAGAGGAACAACTGGCAGTCCGGGAAGAGGCCTGCACAATCGGGGAGTTCCAAGGGGCAACCGTCTGCACAGAGGTTCAAACCGACAGGGGCGAACGCTGTCAGTGTAGCTGGGGGACCTGGGAACAATGTGGGGAGACCTTCTGCAGTCACCTGTTATAACTGTGGGGAAGTGGGACATTACCAATCTCGATGTCTCAAACCACGGGCTGGCAATCACAATGTGCCAATACAGCAGACTGGGAAGAGGCCGTACCAGTCAGGGCAAGTATTTGCTTTGACGGAAGCTGATGCTGAGGAAGCAGATCAGGTCATCTCTGGTACGAGGGCTGATGTTTAGTGTGGTTTTTGTCACTTCTTCTTCTCGTTTATATTGTGAAACTGTTATGTAATGGTATGTATTATGTAACAGGAGAACTCTATCTTAATGGAAAGAAAGCTGTTGTATTGTTCGATACTGGATCCTCTCATACTTTTGTGTCTCCTAGATTTGCTAAAGTGTTGGGAGTTGAACCGAAGATTTTTCCAGGCAAGATCTTAGCAGTAGCTACTCCATCCGGGAAAACTTTAACCACTGATCGGTATTATGCTGATTGCGAGATTGCGATCGGAGATAGAATCTTTGGCATTGATCTGATCGAGCTGACTATCTTGGGAGTCGATGTTATCATTGGCATTGATTGGATGTCGGTGTACAGTGCAAGCATCGAGTGTAAGACCAAGACGGTAACGGTGAAGGCTCCAGGTGGACCTGAAGTCACTTTCCAAGGGAAGCAGAAGCGTTCTAAGCTGGTGGCAACTATCCGCAAGGAAGAGACTCCTGTGGAATTGCAAGGGATTCCTGTGGTTCGGGACTATCCGACTGTGTTCTTAGAAGATTTTCCTGGGTTACCTCCGCATCGTGATGTAGAGTTCAGCATCACTGTTCAACCGGGAAGTGCACCCATTTCTAAGGCACCGTATAGGATGGCTCCAGTGGAACAGGATGAAGTGAAACGGCAGATTGAGGAAATGTTGGAGAAAGGCTTTATTCTACCTAGTGCGTCACCCTGGGGAGCACCAGTGCTTTTGGTAAAGAAGAAGGATGGATCGATGAGAATGTGTATCGATTACCGAGAGCTGAATAAGGTCACTGTTCAGAATAAGTATCCGATTCCTCGAATTGATGACTTGTTCGATCGTCTACAAGGAGCAGCTGTATTCTCCAAAATAGATCTTCGATCAGGATATCACCAAGTGCGAGTGAAAGCTGAAGATGTGCACAAAACTGCATTTAGAACTCGGCATGGGCATTACGAATTCTTAGTTATGCCATTCGGAGTGACAAATGCACCCGCAATCTTCATAGATTTGATGAACAGAGTTCTGAGGCCGTTTATTGATTCTTTCGTCGTGGTGTTTATCGACGATATCCTCGTGTACTCCAAGTCTGAGGAGGAGCACACCGAGCATCTGGCAGCAGTTTTGCAGAAGTTAGAAGAGCAGAAGTTGTATGCCAAGTTATCCAAGTGTGATTTCTGGAAATCTGAAGTGACATTCCTAGGTCACATCCTTTCTAAGGAGGGAGTGGCAACTGACCCTCAGAAGATAGAGGCAGTGAGTGATTGGGCTAGGCCTACTACAGTGAAGGAAGTCAGAAGTTTCCTTGGGATGACTGGATATTACAGGAGATTCATTCAAGGTTATGCTCAGATAGCTGTACCGCTTACTGGACTAACCAAGAAGAATGTGAGCTTCAAGTGGACCGAGCAATGTGAGGCGAGCTTTCAGGAGTTGAAAGATAGGCTGACTACTGCACCTATCCTGGCTTTGCCTAGAGCAGGTGTTGAGTATGATGTTTACAGCGATGCTTCACATCGGGGGCTTGGTTGTGTCTTAATACAAGAAGGTAGAGTAATCGCTTATGGGTCTAGGCAACTACGACCACATGAGAAGAATTACCCGACTCATGATCTGGAGTTGGCGGCGATTATCTTTGCCCTGAAGCAATGGAGGCACTATGTGTACGGTGAGAAGTTGAACATGTACACGGATCACAAGAGCTTGAAGTATATATATCAGCAGAGGGATCTCAATCTGAGGCAGCAGAGATGGTTGGAAGTGCTCGAGGATATGCGACCTGAGATCAAGTATCATCCTGGAAAGGCTAATGTTGTTGCTGATGCACTTAGTCGCAAGAGCAGTTTGGCCAGTTTGATTGCAACTCAGAGGCATTTGATTGAAGAGTTGGATCGAGCAGGTATTGAGGTTGTCTTGCAAGGATTGGGAGCATCTTTATCAGTTGAAGCTTCAGCCTACTTTGAGTGCTAGGATCATTGCAAGTCAGGAGATTGATGCTGATATCTTGGAGATGAAGGAGCAGGTTAGTGCTGGCAGGTTGCCCGGATTTCAAACCAGGGATGGAGTGCTGTGGTTCGGAGATAGGCTGTGTGTTCCAAATCAGGCGGACCTGAAAGAGAGTATTCTTCAGGAGGCACATGCTACTCTTTTGTCGGTACATCCTGGGAGTACTAAGATGTACAAAGACATCAAACCACATTTCTGGTGGTCAGGTTTGAAGCGGGATGTGGCTGAATTTGTCGCGAAGTGTGAGGTTTGTCAGCAAGTCAAAGCCGAAAGTCAGAGACCCGGAGGTCTATTACAGCCGTTACCTATTCCGGAGTGGAAGTGGGATAACATCAGTATGGATTTCATCACGGGATTGCCTAAGAGTTCTATGGGCAATGATGCAATTTGGGTTATAGTCGATCGACTTACCAAGTCCGCTCACTTTTTGGCGATGAAACTCACTGCTTCGATGGACAAGTTAGCTGAGTTGTATGTTGGTGAGATTGTCCGACTTCATGGTGTTCCCTCAACTATTGTGTCTGATCGAGATGCGCGGTTTACTTCGCATTTCTGGAGGAGTCTTCAGGCAGCTTTGGGTACCAAGACAGATTTCAGCACTGCTTTTCATCCGCAAACCGATGGGCAGACCGAGAGAGTCAACCGTATTCTTGAGGACATGCTTCGGTGTTGTATACTAGACTTCGGAGGCAGTTGGGAAAGGCATTTACCCTTGGTACAGTTTGCGTACAACAATAGTTTTCAGGCTAGCATTGGGATGGCGCCGTATGAAGCTTTGTATGGCAGGAAGTGTAGGACTCCTGTTTGTTGGTATGAAGTTGGGGAGCATCAGTTGTTTGGTCCTAAGCTTGTGCAGCTGACTTCTGAGAAGATCGATCTGATCAGGAAAAGGTTGGTGGAAGCTCAGAGCAGGCAGAAAAGCTATGCAGACAACCGGAGAAGGGACCTTGAGTTTGAGGTTGGTGACTTCGTCTTCCTGAAGGTATCGCCCAGTAAAGGTGTGGTTCGTTTTGGCAAAGGCGGGAAGTTAGCCCCGAGGTTTATAGGCCCATACAAGATATTGAAAAGGATCGGGAAAACTGCTTACCGGCTTGAATTACCAGGCGAGTTGTCTCAGGTGCACAATGTCTTTCATGTGTCTATGCTAAGAGGTTATATTCCAGATCCGAGTCATCATTTGCCAGAAGTACCGGAAGGTTTGCAGTTAGACCTGAATTACATCGAGACTCCTGTCGAGATTGTTGACCGTAGGGAGAAAGTCTTGAGGAATAAGACAATACCGATGGTCAAGGTAGTCTGGAGAAACCACTTGGTAGAAGAGGCTACTTGGGAATCTGAGGAGAGGATGTTGAAGGACTATCCTGAGCTTTTTGCTTGATTGTATCTTTGTATCTTTATATTTTGTTATCTTTTGTCTGTTGTTGTTGTTGTATTATATTTCCTATTTTCTCGCTCTTGGCTGTAGTTCCGGGGACGGAACTATTCTAAGGAGGGAGTGATGTAATACCCCGATTTTCCTAATATATATGAAGGTTATTTATTTTCACAGATGGTATGCACGTGTAATGTTTTGATTATTATTTTCAACATAATGAATAAGATCATTGTTTTATAAACATTTTTCCCCAAAGCCCAAAGGTTAATTTACATATTTTCTACAAGATAATTATTTTGGCCCAACTAATTTTAGCCCATAAATTTAATTATATTTTTACAACTTGTATGTGTAGCATCTTGTCTCTTTTTTAATTTTCGGGTATTTGGATGTACAATTTTGTAGAGTGGTTGTGTGTACACGTGCACTCGATGTACACGTGCACAAGGCACAAGTTTGGCCGGATGGGAGAGTAGTGGAGATGAGATGTGGGTAGTTTTTTAAGGAGTGGGTAGTTCCATAACCCCCTTATCAATCTTAGCCCTTGATCATCCAACTCCCTAATGCATCCTAACCCTCCATTCCACCTATAATCTAGTATAAATACCCCCTCCTATTCTCTATTTCTTTTACACTAGAGTAATATTTTAAGAAGAGGTATTTATGAGTGTGGGTGTGCTTTGTTGTGGAGGCCGGAGAGTAGCATTCTGAAGGATCGGCGTGGAGCAAAGGAGCAAGAAGGCGTTCACTATATTGCGGAGCTTTTGCGGGATTTCGATTATTTCTTCATATAAGGTGGGTGTTTCTCAGGACTTCTAATGTAGGAATTATACCATGATTGTTATGATTGCTACCATGTTACAAAAAGTAAATTGGATGTATTAGAAATTGCTTGAACATGCTGTTGATAATGAGAGCGGAAGTGTCGGTACAGTCGACTGTCACATGAACCAGTCGACTGGTACGAGACAATTAATTTATGATGTGGTGATAAACATATATGCAAATAGACATAATGGTGTGATTACTAAGTTGTAATTTCCCTATGACACATATGATGGAGGGAAGGTAAATGAATGAAAAGAGCTAGCGATGATTAATAACTTAAGAACTGTCGGAACAGTCGACTGACACTGTGTTCAGCCGACTGGTACCGTACTTCAAGTATGACTACTTGGAAATTCCAGGAAATAAGATATTCCATTGTGTTGACCTAGTATAATGACTTGAGATTTGTATCTTTATCTTCGTATGGAAGTTAGGGATAATTGTGAATGCATGTTTGAGAAATCTTTCCCTTGAGGAAGAGATAACATTCGTAACTTGAAGTTTCGTGGTTGTGAGATCACTACAAAAGAAAGTAGCTTTCCCGGCGGTTTTTTCCGTCTATACCGGCGTTTTTTTACGCCGGGGAAACTTTCACCGGCGTTTACAATAACGCCGGTCCAACTGCCGCCGAAGCGGGCGTCGCTGAAACGAAGGGTCCTACACCGGCGTTTTTGGTGGACGCCGGTAAATACTAGGACTACACCGGCGGTCATAAAACGCCGGTGTATGTCCGTTTCTGGGTGTCGTGTTTGTGTGCCTATATACATACACCGGCGGTCGGAAACCGCCGGTATTTATCCATTCACCGGCGTAAATAAAAATGCCGGTGTATATCGAAAGTATACCGGCGGTCAAGAAACGCCGGTGTATGTCCGTTTCTGGGTGCCGTGTTTGTGTGCCTATATACATACACCGGCGGTCGTAAACCGCCGGTATTTAACCATTCACCGGCGTAAATAAAAACGCCGGTGTATATCGAAAGTATACCGGTGGTCAAGAAACGCCGGTGTATGTCCGTTTGTAAGCGCCTGTTTTTCCCTGTTTACGAACACCGGCGCGACTAAAAACGCCGGTGTAGTTATATACGCCGGCGTTTATAAAACGCCGGTGTATACCTGTGCCGTTACAGCTGAAAACTTTCACCGGCGTGCGTTGAAACGCCGGTGTATCATACACTCCAACAATTAAATTATATACACCGCCGTTTTTTAAAACGCTGTTCTGGCTATGCCCGTTTATTTTCGATACTCCGCTTTTCCGTTCGATTTCAATTCACAGTTTCATTTACATAACCTGTAAACTAATTCTCACAACTGATTCAATCAATTTCGTTGCATACTACTGCGCAAACCACAGCCAAACACAAGAATAATTAAAGATAATCAAGTTTCACACGTGTCATATCAACATCCAAATTCATTGATTAATTAACAATGTCATAATTAACAAATTAATATAGAGACTAACATCCAAAATATCCAAACAAACCAGTCTGACAAATATCCAAAATATCCCAAATTCAAAGTATGACATAACTCTCATAAAAAAAACCAGTCTGACATAACAACGGCAAGGAGGAGGACATAAGAACAACAACCATACAGCAAGGAGGACATAAGAACAGCAAGGAGGACCGCAGATTCATACCCCTCGAGTAGCTTCAGCTCTGATCATCTGCATTTCCTTCATCTTGACGACCGCTCTGTGAATAAAAAATAATAGTTTAATTGAACAGTAGATCACAATACAGAATATACATATTTTTTGAACTTGCAAAAAGAACTACCTGTGTCTCGAATTATAAGATGAAAGTGCCAACTGCAAATGGAATTGTTAATGCTATATACAGAGGTAAAATAATTACATTGCAATGCTAAAAATTCCGTACTTAATTTTGTTTTTAAATATATCTAAAATAACAAAACAAATGAAAATTCAGTATCTAACTTGAAACCTTTATATTCTCCTCTGATTGGGAATATCAACTATCTAAAACAATAAAACAAATGAAAATTCAGTATCTATGCATGTCCTTCATGGATTGTTCAGACAATCCATGAAACTGTCATCGTGGACGGAAACCAAATATAAGAAAAATAAGAAAAATAAGATAGGACTCATATCAAGTGTATTTTTAGGAAACTGTCATCGTGGAAGGAAACCAAATATATATAGAAGCCAGAAATGGAAACAGAAAGAAGAAAGGTAGAGACTTTGGATACACCAGGCTACCATAGCGGCATTTTCCTCATCTCTCTCTCATCCCTTATTTCCCTTCAGCACACGAACAGAAAGAGACATCAGCAACCACCTTAAGAGCGACAAGAACAACAATAATAATAAATTATTATGAACAAGATGTCTCTATATGGGTTTCCAGTTCTCCACTCGAGCCCACTCTTTCTAATCACAGCCCAATTAAGAACATAGACCACATCCACTAAACAATCCAATCATAGCCCAGTCAAAATTTGCCATCCTGGATCTTAATGAAATACGCTTCATTAACAGTGAAAGAAAATGAGGATGCTAGCAGCATACTTAGTTTGGAAGTGAACCCATTTTTGTTCAAAAATCATGCCAAAGATGGCAATCAGCTTCATTAACAGTATCTGAAAATGAAAATTTCCATTAACTGAGCTTATATGTTGCTCTACTAATTCACTGTGCCCAACTAAATCTAAAACCCAATTGTTGTGCGTATCCGGAGGATTTTGGCATACGTACCTATAGCATCCTCAGTTCACAGTAAACCCGTTTTGCTCAAAAAAACATGCCAAGATCACAATCAGATGCATGAAAATAAGCTTCACTATCAACAAAAGAAGAACTGAGGATGCTATGCAGCATACTTAGTTTGGAAGTGAACCCATTTTGTGTTAAACAATCAGGTTACATTGACAGTATCCGAAAATGAAAATTTCTCCATTATCTGAGCTTATATGTTGCTCTACTACTTTTTCAGCACCAACTATATCGCAAAACCCAAGTGTGGTGCATATCCGGCCGGAGAATTTTGGCATGCGTACCTATACAATATCCTCAGTTCACAGTGAACCCATTTTTTGGTATAAAAACATACATGCCAAGAAGACAATCATGTGCCTGAAATCAGCTTCACTAACAGTTAGTGAAAATGGGACCATAGAATAGCTTAAGAAGACCATCAGGTCTGTGAAGTAAGCTTCACTAACAGTGATAGAAACTGGGGATGCTATGCAGCATACTCATTTTGGAAGTGAACCCATTTTGTGTTAAAAAAACCATGCCAAAGATTGCAATCAGGTTACATTGACAGTGCCCGAAAATGAAAATTTCTCCATTATCTAAGCTTATATGTTGCTCTACTACTTTTTTAGCCCAACTATATCGCAAAACCCAAGTGTGGTGCATATCCGGCCGGAGAATTTTGGCATACGTACCTATACAATATCCTCAGTTCACAGTGAACCCATTTTCGGTATAAAAACATACATGCCAAGAAGACAATCAGGTGCTTGAAATGTGCTTCACTAACAGTTAGTGAAAATGGGACCATAAAATAGCTTAAGAAGACCATCAGGTTTGTGAAGTAAGCTTCACTAACAGTGATAGAAACTGGGGATGCTATGCAGCATACTCATTTTGGAAGTGAACCCATTTTGTGTTAAAAAAACCGGTTACATTGACAGTATTTGAAAATGAAAATTTCTCCATCATCTGATGACCACAGTGAACCCATTTTTGGTTTAAAAACATACATGCCAAGAAGACAATCAGGTGCTTGAAATCAGCTTCACTAACAGTTAGTGAAAATGGGACCATAGAATAGCTTAAGAAGACCATCAGGTCTGTGAAGTAAGCTTCACTAACAGTGATAGAAACTGGGGATGCTATGCAGCATACTCATTTTGGAAGTGAACCCATTTTGTGTTAAAAAAACCATGCCAAAGATTGCAATCAGGTTACATTGACAGTGCCCGAAAATGAAAATTTCTCCATTATCTAAGCTTATATGTTGCTCTACTACTTTTTTAGCCCAACTATATCGCAAAACCCAAGTGTGGTGCATATCCGGCCGGAGAATTTTGGCATACGTACCTATACAATATCCTCAGTTCACAGTGAACCCATTTTCGGTATAAAAACATACATGCCAAGAAGACAATCAGGTGCTTGAAATGTGCTTCACTAACAGTTAGTGAAAATGGGACCATAAAATAGCTTAAGAAGACCATCAGGTTTGTGAAGTAAGCTTCACTAACAGTGATAGAAACTGGGGATGCTATGCAGCATACTCATTTTGGAAGTGAACCCATTTTGTGTTAAAATAACCGGTTACATTGACAGTATTTGAAAATGAAAATTTCTCCATCATCTGATGACCACAGTGAACCCATTTTTGGTTTAAAAACATACATGCCAAGAAGACAATCAGGTGCTTGAAATCAGCTTCACTAACAGTTAGTGAAAATGGGACAATACAATAGCTTAAGAAGACCATCAGGTTTGTGAAATAATCTTCACTAACAGTGAAAGAAACTGGGGATGCTATGCAGCATACTCATTTTGGAAGTGAACCCATTTTGTGTTAAAAAAACCATGCCAAAGATTGCAATCAGGTTACATTGACAGTGCCCGAAAATGAAAATTTCTCCATTATCTAAGCTTATATGTTGCTTTACTACTTTTTTAGCCCAACTATATCGCAAAACCCAAGTGTGGTGCATATCCGGCCGGAGAATTTTGGCATACGTACCTATACAATATCCTCAGTTCACAGTGAACCCATTTTCGGTATAAAAACATACATGCCAAGAAGACAATCAGGTGCTTGAAATGTGCTTCACTAACAGTTAGTGAAAATGGGACCATAAAATAGCTTAAGAAGACCATCAGGTTTGTGAAGTAAGCTTCACTAACAGTGATAGAAACTGGGGATGCTATGCAGCATACTCATTTTGGAAGTGAACCCATTTTGTGTTAAAAAAACCAGTTACATTGACAGTATTTGAAAATGAAAATTTCTCCATCATCTGATGACCACAGTGAACCCATTTTTGGTTTAAAAACATACATGCCAAGAAGACAATCAGGTGCTTGAAATCAGCTTCACTAACAGTTAGTGAAAATGGGACCATAAAATAGCTTAAGAAGACCATCAGGTTTGTGAAATAATCTTCACTAGCAGTGAAAGAAACTGGGGATGCTATGCAGCATACTCATTTTGGAAGTGAACCCATTTTGTGTTTAAAAAACCATGCCAAAGATTGCAATCAGGTTACATTGACAGTATCCGAAAATGAAAATTTCTCCATTATCTGAGCTTATATGTTGCTCTACTACTTTTTCAGCCCAACTATATCGCAAAACCCAAGTGTGGTGCATATCCGGCCGGAGAATTTTGGCATACGTACCTATACAATATCCTCAGTTCACAGTGAACCCATTTTCGGTATAAAAACATACATGCCAAGAAGACAATCAGGTGCTTGAAATCAGCTTCACTAACAGTTTGTGAAAATGGGACCATAAAATAGCTTAAGAAGACCATCTGGTTTGTGAAATAAGCTTCACTCACAGTGAAAGAAACTGGGGATGCTAGAGAATGAGGATACACCAGGCACCAGCCTATGCACCATCCTCAGTTCATGGAAGAAAAATACGAATAGGGCTCATAGCAAGTGTAGTTTTAACTGGAATTGTCATCGTGGAAGGAAACCAAATATAGAAGCCAGAAAGAGGAATGGTAGAGAATGAGGATACACCAGGCTAACGTAGCGGCATTTTCCTCATCTCTCTCTCACCCCTTCTTTCCCTTCTCCACTCCAACTCGTCTCTTTCTAATCACAGCCCAATTTATATGCTCAGATTATGGAAATTTTCAGTCACTGTTAAAGAAACTAAGTAGGCTGCATAGCATCCCCAGTTTCCTTCACTGTTAGTGAAGCTTGTTTGGAAAATTGTTCACTCAAACATGCCCCTTGTTTCTGAACTCAAACATGACATTAATAAACATCTTTTCTAATAATGGCTACACTTGTGGAAGCTCTCTCTAAGTCTCAATTCTTCAAGGTTTTGTTGCCTACTTCTTTACAGAAGTTGGTACTCCATTCTCCTCTCTTTAAAGAAGAATAGAGTACCAGCTTCTGTAAAGAAGTAGGCAACAAAACCTTGAAAAATTGAGACTTAGAGAGAGCTTCCACAATTGTAGCCATTATCAGAAAAGATGTTTATTAATGTGATGTTTGAGTTCAGATACAAGGAGCATGTTTGAGTGAACAATTGGGTTTTGAATGGAGATTGTAGTCATAGATCAATTCTTCATGGAATAAAAATACGAATAGGGCTCATAGCAAGTGTAGTTTTAACTGGAATTGTCATCGTGGAAGGAAACCAAATATAGAAGCCAGAAAGAGGAATGGTAGAGAATGAGGATACACCAGGCTAACATAGCGGCATTTTCCTCATCTCTCTCTCACCCCTTCTTTCCCTTCAGCACACGAACACATAGAGACATCAGCAACAACAGCAAGAGCGACAAGAACAACAACCATAATAAATTATTATGAACAAGATGTCTCTATATGGGTTTCCAGATCTCCACTCCAACTCGTCTCTTTCTAATCACAGCCCAATTAAGAACAATTGTTCACAGTCACTGTTAAAGAAACATATATGCTCAGATTATGAAAAGTTTTCATTTTCAGATACTGTTAAAGAAGCTGATTTCATGCATCTGATTGCAATCTTTGGCATGGTTTTTTTAACACAAAATGGGACTACTTCCAAACTAAGTATGCTGCATAGCATCCCCAGTTTCTTTCACTGTTAGTGAAGCTTATTTCACAAACCTGATGGTCTTCTTAAGCTATTTTATGGTCCCATTTTCACCTCCTCCAAATCAGTACAATGTCATCTATACCAGGTTATGTGCCAAAATGGGGTTGGGCATACGATGCAAGGCCGACAAGTATTAGTTGTTTGTGAGTATGCAATAGGATGCAGCTATGAACATGGGCTCATATCAAGTGTAGTATTACGGACTGTCATCGTGGAAGGAAACCAATTTAATATAGAAGCCATATATGGAGCCAGAAAGAGGGATCGTAGAGAATGAGGATACACCAGGCTAACATAGCGGCATTTTCCTCGTCTCTCTCTCATCCCTTCATTCTCTTCAACACACACACACAAAGAGACATCAACAACAACAGCAAAAGGGGATTGGTCCAACAATAAGTGTAGATTATAATAAACGAGATGTCTCTATTTTGGGTTTCCAGATCTCTACTCCAGCCCTTTCTCTCTAATCACAGCCCACTTAAGAAACATAGATGAAATGCGACATAGACGACAGCCACAATGCAGACTCACAAACACTAGTACGTGTCTTTCATGCATTCAAGTAACATAATCTCTTTAAAAATACCAATTTCAAGACTTACCGATGTTTTTTGACAGTGGGCGGCGTGCTACCCTCACTCTCATATGTTTGCCTGCCACTATTATTTAGTGGCTGCTCATCCCCATGACTCTCGTTGCCATCATTTATATTTACCCTCTTTTCACGCCTCGGCATGTTGTACCTGTCAAGGATCCGATAACTTGGTTCAAATGATAGTTTGGTTCAAATGACACTAAGCATAGTTTAATGTAAATAATACCAAGCAGTAGAAAATAGAAAGACAATTAAACCAGTGTATTAAATTCATAATGAACATATTCGAAATTACAGACATAATATTACAACAAGATTTAAGACATAAAATTACAGACATATAATAAACTTGCATAAAAAATCATGTAAACTACAGTACGACATCTTCCAGTACATCGCCCTCTTCTCCATCCTTGCGGAGCCAAGTCCCGTAAATTCCAAGATCGGTTGTGTTTACATCAAACACAGGAAACTCAGAAGCAATGTAACTGTTCATGTCTTCACCGTCTTCATCGTCTGAAGTATCGCCCAGTTGGAATACATCTCTTGGTTGCATAGGGATAGCCACATACGATTTTGGCAGGGTTGGATCTGCAATGTAGAACACTTGTTGCACTTGGGATGGAAACACAAATGGCTCATGGCTAATGTGTGTACCGATGTGAATCAATTTTGAGAAGTTCACAACTGTGAAGCCAAGCTTGTCCTTGTTGTTAGCAAAATTCCTATCAAACTCAGCCCAATCCCCACGAAATAAGACAACACGGAAATGGCCAAAATAATTCAACTCAATGATATCCGTGAGCACTCCATAGTAGTCGAGATCCCCATCTACAGGCCTCGTGTCCGATTTGGAAGCATAACTTCTAGTCTTAGACGTCACTACCATTCCACTATTTTGAGACTTCAAATTAGATTCACGATCCTTAGTACGAAATCTAAAACCATTGAATATGTATCCTCCGTATCTTTTGGCCATCTGATAGGGACCTTTGGCAAGTACTTGTATTTCAGATGACGCACCTTCAGGACCCAAAGAATGTACCTATTAATTTTGCGCAAATCGTATCAACACCATAGAAAATATAGATATAATAAAGATTAACTTGCATAACTGTAATTCACCTACATGAGATTCAAACCACTTATGAAATTTTTCATTCATCAGCTTGTTTTGTTCACGTGGTGGTAGTCTTCTTGGTCTAGCCCTTCGTTTGATGTCCCTGACAAATTCGCTAAAAAACAAGCAATTGAAATTAGGAATAACAAAAGTATCAAAAATATCGAACTCCGCGGTTTTCACTGTATTCGATTTACATTTAAAAGCAACTTACTTTCGAAATGGTTCCACTGATGCATGATGGTCTAGCACATATCGATGTGCCTGTTCCCACGCTAAGCTATCGAGCTCAAATGCATCAACTTTACCAACAGTGGTGCCAGCGGTATCAAAAAGATATTGTGCACCATCAAGGTTGGAAATGTCTGGATTTCTACGTGGTCTACTGGAAGATGTCTCCACACCAGGCAAATACCTGGAAAAAAAATGTGAGCACTCCTCTGATAGATATCCCTGGGCTATTGACCCTTCAGGATATGCTCTATTTTTCACATAACCCTTTAGCCGGTATAGGTACCTGAACATGTACAATTAATAAACTAGAGTGGATTAGGGGATTAAAAGAAATGAGCTTTTGAAAATTCAATTTCGTAAGATGAACGAATTATTTTACCTCTCAATGGGGTACATCCACCGATAGTGAACAGGACCACCGATTCTGGCTTTACCAGCAAGGTGGATTATCAAGTGAATCATAATAGTGAAAAACGATGGAGGAAATATCATCTCCATTTTACTAAGTGTCAATGCCGCCTGCTGCTCCAATTGGTCCAGATCTTCAACACGAAGCATTCTTGAGCAAATACCTTTATATATGCTACAAAGATCTTTCAGGACAGTAGTGACTTGCTCACACATTGAAGACCTTAGGGCCACAGGAAGGAGATCCTGCATTAGGATGTGGTAGTCGTGTGACTTTAGCCCCTGAAGCCTCTTCTCTTTAAAGTTGACACATTTTGCCATGTTAGAAGAATAGCTATCGGGGACTTTCAGTTCAAGTAGTACTTTGCAAAACAACTCCAACTCCGATTTTGACATTGAATAGATTGCAGGAGGTAGGAGCACTTTCCCGTTCGGCAATTCTTCTGGGTGCAACTCATGTCGGATGCCCATTGACTTCAAATCAAGTCGGCTCTTCAGATTGTCCTTTGTCTTCCGATCATCTCCCATAACTGTTCCTATACAATTCTCACCTATATTTTTGCCGATATGCATCACATCTAAATTATGTCTCAGTAAGTTGAATTCCCAATACGGCAACTTGAAGAAAATACTCTTCTTCTTCCATGCACCTAAACTCGTCAAGTTTTGATCCTCATCCTCGCCATATAGATCGGTCTCCTCATCTTGCTCCGGCCTTGCCCTTTTCTTGCCCTTTGTCCTGACTTCTGGTTCCTTTCCATATTTGAATTGATGACCATCTACCCGCCTCAAAATATCTGAACCAGAGGAAGACCCAGGAGCATGTTCCCACTCGTCGGTGCCATCAAATGTCGCTGCCTCTGCCCGAAATATATGTGTGTCAGGCAACCATCTCCTATGACCCATATAGCAAAACTTTTTGCCATTGTACAACCACCTTGAACTAGTTTGGTCAGCACAACATGGACATGCATAACGTCCTTTAGTACTATATCCAGATAAATTTGCATATGCTGGAAAATCATTGATTGTCCAAGACAACACGGCACGAAGAGAAAATGTTTCTTTAGCCACAGCATCATAGGTTGGAACACCCACCCACAACTTCTGAAGTTCATCTATTAACGGTTGTAGGTACACATCTATATCATTTCCAGGACCTTTCGGTCCAGGAACTATCATGGACAAAATAAATGAGGACTGCTTCATGCATTTCCAAGACGGCAAATTGTATGGTATCAACACAACCGGCCATATGCTGTATGTACTACTCATTTGCCTGAAAGGGTTGAAACCATCACTAGCTAGTCCAAGTCTCACATTTCGAGGATCTTCCGCAAAATCAGGATATCTTTCATCAAATCTTTTCCAAGATTGAGAATCAGCAGGATGTCTAAGAATCCCATCATTAGTGCGGCCTTCAGCATGCCATTTCATATCAGAAGAAGTTTTCGTGGACATAAACAACCTTTGTAACCTAGGGATCAGAGGAAAGTAACGCAATGTTTTGGCAGACTTCTTTTTCCTACTTCGCTTAGTAGATCCGCTGGCTCCCTCATCTTGATTTGGTCTTTCTTTCCATTTCGAAGAACCACACACTTCGCAATTCTCCAGACTTTCCTTACCACTCGTGAAAAGCATACAGTCATTTGGACATGCTGCTATCTTCTCATATCCTAGATCGAGAGAACTTAGGAATTTTTTGATTTTATAGGCTGAGTTTGGAATACAGATTTCAGGAAATGCTTCATTCAACAATTCAAGTAGCATAGTGAAGGACTTAGCAGACCACCCGTTTAAACATTTAATCTGAAATAGTCTGACAATGAATGAGAACTTAGAAAATTTGGTGCAGTCGCGGTACAACGGGATACTAGCATCTTCAAGTAACTTAGCGAAGGATTCTTGCTGCTTATTATTTTCATGGGTGGGGCCAGACATTTCCTCGTCCACCCCACCACCAATCTGGTTTGTTTCTATTGACTCATTGTGAACTTCGGTTGTTGGGTCATTGGTGTGGAAAGGAACATTATGATTCCCCATGGCATCTTGTAACAAAGCATGCATCTCATCGGGAACGCTTAAGTCTTCGTTCACTAAGGGCTCAGCCTCATTTTCTAATACAACCGGATGAACAGGAGCTGCCGTATGATCCTCTCCATGACAAAACCACCTTGTGTACCCTTGAAGAAAACCGTTGACAGCCAAGTGTGTATGTACTACGTCACATGTCCTCAGCATACAATTTGTACAGCGAAGGCATGGACAAAGGATTAGGTTGGGATCACGGGAATGTCGTTTGGCAAAGATAATAAAATCTTTAATACCATCACGGTACTCCTTGGATAATCGTGGTTTACTAATCCAACTTCTATCCATTATATCAATAGCACACAGTCTGAAATTAAAATTTGATATATTAAATAGTAATAACAGTAAAGGGCATTTTGTATATTAAATTTCACCTATTTGAAAATCATCCCTAGCTGCAAATAAATAAACGATATAATCTTTAACTGTAAAATAAAGAAATTGTGGCTCCAAAAAATGTACAAAAAAAAACTACTTCTTAATACAATCTACTCTATTCACCAAACCCTAAACGACCTTTTGTGGAAATGATCACAACCACCTTAGATGGTATTTTATCACACACCCTGTGTTCGAGCATAAAAAAAAATCGACTATAGTCTCCCCTGTATTTGGCTTTCCGTTCAAGGAGATGATGATGGTAAAGGGTATTTTGCTGATGAAGAGGAATCGGCCGAATAATGAGTGCGTCCTGCTGTAACTACGGTAACAAGAAGATCTGATGACTCATGAACTATTCTGTTCATGACTACTAATAATCACTTATCTCATAATAATAATAATAATAATAATAATAATAATAATACTAAACAAAAGAAACAGTAAAAGAAAAATTAAAATGTCTAGTATGTAAGCATATATTTTGCAGGCTGAACCAATTGTTGTACATAGCCGGAGAATTTTGGCATAGAGCTATAGCATCCTCAGTTCACAGTGAACCCAGTTTGGTCAAAAAAAACATGCCAAAATGACAATCAGATGCATGGGATAAGCTTCAATTAATTAACAGTGAAAGAAACTGGGGATGCTATGCAGCATACTTAGTTACGAAGTGAACCCATTTTGTTAAAAAACCATGCCAAGGATTCCAGTCAGGTTACTTTAACAGTATCTGAAAATGAAAAATTTCCCATTATCTGAGCTTATATGTTGCTCTACTACTTCTTCATCCCAACTAAATCTAAAACCCAATTGTAGCCGCATATCCGGCCGGAGGATTTTGGCATACGTACCTATACCATCCTCAGTTCACAGTGAACCGATTTTGGTAAAAAAAACATGCCAAGATGACAATCAGATGCATGAAAATAAGCTTCACTAACAAAAAAAAAAAATGGGGATGCTAGCAGCATACTTAGATTGGAAGTTAACCCATTTTCGTATAAAAAACCATGCCAAAGATTGACAATCAGGTTACTTTAACAGTATTTGAAAATGATAAATTTTCCATTATCAGAGCTTATATGTTGCTATACTACTTCTTCAACCCAACTAAATCTAAAACCCAATTGTTGTGCGTATCCGAAGAATTTTGGCATACGTACCTATAGCATCCTCAGTTCACTTAGTCTGGAAGTGAACCTATACAAACTGGGGATGCTATGCATGCAGCATACTTAGTTTGGAAGTGAACCCATTTTGTGTTAAAAAACCATGCCAAAGATTGCAATCAGGTTACTTTAACGGTATCTGAAAATGAAAATCTCCCATTATCTGAGCTTATATGTTGCTCTACTACTTCTTTAGCCCAACTAAATCTAAAATCCAATTGTTGTGCATATCCGGCCGGAGGATTTTGACATACGTACCTATAGCATCCTCAGTTCACAGTGAACCCATTTTGGGTAAAAAAACATGCATGCCAAGAAGACAATCAGATGCATGAAATCAGCTTCATTAACAGTGAAAGAAAACGGGTATGCTATGCAGCATACTTAGTTTGGAAGTGAACCCATTTTGTGTTAAAAAACCATGCCAAAGATTGCAATCAGGTTACTTTAATAGTATCTGAAAATGAAAATTTCCCATTAACTGAGCTTATATGTTGCTCTACTAATTCACTGTGCCCAACTAAATCTAAAACCCAAGTGTGGTGCATATCCGGCCAGACAATTTTGGCATACGTACCTATACAATATCCTCAGTTCACAGTGAACCCATTTTGGGTAAAAAAACAAATATGCCATGAAGACAATCAGATGCATGAAATCAGCTTCATTAACAGTAAAAGAAGATGAAAATTTCCATTATCTAAGCATATATTTTTCTATTAATTCTTCATCTCAACTAAACCGTTCATGCTAAGGAAATCGAAATGAATAAACTGAAAAAAGCTGCCTTTTTTGGAAAATAAGGGAAATCAAGAGATCATACCGAAGAGAGAGGGAGGGAGCGGGGCGACGAGGGCGGGGGCGTAGGAGAGAGAGAGAGAGGGGGCGACCGCCGATTCACCTCCAGATCGAGAGAGGGAAGAACGAAATCGAAAAGGACGAAGGGAATAAGGGACGATTTCGAATGGTCGAAGGCCGTCGAAGAGGACGAAGCGGCGGAGGTAAACGCGCGGGAAATAGAGCGGGGAAGGAGGGAAACGAAGCGCCTTTTTTCCCTTTTTTTTTTTGGGGGAATGGGTAAATGGCGAGCGAACGATTAGGGTTCGTGGGTTTTATTCCCAGTTATTCACCGGCGTTTTAATTGGAAACGCCGGTGAATGTGCCAGTATATTCGCCGGCGTTTATAATAAAAAACGCCGGTGAATAATAAACTTCACCGGCGTGTTTAGATAAAACGCCGGTGAATACTAACATTCACCGGCGTTTTAAATCGACCGCCGGTGTATGACCATCCCATCTGGCGCCCAATTCCTACTGGCTCCCTACCCCGGCGCTACTAGTAAAACGCCGGGGAATAATCGCCGGGAAAGCTACTTTCTTTTGTAGTGGATTACTGAACAAAAAGAAATACTGCTTATGAAACATGAATTTATGTATATTATAAATTGATATCATGATGCAAGTACATGTAAGAACTGTAGATAACCTCTTAATCTGAAAGGTGGATCTGATCAGTCGACCGAATGCGTGTAGCAAGTCGACTGAGCTGGACTTAGAATTGTGCTGTTGAAAATCCCAGGACAGACGACTGGTGGATGAACAGTCGACTGTCATGTGGATGACACTGTGAACATGAAAAGTTACGGGACAGGCGACTGGTTGTGTACAGCAGTCGACTATCCCGAGCATTTATGATGAACCTGTATTCGACTGTATGAGTCGACTGGTATTCTTCCAAGTCGACTGTACAGAGTGAACTTTGGTATGTATGAGATTTCATTTTATTTATTGCTGTTGGAAGTTGTGAATTTTATGATTGAAGTCTGTGGACTCTTTTCATGGCTGTGTGGATTATGTAAAATGAATCATAGATGAGAATTGAGAATTAAATGAATATAAAAGGCTAAGATCATGATGAGAAAGTCTGTGAGACTCTGAATGAATGATGAGCTGAAAGTGCTCAATTGGAAGTTGTGAATTGTAAATTGAAACCAAGAGTAGCTAAGTCTCCCCCGGCAGTGAAATGAAATGATATTGAAAAGAAGGCCAAGGTTGGTCGTGTGTAAATGAAATGGTAAGTCCGGTTTGGTGGAGAGGCTAACTCTAGAGCTTTGATTTTTATTCATGATTCTAATAAAATTTAATGCATAGTGTGGAGGTGATGAAAGTGAGAGAAAAACATAAGTATGAGAACTAGGGTTTACGGTGTTGGTGTGTGAGCCGCAGAATGCATGCTTGATGAGTCAAGATATGGCGCGGGCACAACTCAGAATGATCGGACCTTAGTCACGCTCATGGGATGTTTTGGTGACTATAAGAGGATTGTGTTCAGGGAGGAGACTGAATTGTCGCAGAATGCATGCTTGATGAGTCAAGACATGGCGCGGAATTCTACTCCAGGGGCCAGGATACATGCTTGTACTCATAGAATCATCTAAGATACTCACCGTAATTACAGAAGTAGAGTAAGTCATGGCGAGGGATTGAACCCTACAAAAGTGAAGAACGGTTAAGAGGCTTGCCCTTGGACCTATGTAGTATGGGATGCATAGAATCCGAACAAGTGCACATTAGTGTCATGTAAATTAAATAATTGCATTAAGGATTAAGTGCACAATCACGACACGACATCATTAAGAGTTCCCTTTTATTTGCATGCTTATATTGAACAAGTTTGTGATTTGTTAAGAAATGAGATTCATTATACTGTTTCTGGCATAGAGAGGATGACCATGTATAATTATCGTCGGTTGAATAAACTGACGTACCCACAGTTTTGTATGCAGGATAAATTACATGTAAAGAGGAATGGATGCATAAAGATCTTATCATGTTGTTAACCATTTATGTAAATGTTGTATATTTTGCTTCCGCTATGTAAATGTAAATGTAATATGATGTAAACTCTGATGTAAGATGAGAAGTTTTAATTTCCTTGTAAAATTGTCTCAAAGAAAGTGAAAAGATCCTGTAGAACATCTCGAATTCAGTGATTTGGGATTCGGGGCGTTACATCTGTAGAATCCGGGTTTCTTGTATTTGTGAAGGTATTTTCTTGTGAGGACAGTGGATTTGGTTGTGAAGATTGAATGGGGTTAGACCTCATTTGCTGTGTAGGTACTACCCTTATGAAGCTTGAACTGGGAATATCATGTGGCTGAGCATTCAAAATTTGAATTTGCTGAATATATAACTCTAATGCAGACCAAGTACAATTGGGATCAAATGTCCTAGCAATCATTGACTTCAGTGCATTATCAGTAGATACGGGCACTGTCATAAAATGCTGACCATCTCCTCTACCTGCTGTGTATCGAGCTAAAATTTTCACATTCTATTGATTCCTATCCCAATTAGTAACTTCATAAATTTTCTCAACTACTTCTGCAAATGTAATGGTAAGAGGTACCCAAACTATTTCCGGATCCAACACACTATAGCAACTACCAATCTTTGGATCACGAATTATTTCACCACCAAAGTATAACCAAATAGGAATCTCAAGATCCATACCTACGTATATTTATACGAATATGCGAGTTATTATCTAACCATAAACAAAATCTATAAAAAAAGGTAGAAAATTAAAGGCCAATATTCATCATACCTTCACAAGCTTCAAGGATAGAGTCGTAGATATTTGGGTAAAAGAGTTGAAGTTGCTATCCTCTTCAAATTTAGCAAAAATCCAAAATATGGATCTTTCAAAAGATGGGTTTAGGGTTTTTATAGTGGAAGGTAAGAGGGTTAGGAAAGAATTGGTAAATATATTTAGATTGAGATGAGATTTTATGGGTAGGAGGTCGCCCTAGATTTAGGAAGATGAGTTAGAGAAATAGAATAGAGTAAAGTAGAGAGAGAGAGAAGAAGAAGAAAGGAGATCTGCGCAATTAAAACCCCCCAAAGTCCGAGTCTAGTATAAACTAGCGCGGCCTTTCAAAGACCGAGTGGGATGGTTTGGGAATTAAAAAAAAGTAGGGCGGTTTGGGAAAAACTTTCAAAAAGTGGGGCAGTTTGGGAAAAAATTCCTCACAATAATTACCCATTACTATGTTATTATTATATTCAATTTTTTAAAAAAATTTTATATAAAACCCCTCCACTTTTCCCTACTCACTCTCCCCGTCCCCTTCTCTTTCTCCTGCTCTCTCTTTCGTCTCCTTCTCTGTTTCAAAACAACAGAGAACCCAAAGCCCCAACTCCCCCGACTTCCTCCTTCAACCTCCAACTCCGATCGCCACCACCATTGCCTTCCGAACCCATCCCCCATACTCCTCGCCGACCCATCGCCTCGCCACTTTTTCCCATCCTCGTCACCTTCATCCTCCCCATTGTCGAACCCCATTTCCCCCCTTCGTCTTCCTCGGCGAGCATCACCCTCGCACAGCATCGCCTCCTCGGTTGTGCCCCAGTGCCGTCGCTGCCATCACTGTACACCACCAACCTCGCCTCGTCACTCCACTCCTCCCTCCTCTGTTTCATTTCCGAAAACAGAGCCCGTCTTCAACCTCCCTCCATTCCACCTTCGTCACCACCTCGAGTCCGCCTCATCGCCTCGTCAACCACCCCGAGCTCCTGCCATTCCGTCGAACACCAAGCAGTCGCCAGCCCCAGTCGTCTTCCACATTCGACCCATCACTCATCTTCTTCCTCCTCGAGCCTACCGCTCGAACCAACCGTTGAGCCATCCCCGCAGCGACGCCCTCCGTAGCTGCCACCCTCCGAGGACCACCGCCTGCTCACCATTGTCATCCTCTCCACCCGAGTGCCCTCACCGCTGCTCACCACTCCGTCACCGAGAACCCACCACCGGTTACTCCATTACACCCATCGTCTAGTCGCCTTCCTTATTGCAGTCACCGTTCGCCCCTCGTTCGCGATGTCCAGTTGTCATCGCCTTCGTCCCGAGGTCGTCGCCAGTCTCGCTGTGCTCTCTTTCCCTCTCTCTATCGAAAGGAAGGAGACGCGTGGGGATTGGCCAACTTCGCTGTTTGGTGTTTTGGTGCATAGCAGATCCTGATTCCCCCCCTGTTTGGTGTTTGGCCTGATCCAAAGTGAAGTTGTGGCTGTTGTTTGCTTTTTCTGTTTGATGTCTGTGTGAAGATCCGATCGAAGTTTTTTGTTTTGCTGTTGGCTTTTGTTGTGTTGCTGTCTCCTTGTGCACTAGTCTCCGTTCACGTATCTTACACGTGCTTCGCTATCCGGGATTCTGATCCCGTTATTCTGGTATTCGATATCATCGTCGTCGGTTAATAGACAAGTATTCTCTTGTACAATCCGTTTGTTCTTGTACAAGCTTTCTTTGCAAAATACTGCAAGTATATTTTTTGTCTCTAATTCGTATTCTTCGTTAAAATTTAAACCTGTTACTATACATAATCCGTAGATCCCGTATTCGCACATGATCACGAATACCTTGTTACCACATGCATTACATGAACACGATTGATACACACATATGTACTCTTATGATTATACATGATTATGTGCATGAATGTCTCACTCGTGATAGTAGTTTAAATATGATATCTTGTTATTGTTGATTAAAATTAATAAAAGTAATAAGCTGGGGTATAAGGGTAAAGGCCATAGTAGTGGACAATATAGGTAAGTGTACTCGGAAGGGGGCCCGTGTTTTTCATGATTTCAAGTTATATGAAACTAAGTGCCACGTCAGGGATTGATGGGGGCCACCTCTAGAATCTACGGGGGTCACCTCTAGAATCCATTACATGATTACAAGTTATATGGAACTAAGTGTCACGTGGAACTAAGTGCCACGTCAGGGATTGACGGGGGCCACCTCTAGAAACTACGGGGGCCACTTCTAGAATCCATTACCAATTACATGACATGATATGATTCTCGTTTACATGATGCCTGAGCACACGGCCCTATAGAATCCACCACAAAGTCTAAATGCAAACTTGTTTGAATGTAGCAACCATGTAGTAAAAGGATGGATGCATGAAGTGCTACCTAGATAGTAATAATACAGGACTTGAACATGATCACTTGACACTTGATACTTGATTACTTGTACATGATACATGATACTTGATACTTGATTCTTGACACTTGTTACCTGTACTTGATACTTGTTTACATGCCACTTGTTTCATGATGTCTTATTCATGATCCGGTTTACATGCTATATTTCTCCTATTACATGATTCTTGACTCCATGATCTCTTTCCTGCTTCTTGTTTTGTTTTTGTACTTGTCCCCTTAGCTTGTATCACCTGCGGCCCGTGACTTGCATTAACGAGTATCTTCTTGTTTTTTTTTGTCATAATGTACTCGCAGGCCTGGATGGAGAGTTATCCGAAGGTGTTGCTGATCAAGTATTTTAGTCTTGTTTATTTTCATGTTGCTTTAGTTCATGTTTTATTTCATGCTACTCTTTATTGTATTCCGGACGTATTTGACCCGTAACTATGTTTTTATTTCCAACTGTTAGCTATGTTATGAACTATGTCATGTACTTTTGTTATCCTATTGTGATTTTTCATGTCTGCGTGGTTTGTTTTGCTATCTCATTGTTGAGTTACCTGTACAGCTTATGAATGGTGTATTCGCATCATTCACTGGGTCTCAGCCACGGACTCGTATTCCAGTATTTTGGGAAGTGGGGCGTGACAACTATCTTTGTGAGCATGTCCCCCAGATTCTTAGTGCCAAGAATCTTAGATAGCTTCAACCTGTAACATCCTGTAATTTCAAAAAATATATATATAAATATGTTATATGGTTATATATGGTTATAATCAGATGAATAAGTGAAATATATGTGATCATTTGAAGGAATGTGGGGGCCCCACGTGCTGTATGTGTGAACAGCAATTGCAATTGCTCTGTTTGACTTCGGTCAACCAAAAAGGTAATGACTTGGCAAGCTTGCATGGAGGGCCCCATGTGGGTGTTCAATTTTGGAAATGAAGCAGAGTGTGGCTTTGGTAAGATGCGAAAGATAAATAATCCCATATCGATAAATAAATAGGAATAAAAATAATATAAATAGTAAAAGCCAATGATCAAGAGTCACCAATCCAGTTAACCACCTTTTGAGAGGCAGCCTGTGGTGGGCAGTTGTGCTACATAGTATCTAATTTGTATCATAAATTGTATAAATTGTCTGAGCTAGGGGCAGGGGCGTTACACAACCTTTTCTTCACAACCGTCATTCTAATAAAATGATACTTCATTTGAATGTGCCGAGTCCTAGAGTGATATGCCGAGTTTTTCGTTAAGAAAACTGCACTTTGACTGTCACATCATAGCTCAGCTATGGGTTGCTCCCTGCCCAACTGTCTCATAAGCTCCGAAATCCACAACATGTCTTTCGTTACTTCTGTAAGTGCCATATATTCTAATTCCGTGGTTGACTGTGCTACAACCTTTTGTAACTGTGAAGCCCAACTGACAACTATTCCTCCAACTGTAAACACATATCTTGTAGTACTTCTACAACCATCACGATCGCCCGAAAATCCGCATCCACATAACCATGTATTTGCAGAGAATCTCTCTCAAAACAAAGAGAAAAATCTGAAGTACCTGCTAGATATCTAAGAATCCACTTTACTACATCTCAATGCTGTTTACCTAGATTCTTCTTGTAACGCTGACAACTTCCACTGCTTGTGCGATGTCTGGTCTTGTAGACACGATCGCATACATCAAACTCCCAACGGCTGAGGCATAAGGAATAACAGCCATTTCCTCCATCTCTGCCTCTGTCTTAGGACACAAGTCCATCGATAACTTGAAGTGAGTAGCTAAGGGACAAGTGAATGGCCTCACGCCAAGCATATTAAATCTTTTCAACACCTTCTTCTCATAGTCCGCTTGAGATAACCAAAACTTCTTGCTTTTCCTGTCTCTACTAATCATCATGCCGAGGATGCTTTGCTTCACCCAAGTCCTTCATAGAAAATTTCGAAGCTAGCATATTCTTTACTTCCTTGATCTTTTCCATACATGAACCTGCTAACAGCATGTCGTCTACATACAATGCCAAGGTAACTATATCATTGTCCTCATATCTACGAACATACACACAATGATTTGTTTCGCATCTATCGGAACCTTTTCCTCTCATAAAGCAATCAAACTTCAAGTACCATAGCCGCAGTGCTTGTTTGAGCCCATTAAAACTCTTCCTCAGTCGACACACCATGTCTTCTTTTCCTTTTGCTTCAAAACCTGTGGGGTGTTTCATGTACAGCTCTTCTTCGACATCCCCATGGAGAAATGCTGTTTTCATATCCAACTGCTCTAAGTGCAAGTCTTCAACTGCCATAATACTAAGCAGAACCCTAATTGAAGCCATCTTCACAACAGGTGCAAAGATATCACGGTAATCAACACCTTCTCTTTGGGAGAATCCTTTCACAACAAGCCTCGCCTTGTATCTCTTACTACCATCTGCCTCATCCTTGACTCTAAAAATCCATTTATTCATAAGAGCCCACTTTCCTGCAGGTAACTTGGTCAATGCCCAAGTTTGGTTATGTTCCAAAGAGTTCATCTCGTCCCTCATGGCTAACTTCCACTGAATTTGAGCCTCATCCCTCAAAGCCTCCTCATGAGTCTCTGGCTCTCCTGAATCCGTGTACAGAACATGCTCATGAACAATACTAGTTGATAGATCAAATATCTTGGTTGGACTTCTCTCTTGTCGATCTCCTCAATGTAGGTACCGGTTTACCGACCGATTCTGGTTCCCCGAACTGCTCTGGCTGTACCTGTTCGTCTTGGATAACCTGCTTATTTCCAATAGGCTCATCATGAGTCTCCTGTGCTGCCTGTGGTATCTGTACCTGTTGCTGCACTGTAGGACCCCCACCATTAGGACCACCTTTAGAATCCGAATCTGAGTCTGAACCACAATCTGACTCTAAACTGGTTGTACTGTCTTGACATGTGTCCTTGTATAGGACATCTTCATTGAACACTATATTCCTGCTGCGAATGACCTTGTTATCCACAAAATCCCAAAGTCTGAAACCATACTGATCGCCGCCGTAGCCAATGAATACACACCTTCTGGACTTAGAATCTAATTTCTTTCTTTCTTCCCTGTCAATTAGTGAATATGCAATACAACCATAAGCTTTCAAATACGAATAATTGACAGTTTTACCTAACCATAGTTCTTACGGATTGACCCCATCAAGGGCACTAGACGGGCAACGGTTAATCAAGTACACAGCTGTATCCACTGTAGCGGCCCAAAGATGGACCGGAAGACCCGCATGAAGTCTCATGCAACTCGCTCTTTCGAGTATCATGCGGTTCATTCTTCCTGCTACACCATTCTTCTGTGGAGTCTTAGGAACTGTCTTGATTCCTTTGATACCTTCTTTGCCAGATAGTCAACAAACTTTTTGCTTGTGTACTCACCTCCATTGTCTGACTTTATTGCTTTCACCTTTCAACCAGTCTCATTCTCAACTCTGGCCTTCCAAGCTTTGAATGCATCAAACACTTCTGATTTCTCACGAATTGCTTGAACCCTAACTTTTCTTGTAGCATCATCAATGAATGTGACGAAGTATCTCCTACCACCATAAGAGTATTCTTGAGCTGGACCCCACACATCTGTGTGCACCAACTGTAGCTTCTCAAGCTTCTTCTCACGCCCACTCAACTGAAAACTGTCTTTTGTTTGCCCATCACGCAATTCTCACAGAAATCCATCTCAACCTTCTTAAGCCCCGATAAAAGATCCCTAGAACAAAGCTATTTGACACCCTTTTCACCAAGGTGTCCCAACCTGACATGCCATAAAACTGAAGAGGAACTACCTGCTGATGATGTAGCAATGATATCACCTGAATGACATCCCCTAAGTAAGTACAATGTGTCACCACGCTTTCCTTTTGCCACCAACCTAGCACCTGTAGTCACCTTTCATTCTCCATGCCCAAAAGTTGTTGTGAATCATTCTTTGTCTAGTTTACTAGTTGAGATTAAGTTCTTCTTCAAACTTGAAATATGTCTTGTGTCATTCAAGACCAATTGCCTATCATTGCGAGCCTTCACTCTCACTGTGCCTCTACCTAAAACTGGACATATTTGCCCATTTACAACTGAAACTGCACCAAAATTACATGTCCTGTAATCCTCAAAAACATTTCTCATTAGGGTACAATGATAAGAAGTACCTGAGTCTATACACCAACTATTTTACATAATATTAAATCCAGCAGATAAACACAATTCATCTAGATGGGGTTCAATACTTACTACAATGGCTACTTGTGATCCTGCTTGTGCTTTCTTATACTCCTCGCATTGGTCTCTCCTGTGTCCTGGCTTCTTGCTGTACCAACACTCACCTTTGCTATGTCCGGTTCTTGACTTGGACCTATGATTCCCACTTTGCGACCTTCCTTTATTGTTACTTTTACCACGGTTATCAACTGACAATGCGGCATTGCTAGGATATGACACTGAAGTCTCTCCATGTCTCTTCCTTCTTGTATCCTCATTCATAAAGCTGCTTATAACATCCTTTAGAATTTTCGTATTGGTCATGGTGCTTGTAACAGTTTGCTCTATTGTGCCGTAACTATCTAGAAGACTGGATAGCAACAACAACGATTGTGCCTTCTCCTCAAACTTTAAACTCGATGATTCCATCTGATTGTAAATCATACAGAAATTGTTGATGTGCTCTGCAACCGAATCCCTTTCTGACAACTTCGAGTTAACCAACTTCTTTATGTGTAACACCCCGAATTCCAAATACGACCGAATTCGAGATTCCACAGGATCTTTACTTCACTTCGTATAATTTTACAAGGAATTTAAAACTTTTTCAACAACAATACATCAGAGTTACAGTACACTTTGCTTACACAGCGGAAGAATAAAAGATTACAATGAAATAAATACAACATCTTTAAACAAAACAGTATCAGCATATCCATTTTATTGCTTCATGAACTTCCATTACCTACATGTAAGACTATGGGTACGTCAGTTGATTTCAACAGACGAAATGTTATACACGGCTATCCTCTCTATGCCGAAGACAGTATAACGATCTCATTACTTTAGCAAATCACAAAAAGATTGAATGAACAATAAAGTGTTAAATCGTGACTACGCTAAACATATCAGTGTATGCCATGCCTTAATACCTAATGCACACAATTTATACTAGGATGACACTAATGCACACTTGTTCGGATTCTATGCATCCTATACTACATAGGTCCGAGGGCAAGCGCCTACGTACTCCACAATAAAAGGGTTCGATCCCTCGCCATGACAACTACTCAGTAATAAGACAAGGTTTAGATCATTCTACGAATTTGAATCCCAGCCCCGGAGTCCACCGCTGACTGTTATAACAGATCCCACATTGTGCGAATCGTTTCGCAAGTACCCTTTTAGTTCCGGTATACGTATATACATTGGAGTACGGCAAAACAAAACTATCTGCCCGATTACTCAAGATCCCAGAATCCACTGCTGACCTGTCCTCATAATCCCGGATTTAAAAATATAAAAACCTGTCTCCCACAGAGCAACCTCAGTCCGCCGGCTGGGTCTATAATCCCGGTGAATCATCGCAGCCAACCCACCACCCGACTATATAGAGGCAACCCACTTACGTTTGCCCAAGTTTACTACATCTTCACTTATGTGCCTATTTATTCAGTTCAAGACATGAATGTCTTATCATTCCTAGAATCAGTTTTACCTCCTTCCGGACTTGTTCACAAAATACAAGATCGCCCCACAGCAATATCTCGAAATCAAATCTAAAAAATCTTTCTTTCAATATTGCCGGTAACTGAGGTCTTATTAATTCTTAATCATAAATTTTCATGTACAAGAAACATGTGTACACATACCCTTCAATATCCATATCTTAAATTTAGATTATTCTATCTTCAACTTATTCATAAGTGTCTCAAATCTTATCTTAATACTTTTTATGATTTCTTAATAACAATAATTCCTTTTCATAAACAAATTTTCATCCATCATCAATCTCTTTAATAACTTAAGCACAAAATAATAAATTCATATTTCAACATATACCAAGTACTCTTAATTTGTGTAAGTGAATAATCACATTAAGGGAAATTCATTCACATGGATAAATTATTCTCATTCTACCAACAAATCTCATTTTTATTAATAATTTATTCTTGTCAAAAACTCATTTTTCATTTCTCATTTTGCTCCTTTTTAGTTTCTCAAAATAATTAACTTGAGAACAAATCTCATTCTATCACAAAAGTCACTTTTACTTCTCAAGTATACATAGAAAATCTTTAAAACAATTTTAATAAATTCTCCATCACATTTTATAAACACTAGGATTTTTCTCCAATTTTTAATTGCATTTTAACTCATTAAATCAATTAAAACACCCCCAAAAAATTAAAAGGTGACTGTGGGGTTTCAAACCCGTGAGCACACGTGACAGCGCCCAAGGCAAACCCACTAGCCACTAAGTCCTTTATGGACTTGTGTCAAATTTGTATGCCGAAATGTACTTAAAACAAGTTTCAGTTTCGGTATTTAAAAAAAAAAACAAAGTGAATGTTAATTATCAAGTTTCGAACCTAGGATCTCTTTCAATAATGCTCTATATTGCACTGGCTAACCAGTAAGTCCAAATATATTTTCTATTCAAGAGTTATAATAATATGCTTTTATACGAATCTGAATTTAATTCTTTTAAACAAACTTGTTAATAACAAATTTTCTATTTTTTTGACTGAGATAAAAAAAATGCTAAACAGCAACTTAATTTAAGAAATATATTTAAAAATAATTTTCCTTTCTTTTTGCATACAAATTTTCATCTTTCCCCAAACCTCGAAACTAAAATCATGTTTAGTAAAACTAGTTCATATACTCTATTATACTAGTTACAATTTGTGAATAAAACAAGCATGTCTCTTAATCAATCATGAATATCTCAAAGGATCTCATTCAAGCAAAAATTGTATTTTTTTCAACCTATGTTGACATAAAAAGTTATCTTTTTCTCCTTTCTTTTCTTTCTTAATCATCATGTCAAAATATGTCATTCTTTACCAAGTTCTAAAATAAAATCACACATTCAACAAAACATACAAATTTACAAATATTTTTAACATGATTCATGTAATTAATTCTTTATTTGAATTCTCTTTTTAAAATAGCATGGTAACAATTTGTTCACTAATTCTCAACATAATCATTACACATTATGCAAGTATGAATTCTAGTTATATCTCATTCAATTTATACCACTCAATTTAAACTAATTAGCATGCAAGTCCTACTTTAGAAAGGAAAGAGATCACCCACTGACATAATGTTCATTTATATACTAACATTTCATTACAACCAATGTATAGATTTGTTCTACTTCATCATATCAAAATAATATACTCATTTATTTTTACTAGCATGCATAGTTCTAAAATTAGAAAGCATGAGAACACCCACCTTAATTGGAGAATGAAAACTACTAAAGAAAAGGACTCCGTCTAGCTCCTACCTCCTCAAGCACTTCCTTGCTCCTAGCAAAGCTTCCTCTCCTAGCAATGACTTCTCCTCCTAGCAACTCCTCCAAGCAAAAGAACTCTCACTTTCTTTCTTTTCTTTCTTCTTTCTTTCTTTCTTTTCTTTCTCTTACTCTTATTTGTTTTGCTTTTTTGGTTTAAGAAAAGAAGAGAAAAGGTGGCTATTTATAGGTCTAGGTTAGAGCATCCACAGTCGTTTTTCTCATATGCTATAAAATGGCAGCTACAGTAATAGCAAATAAGATCGATCGTTGCAGTGGTCGTTTGCTATATTGTTTCTCATTTTTTAGAAAAAAGCGAGCGACGGTATATGATATACCGTCTCATCGTTTAAAATAAATTAAAAAAAGTTAATTACTTATTAACTATTAAACTATATTAAACCTAAATTGAATAATATAATAATAACTAAACCTAATTAATTAACTACCTAAACCTAATTACTACTCCTAAACCTACCCAATCAGCAATAGCCCACTGTGCCAAATCCTTCACGGACGGGGTATGATACCCCGGCCGGGGTATCATTCCCCGTCTGAGGGAATACTAAAAAAAAATTATTTTTTAAGGGGAGAGATGGGGTATCATATCCCGTCCGGGGTATGTATCCCCGTCCGACCATTTTTATAAAAAAAATAATAATAAAATTATTAAGACGGTATATGTTCTTCCGTCTGAATCGATTAAATAATCATTAAATCGGAGGGACGGGATATGATATCCTGTCCTTTATAATTTGAGAAACTACATTTCGTTTCTCATATTTGAGAAACAAGAATAGAACGTTTGCCATAAAATGGCAAAATGAGAAACGATTGCAGAGGTTCGTTTGCTATAATATGGCAAAATGGCATTTATAGAAAACGACTGTGGATGCTCTTAGGGACTATAATGCATAATTTTCTACCCTAATAACTCTCCAATTTAACTCTCCATCTCTTCATTTGCTTAACCTCTCCCTAAGACCCTCCAAATGCTATAACACTCAAACCCCCAACTCTTCATCTCCCCACTCCTACAAAGCCTTAACTCACATCCTCTCTCTCCCATTCAAACCGGCCCATCCCTCTCTCTCATGCAAGCCACGTCAAACATGACCCTTGACGAAGTCAAAGGCAACCAACAGTAAAGCCTTTGTGCTGTTTTGTTTTTCTCCAACATGGGCCCCCCATCTATTCTAACTAAACACCATATTACCAATAGCCATACACAGCATATAAGCCTCCTAAACTATTCACATACACCATTTATTCACCATATCAACTCACTTTTAATCTATTATGTTTCCAAGCAAATACATAACAGCCCACATACTATTTTATACAAACCGTGGGCTTGAATTATGGGCCTTCATTTTAATTAACAAATTTAATTATTCTAATGGGCTCTATTTAATCTAATGGGCTAGAATTTACTTTAAGTTCATGGGTCAAAAGAAGGCTCAATTTAACTTATGCATGCTAAGAAATAGATAATGAGAGTAATAAAATGAGAATAAAATTTTAGCACGTGCATCTTACGTACAAAATTGAAAAAAAATATATTTTAATCAAAATAGGGAAAAATAGATTTCTGTTTATAAAAATAGATTTGAGTACCAAAGATAAATAGTTTAAGCACAGAGAAAACTATTACACGTAGCGATGAAAATACATAATCGATACATGCATCAAAATACGAAAAAGCACATAACATATCAAGATTGAAATATATAGTCGAGTTGATTCAAAATTGGATAAAATCAATACGGAAAATGCATAAATAGTCGGAAATCAAAATACGAAATAAAAACACGTTGCAAATATTACCAGTAACGGTACAAAATACACGTGCATAACACATGAAGGCAAAATTGTTATTTCCAATTTTGCGGGATGTTACATTATGTGTAGGATCTAGTTCGCCACATTCGGTTTCTCAAACATATCTGTCAAGATCTCCATTGCCTCATTCGTGGTCTTTACCTTCTCAATGTGAAATAGAGACTTCCTATTCAGTGACAACTGAATTTGTCCAAGTGCTTTCTGATCCAATCTATTCCAAGTCGTTAATGCAACCGGATCGACCTCCGTCCCTTCTGGCTTCACGCCAAACAATGGATCATCTAGATCCTTCTATCGGAGATACGCAATCATTTGGATCTTCCACATTGTGAAATCTGTTCCATCGAACTCCTTGACTTGACTCTTGTCCCCCATTTTAATCAACGCTACCATCTGGTGCTCTGATATCACTTTGTTGAGTTTTAACTACGGAATAACTCACCAACAAAGATGCAAGAACAATAGAATCAAAAAGCAAGAGAACAAAGAATAACCAAAAGCAACACACAAGAACACATGAGGTTTTTTTGAGGTTCACCCAATGCAATTGCTACTTTCCCGCGCAGAGTCACTCCTACTATTTCCACTAGAAATATGAAGAACTAGTTTACAAATCTCTCAAGAACTCACCACCAAGGTGTAGGGTTTTTCTCTATCTTCCTCTCTCAATGACGGATGTTAGATTTTTTTTCTCCCATTTTTTCCTAAAATCGTACACAATTCAATATATATAGGTTTACACAACTTCTAATTCCAGCCGCTCATTAATCAGCACTGCGACGATCGACCGCAACATAGTAACGGTCTACCGGTTCATGCCTTTGACTGTCCAGATTCCAATAGAGAGTGGGTTGGTCGACTGCCCGGTTGACTGGTCGTTCCTTCAATTTTGCAGGGTCCAACAGAGAGAGACAGTCGACTGTCCGGTCGACCGTACATCTGCCTGTACGTGTGCGGTCGATTGGCCAAGTGCGGTCGACCGCAACTAGTCTGCAGCTGTTGGTTGCTCTGAGTTGCTTGCTCCATCTTCGACTCTTCTTCTCGTCTGTTTCCAACTTCAATATCGTGTATTTGGATCCACAAATCTTAACAGAGAGGCAATATGAAAACCACGTACCTTACCATAAGGAAACCTTTTTTTGTTTTGATTTGACCACTATGTCAACATAATTTGGATGAATCACCTTTTTTTTGATAGATAAAGGATGAATCACTTTGATAGAGAAAGGGGTCAGGGTTTATCCAAGTGAACATAAGGAGATGGAGAACTAGCAATGTGATTAGATATGGATAAATGGCAACAAAAATGGTGTTAGATCTATTTTAATATATATCATGGTTGGAAGAGGATCGTTCAATGATAGTTGAAATTCTTGTTTAAATTAGAGAGTGGTTGACTAAGAACATGTGGATAAGGCTTGATGATTATAATGATTTATAATGTTTAAAAAGATGTATGAGCTGGTCAAAATCTGCACATATTTCCAAAATAATTGAAAACTTTAATAATGCCGAGAGGAAACTAGTTTGAACTAATTATGTAATAAAATTTGCAAGATGTAAGGTATTTCTATGATTATGGTGGTTTACTGTCACCTTACATGCTTTATCAGTGAAAATTTTGCCGTACTGCCCCACTTTTTGAAAATATTTAGCGACTTGCCCCACTTTCGAAAACAATTAGCGATATGCCCTTGTTTAGGACAGTCAGCAACAAATGTTATTGGAAAAAACGGTATAGGTTATTTCGATGCCGTTCTTCCCAATAACGGCATCTGTTTGGAAAAAAAGTTTCATGCCGTTATTTGGAATAACGGCATCTGCTACTTTTTGTCTAAAGATCTAATAGTCTCAATTGTGAGCTGAGAGAGAATTGCAAAATTAAACTAACCAATGTCTTTCTCTGAGAGAACGACAACGATTATACTGATGCCGTTATTTTCAATAACGGCATCAGTTATATTCGTTTTGCACAGTTACTTATAATAAAAAACCCCCTTCTCTTTCCCCTTTCGCCTTACGATTTTTTCTCTCCTTCACTCCGACTCCCAAAACCCTAATCCCTAAAAAAAATTCCTAAAATCCCAAGTATTTGAGTGATTTATAAGTTGCCAAACAAAAATTATACCTAGACTCTACTTTCGATTCTCTTATTGATTATTCCAAATCAGCCGAAATCCAAATTTGTGGTAAATTTCGAAAATCCCAAATTTTTTTTACAATGTTGATTTTGATCTATTAGAGATGTATGCATTGGTAGTATAGTACAAGTGATGTAGATTTATGTTATCTAAGTAGTAATTTTGGAAAAGTACTTATGGATTGTTGGTGATCTAGGGTATGTGAAATGTTGAATTGTTGATCTAGGGTTTGTGAAATTATTATTGATTAGCAAGAGCTATATGTAACGCCCCAATTTTTTTTTTGACTCCAAAATCAATTCTATCAATTTCTATATCACTTTAAACATAAACTAAGAAAGTTATATTTCAAGGAAAATTTCGGCAGAGTTTCCCCTGTAAATTTTGCTCCGAAACACAAAAAGCTTACAGAATTCTGCTCTAAATTCCGTATCTCACATCACACGTAATAATATCATGGGCTCCCCAGGCCAAAATGAGCAGAATCACACAGGCAATATAATATCATGCTCTGGGGGCCAAACTCATAACGGAATATCAAATATCAAATAAAAACCATAAATTCCTTTGAAAACGAGGTAAAATTTTTAGAAAAACCTTTGTAAATTCTACCACAGAGCCCGGTACACCACAACGAAGTGGGTACAGGTCACCAACATACCATACCACACCACACTATACTCATCTTCATCATGTACATACTTATACATCCATAATACAATTTGAATCATAAAATTACCTCTCATCCTAACTAATTAATACAAAAATTTTAAAATAAACCTCACCCTACAATCTACGCCTCCTCTCTGCACTGATGGGAACCTGTAACAGTAGGGGATCTAGGGTAGTCCTCGGACTCCCCTAACCCCCCAAACACTAAGGGATCAGCCATTTCTGGTGTGAGTATAATTTACTAAACTCATAAAGAAATTAAATAATGAGAAGAAAATAATCTTAAACTTACGAATATCAAAATTAAAATATTCAACCTGAAATTCGCACATAACACGCCATACATACGGATCTATATCAAAGTATTCTGCAAACCTGTATCCATCTGTATAAATCCATAATTTCACTATATGTATCATACTAACATGTAACGGTGTATATATATAAGTATATATACATACAACTCCTTCTGTTCACACTCAATTACATAGCAACATATTAATTCACACTCCATTTCTTTTTATTTTGAACTCTCCAACGCTAATACTCTATCTTTTCACAATTTCCATCACCTCATCCTTTCTTTATTTACATAAATAGTCACATACGGTCACTACCTCCTTTTCTTCATACGATTCAACCACGTATTTCATTTACCATTTATTTTCATTTATACACACAACTCATATTCTTTCCTATTTATCTCATAACCTTACTTCACATTCATTCCACTACAAATCATCTTATACATTTTCATCGCATATCCTCATGTGCATTCATTTTAATCGCATAACCTTCCTCACGCTTAATATCATAATAACACATTCACCTCACGTATCATCACATTATAATTCACCCTTTACTTTCTTTTCATTCCAATCTCATCATATCGCTTATTTTCACCCTCATCTTTACTTTTATTTCCAACTCACAATACAACCAGCATATCAACAACTCACCTGTTTATCCTGAAAATTATGCCTAGGCAGGTAGTTCCCACTATTTCCTCCGAAATAGCAGGCGAGTAGTTCCTAGTCACAATTCCCAGGGTACACCAACTTATAACATAGCTATTTATCTTATGGTATTATATCACGTATCACATCATAAACATAAACATCTCTTCTCATTATATCATGTTAACTCATGTCTTATAACACAAAGCATAACATCTCAGTACACATGGCAATTTACTTGCATTTCATCGCATCATTAACATATCACTTATATCACAAAATGCCATTAACTTCACTTTCATTATTATCACAATATACTCCATATCCCAAACATAGTTTGGGCAATCACATATCACACCCCAAAGCCGATAGCCTGGGTAATACTCACCGCACCCCAAACACACAGTCTGGGTAATATCACATCACATCTCAAGTCAAATGCTCATTTATACATATATATGTCCCGTAGTATATTCATATCTCCCATAATATAAGTAATCTCCGTAATATATCATATCACCAATAGCTTTATATATATATACATTCTTTCAATACACATATACACCTTTATATTTTCTCCTTTTCAGTGCCCACACAACTAACCTCCTCGTACAACACAGGGATCTCTGTGCCTCCCCTCCCGTACATTTCAATCCCGCTAACCCACCACATCACCCAGATCCAGGTGTCCTAAGCATCTACCATTTTTGGGCTGGATTGAAAGTACGGTTGCGCGCTTGTCCAACCAAGACTAAAGCCAAAAGGTTAGTCAAAAGTAAAATATAACACGCGGGTCGATGCTCACACAGAGTCTTACACATCCGAGGCTACGTCTTCCTCCTGGCCCTATACCAGCGAGGGAAACTCCTGATCCCCAAATATAATTTGGGGCAATATATAACTCCTGATCCCCAAATATAAAATTTGGGGCAATATATATATAACACCTGTTCCCGGATGTATCCCGGGCCTGTGGGGTCTAGCCCAAACCCCAGGAGATTGTGCGGCACTGCAATATTTAATTCTCCTTTATATACATATACATATCTCCTTTATCATACACTCCTTCACAATATAACTCATGTTCCCCAAATATAAAATTTGGGGCAATATAAATATATATATAACTCCTGTTCCCCAAATATAATTTGGGGCAATATATAACTCCTTTATAATGAGACTCCTTTATAATAACTCCTTTATAATAACTCCTTTAATATAGTAACTCCTTTAATAAAATATCTCCATATATTCATTTATAATATATCTCCTTTATAATATTTCTCCATATATATCTCTCCTTTATAATATAACTCCATAAATAAATATATCTCCTGCATAACATAACTCCTTAAGAATATAACTGCTTTATAATACAATTCCTTTATAAAATAACTCCTTTATAAAATTACTCCACATATAAATATATCTCCTTTAAAACATAACCTGTTTATCATATATTTTCGCCGTTATCACATAACATGAAAGCATACACTCCATTAAATTCAGAAGCATGCACAAACCATTAGTCTCATCCATTATCGTATCAAATTCTCATTTACGACCCACACGTCACACATACATCATATCAATTTCGCATCACTCTATCACATAAAATTTTCTAATTTATCACCCACATAACACACCTAGTACACATACACCACATCATTCACTTCATCTTATTATCGCATCACAATATCGCATCATACACACCATACTTTCCATCCTATCACATTAGTCATAAAATCACACATCACACATACACGCACATATCTCTGATCATTACAAACCCAAAGCATATAACTATTTATCTACAAACATCAACACACGACGACCTTAATTTAGAATTTGCATGGCACATTAGATACATTAAATAAAAACAATCATACTCACATAGCATCCCGCGAAGACTCGAAGCACCCTGCCACACATCCGAAATCGCTAACATCACCTATTATCAAATTTCAACACCATTCAGGCTCAAATCATCCAAATCAATCACAGAAAATAATAACACTAATCTTAATATCACACAGACGTTTTATTGAACGTCTGGGATACGCACGTGCATTGCACGTAATATTTAAATTCCCACGGAATGTTTTTCTCTAAACAATTACCAAAATCACCCCCAACTTATTATAATAGTTCTACTAAAATTCTACTACTAGAAAGGAGATGATTCTCACATATGCAATTTTCTTTTACAAACCCAAAACCCTAATTTATTAACAACTTGCAAAATCCCCAATAATTTGCTAATCTCTTGCCTCTACAATGCCCAACACCTCCTAATCTCCCTACCATAATCCTCTTACTCAAAATAAATTTACCACACTAAATTTTATACAAAAATAAAATCTAGGGTTTACCTTTTCGAAACCCTTTCGAAAAACAGACTCCGCCACGACGTAGAGGACCCTCCAATTAGCTATCCCCCCGAATTAGTTTGAAAACAATAAAAAAACGGATCAGATTTGGGAGGGGGAGAACACCGGCCGATGGGTTCGGCCTTCGCTGCTTTCAATCGGAAAGAAAAAGAAACTAGGAGAAGAAAGAAGAAGGAATGGGAAAAAGGGAGAAGGGTTTTTTTTTGATGAATTGGATAGGGTCTTACGACCCCAGCCATCAAAAACCCAATATATTAATGCAATAAAAAGTTAATTTTACAAGCCGTAAAATGAAATAAACTCGCAAAGATTACATCAGAAAAATGGATAACAAAAACACATAAGTGCGAAACAAAAGAGTTCTCCGATGCTGCATCAGCTCCAGCCCAGCTAGCACAACCAACTGGTCAGGGCACACATCGAGGAAACTGGAGCACCAGCCGCCTCTAGAACTGTAAAGAAATCACCAGCTGATCTCTCAAGCCGCTGTCAGCATGGCTGTACCAACATGCCGCTAATAAGCGGCTAAACAACCCAAACAGGCAAGGAACAAACCGATTGGTAGGAACCTGAGATGACAGCATAACGCAGGAAAAGAAAATAATCGCAACACAGCAACTGATAGGGAAGAAAAATCTCAGGAACATCTCAGAATCAAATGAAATCGCATGAAAGAGACGGCCTAAAAATAAACCATCCCAATAGGCATTATAAATAATCAGGCAGCAATCATCACACATAGAGCGACAGATAATAAGCAAAGAGAATAGCCACAGATAACAATATATGCTCAGAGCATCAAAAAACATAGTCCTCCCAATATCCAGATGCCGATATCCTTGCAAGGACTAAAACATCTGATAAAAAACCGTCCAAATAATAGGGATGACAGTAAGACAGGATAGTCAAGTCTAAAGCTAAGGAAGCTGATGATAGATAACATCATAAATCAAAAGGGAGCCATAAGTTCCATAACCTAAGTAAAAGAGAGTAAACCGCTGCCAGAGCAGTCAAAAAATCGATACCAAATCCCATAGAAGAATCATCAGATGAGTATGATGATCACAGAACAAAGCAAAAACAGATCTGGCAGCCGCACCCTAATGGATGATTCAAGCTTGCAAAAGAAAGGTGATGAAGAATGAAAAAGATTATATAAAACCAGTAAAAAACAGGAAAATCATAACGCATGAAGAGTACGAAGACAAAGGTAAGCATCTTCTAATTTATGGTTAGCAGTAGTGGCTATGTCTATAGGTTTCAACTCCGACGACCAGAGTTTGAATAGGACAAAAAACTCATCAATCATCGCAGCTATCGAGGATCTACGATGTTGGAACAAAGTAACATTCCTCTCCATCCAAATGATCCAAATGATGATATGAACCGACAATATCCAAGCACTTCGGTACGAGGAGTTCGAAGGCTTAGCGGACCAGCAAGAGGCTAAATCTGGGGGGATAGATCCAGTATCCCACGCCAGAGAGCAAATCTTCCACAACGGAATGATGATGGGGCATTGGGTAAAGAGATGATTAAAGTCTTCAGCGTGCTGAGCGCACAGCGAACAGAGCTGTCCCCAGGCTAGATTTCTTTTGTTCAAAACCTCAACAGTGAGCAACTTGTTATTAAAGGCAAGCCAAGAAGTGATTTTCAGCTTAAGGGGAGCCCAAGTATCCCAGAAATATTTAGCTACCGGAGATTGAACTCCCCTCGAATTAAGGAAGTTATAAAATGATTTAACAGAAAAGGTGCCCGCTGACGATCAGCACCAACCGATGCTCTCAGAAGATCTCCATTCATAATTATTGAGAGATGAGATGAGCTCATCAAAGGCTTCAGCCAACGATAGGGGAAGATCAATCGTGAAAGGTATAAACCAAAAACGAGTATTGTCGATCAAAGCGAAAGAGTCCGCTATAGATGCCGTCGAGAAGGCTGCCAACCTAAAGAGAGAAGGGAATGCCGTGGCCAGCGTGGTATTGCCAATCCACAGATCAGTCCAGAATTTGGCTCTAGATCCGTCATAGCATTTACGAAAAATACCACACTGAAAAGCGGTAGATGCCTTCCAGATACCTTTCCAAAAGGGGGAGGCTTGGCGATAAGTCGCCTCGGGAAACTCCCACCATTTGAAAGAGATGGATCGATAACCTCTAATGCACCGAACCCATGGTAAATGATCAGAGTTATGGAGTTTCCACAACCATTTCCCTAAAAGAGCGATGTTATGATTGCGAATGTCCAAAACACCAAGACCCCCTTCCTCCTTGGAGGTACAGATCAGTTTCCACTGACACAGGTGGGATCCTGGTTTAAAGGATGAAGAACCATTCCAGAAAAAATTACTTCTAATTTGATCAATCCTTTTGATCACCCAGGAGGGTAAAAAGTAGAAAGACATAAGATAAAGAGGCATGGCCGAAATCACTGAGTTAATAAGAGTCAGTCTGCCACCTCTAGACAAAAGTTTACTCGACCAAACATTGAGCCTGACCTCTACTTTATCAATAAGAAGGAGCCAATCCGATCTATGCAGCTTACCCCAGCGAAGGGGAATGCCTAAGTAAGAGATCGGGAATGAGGCGACGGGACAATTAAAAAAATTGGAAACCTCCACTTGGCGATTGGGAGATCCACCCAACCAGAGAACGGAGGATTTTTGGAAATTGATCGATAAACCGGAAGCCATTTCAAAACAGTAAAGGAGAAGTTTGAGATTACGAAGAGAGTGGGTGTTCGGTTTGGTGAAAATAATAGTGTCGTCCGCATATTGAAGGTTGAGCACTCCCTCAAAGATGGGAGAACTGCCGAGACCTTCAATCATATTCAAGTTCCAAGCATTCCGAAGAAGTTTGCTAAAAACATCTGCTACTAGAGAAAAAAGCAGCGATGATAGGGGGTCTCCTTGGCGGAGGCCACATCTAATTTTGAATTTGTGACCTTCCGAACCATTGATAAAAATAGATGAGGTCCCAGAGTATAAGCTGGATTTAATCCAAGCAATCCATTTGGGACCGAAACCTCGATAAATAAGAATGTCCAGGAGGAAGTCCCAATTAACATTGTCGTAGGCTTTTTGAAAGTCAAGCTTAAGGAGAATGCCCTCTGATTGAATTCTATGACAATGGGAAATGATTTCCTAAGCCGAAGCAACACTGTTAAGAATGAATTGATCTTTGATGAACCCCGACTGTGCCGAATCGATCAAGGGAGATATGATGGCACTCAATCTAGAAAAAATGACTTTCATAATGATTTTGAAAGAGGTGTTGATAAGACTGATAGGTCTGAAATCAGAGACGAGGTGAGCCCCTACTAACTTTGGGATGAGTACAATGTGAGCGTAATTGATACGGTCAAAAAAAAAGATCCCTTGGTGAAGGTCTTGAAACATTTTGAGAAGGTCTGCCTTAAGCAGATCCCAAAATTTTTGAAAAAAGAAAGCAGAAAAACCGTCGGGCCCTGGAGCCGAGTCGCTTTTTAAAGCGAACACGGCCGATTTAATCTCTTCAAGGGTGAAGGGGGCTTCGAGTGAAGAAAGATCGTGCTGTTGGTGACCATAAAGATGGGCCCAATCAAGCTCAATCGTGCGATGCTTCCTCGAGCCTAAAAGATTTTTATAGAAAGAAAGGAACTCCCAGTGAATGGATTCATCGGAAGTCAGATCCACACCCTGAACAGAGATGGAAGAAATACGATTGCACCGTTGTCTATGGGATGCAAAATTATGAAAGAAAGCAGTGTTCGCGTCACCCTCCTTCATCCAGTTGACCCGAGCTCTTTGAGCCCATTTAATATGGTCTTGGTGGAGGATGTCCGCGTACTCTTGCTTGCAAGATCGACGCTCCAATCGACAAGATTCGGATAAAGGACCTAACTCTTCCATCTTATCGATGGATGCAATGGACTGCAATAGAAAATTTTTAAGGAAGTTGGTGTTGCTTTGTCTCTCAAAATGCCAGATTTTGCATCCATGTCTGATGGCGTGCATCTTAAGAAGGATGTTGCCTAAACCGGATGAGCCGGTGACGGATGCAAGACATTCGTACACGAGATTAACGAAATGCTGGTCTTTCAACCAAAGTTTTTCAAAGCGGAATTTGTGCTGGTAATTGAAGCGAAAATTAGAATGGAGCACTATTGGAACATGATCAGACGAGGGATTGGGGAGAGCCTGGACGAATGATTGGTGAAATTGTGCTAACCAATTTTGCGAAACTAAAAAACGGTCAGGTTTGGCAAAAGTTGGGTGATCACGTTGATTAGACCAGGTGAACGACCTACCGGATATAGGTAAGTCCGATAATTGTAGGTCACGGATACAATCATTAAAAAGGCAAGATTGTGAAATAGGAAAAACCGGATTCGATCTTTCAGAAGCAAAACGGGTGACATTAAAATCCCCACAGAAGAAACATAGTTATGAGGAAAACTGCTGTAACGAAAGGAATTCGTTCCAGAATAACGGTCGTCTATCGGAAGTGGAAGGGTCGTACACCGACATGACGGTAAGCGGGCAATTGAAAGTAGTCCATTGGAGCTGGACGATTAAGAAAAAATTCAGGCGTTGAACTGATATAAGCGAGAAAAGCGCCTCCCTGAATCCAAAGAGGATCCCTCCTCTAGATCCAATTGCGTCCAGTGAGATCCATTTAGAGATAATGGACCCACCTAAGGAACGATAGATCGCAGGAGAGGGAGACTCCAGTTTGGACTCTTGGATGGAGATAAGATCGCAGCGAGACGAAGAAATTAAGTCAAAAATCGCCCTTTGCTTAGAAGGGCAGTGCAGACCGCGTATGTTCCAGAAAACGCTAATCATTAATTAGATGGTGCTCCAAGAGTTTAGAATATTCCTGCCTCCTAAGAGAAAGGATACGGGGAGAATCCACTGGATCAATCAGAAACCCAAGATCTTGAGCAGAAGCTGCTAGCTCAGAGTTGGAGAGCGAGTCAAAAATGGGAACGTAAATGGATCCTAACTGGTTGAAGGGGATCAGAGGTGAGTGGGCAGACGGCGACTGCCGCCGGTCAAAACTGGGATTACTACATTTATCAGGCGAGTCCGAAATCACAGATAGAAGAGATTTTTTAGCTTTAAGACGCGCGCTTGACCTAATGAAACGTTGATTCAAGCGAGAGGATTGGACGAAAGAGGAGGAGGGAACATCCTTCTCCTGATTAGGAGAAGATCGTACATGCGATGCCCCCAACTTAATAGGAGAAGAAGAGAGGGCAGAAGCCTTAACCGATCCAACAGAAATTGTGGAATTGCGGTTAACAGACTTACATAGAAAGAGAGGAGGGGATTCCAAAAATTCCCGGGCCTTCGCCGCGAGTGATATGGGGATCCATTTAAGGGAAGCATATGCAAAAGATGCATTCCACAAGCTGGGCCGAACACGAAGAAAAAACGAGCAAGAATGGCACAATAAACCCAATTGCACAAGCTTAAAAAAACAAACCGAAACTAAGTAATAAAAAGCAGGAGAGTGCTGATAATAACTGAAATTGAATACCTTATTAGAAGGACCATGAGCCAACTCTGCTTCTTCCTCCGATAAGAGAGAGTCCTGCTCAATCCAACCAGCATCTTTGGTGGAGGGCGAAAGGGTGGGCTTGGAGGGAGAGAACACAGGGTCCGACTTCTTCGAAGTGGGAAAGTGAGCGAGCTGTTGGAATTGCTCCCAATCCGACGCAAAGTTCGGGTTAACTTCCCAAGCTGGCCATTGAGAAGAGGATTTCTTATCCTTAACAGGGGGGGAGGCGACTCAACCGCAGGTGCGGCTTTGGAGAAAATAGGTTGAGATGCCTTAGAGGGGAAAGGAGTGACTGAAGAAGACCCGCTGGTGCCACCTTTAGTAACATGTCGATCAGGATTAATCCAAACCAGGTTGGGGGATTTCGAGGGAGAGATCTTAGAGATGGTGGGATGTGACGGTGGCCTGTATGGAGAAGGAAGATTACTGCAAGTAGCACCGGTGCCACTCTCTTTCATCTTAGGCTCTTTGGGCTTAGCGGAGGAAGAAGCTCCGGGGTGGAAAGGAGAAGAAAGATCAGCTCCAAAAGACGGAGATTTGGTACCGGGGCGAGGGTTAGGAGTGCACTGGTTAACAGACGTGGAGTCATGATAATGCACAGATACGGAGAAAGAAGAAATCCCATCCGTAAGGCAGAACGCTTCAATACGGGCTGGTGGGCAGTGACAACGAAAGATCGCCTCGATCTGCAGGCTGCCAGAAGCCAATCTGGATTTAGAAGTTATGCTGACAATCTCACCAACACACTTAGCCATCTCTCCTACTAGTCGGAGGGTATCGCAGAACGGTGGAAGACCAACAAGAGATACCTTGGTGTCAGGGGATCCCAGTTCCAGAGAAGAAGAAGGAATCTTAACCCACTGACGCACCGATAGAGAGATTGTGCCAATGGTCAGTGATTGATTCGCTATAAGGTCTTCCAATATCTTAGGGGAAGGGAAATGGATGACCAAATCACCATTAGAGCAATTATAGAGAACCCAGTCCCAGTCATCAACGTTGCAGTAGTTGCTAAGAAAGGAGTTCAAGGTGTAGAAAGGTACCGATCCTCCAGAGAACGAAATGGCTCCAAAGTTACCAAAATAAACCAAACGATCTGTTAACTCAGTTTTAGGAATAAACACCTGAGTAACTGGTAGCTTGGCTGGGCAAGAAGGCTGAGTCGAGGACGCAAGAAGGGGGGAGGACTATCGGAGATGCGGCGCTCCGTAGGGGGGGTGGGAAGCAGAGGGGAAATTGATGACGAAGGCTGCTTCTGAGGTTTAGGTGGTTTGGAAGCTTGCAGCTGACTGCGGAGAGAAGTAAGGTCCACCACAGTAACGATTTGATCAGAAATGGGCACTCCTATTGGAAGCCCAAGAATTTTTTGCAGTGCAAAACACAGATGTTTAGCGTTCCCAGATTTATTGTAGAAGAGGCACTTCATCTTGTTGGGGCAGTCAAACTTAAGATGACCTAGCTGAAGGCAACGAAAACAAACAGGCGAGAGTCTTCGGCGATGAGACGGAGAATTGAGAGATAGAGATGGAAAGGATAATGAAGAAGAGCGGGAGTTAGGAGATGAGAAGACAGAAGGAAGCTTCGCGCGAGTGGACCTTAAACAGGCCAGGTCCGCAAGCCCATGGCAGGGCAAGCAAGGAACAATGTTTTTTTTGTATTCTTTTTTTCTTTTTCACTACTTCCACCCAAGATAGGTCAATGGGCCTCTGCTGAGTCGGCTCACCAACAAGAAATTCAGAGAGGGGGAGGGGCAAAGAAAAGAAACCCTGGAGAAGATAAGGCTCGAACGGGCTCCACCGTCGATTGCGATCGACAGAGAACTGAACAACGGTGGGTGGAGGAATAACACCCCCGATCGCTGCAATAAGCTAACACACAGAGATGATAGTTCACCTCAGTGAATGAGAGCAAGGGGGTGAGTGCACCGAACCAACAGAAAACGGTGCAGCAAAAGAGCCTGCACACTCACATCTCGAGAGGAGATCTAAAATCACCCAATGCGAAGTAAATCTCTCAGGTCCAAAAGGAGGACGGAGAGCTACTCCGCCAGAATGGTAATACTGGTCGTGCTTGAGGGAAGGGCATCACCAGACGACAATCCACCCAGAACAGATTAAAACAAAATTAACAAGGTAAGTTGAGAATAGACTTACAGTGCTTTGGTGAAAAGTACCTCTTAAGGAGACTTCTGAACTGCACAATGACAACGAGGCAAACCAAAAAACGCCGAACAACAGACAGGGGCGAGGTGGAAACCGGAGAGGAAACCGATGGAGTAGCTAGAGGCGAAGCCAACGCGATACTAACGGCCGCGGAACTTGAATCGGCGGAGGGGACCACCACACGACGAAAGAAGGGAGGGAAGGGGGAGCGATGGCAGCGAAGGAGAAGACCTAATCCACGAAAAGGGCTTGTGGAGAAGGGCGAAAGAAGCAACTTTAATAAAGGAAGGGAGAGGATCGGATGGATCAAGTGGAGGGATATGCGAGCTCAAGGAAGGGAGAGAAGCATTGTTAAAAGTGAATACCGTTCATGAGAATCGAATTCAAAAAACTTTAATAAAGGATGGGAGAAGGGTTTTTATTTTTTTATTTTTATAAATACTTAATTAAATAAATAAAGGGGGAGTATTACATATAAGACCCCCAATTTCAAAAATACTTCAAACAAGCCCCCCACTCTTATACTTGATAAATCTAACAATATAAAATACACAAAATTGTCTCATAATAATCTTCCAAAGTAGAAAATAGAGTAAACAACATTTCTTCATATAAAACTCGACTCATAACTCCAATATATAATTAATACAGGTCCAACTCAAATATCAACCCCAATATCAATATTTAAAAATAAAATATCTCAAAAACAATTTCCAGCACTCCAAATATATAAAAATAAATATTTTCGGTATTTTACAAATTTGAGATGTTACACTATATTGGTAATATAGTAAAATTGATGTAGAATAGATCCACGTAACTAATAGATATGTGAAGTGATTTTTATAGGAGATTGAGATGTGGATTACCTATATTGCTATCTTTGCGAAGTTAGATTCATCTATTTGTATTGTGTGGAGATGTTGTGGTGGTGATGTTTTGTTATTGTTTAGTAATGTTTAGTAAAATTTTAGTATACTTTTTAGTATTTCTAGTATTGTAATAATGTCTATTAATATTGTAGTTGACATGTTATATTTAATGTTGATAGGAAAATGGATCCTACACAACCATTTTCTGCCCATGATGTGGGTGCTTCATCTAGTACTTCGCATGGACCACGGGGACATCCGGGTCCAATAGATCCTACCGTTCTTTATCTGCAAGAAGATCACAGATCGCAGGCGGTTTGGAAAGGAGATGTAGAAAAAATGAGTTTCCGAATGCACACCATCATGGCGACGGACCCTCGTATTCAAAATTACCTGGTAAGCAGCGGATTTTATGGAATGTCGAAGTTGGCAAAAGTCAAATCTGACCACGCACTACTTACCGCTCTTGTGGAGCGATGGAGGGCGGAGACACACACGTTTCACTTACCGGTTGGAGAGATGACGGTCACCCTACAAGATGTGGCCGTCATTGCGAGTCTTCCAATCGATGGGGTGGCCATCACCGGCAACTTGATGTTCAATAAGGTTGCATTGATAACGAGATTACCTTGGGCACGATGTGGAAGAAGATGATAAGGGAGTATTCGTTGGGGAATCAGTTAGATGTTCTTGGCTTTATACGGAGTTCAATGATCAACTGCCAGACGTACCGACAGACATCCAACTCCAGCGTTATACGCGGGCTTATCTGTTGTCGATGATTGGAGGGATTCTATTTCCTAATTCTTTAGGTGATGTAGTGCATCTCATGTATCTTCCTTTGATTGCTGACCTACAAACAGCTGGCCGATATAGTTGGGGAAGTGCGGCTCTGGTCTCTCTCTACCGTGCCCTCTGTAACTGTTCGATAGGGTCGATCCAAATGACCAGGCCGATGTCGATATTGCAAATATGGTATTGGGAACGAATACACCTCGGCCGACCACGGGTAACGGTACTTTCAGAAAGTTGGAGAGTGCAATAGGAAATCCCGTATTGAGAGCACCTCTTGGTGCCTACTGGATGGGTAAGCTCACATGGAGGGATAACCCACGTGGTGTCCTTACATATTACAGGGACGAATTCGATCAGTTGAGGGAAGAGTACGTCCACAGGACACCGTACACAGAGGACAGGCTACAACGTCTACCCCCCATTTGCACCGCCAATAATCAACTATGGTTGACATTAGCTCCAGTTGTAAATTTCTTGATTATGGAGTTCTGTTACCTCGGCCGCGTCCTCCGCCAATTCAATGCACAGCAGCCCGTTCCCGTAAACTCAATGTACGACCGTAGACTTCACAACATTACGGGCTAAGGTCGTTTACCGAATATAGATTGGGTCGATCACCACCGTGCTCATGTAGCATGTTGGAATGAGAGGAAGTATGAGTTGGTCGTAGGAGGGATTGTGCCGTACGATGGATCAATGCAAACCGGGTACATGGCATGGTACCGTCGTATCACACGGTTGTATGTTGCACCAAGAACGGATCTCCCCGCAGGTATCCAACAACCGATACCCGCGCATCAAGTGGAACCACCACCCGCACATTCCACATTGCAACCCATGTATCAACCGAAAGCTTCCTGCTATCGTTTAATGGTAAAGTAATTTTAGTGTCAATTAATTTTATTCACTTCATTTTGCTTATGCTTGTTTAATGGTAAAGTTTGGTTTACTACTAATAATTTCTATTCCTAATATAGATTGACAACATATGGGACATTGCGAGGAAATGTGCGGGTGTCTTGAAAAGCAACACTTCGAAGGCATGCAAGGAATTGCAAGAGAACTCCTACTTCCATGTCGTACTTCTCTTGAAGAAGTTGGAGACGGTTCGCGCTTCAATGACCTTCTACGGTCAACCGAAGTACCAACTCAACAGGCCCGACCTAGCATAAGCCGAGCTCCACCTCCACCTCAACAAACAGTTGAAGCAGCATAACCCGCCACACCTCAAACTCAACCACAAACTCCTTCACATCATCCAAGAAGGGGTAAGAGTGTTCGCTTCTTTCCTACACAAAGTGAATTGGCAAATCCCGAGATTGAAGTAGGTGGAGGTGATGAAGAAGAAGATGTTGGTCCAAGTGCACCTGCAACTCAACAGACCCGAGAGCGTAGGAGGAAAGTTCCGGTTTGAAAGAGGAGACCACCCCAACAATATACGCCTAGTTAGTTTTTTCAATTATTGAACTTTATGCTTAGGTTATTATGCTTTTGATGAGGTGTTTCTGTAATTCTGGACTTCCATGTTTATGAGTAATAGTTAGTTGTTTTGCAAATGTATGTTTTTGAATAAATTGAAGTAATATGATATTTGTCGAAGTGAATTACATTGAACCAACTTGATTAACATGATTTTAATGTGGTGAAGTAAATTATAGTAAATTTTTGTACAATTAAAGTATATGGAAAATCTTGGTTGATGAGTTGATGAGTTCATGAGTTGGAAAAATCTGAAACAAAGTTATGAGTGGATGTGGTCTGTGCAAGTATCCAAGTCTAAGTGAATGGCTTGTGCATGTCTGTGCATGTTTTGTTTGAAAAACATGAATAAAAGATGTCGTTATTGCAAATAACGGCATCTGAATCATGTAACGTTATTGCGAATAACGGCATCAGTTAAGAGGGAAAATTAGAAAAGTTGGTATAACTACCATACTTTCTGTCTTCACAGTCGTTATTCAAGATAACGACATCTCTAACTGATGCTGTTATCTTAAATAACGGCATCTCCAAAGAAACCCGTTAACTCCAAAATAACGGCATCTCCAAAGAAACCCGTTAACTCCAAAATAACGACATCTCCTAAGAATTGTAATACATATGCCGTTCTCCAAGATAACGGTATCTTCTGACCATGCCGTTCTTCAAGATAATGGCATTTGTTATGTGTCGAAAATCAGAATTTTGGGTCTTCTGCCATTCTTTCTATCTTCACAGTTGTTCTTATGAATAACGGCATCTTCTTACTATGCCGTTATTCACAAGAACGACATCTGTTATTTAAATAGTTGTGCATGTTTTTTGTGCATGTTATGTGAAGATATATTATTAAAATCAAATATACCCACATCCAACTACCATTCATTCCACAAATCTCATTCTAAACTATTTAACCTTAAATTACTCTACATTAAAATTCAGGTTAATTAATTCATACAAACTTAACGAAAGATTATACATTACTAAAATACAATAACCGGAAATAAGTTCAAGTGCGAGTAGATTGTGAAGTCCCCACACTTTGCACATTCTTACAACTCCGTCTATTGTGTTCACTCACTCCGTATTTCGAACAAACTTTCCCACTGCTCCCACCTTCTCGAGCATCCATGTCATTGCGAATGCGAGTACTCCTCGGTCTCCCTTTTACCCGAAAAAGACTTGAATCGTCTATGAGCAACGGTGCGCTTTGGGTCGGCCAATAAGATTCGTCTGGTATAGGATTGAAAGTTGGTGCCCATGTTTTTGCTAACGAATCGGTAGAGTAGAAGGCATCAATGTATGGTTGATAATCAAGCGCACGTGAAGCACATGCCGCTAACACATGAGAACATGGAATGTGATATAGTTGGAATTTGCCACAAGTACAAGTTCGGCCCTCGAGGTCTACCGTGTGTCAATGTCCACCCTTTTGATATCCACCATCCATTCTAATGTCCGTTTTCATCCCAAAAATACCTGATCGATTATTAAACATTATTGCCTCATGTAAATTGAATTTTTCACGGCATACATTAATAAGATCTTGAATCCGGGGTGCCCATAATTTACCTTCACTGATAAGTGTCTGCGCGGCTTCACGGCGATCAGTGAAGTACATGTTTAGACGGAAAAAAATCTGTTCTACAATTGCGGTTACAGGCAAGCTACGAACATCTTTTAGAACCGAGTTGAAAACTTCCGACAGATTTGTTGTCATTATACCATATCTACGTCCACTATCGGCAGTAAGTGCCCACTTCTCAATCGCTTTCTCCTTCAATCAATTAGCCCCATCAGTATTGCTCGCTTCAAGTTGTGCCATCTTTTTCTCAAACTTCTTCTACTGTTTTGACACGCGATCACCTTCAACATACTCATCAAAAATTTGCAACCAAATTTTTTATGGAAATTGCTAGCAAAATGCCGCATACAGAACTGATGATATGCAAATGGTTCCCTCCACGTACCGAACTCATTTTGCATTGCTGATAAAATACTGGTATGCCGATCTGAAATGACACACAGACCTGCATCTGTAACAAAGCACCGAATACAGTTCATGAACCATGTCCACATTTCTATACTTTCACCATCAACTAGTGCGAACGCAAAAGGAAACAACCTCATGTTTGCATCTGGTGAAACAGCAATCAACAAACATCCTTTATATTTTCCGTACAAATGAGTGCCGTCTACACTTATAACTGGTCTACATGCCTTAAATCCTTCGATGGAAGGACCGAATGCCCAAAAAACACCCTTAAATGTTTCTATGCCTGGACCAGTCACAATCTTCGCCCAATGTACATCCGTGCCCGGATTTGAAGCTTGAATTGCATTGAGTAGATATGGTAATTTAGTGTATGCTTTTTCAAAAGAACCATATAGTTTCTCAATTGCTTTATGTTTAGCCTTCCAAGCTTGCCAATATGATATTGTGTAATGGAACTTATCCTTCACTATTCCAATTATGGCTCTTGGTGTTATCGAGAGTTGTTCCTTCACAACATCCAATATGACCGTCGATACGACTGTCGAGTCAATTTTGCTGTGATCCTGAGTCAATGTTGGATTGACACATGTGTGTGCACCTTCAAGCTTCTTTACCACAAAATAATTACGGCCTTTGGGAACAATTCCACACAACCGCCATGGACAACCAACTACATTTTGAAGTGACGGGTTTTCTGCAATCTCCTCGGCTGAATGGTTAATGGGTGCGTATTTACATTTCACATGGTATAGACCACGATCTGATTTTACCGTCATGAATTCTCTGTGGTTCTTCACGGCATACATCTTCACTTGATGTTGTAGAGCATCTTTGGTTGGAAATCTTTGACCTATGAAGAGTTCATCCAAGTTAGAAGAACCAACGGAAGACTATCCATGTTCATGTATGGTGGCACGAGACATCCATTCATTGGATTGAGATCCACGCATCGCTGCACTTGTGTCCTGACTTGGCAACACACAGGCATTGTTAACTGGCACATCAACATTGACATCAACAACCGGAGCTTCAACGGCAACCTCCTCATCATCATCTTCGATACCGCATTCCTCATCTTCTTCCGCTTCGACCAAGTCGTTATTTATAATGGCATTGTCAAAGTCTTCCATTGCCATGTCAGCTAGCAAAATATTTTGTGACAATAGAGTAGGATGTACCTGCTCGTATTCAGAAGAAACAGGTTCCGTTGGAGTTGTGCTAGTATCTTCGTTTGTATTTGAAATTCTAGCATGTGACTCTGTAGATGGTTTCAAAGTCCGTGTGGGCCTTGGACTTTCAATAACAACTCGTGTAGTATTTGGAAGCCTCGTTTGATCGATATATAACTCAACTGCATTCCAACTATAACTTGGATGAAGTGTCCTAAGTATCATAGACCTCAGAGAATTGTCATTGTCTACGGGTACCAACATAAAATACTGCACATCCCCTTTACCAGTAGCATAACAGGCTCTGAGTTTCAGACTCATTTCACTTCTATCCCATTTGGTGACTTCATATATCTTATCTATTAGTTCTGAGTACGTAAAGTTGCAGGGAGCCCAAATAATTACTGGTTCAACATCACTATAAGAATATCCAATCTTGGGATCCTTTATTACTTCACCCCCAAAATATAACCAAACAGGGATATCAAATTCCATACCTAAGCATAAATATTCAAACATATTCAAGTCATTCACTACTCACAATAAGCATAACATGGGAATATATATCAAACATACGGTTAAGATAATAATACCTTCAAATTAAACCGTACTGCCACTAGCTTCAAAATTTGTTGTGGATGAAGAATGAAATGAGAGTGGGAGTAAGGAGGTAGGATGTATAAAATTTTAGAGCACTCCAATGGTTGGAATTTTTTGGTTTTGGGATCTAGGGTTTGTGGGTTACAGGAGTGAAGAGAGAGAGACAAGAAAACGAATGACAAGGGGTAGGAGAAAGGAGAAGGGGGTTTTCGATTATAGATAACTGTGCAAAACGAATATAACTGATGCCGTTATTGAAAATAACGGCATCAGTATAATCGTTGCCATTCTCTCAAAGAACGGCATTGGTTAGTTTAATTTTGCAATCCTCTCTCAGCTCACAATTGAGACTGTTAGATCTTTAGACAAAAAGTAACAGATGCTGTTATTCCAAATAACGGCATGAAACTTTTTTTCCAAACAGATGCCGTTATTGGGAAGAACGGCATCGAAATAACCTATGCCGTTTTCCCCAATAACATTTGTTTCTGATGTGTCCTAAACAAGGGCATATCGCTAATTGTTTTCGGAAGTAGGGCAAGGCGCCAAATATTTTCAAAAAGTGGGGCAGTACGGCATATTTTTCTTTATCAGTTGCAGCACTTGCTACTGCCTGTGCTTAGGTAAAGTGCAATCTCAAATGGAAGCTAGTCATTGTTTTGAGTTCCTAACCAACAACATTCTAAGAAGCATAATAATGTGAAATAATACAAAATCAGTAGATGAAATATGAAACAAGTTGGTCATGTTTTGAATATCTAAACAAATAAGTACCTTAACAAGCAGCTTATTGTCGGAGAAATCTACTCCCAACTCGTAGTGCTAATAGCGGAAGTGCACCACAAACAATAGAGACTCTCAAGAAATAGATGAACCAAGAACAAGCCACCACAATATTGTTAGTTTTTGTGAGAAATTAACAATTAGGAATTAGGGCTTATCTCTAGATCTAAGTTGCTTGAGATATTCACCGTAGGTATCAAGATTGGAATACCTAGACTGCTATAACAAGCCAGTATTTATCTCTAAATACTGGTTTGGGTATCGGGTTATAAGCCCACAAACCCGCGTTCCAATATCCATTCAATTGTACGTTCAATACACGTGTTACTTATATGCACATGCAATATTTATATGGAGAGAATATACCAATATATCCAACAATCACCTCCTATATTCTCAATATATAAAGTACAGGATTATCTCATCAGTTCAGTATAAAACTGACTGGCTGATAGCAGTCCATAAAAGAAAAACATCATAAAGGTATAGTTTCGTAAGAACCAATAGAATCATAAAACTGAATAGTTCAATTAAGACTAAACCAATATAATTAAATAGTTCCAAACCATATCCAATTCAGAATAGTTCACAAAGACTAAACCAACTGGAATAATCTGTCATAGTTTCAAAATCAAACAAAGCAAATATACTTCAAGAACAAAATATGAGTTTTAAGCTCATGAACACAAGAGGCTTAAACTCAACAGAAGTTTTACCAAGCAAGTGACTAATTTATTCTCGAAAGAAATAAACTGACACTCTATCCTTGCACATTGCTTTATGTTTACTCCTCCATTTGAGCAAATCATTATTTTTGAAATCTATGTTGATAGATTCAACTCCTCCATCTTTGCTAGCTTATAGAGAACAAGAATATCAAGAGACACATCTCTAAGAATTTTAATGAATTTCACAAAGTATCTAGTTCCACAAAAGAACTTAGTACAATTCATTATTAGTTTAACAAAAATGTAACGCAAGCATCACAATCAAATATCTTTAATAAATAAAGTACATGAACTTTATTGTTTCTACATAAGAACCATACTATGTTTAATATTGGAATGAAAAGACTGCCGTTTTAATCATGGTTTAACATTGAATAATCAAAATTGGAATGAAACATGTATCCATAAAAGACACATCATCAAAATTGGAATGATATTTAGGACAATTTAATCATCGGAAACACATCGACAAGTTTTCATGTTTCATATTGGAATAATATGATTATTCTAAGTAAAATCCCTAGATATATAATACTATCAAAATTGGAATGACATTATATATTTGTGAAATTTATGTGGAATCATCAAAATTATCTAAAACATGTCAACTGCCTAAAATTGATGCTTAAGTTTGAACTTCTCTATGGCTCCAATTGGATTCTAAATTTCAAAACAATTAGGATGTTAAAGCTTTGACTCAATAGCTTTCAACTCCATTTCCCCCACAATTTTGATAATTAGATCACTTTCAAGTCTCTTAGCAAGAGCATTAGCCATACTTATCGCAATTGCACTTTATCTATGAGAAAGTTCAACTAGGCTTCTTTTAGACTTAATATACTCCTCTTACTATTATAGAGTGAGTTATGAGCTACAGTGCATTGTAGCTTGTTAGTCGCATAACAGAATTAGAGAGTTACTTAAACTTCTTAATGGATAACTGGAAACAATTTCTTCAATCCACTCAGCCTTTTCCCCTTGCAGAAGATTACACATAGAGGTCTGATTTCATGGATGATAGCACAATGTCTGTTTGCTTTTTATTTCCATTACATTTCTATTTCTCCTAGTGTAAACACATATCTACTAGTTACCGACCTTCACTAAATTCTGAGCATCATAATGCATCAGATCGCCATTCATTCGAAGAATGACTAGAGTAGCACAAAGCAAACTCGTGAATACCACTCAGGTATCTCAATAGCCTCTTAAAGGCACTCAAATGTGTATGGGATTATTAGTGAATCTGCAGATCATACCTACCTTAAAGGCTATGTCTATTCTAGTGCAGATCTTTGTATACATAAGATTGTTAATTCCTTTAGAATGATCTACCTGTCTCATAGTTGCACCATCATTAGGTGTCAACCATTTATCATAATCATAAGGTGTTTCAAATCAATCACCATATCCCCATTTTTGAAACACATTTTGATTTGATGAGTTTGACTAAGAGTTATCCCTTGCCAACTGAAAACTCACCCTTAACCTATGGTGTCCACAGTACCTAGGTTATCATGTTGAATTCTTTGGATAGCATAATTTTAACTTCATTTGTAATAGAGATGTCACTTCCAAGAACATGCATATCAACAGAACAAGTAAATAATAGCCACTATATTTGACACACTACAAAGTTGAAGGCACTGATCTGAATTACTTGATTCATATACTAGGCTTTTTCAAAAATTAGTCAAATTATTTATTCGTTGGCTATATATGTTTTAAGAACATACAATGATTTTACTAAATTGTAAATCTTGTTCTCTAAACATATTAGTTCAAAACTTTCCAGTAAAAAACTGTTCAGTACAAAGCCTTTTAGATATCATTTATGAATGACAAAATTTTCAATAGATGTACGGGTAAGAAAAATACTTATTGTAGCAATATGACAAACATGTGAGTAGACATCAAATAAATCTACCCCATTTTTCTTAGTCAATCTGCTAGCTACTAAAAAGCATTAAAATTGCTACTGAACAATCAAAATTAAGTTTCTTCTACAAAATCCCACTTACTAACTATAGTTTTAGCCCATTTCGGCAGATCAACTAAATTAAAATATTATTGTATGACACAAAATCATCTCATTATCTACTAAAGACTCTTCTTAGCTCATTTGTCATTCAGGTTCAAGTGTCAGTATGACTAGTTCTAGATTCCAACAGTGAATCATTGACCGTGTCTGTAGGACTAAATCATTTCATACATTTATCTTTGATGAACACATCCTCAAATAACTCTGCAAGTCTAGATTCTTCTAACACAAATTAGATAGATCCAATATCTGTCCACCGAACTACATTCTGCACTTTCTAAACACACAAATATTTATTGTAAGTCATACTTTAGGCCTTTTAGAGTCATGTACTCTAACAGATGTATCACAACACAAATTTTTGCTTTAACAAAATTAATTATGTTTTCATGCCATGATTTACAAGGTGTATTCAATTTAGAGTGTAGTAACACATTAGAGATATGATTAACAGCACAACATCACTCATAATTACACAAGACAAACAACAGTCAATAATATAGAATTCAACATTTTACTAAGTGTTTGATTCTAACTTTTATCAATATCGTTTAACTGTTGTAAATAGAGTGCAGTAGAGATTATGCCAAATGCAAACTTCTTTTAAATTGTTAAAACATATTCACCACCTCTATCAAATCTGAACCTTTGATTTTTAGCATTTAACTATAATTTTTTTTCAATTCATTAAGAATAAAAAGTGCTTCATTCTTCATATATATGACAGACTTATATTAATCATCTACAAAAGCGATTAAATACTTATGACCAACAATTATCTCACATAGTCACAAAGCTGCTGAGATCATAAATATCAGAATGTATTGATTCAAAAATTTATGAACTCCTAGAGACCATACAAAATGATTTTCTAGTGATCAAAATCTCAATTCAAATTTCACATTTGTCATATTTAATGAAGTGTCATTTAGTAGAATTGTAAGTTTTAACAAGAACAAACAATTTAATATATAGTTCATAGTGATTCTAAATTTCAAAACAACTTGGATGTTAAAGCTTTTTACTCAATAGCTTTTAACTCCATTTTCCCAACAGTTTTGATAATTAAATCACATTTCCTCACAAACAATTGAATATATATAGTTCTTAAATCCTAGCCAATTATGTTATGTTCAAGAACACAATTAGAACTATTATTATTAATTGTCTCATTTGTTAAACTCAACTTATACATGCGATTGACAATATATTCACTTTAGAAGAGTTAATACAAAATTACTCTATCACATTTTACAAGAATTATTTACTTTCTCTAATGTATCTAACAATGTCCACTTGTTCAAACGCGAAGAGTTCTTTCCTTTATTCATTCTTCATCATCTTCATAACACTAAATGAGATAATGACTAACATATTATAATTCAACTTTGCACACACAGTATAATGAACGAGAAGGAACAAAACGTAACTAGTAGAGTCATATTCTACATTAAGAGATGCTCTCTCCTAAGTTACAGACATTTGTTATACATCTTATACAATTTTTATTTTATTTCTAAAATTTTAGAGAAGCAAATATGTAATCTCACACAAACTGCAAACAATGGATTTGTCAAAATATCTATACACATAGTATGATAAAACACTTAATAACCCTAAACATGATAGTTTTCCAAAGCGAGGATAACTATGATCTAAAACTCTCAATCATATGATCAAACGCACAAAACGTTAACACATTCATCACATGAAAAATACTAAGAAAATTAGGGTAGATCATACCGACACTTCTAGTTAGAAGTGTTTTCCAAATTCAATGGAGAAGCATGCGTAGTGCAGACTTATCATGCCGTGATGCAAATCCATCGTCTCCAATACACACAATTTGTAAGTAACTTTGAAGTTCCTACATTCATCAAATCGTTAAAGATTAGCCAATTAAATAAATTATTAGCACTATCTAATTCACAACAATTTAATTGGAGATTCAATTTTATAGTCAAAGCCTATAATTTATCAAAATGAGTATTTGATCCTTAGCACGTAGCCAAAGCAGTTATTCAAATTTGTATTTAATTAAACAATGCATAACACAGTTTTGAACTTTAGCACTTAGCAACAAAATTTAAACAAATAATTAAATAACAATTTAAATTTGGTAAAGAACTTATCATTAATTTATATCTGCAGTAAATCCAGTCTTCTCTCCAAACACGGAATACAAAATAATATCCAATGGATTGTCTCCACTGGTTAGATCCAGATTTGATTCCTTTTGACTGGATCTGGATCTAATCCAACAGTCCAAATACCAAACAACAAATCTCCAACCAATAGAGTAGTTGTTGGACTGGATCTGAATCTGGATCTGCTCCAACAGTCCAAACACCAAACAACAATCTCCAACCAATAGAGTAGCTATTGGACTGGATCTGAATCTGGATCTGCTCCAACAGTCCAAACACTAAACAATAATCTCCAACCAATATAGTAGTTGTTGGACAGGATCTGAATCTGGATCTGCTCCAACCACCCGAACACAGAACACCATAATCCACCAATCGAAAAAATCAAATTTTGGATCTGAGTTGTCTCCTTCTTCTCCTTCTATCTCACATGAATATCAATGGAGATGAAGGTGGGTAATGAGGCAGCATACAACTTGGATGTTAAAGTTATGAACTCTTAGACAGTGGGTTCAGCGACCTCCGGTGGCTCGCGCCCAGTGACGGCAGCGGCACTCGTGTTCGCGCAGGCTGATCAGCGGAGCAAAAACGAGATCTGGTAGCGAACGACAAGGGAGGAGACAACGGGCGACGATTCCGACCACGTAAGCGTTGGTTGGCGATGGTGGCTCTGAGGGTTTCAACAAGATCTGATGGGATCCAACAAAACTCGGTTTTCCCTCTTAATTAATCTCACAAATTGATTAAAAATATCTCAAGATTGTTAGGTTTTGTGAGAAATTAACAATTAGGAATTAGGGTTTACCTCTAGATCTAAGTTGCTTGAGATATTCACCCTAGGTATCAAGATTGGAATACCTAGACTACTATCACAAGCCAGTATTTATCTCTAAATACTGGTTTGGGTATCAGGTTGTAAGCCCACAAACCCGCGTTCCAATATCCATTCAATTGTAGGTTCAATACACGTGTTACTCATATGCACATGTAATATTTATATAGAGAGAATATACCAATATATCCAATAAATATATGGATCTCACAAGAACACAACCAATATGCAGAGATAACCAATACTTCTTATTCCCATAGAAATACAAAGATTACAAAAGAGATTACAACTCTCAATCTCTCTTTCTCACCTTTGAAACACTCGGCACAATCTCTCTTGACGTTGAATAATGATCATCACCGTCTAAACCCTAGATTTTACGGCTATATATTGCCCCCAAACAAACCCTAAAAGATAAATACAAATATAGCAATTGGGCCTTTAAACTCGTAAGCCCAAAAACAATCAGCCGCCAATATCGGTCGACTGCACCCCTAGTGACGGTCGATTGCAACGTGTAGAACCAACCCAGAGAGCTGATCGGTCGACTGCACCCCCTAGGTTGGTCGACCGTCCTCTCCTCTGTTGGACTTATACACTCGAAGAACCCTCAGTCGACTGGGTCGGTCGACTGCAACCCTCCAGACTATTTCTTCTACTTCGCTGCTTGTCTTCTCTTGCTTCTTTGTCTTCTCATCTTCTTCTCCAACTTCAAGTACCCCGTACCTACGTGTATTTGAGGCCACAATTCCTAACAATCTCCCACTTGGACCAAATACACCACGTTTCAAACTTATTACAATCTTTCCTCGCATTATCTCTTTCATCTCCCACTTTTATGAAAGACCCAAGTACTCCCCACTCTCATGAAGAGCACCTCCGCTACTCCACCACGTGGAGTGCACCAACCACCCCTCAATGCCTTATGAAGGATGTGCTCCACCAATCGCATAGAGCACGAATACCGGAGAAGCAACCTCCCGTGTCGAATTTCGTGTTATGAAACTCCCCACCTTGCAAGATCACCATCAACACCGGATATGATTCAAAGTCTCTCAATGCACCATCTGCACTATAAACCTCTGTTGATGACACCTCCACAAACTCCGCAGACTATTCAACTCCTACAGTCCCATTTCGGTTACCCTCATCGACATCACCCTGCATATCGATACCAGTGCTCTCTATCACACAAGAGCAACCTGAATCTTCAACTGCCAATTCGCAAAGTACCCTCACCGTAGCAACGTCTTGCCATCTAGGATCAATTCCATGGCCAGTAGCTCCCACTAAATTAGTAACCTCCCCTCCACAACTGAAAGAACTCGGTTGCACCCCACACAATCTACTACTCGATTCCGGCTAAGAGTCAACTACAGAAGAAATGCCCCTCACGTCTCTAAGCAAATATAACGTTCCCTCACGCTTTCCTTTTGCAATCAGCCTTGAACCTGCAGCTATACACCACTCCCCACTACTAACTGTAGTAGACAATCCCTCCTTATCTAGCCTTCCAATCGAGATAAGATTTTTCTTCAAGTCTGGAACATGCCTTGTCTCCCGCAAGACAACACTTTGATCATTAATGGTGTTCACGCGAACAGTACCAACCCCACGTACAGGACACCGGTGACCATTTCCCACGATCACATCTCCAAAAGAACCCTCCTCGTAGTCATCAAATATCTTTCTCCTCGGAGTGTAATGAAAAGAAGCTCCGGAATTAATACACCAATCTTGAGTGCCCAACTTCTCCCGAGCTGATAAGCATAACTCCTCAACAAGCCCTCCTTGGACTTTCTTTGGGTTATCTCTCTTCGGTTTCTCCTGCTTCTTCTTCATATAAGCCTTACAGTTGCGCATCATGTGACCCTTCTTGTGACAATACCAGAACTCCGGCCCATGTCCCCCATCGCTATCATTAGACCCACTCTCAGATGAACTACTCTGATCCTTTCTTTTTCGACTGCTCTTAGATCTCTCACGTCTCTTCTTAACGTACATAGCAGAATCTTTAGAAGATAATGATGGATATCCCCCGTTTCTCACCCTTCCACCTTCTCGTTCAGAATGCTACTCACCACATCCTGTGGAGTCGTCGAATTTGTCATAGTACCTGTAATAGTCTGTTCCACCGTACCACAACTATCGGGTAAAGTAGATAGAAGTAACAATGACTGCCCCCTCTCTGAAAACTTCAAACCTGCAGCTTCCATCTGGTTGTAAACTATACAGTAATTGTTTACATGCTCAGCTACTGAATCCACTTCCTTCAACTTCATATTAACTAATTTCTTCAGATGAAGAATTTGATTAGATGCCGACGATTTCTCATACATATCCGTGAGAATCTCCATAACCTCCTTTGTGGTCTTTACCTTCGAGATATGAAATAACTCCTTCCTACTCAGCTCCAACTGAATCTGCCCCAGCGTCTTCTAATCCAAACGATTCCACTCCGCCAAGACCTTCGCATCCTTGTCTGCACCTACCGGCTTTTTATTAAACAACGGACCATCAAGATCTTTCTGACGAAGATACGCTATCATCTGAATCTTCCACATCGTGAAGTCACTCCCATCGAACCTCCTGATCTTCATCTTGTTATCGGCCATCTCGAACCAACTACTCTGATACCACTTGTCGGAGAAATCTACTCCCAACTCGTAGTGCTAATAGCAGAAGTGCATCACAAGCAATAGAGACTCTCAAAAAATAGATGAAGCAAGAACAAGCCACCACAATATATGGATCTCACAAGAACACAACCAATATGCAGAGATAACCAATACTTCTTATTTCCAAAGAAATACAAAGATTACAAAAGAGATTACAACTCTCAATCTCTCTTTCTCACCTTTGAAACACTCGGGACAAGCTCTCTTGAAGTTGAATAATGATCAGCACCGTCTAAATCCTAGAGTTTACGGCTATATATATAGCCCCCAAGCAAACCCTAAAAGATAAACACAAATATAGCAATTGGGCCTTTAAACTCGTAAGCCCAAAAACAATTAGCTGCCGATGTCGGTCGACCGCACCCCTAGTGACGGTCGACTGCAACGTGTAGAACCAACTCAGAGAGCTGACTGGTCGACTGCACCCTCTAGGTCGGTCGACCGTCCTCTCCTATATTGGACTTATACACTCGAAGAATTCTCAGTCGACTGGGTCGGTCGACCGCAACCCTCCAGACTACTTCTTCTACTTTGCTGCTTGCCTTCTCTTGCTTCTTTGTCTTCTCCTCTTCTTCTTCAACTTCAAGTATCCCGTGCCTACGTGTATTTGAGGCCACAATTCCTAACACTTATGTGAAATAATACAGATTGTTTATTGAAATACAAAACAAGCTAGTCATGTTTTGAATGCTTAAACAACAATGTTACATGAAGAATCTTATGTGAAATAATAGAATATTGCTGGATAAAATACAGAGAAGGTTGAATATTCCGTGACTCAAATATTTCAATTTGTTCCGTAATCAAATTTATTAAAGGTAGAGTGGCCGATGTGGTGTTGTTCTCCACCACACTATATTACATGCAGTCTGCTGAGAACATGGTTGGTATATGCTATTATGTTTTGGAAAAGGAAGTGTAGACTTATCAGCTGCATGCCTTGCTGAGGATGTTAGGAACAACAGTGACCATGGTATGATGGGGCCGACAGACTGCAGCATCACTACAGCCCCATTTATATGTTATTGGAGTTCAGCTTAAAGGAAGATAAGATATCATTTAGATTCAAGTAGTTTCTCAGTCGAAGATTAATTTACATCATATGTTTGTTTACAGTGAAGATAGAAGCATTTCCCGAAATTTTACTGTATCCATGTTTTTATTGAGTCCAGTTTTCTTCTAGCTTCAACGAACCTATTAGCTTTGCTTGAGGCCATTGTTCGTGTTATTGGATGTGAATGAGCATGGTTTTGCCATCAGGTCAGTGACGATCAAAAGTTCATATTCATAGAATTTGACAAAGTTTTGTACTAGTTGTCAATTGTCTAACGCAATCCGTCTGCTTATCCGGTTTGTGGCCGGATTCCTGGCTTGGGACAGACAATGGCGGAGTTAGTGACCATCAAAAGTAATGTTTGAAATTGGTGCATATTTCTGGCATATTTGTAGTACTACTGCTACCGACGAGAACTATGGTTTAGTTAATATTTGGAAAGGCTTGCACACCTTAAACCGGTGATGCATTGATGATATATATAGAGCTTTTACAGATCCTATCATATCCTATGATTAGTTACAGATCCTATCTTTTAGGAATACAAGTAGTGCAGATACAGATCTATTCTTTTGGAATCAGTTGTTGCCTCAGTTACAGATCTGCAGATCTTTAGGAGTTGTTACAGATTGGGTTCAGTCGACTGTAGTAGGCTTCAGTCGACTGTACAGATCTATTCTTTAGGATTTGTTGCAGTAGTTACAGATTTGGTTCAGTCGACTGTAATAGGTTTCAGTCGACTTATCAAGATTCAGTCGACTTAGTCTTGACACTCCCCTGCAGGTTGAATGGCCAAGCTCGGATGGACAACTTGTTCCTTAAGTCCTGAAACCTGTTACTGCTGAGATCTTTGGTGAAGATGTCTGCCAGCTGATCTTTGGTGGAAATGAAACGAACACTTAGTTGTTTGGAAGCAACACGTTCACGGACAAAATGGTAATCAATTTCGATATGCTTTGTGCGAGCATGGAAGATAGGATTTACCGTGAGATACGTAGCCCCTAAGTTATCACACCAAAGAGTGGGCGGAGGCATTTTTGAGTAACCAATCTCTTTGAGTAGAGATTGAATCCACAGAACTTCAGTGGTTGCAATTGCGACGCCTCTGTATTCAACTTCGGTGCTTGATCGGGAGATTGTCTTTTGTTTCCGTGCACTCCATGAGATGAGGTTGCCTCCAAAGAAAATACAATAGCCACTTGTAGATCGGCGATCATCCGGACATCCTGCCCAGTCCGAGTCTGAATATGCATGAATGGTGGAACCTGTTGGTGTAGACAACAGCAAGCCATAATTGGTTGTATGTTTGAGATAACGAAGAATTCGTTTAACAGCAGACCAGTGGACTTCCCGAGGGTTATGCATGAACTGACATACTTTGTTGACAGCGACTGCAATGTCTGGTCGAGTGAAAGATAGATATTGCAAAAAGCCCACAACACTTCGATATTGGGTAGGATCACTGTGAGTCGGCCCATCATGTTGAGAGAGTTGACTGTTTGCTACCAGGGGTGTGGTGATAGGCTTGACGCCATCGAACTTGGTGCTTTGTAACAGATCCAGAATGTATTTGCGCTGAGACAGAAAAAGGCCATTGCGATTGGGAAGGACTTCGATACCCAAAAAGTAACTCAATGGGCCCAGGTCCTTGATCGCAAAAGTAGATTGGAGCTGGGTTATGAGTGTGTTGATATGATTCCCCGGTGTGCCTGTGACAATTATGTCATCAACATATATTAAAATAAAGAGAGTTGAGTCACCATTTTGTCTTATGAACAGAAATGAGTTGGCCTTGGAACTGACAAAACCAAGAGTGCACAGATACCCGTTGAGTCTCGAGTACCAAGCTCTAGGGGCTTGCTTGAGCCCGTAGAGAGACTTCCGTAGGCGACAAACATGCTTTGAAAATCTTGAATCTACATACCCTGGTGGTTGTTTCATGTAAACTTCCTCTGTGAGATAGCCACGAAGGAAAGCGTTTTGAACATCCAATTGACGGAGTGCCCATTTGTTTATTAGTACAATGGTGATGACAAGCCGAATTGTGCATGGTTTAATCACGGGGCTGAAAGTTTCTCCATAATCAATACCTGCTTGTTGATGAAATCCTTTTGCGACAAGACGAGCCTTGTAGCGGTCAATAGTGCCATCAGATTTTCGTTTGATACGAAAGACCCATTTGCATCCCACAATGTTCTGATTGCTTTGGGCAGGGGTGAGGGTCCATGTGCCATTCTGGAATAGGGCATTGATCTCCTCATCCATAGCACTACGCCATTGAGGATGGCTCTGATACCAAGTTAATATTTGGAAAGGCTTGCACACCTTAAACCGGTAATGCATTGATGATATATATAGAGCTTTTACAGATCCTATCAGATCCTATGGTTAGTTACAGACCCTATCTTTTAGGAATACAAGTAGTGCAGTTACAGATCTATTCTTTTGGAATCAGTTGTTGCCGCAGTTACAGATCTGCAGATCTTTAGGAGTTGTTACAGATTGGGTTCAGTCGACTGTAGTAGGCTTCAGTCGACTGTACAGATCTATTCTTTAGGATTTGTTGTAGTAGTTACAGATTTGGTTCAGTCGACTGTAATAGGCTTCAGTCGACTTATCAAGACTCAGTCGACTTAGTCTTGACAGGTTTCCATTTGTTAGGAATTGTGGCCTCAAATACACGTAGGCACGGGTACTTGAAGTTGGAGAAGAAGAGGAGGAGACAAAGAAGCAAGAGAAGACAAGAAGCTAGTAGAAGAAGAGAAGTTTGGAGGGTTGCGGTCAACCGACTAGAGGTGCGGTCGACCGACCCAGTCGACTGGGGGTTCTTCGAGTGCAGGCGTCCAACAGAGGAGGGGACGGTCGACCGACACTAGAGATGCGGTCGACCAGTCAGCCCTCTGGATTGATTTTGCACGATGCGGTCGATCGGCCTGGGGAACAGTCGACCGACACCTACGCTGATTGTTTCTTTTGGGCTTACGGGAGAAAGACTTTGCTATATTTGTGTTTATATTTTAGGGTTTGCTTGGGGGCTATATATATAGCCGTAAACTCCAGGGTTTAGATATCCTATGCCGTAATCATTATTCAACTTCAAGAGAGATTGTGCTGAGTGTTTCAAAGGTGAGGGAGAGAGATTGAGAGTTGTAATCTTTCTTGTATTATTTGTATTTCTTTGGGAATAAGAAGTATTGGTTATTTCTGCATATTGGTTGTGTTCTTGTGAGATCCATATATTGTGGTAGCTTGTTCTTGGTTCATCTATTTCTTGGGAGTTTCTATTGCTTGTCGTGCACTTTCGCTATTAGCACTACGAGTTGAGAGTAGATTTCTCTGACAAGTGGTATCAGAGCTTACACCATTCTATGAAGAAAGTTTTGCGAACAAATTTGAATGTACATGTTGCTCAACTCCACGATCTTCGATTTGTTTCTTTCAAACGCACACGCGTCTAATTATGTTCGTAGCACTCATATTGTTGTTACAGTATTAGCTAGGCGAAATTGAATAGTTAGTGCAATAATTAGCAGTGAACTCGATCATTTTGGTACTGTGCTGAATGCTAACCTACAGAAACATTTTTTATCATTCCATAATTTGGTAAATGAGATATGAATACAGATAATGTATACCGTCTGAATACTCTGAATAATTGATGATGATCGACCACTTTCAAAAGAACCCTTACAAATGCGAAACTTGTATTTTCTTTGTGTTCACTGTTGGAAATCAGTACTTTGGATCCTTTCTTGAGAACTTTTCAATATCCGAATGGAGCGATTCACAGTTCTAGCTTATTCTACTCATCAAAATGAATAAATAATGTATTCTCATGTTCAGAATGGATTTCAGATGAATGAGATATTCGCCTCTGAAGTTAGCAAGTACAAATGAAAAATTGGTTTCTTTACTTGGTAAGTGAGATTAAATTTGAGTCCCACATTGGATAAAAGTAAAGGTGGAAGCATATTAACATATTAAAAAGTTAGCCTAAAAGATATGTCATTGTGGGTACGAAGATTTTATCTGGAGGGAGAACACACCCAAAGTAGGTTTGGGCTTCAATTTAAAAAACATGTACACTGCCGGGGCCCAGGCTTGGGCTCTTATGCAAAACCATTAATTGATTTTTTTATTTTTTTTGCTAAAGGACGGTTTGTTTTCTTAAAGGTTGGGACCGTCACATGACGGTTTACTAATCTGAGCCGTTGCAAGTCTAAAAGTGTAATGCGTATAAATAGAGGACGAATCTAATCAACTCGACATCCTATTTTCATATCCATTACTTTAAACATGGAAACTGAACTTAAAACAGAAAAGACGTTCATATCCATCTCGTTAGAGCCTCAATTACTTTTCATATTCCTAGAAATGCGTAATGCTAACTTTAAACAGAGAAAGCGTTCACATCCATCTTGACAGAGCCTCCATTATTCTAGTGTCGGTTAATTGGAGTCAGACTGTTGAATCTTGGGAGACTACCGCTGACAACACTATGCATACCCTAACAGTAGCAGAAATAGAGTCTTAAGGAAATTGCTTGGTAAGCCTTATTCTATCCATTCATCATCATCCATGTAGGAATCAAAGATATATTCTTATAGAAAACATATATTCTTTGTGTTCCTTGTTTATAGCGAACTTCATTGTTTGCGAAAGAGTACACTTGGGTTCTTATGTGAAACCATTAATTGATTTTATTTTATTTTATTTTATTTTATTATTATTATTATTTTTTGCTAAAGGACGGTTTGTTTTCTTAAAGGTTGAGACCGTCACATGACGGTTTACTAATCTGAGTCGTTGCAAGTCTAAAAGTGTAATGCCTATAAATAGAGGACGAATCTAAACAACTCGTCATCCTATTTTCATATCCATTAATTTAAACATAGAAACTGAACCTTAAACAGAAAAGATGTTCATATCCATCTCGTTAGAGCCTCAATTACTTTTCATGATCCCATAAATGCGTAACACTAACTTTAAACAGAGAAAGCGTTCACATCCATCTTGACAGAGCCTCCATTATTCGAGTGTCGGTTAATTGGAGTCAGACTGTTGTATCTTGGGAGACTACCGCTGACAACACTATGCACACACTAACAGTAGCAGAAATAAAGTCTTAAGGAAATTGCTTAGTAAGCCTTAGTCTATCCGTTCATCATCATCCACGTAGGAATCAAAGATATATTCTTACAGAAAACATATCTTCTTTCTGATCCTTGTTTATAGCGAACTTCATTGTTTGCGAAAGAGTACACTTGGGGTTTAATCAAGTAGGAATTTAATTCTGTTTAAATTAATTGAGAAAATTATTTTTTGTCTACATAAATTGATTTTGAGATTACTATTATTATTATTATTATTATTATTATTATTATTATTATTATTATTATTATTATTATTATTATTATTATTTTCTTCTAAAGGATGGTTTGTTTTCTTAAAGGCTGGGACCGTCACAGGCGATTTACTAATCCGAGCTGTTGAAAGTCTAAATGCGTAATGCTTTCTCTATTTTCACATCCATTACTTTAAACAAAGAAACTGAACTTTAAACAGATAAGAAGTTCATATCCATCTCGTTAGAGCCTCAATTACTTTTCATATTCCTATAAATGTGTAACGCTAACTTTAAACAGAGAAAGCGTTCACATCCATCTTGACAGAGCCTCCATCATTATAGTGTCGGTTAATTGGAGTCAGACTGTTGTATCTTGGGAGACTACCGCTGACAACACTATGCATGCCCTAATAGTAGTAGAAATAAAGTCTTAAGGAAATTGCTTAGTAAGCCTTAGTATGTCCGTTCATCAACATCCATGTAGGAATCAAAGATATATTCTTACAGAAAACATATCTTCTTTCTGTTCCTTGTTTATAGAGAACTTCATTGTATGCGAAAGAGTACACTTGGGGTTTAATCGAGTAGGAATTTAATTCTATATAAATTAATTGAGAAAATTAATTTTTGTCTACATAAATTGATTTTGAGAAATTGATTATTATTATTTTTTTTTTGCTAAAGGATGGTTTACTAATCTGAGCCGTTGCAAGTCTGAATGCGTAATGCCTATAAATAGAGGACGAATCTGATCAACTCGCCATCCTATTTTCATATCTATTATTTTAAACATAGAAATTGAACTTTAAACAACATAGGCAATCATATCCATCTCATTAAAGCCTCTATTACTTTTCGTATGCCTATAAATGCGTAACGCTAACTTTAAACAGAGAAAGCATTCATATCCATATCGCCAGTGCCTCCATTATCCCAGTGTCGGTTAATTCGTGTCAAACTGTTGTATCTTGGAAGACTACTGCTAACAACACTATGCGCACCCTAGCAGTAGCGGAAATAAAGACTTAAAGAAATTGTTTAACAAGCCTTAGCCTATTTGTTCATCATCATCCAAGTAGGAATCAAAGATATACTCTTACAGAAAACGTATCTTCTTTATGTTCCTTGTTTATAGAGATGTTTGCGAAAGAGTACACTTGGGGTTAAATCGAATAGTAATTTAATTCTGTTTAAATTAATTTTGAGAAAATTAATTTCCGTCTACATAAGTTATAACAACTTAAGACTTTATTCTTTTGCTTTTGTAGACAAAACAATGACTACCAATACAAAACTTCCAAAAGTGGTCACAAGCATGCATAACAAGCTTGAGATTTCAAAGGGGCTGATTTCATGACTTAACATAGCAAAATGTTGTTCTATCTCACAAGTCTGGGGTTGGACAGGTTTCTCGATGCGGATGGGCATACTCCAAAAATTCATAAGGAGGCATTTGCACCTCCTAAGTTGGGCTTCAATTTAAACAAACACGCACACCGCCGGGTCGGGCTTAGGCTCTTATGTGAAACCACTAATTTTTTTTTTTTTTGCTAAAGGATGGTTTGTTTTCTTAAAGGCTGGGACCGTCACAGGACAGTTTACTAATCTGGGTCGTTGCAAATCTAAATGCGTAATGCCTATAAATAGAGGACGAAACTGATCAACTCGCCATCCTATTTTTATATCTATTACTTTAAACATAGAAACTAAAATTTAAACAAAAAAAAGGCATTCATATTCATCTCGTTAGAGCCTCAATTACTTTTCATTTGCCTATAAATGTGTAACGCTAACTTTAAACAGAGAAAGCATTCATATTCATCTCGTCGGAACCTCCATTATTCTAGTGTCAGTTAATTGGAGTCAGACTGATGTATCGTGGGAGACTACTGCTAGAGCTGGTATCAGGTCGTATCAGGTCGGGTCCTCCACTATTCAGATTCGGACCCGGATCCGGTACCTCATGGTCCAAAGATTGGACCCGACCCGAACTTGCGAGAACCGGGTCCGGATCCGGGTTCGGGTCCGGGTCCTAGTTAAAAAAGTCTAACCATCGGGTCCGGTAGCAAGGAATAAATATTTGTAATTATGTATTTTTGCACCTGGTACCTTACGGTTCCAACAATTTTTGCACTTAAGTACATAAATAAATATTATATTTACAAATCTATATTCAACAATTACTATTTACATGCATATCTCTATAACCATATTATTCAAATTCCATATTTTTAGGGGTATTTTAACGGGTACGAGTCCGGGTCTGGGTTCGGGTTGATTATATTTTAAGTGAACTCGGACTCAGACCCAAAAGTGCATCAGATCTTATTTTAAAATCCAGACCCAGATCCGGATAGATCAAGTCGGTTCCGGTCCAATGTCGGGTCAGGTCTGGATCGGATCCGGGTATCGAGTAAATGTGTCACACTCTGCTTCCCAAAAATACAAAATACAAGCACGTGATATGACCCAGCGAATGACTTGCATCATTCATAGGCTGTCATCGATTCAACTCAACAATACAAAATAGGAAGTAAAACAACCACGCATGCAATAAAAGAAGTAATCACACGAATAACACCATTTGGAAGTTAAGCATAAAAATAACCAACATGATAATAACCCAACATCTGGAATCAACAATAACATTATTCGGGTGAAAAGCCCACAATACAATAATGTTCAATTATTAAAGTTCAAAAAAAAGAGAAACAATAATTATTCAAATGGCGCAGCAACACAAGTCTTTCACCATTGTTATTCTCCTAGTTCATCAGGCAAATCTTTCTGCTTACCTGTAAGCTGCTCATCTAAAGAGAGAAAAAATATGTCCTTAGAGTAAGTCGTGGACAACAAGTAGAGAAACAGAGAACAATGACAATAACGGTATAACAATGAATACAATGGACGATGAAATCAATAGTACTGAACAGTGACAAGGCGATAATAGTACAGTGTGCAATAACGGTGATTTATAACGATAACAATAAACAATAACAATAATGGTAAACAATAACGATAACACTGTTCAATGAAGATGATAATATGCAATGACAATGCGATGAAATTCTTCAGTCTATTCTTCATTTTTAATACTAACTAATGCACGTACTACTGCATCCCATACTACAGGTTCCATGCATACAATCAATTTTGTTTAGACTAAGGTAGTAGATTCTATAGATCATGTACTCGGCACAATATAACATTTCAATAATAATCACTGGCAATTGAGCAATTTCTTGCACAATAACGATAACACTGGCCATTTGCAATTTCTTGCATAATGACGATAACACTGGCCATTTGCAATTTCTTGCAAGATGACGATAACACTGACTATTTGCAATTTCTTGCAAGATGACGATAACGATAATTTGGGACGAGACCCACATTCCCGAGTACAGTCACTATATTATCAACTACCCTAGTCAATCCTTAACCCCGGTTTGATTAAATTCTTTATTCAATTAACATACAATAATGCGATTAATAAGGGACAGTAGAAAAGATGACAACACAACCCTAAGATCATGCAATATACTTTATACAATTAAATGCACCAAATATAATATTATAGATTTAATTGTATGTTATTAAACATAGAAACTCAATCCTGGACAGCAGTAGGTTGCTGTACAAAAATCAGAATTTCCGTTGTTACGGGATAGAAAATGTGGATCAGTTAGAAGGTCTAGAAACTAGAATCCTTCCCGGCTCCAATGCATATAAACAAGGTACATAAAAGTTGTAGCATCAGGTGCCAAAACAGCAAATTACACAGGATTTGTGTTCAGCGAGAACTTGTAAATTTGTGTTTATACATATAAAACAAGAATAAAACTCCGTTAATTAATTCCAAGGAAAATTAGGGAATGTTCTCTAGGGTGTCTAGTGTCAACATGCAAAATTTTAAGTCATCATCTTACAGGTAGCATGGTTAAATTAATTATAAATCAGAGTGTGACAGCAGTTTTTAGAATCTGGAATTGTACGACACAGCAGCAGTAAATCTGCGATATCTCACAAACCATAATTCGGATTGAATTCTGTCAAAGGGGTAGTAAACTAGACATTTGGGGCTACATTTCATATTCAGGAAGTTATTGATTTTGGTAACATTATCTAGATCGAAACAACATGGTAATGTTCAGGTCGACGATAATTTTTAGGATGTCAACAGATTCTTTTTGAATAAAATAATTAAATGTTAAGAACGATGAGTTGGGAGTTAACAATCATAAATCACAGCAAGCTATACCTATGTGTACATGGTATTAAGATGTATAATGTCTGTAATCTTACTAATCACAAACAACTAACATACTAACATCAATCATATAAGCCATCAATACTCGTATGCAATCTACAATTGCTATGAGATGTCATGACATGAAATACAATAATAATCCATATTCCTATATTTAATAACTAACTATATGTATGCATGTAAGATCTCTATACATTGGAGACAAGGATGACACGAAGTCAAGACTACTACTTGGATACGCTCGTGTAAATCCGTAGTATCCCAACAATAGATAACAATAAGCAATATACAATAATCAATTTGGATCTACTTGCGGGATTCAATAAACATTCTTGAATATAATACAATAACTATTCGAGTAGAAATGACTTGCCTTTAGGATGACGTTAGATTAATCCGAATATGCGAAGAATAACGTGATCAGAATCCCGACGACATGGCGACAAGCAAACGATCACGATAATCACGATCGAGCACGGATCTCGATGATCAAGATGGTGATCAAGATGAAGATCAAGCGAATCCAACGGCTGAGATCAAAAATAAAATATATAAGAATTATAAGAGTACCAAAAGAGTAAATATACCATGACTGACAATTTGATGAATGAGAACAAAAGGTGGATCAAATGTTTAACTCACCAAGTAGAAGACGAACGAGACGATCGAGACGATCAAGGGCCGAGATCAAGTGTGATCGGTCGATTGAATGACTGAGATTGAAGATCAAGATCAAGATCAAGATGATGATCACGATCGTGATGATCAAAAGAGATCCGACAATCGAGATCAACTAGCTTGATGATGATGATGATGATGATGATGATGATGATGATGATGATCAATGCAAATTCAATGGCCACGATCGACGGATCAAGAAGTGATAAAGCGGACGGCTCAGATCACTCTGATGGAGATCATGATGATCATGATGATCAATCGATCGGATGGCTGAGGTTCAATGATCACGATTAAAGACGATCGACGACCCACAATTAAAGTGGAGCACATTGTTGTTGATCACCACAGAGGACTCGATGATCGGGGTTGCTGACTTCGACAACGGTAGACAGGTGGACAGGGCGATGGCACAATAGGACGGGGACAGCGGCGACAGAGGTCGTTGTCGCTGATGTTGCTGTCGAAGGGCAGTCCAGCAATGGCGGGAGGTGGTAGCTGGCTGGTTGTCGCTATTGTGGTGTTGGGATGAGGGCAGCGACAAGAGGTCGTGACAGAGGAGGCGCAGGGTGGCGGCGCTGGAAGGGGGCGGCGCGACGAGGGTGCATGCGCTGCTGTTGTCGATGATGTTGTCGCTGGGGCTGTTGGCATCGTGGGCTGTCGAGGCATCGCAGTGTGGAGTAAGGCGACAGGGTGCGACGCTCGGAGTGAGCAGCACACAGGGAGGAGCGACGGAATGCTGTGGACGAAGTGGCGCACACAGGAGGTAGGGGAGAGAGAGCGGGAGGTACTGGTGTTGTGGGGGGGTCTGCCGAAGAGAGGCAGGGGGGAGATGGTCGGGGCTGAGCGGCGTTGCAGCGGGGAGGAGCACAGGGCCAGGGTAGGAGGGAGAGGAACGGGAGATGAAGAGGCGGCTGGGGTGTAACAGTGAATAGGAGTAGGGTTATAGGTTAGGGTTAGGGTATATATATAGGGTTAATGGGTATGAGTTGTTGGGTAGATGATCCAATAGGAGAATGGGTAATGAGTTTTGGGTTATAAATCAATTAATAGGTTTAAATCCAATAGGGGAAAAATAATAAGCATTATAGGGGTTTATGAAACAAAAATATGCATATAAATTAAGTCAAATAATGAATACATATGAAATAGAGTATGTTCGGCTTAAAAGAAAACAATAATAATGATAATATTCACAATAAAAATAATAATAATGTAAATAATAACACTAACAAAATAATACTGATAATAGTAATGATAGTAATAATAATAATAATATCCATAACAATATTAATAATTAGAAAAAAATGATAAAAATAATAATAGTAACAATAGTAATAATAATAATATATGTATATCAAAATGCGAATTCGAGTATAACAGATTAATTAAAATAACCCAAACAATATATAATATAAATAGTAGATCAAATAGAAATAGGAATTGACGTTAAAATATACCATTGTTCGAAACAAATAAAATTTTCAATTAGAAAATATTTTAATAGAGAATCCAAAATGAATTTAACACAAGGTAAATTATAATTAATCGAAATACATAAAATATTCAGAAAATATTTATTTACGAAAACGGGGGTTACAAAATGTGACAATGCTAACTACCGCTGACAACACTACGCGCATCCTAGTAGTAACGGAAATAAAGTCTTAATTAAATTACTCAGCAAGCCTTAGTCTATTCGTTCATCACCACCCAGGTAGGATTCAATATTCTTATAGAAAACATATCTTCTTTCTATTTCTTGTTTATCGCGAACTTCATTATTTGCAAAAGAGTACACTTGGGGTTAAATCGAATATGAATTTAATTTTGCTTAAATTAATTTGTGAAAATTAATTTCCGTCTACATAAATTAATTTTGAGAAATTGATTTTTATTTTATTTTTATTTTTTTTTGTTGTTGCTAAAGGATGGTTTGAAATCTAAAGAAGTTAGCCTTTTTATTTTAAAAATTATATAAAATTATTGTCACTCATGTGTAAGCAGGGAACCCTAACTCCCATGCTATTCCAGTGAAGTTTTTTTAATGGCACAGTCAGGTTTAATTTCGATTTGAATATTATACATAAATTAATACCTGTTGATACTTATTTCGGTGTGGGAGCAAACAGATAGTGAGTTAATGATGGATGGAAACTACTAAAATTCAAACTTGTGCCTTGGCCTTTAAAAGATGTTAGAGCTCCTGCGATTGAATCTGGATCGTTGATTGACCTCCTGTAATCTAAATTTGACAGTTGGTGATGCGGCCGATGGACCTACAAAATGCCTAAAACACCGGGGGGTGGCCCCTGGCGACAGACCCTCCGACGCTCAAGTCAGAACCAGAAAGAGAGAGGGTAAGAGAGTGAAAACTGGTGAATTGTTGATTACCTGGTGACTGAAGAGGGGGAAGAGTATTTATAGGCCTGAGAGACATTCTAGAAGCCGAATCGTGACCGTCGGATCTTTCATGTCTCCCCCTGAAGAGATAAAATATCCCTGTGAGGGGATAAGAGATTTGACTCTTAGCCATCATGGGTTGGGTGTCTCTCTTAGTGGGCATAGTCTGTCATTTTTTATGGGCTTGAGAGAAGCCCATGTCTCGGAGTGGGCCAAGGCCTGTAAAATAGACCTGTAATGGCTAATTTACCTGTAGAGGTTTCGAGATCCGTGCAGGGATCGTACGGCTCTGATCTGCTGCGATTTTTACCATCATCATAACCCGCCCACTCCCAGAAGGCAGTTTTCATGGCTTTCGGGAAGTAGTACGTCTTATTTTTAGAATCTAGCGAACAATCTTAGCAGTCGGAGTGTTCGGAGATACCTAGAACTATCTGTGGCTTTTGAAGGCAGTGAATATTTTTTTAGAATTTTCCATTTTTTTTTATTTTTCTAAATTTTCTGGGAATTTCTTCATAGTGCTTTGGATTTCTTTGAATTTTATGAAATGCTTTAGAGTCTCAAAATCACTCTTTCGAATTTTATAATTAATAAATTCAATTTAATTATTTTTTCGGATTTTAAAATTATTTTTCCTAATTTAAATAATTATTTTTGAATTTTTAAATCAATTTTTCGAATTAAAAATGATTTTTAATTAATTTTATAATTTTATCAGATCTGGGTTCGCTTTTTGGAGCGATCTGAAGTGCAGATCAGAGATGTGCTGATCTTGGAGCGATCTGAGTCGCCAATCATGCGGCAGCTCGCCCGCTGATGGAGATCGGACGGCGAAGAGGCGAGATCAAGATGGAAAAAATGCAGGGCGTTGATCATGGGCCTGTGCGAATTTTGTGGAGATCAGACGGCTCTCCGTTATCTTCTTCTACCCCTCAGCTTGGCAAACCATTTTGCCGAGCTACTCTCTCCTCCTTCGATGCATAGCTCGGCGAAGGCTTAGTAGGAGACTGCGGAGCTATGGGGCGAATTTCGGCAGAGCTAAGGGAGTTGTTCGTCTTGGTTGAGCTACGGTGACATCGATCCTGTGATGCGAATTCGTAGAGCTATGGCCTCCGAATTTTCATCAAGCTTTCGATGGTATTGTAGAGGTGGAACTGTGTCGAGCTTCTCGCCGACCTATGGAGACGTCGAGGCTTCGCCGAGGTATGGAGCTTCGAGCTTTCGCCAAGCTATGGCGATAGGCCGTTCCGCCGAGCTATGGGTTTGAACTTTGTCATCGAGCTATGACGATAGCTCGTCTCGCCGAGCTATGGGGTTTGAGCTCTCTCGCCGAGCTATGGTCGCTTTCACTGTGCTGCGGAGATGCCGAGGCTCTGTTTCGTCGAGCTACGGAGCTCGAGTCCTCGCCGAGCTATGGTGCTTAAGTTCTCGCCGAGCTACGGAGCTCTCTTGCCGAGCTACGGTGCTTAAGTTCTCGCCGAGCTACGGTGCTTAAGTTCTCGCCGAGCAATGGGTTCGCCGAGCTACGAAGCTCTCTCGCCGAGCTACGGTGCTTAAGTTCTCGCCGAGCTATGGGTTCGCCGAGCTACAGAGTTTGAGTTTTTCGAGCTCTGTTTTTGGACTTCAACGAAGCGAATTGTGCTCGGAGACGAAGCTCGACTGAGGGAGCTACGACGGTGGAGCGGAGGTGCGAGGCTCATGGCGAGGCGAAAACTTGATGTCGGAGTTGGAGCGAAGTGGAGAAACCAAGTTGGAGCGTTGGTCAAGTTCAGATTTTTTGGCGCCAAAATCTGAAGAGGAGGAAGAAGAAGAGGAGAGCGGAGCGGATGTGTTTGGTTTCGGGTTTGGATCCGACCTGTTTACACCCTTAGTTGATTTGGAGTCACGTTTGTGGGTTTGGGTTGTGGATCCGATCCGTTAAGCCTTTCTTTGATTCTCTTGAGCTATTTTGAGCTTGGGTTTGCATATAAATTTTTGTATATGTATATATTGTCGTGAATATGCAACAACTCATATATATATATATATATATATATATATATATATATATATATATATATATATATATATATATATAATTATTTGTATGTGTGTACCCATCTTTTTACTCCATCACCGTTGACTAGCGGATCTTGTACGTATATAAATAGCTGTGATAGGAGAGCTGTTACAGACTTGCTGTTTGATCTCAACAAGTTGTTGTGGCATATCCGAGATAGAGTTGAACGTTTTGAGCTGGCCATTTGCACCCGGAAAGCGTGTAGAAAACTTAGCGACGGAGTTGGACGTTGCGCCTGCTGTTTGCACCCAGCAAGCGTGTAGAGACAACTCTGAGATAGGGTTGACATAGAAACACTACAAAAGAAACCAGATTTACCGGCGAATATTTCCCGGCGTTTTACTAGTAGCGCCGGTGTAGGTAGCGATTAGGAATGGGGCCACCAGATGCGATGGTTATATACCGGCGGCCGAATTAAAACGCCGGTGAATCAGATTATTCACCGGCGTTTTATTTAAAACCGTCGGTGAAGTTTATGATTCACCGGCGTGTCTAATTAAAACGCCGGTGAAAAGCTGTGATAAATCCCATCTGCCCTAACCTTTCGCTCGCCATTTCCCTAAACCCCAAAAAAGTAAAAAAGTAAAAAAGAAAAACGCGCTTCGTTTTCCCTCCTTCCTCGCTCTCCTTCCCGCGCGTTTGCCTCCGCCGCTTCGTCCTCTTCGACGGCCTTCAAACATTCGTCATCGTCCCCTCTTCCCTTCGCCATTTTCGATTTCCCTCCTCCCTATCCCGATTTGGAGGTGAATCGGCGAACGTGTCGCCCCGCTCTCTCTCTATCTTCCCCCCCACGCTCGTCGCCCCGCTCTCTCTCTCTCTTCGGTATCATCTGTTGATTCCCCTAATTTTTGAAATTTAGCATTTTTTTCTGATAGATGCATGTTGAAATTTTCATGTTCTTATACTGTTAATGAAGCTGATTTCATGCATCTGATTGTCTTCTTGGCATATTTTTTTGATATAAAATGGGTTCACTGTGAACTGACGATGCACAACACTTGGGTTTTTGATTGGGTTGGGCACAACAATTAGTGGAGCAACATATATGCTCAGATAATGTAAATTTTCATTTGAAGAAACTGTTAAAGTTACCTGCAGATTGCCCTCTTTGGCATGATTTTTTAACCAAAAATGGGTTCACTTCCAAACTAAGTATGCTGCTAGAAATTTCATCTTCTTTTATTGTTAAAGAAGCTTATTCCATGCATCTGATAGTCATCTTGGCATGTTTTTTTAACCAAAATGGGTTCACTGTGAACTGAGGATGTTATAGCTACGTATGCCAAAATCCTCCGGATATGCTGAACAATTGGGTTTTAGATTTAGTTAGGCTAAAGAATTAGTAGAGCAACATATATGCTCAGATAATGAAAATGTTCATTTCAAGATACTGTTAAAGTAACCTGTTTGCCATCTTTGGCATGATTTTTTAACCAAAAATGGGTTCACTTCCTAACTAAGTATGCTGCTAGAATTTTCATCTTCTTTTACTGTTAATGAAGCTTATTTCATGCATCTGATTGCCTTCTTGGCATGTTTTTTTGGTATTAAATGGGTTCACTGTGAACTGAGGATGCTATAGCTGTATGCCAAAATCCTCCAGATATGCACAACAATTGGGTTTTAGATTTAGTTGGGCTCAGGAATTAGTAGAGCAACATATAAGATCGGATAATGGAAATTTTCATTTTAAGATACTGTTAAAGTAACCTTATTGCCCTCTTTGGCATGATTTTTTAACCAAATAATGGGTTCACTTCCAAACTAAGTATGCTGCTAGCATAGGCCTCATCTTCTTTCACTGTTAATGAAGCTGATTTCATGCATCTGATTGTCTTCTTGGCATGGGTGTATTTGAATCCTTGACAGGTACAACATGCCGAGGCGTGGAAAGAGGTTAAATATAAATGATGGCAACGAGAGCCATGGGGATGAGCAGCCACTACATAATAGTGGCAGTCAAACAGAAGAGGGTGAGGGTAGCACGCCGCCCACTGTCAAAAAACATCGTGGGCGGACGAAGATGACGAATGTTTGGAGGCTTCAGAATGATGAAAGGATCGAGGTGGAGGCGAACGATGTTGGGCAACCGGTTGGCGACAACGCCAGCAAATTTTCTTCCTTCATTGGGGTCATAGCAAGGAACCCCCGCATACTTCCTTTGTCATACGAGAGTTGGCCGAAGGTGCCAACCACCACAAAAGCCACTGCTATTACGACCATCAAGGTATTTCTCATCTAAAATACATAATTGGTCGGCGAAAAATTATTATTGAAATATGTATTATTAGTGATGGGTAATGAATTTTGCAGCAATACTTCTCGTTCCCCGACTCCCTTATGCCTTGGGCTGAAAAGTCACTCTCCAAGAAGTGGAGGGACCACAAGAGTGAATTGAAGTCGAAGTTTTATAACAAAGACCTTTCAGAGGAGGAGAATGCAGTGAATGTGCCAGAAAATGTGGAGCCTTCGGATTGGCAATTTCTTGTGCACTACTGGAGTTCGGCGATCGGTCAGGTATTTACATTAAACACACAAAAATCTAATGAGTATGTGGTTGTATGGCGGCTATAATGAATTTTTCTGTTAACTTCATTGTGGCATGTACAGAAAAGGGCGGAGGTGGGAGCTGCCAGTCGGTCAAAGCAGCTAGTGCTGCACACCGCTGGTACACAGAGCTTCGCTCTGGTTCGGGAAGAATTGGTAGGCGCAATAGTACTAATATAAATTTTTTACTTACATTTAATTGTTTATAACCATTTCATCTTACTAATATATAGGCAGAAGATTTGGGGGGGCCTACGGAGTTTGGGGACATTGACTTTTTTGATGCCACCCACAAATCAAAGGATGGGACGTATGCGAGCCCTGAGGCAGCACGGGTTCTGGTAATTTGTGAACTAATATCTAATGAGGAGTCGAAATCTCATCTGCTTTTAACTCTGATTGTTATGTCCTTTTACAGACTAATGCTCGGAAAAGGTATGATGAAATCTTCTCTGCTTCATATTCGAACCCTACGGCGCCACGCCCAGATTGGCGTACCCGGCAGAGAGTTGCCTTGACCGATGTTAGGAGAAAGGAGAGGCATGGACGTGTCCATGGTATGGGCCTGGGACCAACCCCCTCGCGGCTATTTGGACGGAGTTCATCTAGTTCAAGTGGCAATCAAGACGAGGAGATGACTGCCTTAAAGGCACAAGTTGCACTCCTCCAAGAACAAATGGCCAATTTAATAGGGCAGCAGTCCCAAGTCCCACCCAGGGTAAGTATTTAAATTGGTTTTTTTAAAGAGATTATGGTCTTGAATGCATGAAAGACACGTACTAGTGTTTGTGAGTGTGCATTGTGGCTGTCGTCTATAAGTATTTCGTATATGTTTCTTAAGTGGGCTGTGATTAGAAAGAAAGGGCTGGAGTGGAGATCTGGAAACCCAAATAAAGACATCTCGTTTATTATAATCTATACTTTTTGTTGGACCAATTCCCTCTTGTTGTTATTGCTGATGTCTCTATGTGTCCGTGTGTTGAAGGGAAAGAAGGGATGAGGGGAGAGATGAGGAAAATGCCGCTATGTTAGCCTGGTGTATCCAAAGTCTCTACCATCCTTCTTTTTGGCTCCATATATGGCTTATATATTAAATGGGTTTCCTTCCACGATGACAGTCCGTAATACTACACTTGATATGAGCCCTGTTTATAGCTGCATCCTATTGCATACTCACAAACAACTAATACGTGTCGTTCATGCATTGTATTACCAATCCCACTTTGGCACATAACATGCTTAGATGACATAGTATGACCTGCTGATAAGGTTTGTTCAGCCGCGCTGTTGTACTGATTTGGAGGATTTTGGTATGCTAGCAGCATACTTAGTTTCACAGTGAACCCATTTTTCGTTACAAAATCATGCCAAAGATGGCAATCTGCAGGTTACTTTAACAGTACCTGAGCTTATATGTTGCTCTACTAATTCTTGAGCCCAACTAAATCTACTTTTCTTAAGTGGGCTGTGATTAGAAAGAAAGGGCTGGAGTGGAGATCTGAAAACCCAAATAGAGACATCTCTTGTATTATAATCTATACTTTTTGTTGGACCAATCCCCTCTTGTTGTTGTTGCTGATGTCTCTATGTGTCCGTGTGTTGAAGGGAAAGAAGGGATGAGAGAGAGATGAGGAAAATGCCGCTATGTTAGCCTGGTGTATTCTCATTCTCTACCATCCCCTCTTGTTATATATTAAATCGGTTTCCTTCCACGATGACAGTCCGTAATATTATACTTGATATGAGCCCTGTTCATCGTTGCACTAAATCTAATACCCAATTGCTGTGCATATCCGGAGGATTTTGGCATACGTACCTATAGCATCCTCAGTTCACAGTGAACCCATTTTGTTACAAAAAACATGCCAAGATGACAATCAGGTGCATAAGATAAGCTTCATTAACAGTAAAAGAAGATGAGGATGGCAATCATGCCAAAGATGGCAATCAGGTTACTTTAAAAGTATCTTAAAATGAAAATTTCCATTATCTGAGCATATATGTTTCTTTAAAAGTGACTGTGACCAATTGTTCTTAATTGGGCTGTGATTAGAAAGAGACGAGTTGGAGTGGAGATCTGGAAACCCATATAGAGACATCTCGTTCATAATAATTTATTATTATTATTGTTCTTGTCATTCTTGCTGTTGTTGCTGATGTCTCTATGTGTCCGCGTGTTGAAGGGAAAGAAGGGATGAGAGAGGGATGAGGAAAATGCCGCTATGTTAGCCTGGTGTATCCTCATTCTCTACCATTCCTCTTTATGGCTTCTATATTTGGTTTCCTTCCACGATGACAATTCCAGTTAGAACTACACTTGCTATGAGCCCTATTCGTCATTTTCGATTTCCCTCCTCCGCTCTCTCTCTCGCTCTCTTCGGTATCATCTCTTGATTCCCCTTATTTTCCAAACTTAGCATATTTTTCAGATAGATGCATCTTGATTTCCTTAACTTGAATGGTTTAGTTGGGATGAAGAATTAATAGAAAAATAAATGCTTAGATACTGGAAATTTTCGTGGTCTTTCACTGTTAATGAAGCTCATTTCATGCATCTGCTTGTCTTCTTGGCATGTTTTTTTGATACTAAATGGGTTTAGTGTGAACTAAGGATGCTATAGCTATGTACGCCAAAATGGTCTGTGATTTGCACAACAAGTTGGTTTTAGATTTAGTTGGGCACAACAACTACTGGAGCAACATATACTTAAGCTCAGTTAATGTAAATTTTCAATTTAAGGTACCGTTAAGGTATCCTGCAGATTGCCCTATTTTGCATGATTTTTTGATCAAATAATGGGTTCACCACCAGACTGTTAGTATGCTGTTAGCATCCCCATCCTCTTTCACTGTTAATGAAGCTCATTTCATGCATCTGCTTGTCTTCTTGCAATGTTTTTTTGATAATAAATGGGTTCACTGTGAACTGAGGATGCTATACCTACGTACGCCAAAATGGTCTGTGATTTGGACAACAAGTTGGTTTTAGATTTAGTTGCGCACAACAATTAGTGGAGCAACATATAATTAAGCTCAGTTAATGAAAATTTTCATTTTAACTTACTGTTAAGGTATCCTGCCGATTGCCCTCTTTTGCATGATCTTCTGATCAAATAATGGGTTCACCACCAAACTGCGTATGCTGCTAGCATCCCCATCCTCTTTCACTGTTAATGAAGCTCATTTCATGCATCTGCTTGTCTTCTTGCCATGTTTGTTTGATAATAAATGGGTTTATTGTGAACTGAGGCATTAATAGAAATTTTCATTTCAAGATACTGTTAAAGTAACCTGTTTGCCATCTTTGGCATGATTTTTTAACCAAAAAAGGGTTCACTTCCAATCTGAGTTTGCTGAAGGCATCCCCATCTTCTTTTACTACTACTGAAGCTTATTTCATTAAGATCCAGGATGGCCAATTTGGATTGGGCTGTGATTGGATTGTTCAGTGGCTGTTGTCCATGTTCTTAGTTGGGCTGTGATTAGAACGAGAGGGCTCGAGTGGAGATCTGGAAACCCATATAGAGACATCTCGTTCATAATAATTTATTATTATTGTTGTTCTTGTCATTCTTGCTGTTGTTGCCGATGTCTCTATGTGTCCGCGTGTTGAAGGGAAAGAAGGGATGAGAGAGGGATGAGGAAAATGCTGCTATGTTAGCCTGGTGTATCCTCATTCTCTACCATTCCTCTTTCTGGCTTCTATATTTGGTTTCCTTCCACGATGACGATTCCAGTTAAAACTACACTTGCTATGAGCCCTATTCGTATTTTTCTTCTATGAAGAATTGATCTATGACTACAATCTCCATTCAAACCCAATTGTTCTATATTTGGTTCCCTCTTGCTGTTGTTGCTGTTGTTGAAGTGAACCCATTTTGTTTTATTGTTAGTGAAGCTTATTTTCATGCATCTGATTGTCATCTTGGCAATTGAATTTGACCAAATAATGGGTTCACTGTGAACTGAGGATGGTATGTAGGTACGTATGCCAAAAATGGTTTTCTTACCACGAAATGGGTTCATTTCCAAACTAAGTATGCTGCATAGCATCCCCAGTTTCTTTCACTGTTAGTGAAGCTTATTTCACAAACCTGATGGTCTTCTAAGGCTATTTTTTTGGTCCTATTTTCACTTAACTGTTAGTGAAGCTCATATCATGCACCTGCTTGTCTTTTTGGCATGTTTGTTTTGATACCAAGAATGGGTTCACTTTGAACTGAGGATGGTATATAGGTACGTATAGTTGGGGAGCAACATATAAGCTCAGATAGTGGAGAAATTTTCATTTTCAGATACTGTTAGTGTAACCTGACTGCAATCTTAGCCAAAAATGGTTTTCTTACCACGAAATGGGTTCATTTCCAAACTAAGTATGCTGCATAGCATCCCCAGTTTCTTTCACTGTTAGTGAAGCTTATTTCACAAACCTGATGGTCTTCTAAGGCTAGTTTTTTGGTCCTATTTTCACTTAACTGTTAGTGAAGCTCATATCATGCACCTGCTTGTCTTCTTGGCATGTTTGTTTTGATACCAAGAATGGGTTCACTTTGAACTGAGGATGGTATATAGGTACGTATAGTTGGGGAGCAACATATAAGCTCAGATAGTGGAGAAATTTTCATTTTCAGATACTGTTAGTGTAACCTGACTGCAATCTTAGCCAAAAATGGTTTTCTTACCATGAAATGGGTTCATTTCCAAACTAAGTATGCTGCATAGCATCCCCAGTTTCTTTCACTGTTAGTGAAGCTTATTTCACAAACCTGATGGTCTTCTAAGGCTATTTTTTTGGTCCTATTTTCACTTAACTGTTAGTGAAGCTCATATCATGCACCTGCTTGTCTTCTTGGCATGTTTGTTTTGATACCAAGAATGGGTTCACTTTGAACTGAGGATGGTATATAGGTACGTATAGTTGGGGAGCAACATATAAGCTCAGATTGTGGAGAAATTTTCATTTTCAGATACTGTTAGTGTAACCTGACTGCAATCTTAGCCAAAAATGGTTTTCTTACCACGAAATGGGTTCATTTCCAAACTAAGTATGCTGCATAGCATCCCCAGTTTCTTTCACTGTTAGTGAAGCTTATTTCACAAACCTGATGGTCTTCTAAGGCTATTTTTTTGGTCCTATTTTCACTTAACTGTTAGTGAAGCTCATATCATGCACCTGCTTGTCTTCTTGGCATGTTTGTTTTGATACCAAGAATGGGTTCACTTTGAACTGAGGATGGTATATAGGTACGTATAGTTGGGGAGCAACATATAAGCTCAGATAGTGGAGAAATTTTCATTTTCAGATACTGTTAGTGTAACCTGACTGCAATCTTAGCCAAAAATGGTTTTCTTACCACGAAATGAGTTCATTTCCAAACTAAGTATGCTGCATAGCATCCCTAGTTTCTTTCACTGTTAGTGAAGCTTATTTCACAAACCTGATGGTCTTCTAAGGCTATTTTTTTGGTCCTATTTTCACTTAACTGTTAGTGAAGCTCATATCATGCACCTGATTGTCTTCTTGGCATGTTTGTTTTGATACCAAGAATGGGTTCACTTTGAACTGAGGATGGTATATAGGTACGTATAGTTGGGGAGCAACATATAAGCTCAGATAGTGGAGAAATTTTCATTTTCAGATACTGTTAGTGTAACCTGACTGCAATCTTAGCCAAAAATGGTTTTCTTACCACGAAATGGGTTCATTTCCAAACTAAGCATGCTGCATAGCATCCCCAGTTTCTTTCACTGTTAGTGAAGCTTATTTCACAAACCTGATGGTCTTCTAAGGCTATTTTTTTTGTCCTATTTTCACTTAACTGTTAGTGAAGCTCATATCATGCACCTGATTGTCTTCTTGGCATGTTTGTTTTGATACCAAGAATGGGTTCACTTTGAACTGAGGATGGTATATAGGTACGTATGCCACAATCCTCCGGCCGGATATGCACAACACCTGGGTTTTGCGATATAGTTGGAGAGCAACATATAAGCTCAGATAGTGGAGAAATTTTCATTTTCAGATACTGTTAATGTAACCTGATTGCAATATTCGGCATGGTTTTTTTATCTGGGCTATGATTGGATCTAGGATGACAAATTTTGACTGGGCTATGATTGGATTGTTTAGTGGATGTTGTCTATGTTCTTAATTGGGCTGTGATTAGAAAGAGTGGGCTCGAGTGGAGATCTGGAAACCCATATAGAGACATCTTGTTCATAATAATTTATTATTATTGTCGTTCTTGTCGCTCTTGCTGTTGTTGCTGATGTCTCTTTGTGTTCATGTGCTGAAGGGAAACAAGGGATGAGAGAGAGATGAGGAAAATGCCGCTATGTTAGCCTGGTGTATCCAAAGTCTCTACCTTTCTCCTTTCTGTTTCCATTTCTGGCTTCTATATATATTTGGTTTCCTTCCACGATGACAGTTCCCTAAAAATACACTTGATATGAGCCCTATCTTATTTTTCTTATTTTTCTTATATTTGGTTTCCGTCCACGATGACAGTTTCATGGATTGTCTGGACAATCCATGAAAGAGATGCTTAGATACTGAATTTTTATTTGTTTTACTGTTTTAGGTAGTGGATATTCCCAATCAAGGGAGATAATATATAGTTTTCAAGTTAGATACTGAATAATCATTTGTTTTGTTATTTTAGATATATTTAAAAAACAAAATTAAGTACCGGATTTTTAGCATTGCAATGTAATTATTTTACCTCTCTATATATCATCAACAATTCCATTTGTAATTGGCACTTTGATCTTATAATTTAAGATACAGTTAGATTTTTTTGCAAGTTCAAAAAATATGTATATTCTGTATTGTGGTATACTATTGAACTAAACTATTGTTTTTTTTTTTGTTCACAGAGCGGTCGCCCAGATGAAGAAAATTCTGATGATCAGAACTGAAGCTCCTCGAGGGTATGAATCCGTGGTCCTTCTTGCTGTTCTTGTGTCCTTGCTGTATGATTGTTCTTATGTCCTCATTGCTGTTATGTCAGACTGTTTTTTTTGGATGAGAGTTATGTTAGACGGTTTAGTTGGGATATTTGTCAGACTTGAGATATTTGGGATGTTGAGATATTTGGGATGTTCGTCGGTCTATTAATTTGGTTGTGATTATGACTGTTAATTTTGCGGTTAATTTGGTTGTGATTATGACACTGTTAAGAAGATTTGTTGAGATATTTGGATATGACACGTGTTAAACTTTATTATATTTCTTGTGTGTGGTTGTCATTTGCGCATTAATATGAAATGAAATTGGTTCAATTAGTAGTTATGAATTGGTTTACAGGTTTTGTAAAAGAAATTGTGAATTGAAATCGAACGGAAAACGGAGAAAGGAATACAAACGGGCATAGCTAGACCGGATTTTTATAAAACGCCGGTCTATCTATTGAATTAGTTGCAGTGTGCGATAGACCGGCGGTCACACAAACGCCGGTGTATGCGGCTAGACGCCGGTGAATACCGTCAGTTGTAACGGCAAAAAGGAACACCGGCATTTGATAAAATGCCGGTGTAGTTGGGTTTACCGGCGTTTTTGGTCACGCCGGTGCTCGTGAGTAGGGAAAAGCGGGCAGCCATAAACGCACGTACACCGGCGGTCATAGAACGCCGGTGAACGTTCACTATACACCGGCGTTTCTATAAACACCGGTAAATTGATGAACACCGGCGGTTTATAGCCGCCGGTGAATGTATATCGGAAGTAAAAGACGGCACTCAGAGGACCCAATACACCGGCATTTTGAGACCGCCGGTGTAGTCTTCACATTTACCGGCGCCCAGGAAAACCGCCGGTGTAGACCCCTTCCTTTCAGCGACGCTCGATTCGGCGGCATTTGGACCGGCGCTATTGTAAACGCCGGTGAATATTTCACCGGCGTAAAAAAATGCCGGTAAAGACATCAAAAAGCGCCGGGAAATCTACTTTCTTTTGTAGTGAAAATACCGTTTGACCCTGGCGAGTTTGTAGAGGACTCTATGACCGAGTTGGATGTTGCACCTGCTATTTTCACCCAGCAAGCGTGTAGAGACAACTCTGAGATAGAGTTGATGTAGAAATTGCTGTTTGATCACGGCAAGTTTATGGAGAAAACTCTATGACGGAATTGAGTGTTGAACTTGTTGTTTGGTCCAACAAGATTGGATAGGACTCTATGACAGAGTTGGATGTTGCACCTGCTGTTTCAACCAGCAAGCATGTGGAGACAACTCTGAGATAGAGTTGATGTAGAAACTACCGTTTGATCATGGCGAGTGTGTGGAGAAAACTATATGACGGAATTGAGCGTTGAACTTATTGTTTGGTCCAACAAGATTGGAGAGGACTCTATGACAGAGTTGGATGTTGCGCCTGTTGTTTGCGCCTAGCAAGCATGCAGAGACAACTCTGAGATAGGGTTGATCTAGAAACTGCCGTTTGATCCCAGCGAGTTTGGAGAGAACTCTGAGATAGAATCGATGTAGAAGCTGCCGTTTGATCCCAGCAAGTTTAGAGGCAACTCTGAGATAAAAGCTGATGTAGGAACTGCCGTTTGATCTCGGCAAGTTTATAGGAGACTATGACAGAGCTGGGTGTTGCACCTACTATTTGTGCCCAGCAAGCGTGTAGAGCCAACTCTTTGATCGAGTTGGTCTAGAAACTGCCATTTGACCTCGACGAGTTTAGAGGCAACTTTGAGATAGAGCTGATGTAAGAACCACCGTTTGATCCCGGTAAGTTTGTAGGGAGAGCTATGAGATGCACTTGAGCTTAAACTTGTTGTTTGGGACCAGCAAGTTGTTAGTGGTGCGTGGGCAAAGACCAAAGCATTGGACTCATTGTGGGGAGCCAATGAGTGTAGAGTGGAACATTGAACTCATTGTTTGGAGCCAATGAGTTATGGACGGAGCTCAAGCATGAAGCAAGGTGTCGAACTCGTTGTTTGGAGCCAACGAGTTATTTGGTGAAGGTTGAGCGAAGACCAAGGTATTAAACTCGTTGTTGGGAGCCAACAAGTTATTGATGGAGTTCAAGCAAAGAGTAGAATGTTGAACTCGTTGTTTGGGACGAACGAGTTGTTGATGGAGCTTAAGCAGCGAGCAGAGTGCTGAACTCATTGTTTGGAACAAACGAGTTGTTGATGGAGCTCAAGCGGCGAGCAAAGAGCTGAACTCGTTGTTTGGGACAAACGATATGTTGATGGAGCTCAAGCAGAGAGCAAAGCGCTGAACTCGTTGTTTGGAACAAAACGAGTTGTTGATGGAGCTCAAGCAGCGAGCAGAGCGCTGAACTCGTTGTTTGGGACAAACGAGTTATTGATGGAGCTCAAGCGGTGAGGAGAGCGCTGAACTCATTGTTTGGGACTAACGAGTTGTTGATGGAGCTCAAGCGGCGAGCAGAGCGCTGAACTCGTTGTTCGGGACAAATGAGTTGTTGATGGAGCTCAAGCAGCAGTAGAGCACTGAACTCGTTGTTTGGGACAAACGAGTTGTTAATGGAGCCTGAGCGACGAGCGGAGCGCTGAACTCGTTGTTTGGGACCAACGAGTTGTTGATGGAGCTCAAGCAGAGAGCAGAGAACTGAACTCGTTGTTTAGGACAAACGAGATGTTGATGGAGCTCAAGCAGAGAGCAGAGCGCTTAACTCATTGTTTGGGATAAACGAGTTGTTGATGGAGCTCAAGCGGATATCAGAGCACTGAACTCGTTGTTTGGGACAAATGATTTGTTGATGGAGCTCGAGCGGCGAGCAGAGCGCTGAACTCATTGTTTGGGACCAACGATTTGTTGATCGAGCTCGAGCAGCGAGCAGAGCGCTAAACTCGTTGTTTGGGACCAACGAGTTGTTGATGGAGCTTAAGCGGCGAGTAGAGCACTAAACTCGTTGTTTGGGACAAATGAGATATTGATGGAGCTCAAGCGGAGAGTAGAGCTATGAACTCGTTGTTTGGGACAAACGAGTTATTAATGGAGCTCAAGTGGAGAGCAGAGTGCTGAACTTATTATTTGGGACAAACGAGTTATTGATGGAGCTCGAGCGATGAGCGGAGTGCTGAACTTGTTGTTTGGGACCAACGAGTTGTTGATGGAGCTTGAGCGGCGAGCGGAGTGCTGAACTCGTTGTTTGGGACCAACGAGTTGTTGATGGATCTCAAGTGGTGAGCAAAGTGCTGAACTCGTTGTTTGAGACAAACGAGTTGTTGATGGAGCTCAAGTAGAGCGCAGAGCGCTGAACTCGTTGTTTGGGACAAAACGAGTTGTTGATGGAGCTCAAGTGGCGAGTAGAGCGCTGAACTCGTTGTTTGGGACAAACGAGTTGTTGATGGAGCTCAAGCAACGAGCAGAGCGCTGAACTTATTGTTTGGGACCATCGAGTTGTTGATGGAGCTCAAGTAGCGAGCAGAGCGCTGAACTCGTTGTCTGGGACAAACGAGTTGTTGATGGAGCTCAGGCGGCGAGCAGGATGCGAAACTCGTTGTTGGGGACAAACAAGTTGTTGATGGAGCTCAAGCGGAGAGCAGAGCGCTGAACTCGTTGTTTAGGAGAAACGAGTTATTGATGGTGCACAAGCAGCGAGCAAAGTGCTGAACTCATTGTTTGGAGCCAACGAGCTATTGATGGAGCTCGAGTGGTGAGCGGAGATCGGGGTGATGGACCCGTTGCTCGATGTTAACGAGTGGTTGGCCGGAGGAACTCATGTGGCGCGCGGAGCGCCAAACTCATTTTTGGAGCGAATGAGTTGTGGGTATTTTGAATCTTCTTAGTGTGGAAGTGAAGTCACTTGTGTATTTATTCAGCGCTGAGATGATTCCATTCTTCTCTTTACTGACAAGTAGTTGCGTGCATCGAACGAGGTTCTCTGAGAAACTAAGTTGGCTCTCCTTCGTGGTATGCTGTGCTTGACGGAGTTGGAACTCTCCCGTTTGCACGGCTCTTCAAGCGAGATGGAGTTGGAGCTTGCTCAAGTGAAGGTGGTCGAATGCATATGGAGTTTGCTCGTCTAAGGAAGACTTGTCTTGAATATTATCATCAAGAATTGAGGCGGCCATATGGAGCTGTTAGCTGGTAGGAGGCCGGGGAGGAGTTTGTTTTTTCTTTGGTAGAGCATCTTTTCAGTGTGTATAGCTGGAAGAACAGCTTTCATAACAGTTTGCTGTACAGTGTTCACAGGACTTTCGGTAGCGATTCTTAGACGGGAATCGTGGAGTCATTGTAACTTTGCTGTTGTAATGAGACTTGTAGTTTTTAGAATGAGAAGTCTTCTACATGTCGGTGTCTTTTCCTGTGATACATCATCTTGGGGGTTGGCTAGTCGTATGAGTTGCTCTTGGGAGAGTTAGACTTTGGAATATCCGTTTTGTATTTGCAGATATCTGTAGTGCTACTGGATCTCAACATATGAGTTGGTGATAGTTCTGTGATCCGCGGGATTCATTTCATATGCTTGATCCTTGTTGTCATGGTTGAGGTTTCATCGACAGGTTCTCTGTCGCTAAATAACAGGGCCTCAGGTCTGTTGCATATAGCTTAGAGAGCTGTCTATGGTGTATGACGAAGTTTAGCATTGCTCCGTCTTGAACCCAGCTAGTTGTAGGGACAACTCTGAAGAATAGTCATTTTCCCAACTTGCTGTATGGGGTCTCTGACAGATTGTGAGAGTCACATCGAATAGAGAGTTGAACTCCAAGTGTTGCTTTTTATAAGTGTTGCTAGAGTAACTTTGATCCATGATTTTGGACCTCTTAATCTATTCTTGAGGAAATTTAACTAGTTACAGGAACAGATCGAATGGCGAGTTGAACTCTGAACGTGTGTCATTACAGGTTGCAAGAGTAACTTTGAACCATGAACATGGATTTCGAACTTGTTAGTTTAAGTATTAATAGGTTGCAGGAGCAGCTCGAATGACAAAGTGCACTCTGAACTTGCTTCTTTGCAAATTGACAGATTTTTTGAACCATGAACATGGACTTTGAACCGGTCGTTGAGGCATTAACGAATTGCAGGAGCAGATCGAATAGCGAAGTGCACTGTGAACTTGCGTTATTGCAAATTGCTAGAGTCCCTGTCGAGCCATGGGTATGGACTTCGAATTCGTCTTACGGGGAGACTCGCAACGAGTGTTTGGTGCTACTTAAGTGTATAAGTGTAGCACTCAACTCGTTGTTTCAGAGCCTCCAAGGAAGTTCAACTAGTTGCAGGAACAGATCAATCAGTGAGTTGTGTTCTAAACGTGCATGTTTACGCGCCGCAACTCCCGAGTTCTGGATTCCGAACTTGCATTGAGGAAAGCTTGTAGCGAGTGCCTAGCATCGCTTTAATGTAAGTTGGGCGTGTAGCTCGTTGTTTGCTTTTATGAATTAATAGGTTGCAGGAGCAGATCGAATGGCGAAGCACTTTGAACTTGTTTCATTTTAAATTGCTGTAATAACTTCGCACTATGGATGTGGGCTCCAAACTCGTCTTGTAGGAAGTTTTTAACAATTTTTTGGTGCCATTTTTGTGTACAAGTTTTTCACCCAACTCGTTGTACTTCACAAGGTGTTCTACTTTCCAAGTCCTTGCTGATATCTCCTTGCCTCCCAGGTCTTCAAGTTGATGAGCCATCAGGTGAATAACTTGGTAGACCTTATCTGGACTTGCCTGTTTTGGAGGGATTCCCCCATTGTTTTGCTTAGTGAAAGAGGAATCTTCTGATGCACCAATGTGTTTAGGCATGACTATTTGTCTCAGTTAAGTAAGTGGAGTGGCTTCGGGTGAGAGATTCAGGTTTATTACTGTGTCTTGTTGAGAACTAGTTTGGACCTGGTGAAAGATGAGGTGTCAGGTTTGGAAGTTCTTGGTAGAGTTGGTTATGGTAGAGGCTTCAAGCTCGTTTACAGTTTTTGAATTATTGTGACTGCTTTTTGGCAGTGACTCTATGGCATCGAGGGGGGGAATGGAGCCCCCCATTGTAGCGGTGTAGCATGCTCGTGCCGCCTGTTGGCTTCCTACGGCTTGGCCTACGCCGGCTGTTGTTGGGAACTTCATTTTCATGTGAAATGCGGAGACAACTGCATGGAATGCCACTAGGTCGGGACGGCCGAATAGAGCATTGTATGCAGCTTTGACATCATAAAGTCTAGTGTTTCTGTTTGAATAGCAGGGTCTTTCCTTGCTGTTACGTCGAGTGCGATAATTCCCTCGACTTGGACAGGTGCACCAGAGGAGTCATGAAGTGTATAGCTGGCTGGCTTGATTCGGTCTTGAGAGAGCTTGAGAGCCTGAAATGTGGCCATAAAGAGGATGTTTACTGAGCTGGCATTGTACACCAGGATACGGCGTACCTCATGATTTAGCATGCAAAGGTTTATAACTAATGCGTCACAATGAGGTGTTTGGACGCCTTCTAAGTCCTTGTCGAAAAAAGATATCGGGATCCCAATGTGTTTGGCAGGTGGAATGTTATCTATGGAGTTGACTTTGCTGACAAAAGCTTTGCGAGAGGAGTTGGAATCTCCCCCCATCGGGTCTTCATGAATGGAATGGAGGACGGTCATGTGTTCAGAGTCTTGCGACTCGCATGACCTCTGCTGATGCTTATTAGCCCTCCGGAACGGAGAATTTTCGGCGTCGTTGTCTTTCTGAATGAAGTTGGAGAGATAGCCCCTACGAATCAGGGCTTCCGATTCTTCTTTAAGGGTTCAACAGTTGTCAGTAGTGTGTCCATGATCACTGTGAAATGTGCACCACTTATTTTTGTCTCTTCTTCTGCTAGACGTTGACATCGTGGGGGGAAGGCAGATTATTCCGTCCTTCTCCACTTTCACGAGGATGGCTGATACGCTTGCACTGAGGGGAGTGAATTTTTCGAAGCGCGACGCTAGAGTTGGACGGCGTGAACTTGCACTTTTTTTCTGAAACTTCCCGACTTCTTCCTCGCTTGTGTTCTTCCGTTTGTTCCCAGAAGATGAATCGTTCTTGGCCTGAGGATAGACAGCTTCCTCGACCCTGATATACTTGTCACTCCTTTTCAGGAGCACAGTGAAACTTTTGGGTGGCTTTTTGGCGAGGGAGGCTTTCAGGTCTTTGTTAGTGACGTTGTGGCGAAAGAGCTGCAGTTGCGACTGAAGTGTTAAATGCTTGACAAACTCTTTTGGCAGTTCTCCATTTTCTTGCTTCAGTTCTAGCAGGGAGAAACTGGTTTTTTTAGTTCTCTGGCTAGTAACGAAGTGTGCAATGAAGAGTTCCTCGAGCTGATCGAAAGAAAATGTGGATTCGGATTTCAGATGTGAATACCATTCCCTACCTGATCATTTCAGTGTAGTGGAAAATGTCCGACACATGAGTGCATCAGTGGCGTTATAGAACATCATAAATGTTTTAAAGCTCTCGATGTGGTCTGTCGGGTCTGATTCCCCGTTGTAGGATTCGAATTGAGGAGCTTTGAAGTTCCTTGGAACAGGTGCATCGAGGATGGTTTTGCTGAAGGGACGTTGATTTGGGCGGTAGGCCCTGTTGAAGTAGTTTCTCTCATTTTCCATCTATTCTAGGTGATCTTCTACTTCTTGGATACGGCGAAGGACTTGGTCGTCCTTCTTTTAGGATCCAGTTGAAGCATTGTGGACTGAGATGCAGTCGTACTGAGGATGTTGTTCAGGACGGTTTTGTCAGGAGCCCCCCGGTACCTCCCCGTTGGAAGGAGCGTGATTAGGCTGTCGGGGTGACTGTTGAGGAGGAATCTGATCTTCCATAGGAGGAGCTGGTTGACGAAAAGTAGTAGTGCGACGGCTGGAGGCTGCCTCTTTACCTCTTAGTCTTTGTGGCATGGCGATAAGTCTTACTTGTGTAGTTTTCCACAGTCGGCGCCAATCTGTGGCTGCTTATTTTGGTGTGGGAGCAAACAGATAGTGAGTTAATGATGGATGGAAACTACTAAAAGTCAAACCTGTGCCTTGGCCGTTAAAAGAGGTTAGAGCTCCTGAGATTGAATCTGGATCGTTGATTGACCTTCTGTGATCTGAATTCGACGGTTGGTGATGCAGCCGATGGACCTGCAAAACGCCTGAAACACCGGGTGGTGGCTCCTGGCGACAGACCCTCCGACGCTCAAGTCAGAACCAGAAAGAGAGAGTAAGAGAGTGAAAACTGGTGAATGTTGATTACCTGGTGACTGTAGGGGGGGTATTTATAAGCCTGAGAGACATTCTAGAAGCCGAATCGTGACCATCGGATCTTTCATGTCCCCCCTAAAGAGATAAGATATCCTTGTGAGGGGACAAGAGATTTGACTTCTAGTCATCATGAGCTGGGTGTCTCTCCTAGTGAACCTAGTCGATCACTTTTTATGGGCTTGAGAGAAGCCTATGTCTCGGAGTGAGCCCAAGCCTGTAAAATAAGCCGGTGATGGCTAATCTACCTGTAGATGTTTCGAGATCCGTGCAGGGATCGTACGGCTCTGATCTGCTGCGATTTGTACCATCATCAATACCTAATAAGAACAATATTAATTATCCAACACTCATTATTATGTGACACATGTCTACTCCCTACTGTCACGTGTCATGCACAAAATCCACGTGTCTATCCTTCAATCCATGCAGATGCCAGCAATGCATACCACCAACCTTTTTTCTCTCCTAACCTAAATCATCTTCGCCTCTTCCTCTTCTATATCCATGCATGCTTTCATCTTCTTTCTCTTCTCAGTATTTGGATTTTTTTAGCACACCAGAAAGGAAAGACATGGAGTTAATCACCAATTTCATGAATTTGGTTGCATTTCCTGCAATTCTTGCAACCCTAGCCTTCATCCTCCCTCCATTCTACTTCTTCAAATCCGTTCTCAATCTCTTCTCTTCCTTTTCCCATGAAGACATGGCTAACAAGGTTGTCCTCATCACCGGCGCTTCCTCCGGTATCGGCGAGGTTTCTCTTTATTCTCATCTCTTTCTGCTTGAGTAGTTACTAATTTAGTATCACCCTATAGTTATGTACATTTCAATATTGGGTGTTTCGTTCATTGCAAATAGTTGCAAACTAATTTACAATTGCTACCAAACTTTCCGGATCCATTGATTGGAAGTCCAAGTTGCAAGTGGAGAGTAACCATTAATTAGTTCGACTTCAGCCACTTAATAAAGTAGTTGGAACTCAAGAGAATCGAGCAGTTAACATCGTACATGTGAATAAGTGATGTGTATTTATGGATTAATAAATGTGCATACATATATATATATATGTGTGTGGGGGGTTCAAGCCGATTCTTCTATCGTTAAATACTACACTAGTAATTTATACGTCTTAATAAATTTAATTTTTTAAAAGTAAAATTTCAGATATAGTATGAGTTTGAACCTGCAACTTTCTTTATATTAGTTATGTATGTGTGTTGCACATGTTGGTAGATTTACAAATTGGTCGATTTACAAATGACACTAAGGCCTTCTCCCATTATAGTATTAGAGATGAGAGATATAGGTTGCTAAATTTCAATTTGCTCTAATAATTTAGTTTTCTTCTCTTTAATTTCAACAAAAAATACTTATATGTCAAATGTATATATTTGCAGTATGTGGCTTATCAATATGCGAAGAAGGGAGCCTTGTTAGTCCTAGTAGCAAGAAGGGAGCATAGGTTGCAGGAGGTGGCCGACAGGGCGAAGGCTATCGGCTCCCCCGATGTCCTAGTACTTCCCGCCGATGTGGCCAAACCCAATGATTGCCGACGCATCATTGAGGATACTATTGCACGCTTTGGACGGTGTAAGTTGAGAATCCTTGGATCCGCATATCGTGTTTTTTTTTCATTTCATTTTCTTAAGCTAATATATATTTTCTCGGGTGGTTGGTTAAGCTAAATTTTTGCTTTTTGGCATGTAGTGGACCATCTTGTGAACAATGCAGGCATTGCTAATTGTTGCATGTTTGACGAAATTTCTGATGTAACAAATTTTACTCCTGTGATGGTAAAGAAAATTTATTAACGTTTATTTATACTGCATTTGCATGTTTATCCTAAAATCGCCAATATTGCGCCCATGAAAATTGCACGGTATAATGTGTGCACTCTTGAATGCTAGAGTGTTGCACACAGGGCTGCAAACGAGCCGAATATCTTGAGGCTCGAGCTCAGCTTGTTAAGCAATCGATCGAGCTCGTTTCGAGCCGAGCTTTGACCGAGTTCGGGCTGAGCTTAGCATAATAATCAAAAAAGGCCCAAGCTCGAGCTCGGCTCGTTAAGCTATCGAGCTCGAGCTCATTTCGAGTCGAGCTTTGACCGAGCTCGAGCCGAGTAGCTCGGTTCGTTTGCAGCCCTAGTTGCACATGATCAAACACGCCAAATGAAATGTAGCTAGATATTATAAGCAAGTCTAATACCTATTAATTAACAGGACATTAACTTCTGGGGATCGGTCTATCCAACTCATTTCGCTCTTCCTCACCTCAAGAAGACCGGAGGGAGGATAGTCGTGACCTCGTCAACAGCAGGATGGCTAGCCATGCCGAGGTGGAGCTTCTATAATGTATGCACTTGTTCCATTTCCTTAATATATACGTATATTGTACACTAGCATAAACACAAATCTGTAACAATTAGGCGAGTAAGGCGGCACAAACGGCCTTCTATGAGACAGTACGAAACGAGTTGATGTCAGAGGTTGGCATAACGATTGTGACTCCCGGGTGGATCGAGTCGGAGTTGTCCAAAGGGAAGTTCATCTCCATGGAAGGAACGATGACGGTGGACCAAGAGATGAGAGATGTAAGCCATCCACTCCTTTTCCCTCCTAATCATTTTTTTATTTTGAATTTTGTCACAATTTATATCATGAAATGATTAACCATGCATGCATTTGTTAAAATTGTCTCCTCTCTATTTCATGATTTCATCCATTTAGAAGTTGGGTTTTTTTTCCATGTTACTCACTAACATATATATGTTTAAATTCTATACAAGTCACTCACAAATTACTCATTCCATATTATAATTACCTTGACTAACTCCAAAAATAATCCCTCATAACCTCAATTGCAACAACATGGAAATTCAAATTCATTGAATCAACTTTCGAAGAAAAAATGTTATTGGAATGGTTGTGTTCTCTCAAAATAGTCTTTCTCTACCATTGCATTCTTATTTTTAATTTCCTATAGACCAATTTACTTAAGATTTTTCTCGAAAGCTGGGAATTTTCTTGATGATATAATTGAGATTCTGATGATTTGCTTTTGGAGTTGGTCGAGGTGGGAATATGTTAGTGAGTTATGTGGAGAAAACCCATATATGATTGTACCCGTTAGAGATTTCAGGCAATTAGTATATTGACATTTTAGCAAAAACGTAATACGGTATTAAGTATACCAAAAAGTTGTCGTTGCAAAAGCCTACAATCGAAGTTGATCTTGAAACTCCTGATTCAAATTTATATTAGTTCATTACAGATGAATAGATAGATAGATACTTTAAATCTGTTCTTGATTGTTGAACAGGTTCAAGCCGGGGTCATGCCTATACTGCACACAGAAACTTGTGCAAAGTCCATTGTCGAAGCAGCATGCAGAGGGGACCGGTTTCTGGTCGAACCAACATGGTACAAAGGTCTGTACCTACTTAGAGTCCTCGTGCCTGAAGTGATGGACTGGTTCTACCGCATCGTGTACTTTGGACCTGGAAAATCCGACACGGAGGCACCCAGCAGGAAAATGCTGCAGATGCTTGGAGCCAAAAACATACTCTACCCTTCTTCAATTCAAACATCTGAGGTTAAGGATGATTAATTAATGTGTATTTTCTATAATATAATCTTGAGCTCGTTTCATATGTCTGTAATGTCAATTATGCTGTAATGTGATAAATCTTATATAAACAGTAGTGTGTTGAATAATGGATGTACAAATAAAACTCTCAATAAGTAGTTGTTTGTATATGCAAGTAATTATCATATAATGGTGTGATTTTTTTTTTCCCTTTTTTTGGGTGGTGTGTGCATGTTGTTCCTGTATTTGCTGCTAGTCTGATAGTATGCATGCTGCTCATGAAACTGTTAATAACAGCTGCACAAAAAGTTAATAGTGATTGCTCAATAAGGTGGTGAGGGACTTTTCTGAAGATGGTGCAACTGTTATAAATCTATCATATTAGAGCTTGTCAACAATTATTTGGTGCTACAATTATTGGAGGAACAATATCTAATTTCGAGGATGCTTCAGAATTTTTCCGATTAATTGGTTGCTCCAAAACTGTAATGGCTCTGGAACTGAATCATTTTCTTATATATGAGAAAAGCTTCCAAATCAATAGGAAGTAAGTTTGATAAATCTGAATGAATTTGGTTGCATTTCCTACCATTCTTGCAACCCTAGCTAGCATTCTTTGAAAATTTTTTTGTACTGACCCACTTTTAGAAAATATTTGACGGTGACTCACTTTCGAAAATATTTAGCGATCTGACCCAATTTTGAATACGTCAGCATAAACCGTTATTGGAAAAAATGATATAGGTTATTTATATGCCATTGTTTTTAATAGTGGCATCATTTTAAATTTCTTTTTAGCATGCCGCTATTTGGAATAATGATATCAATACATTTTCTATACAAGTGTGAATCTTCTGACTTAAAAAATTCTAAGTATTGAAACAACTTATAAATAATGTCGTTTATCCCCAAGAACGACATTCGAATTACTGATGCCGTTGTTAGAGATAACGACATCAGTTATGAGATATGATAAAAATGAACTGGGGCCCAGGATGGCTCTCGCTCCAAGTCAAGCCGGCTCGGCCCCGGACCACCACAGGCTCGGTGCCGAGCCGTAAATTCACCACCACGAAACCAGCCCCCCCCCCCCCGCCCCCCCGTTCCGACGACCCGCCACGACCCTCGGTCTCCGATCCTCGGCGGTCTCACAGGCCGTCCACTCAGCCGGGTAAGGGAGGGGGATGACCTGGCGCAACCTAGGCCCTCTGATCCTCCCAGAGACACAGGGCCCCTACGATCTGCCATGTCAGCTCTAAAGCCACCTGGGGCTCTTGCCATGTCAGCCCTAAACCGCTCTGGGCTCTGCCACGTGTGCCCTAAACCACCTGGGCCTCTTGCCACATCAGGCCCATGGGCTTTCGGGTCCAGACCCGGTCCCCAAGCGGATCCAAACCCTGTTGGGTTATCTATAAATACCAGGCCCTCACCCACCTTCAAAGGTAATCAATCTTTCTTCCACAAAACCCTAGTTACTGCTACTCTCTCACAGAGACTAATTAGATCGTCGGAGGGTCTGCCTCCGGGATAAACCCCGGTATTTCTAGACCGTCTGCAGGTACGCGAGGCGAGGCAACCCGAGCCGCACCTCTAGTGCCGAGGCGAGCCTACAGCTCATCGTCCACTACCGAATCCTTCCCCTCTTACAAATTGAGTCCGAACTCACACCTGGTGCATCCACACTCTAGCCAAAAACAAACCGCATCAGGTTGGCGCCGTCTGTGGGAACCTCTACTTATTCGGTAGGGACGACAGTCCGAGCCTCGCCGCCGACACTCACCCCCCAATGCCTCCCAGGGCTCAGAGATCGGCCTCTTCCTCCCACCAGAACGGGCCTCCTAATCAGGGCGCCCCCGCGGGAGGGCAAGGATCAAATAACCCGGGGGCGAACGTCGGACCCCAGCAAGGCGAACCTCACGTCGAGCAACCCGACCTTCGTCGGGTCATTATGAATCGAAAGGCTAGTCAGGTCAGGGGAGGGACCGCTTCCAACTTGGCTCCGAACCATTCCAGGCCGTCGGTGCTCAGCCGCATCGGCCGAATTCCTACGCCCCAACCTGACCCTTCCGACCACGGCGCGGTCACAAGGGCCGAGTTCCGAAGCTTTCAGGAGGAAATCATGGAGGCGTTTCACGGAGCGCCAAGGTCCGCAACGCTCGACCGACCCCGTCAAATGAGCGAAGGAAGGAGCTACACTCACGCGCCGCCTCCTCCACCAGAGCGCGCATACCAGGTACTCCGTCGCCTCACTGAGATGGAGAATCGCCTCGAGCGCATCAGCGACGGGAATCCAAACCCCGTCCTAGGCCGAGCGCCTTCCCGCCCGCCATTCTCCGTCAACATTTTAAAAGCGGAGATCCCCCGGAACTTCCGGCCTCCGCAATTCGAGACTTACAACGGCGAGGGTGATCCAGCTGATCACATGGAGGGCTTCAAGACCCTCATGATGATTCACAGCGCTTCGGATCCCCTGCTGTGCCGAGCCTTCCCGGCTACCCTCCGGGGCCCGGCCAGGGAATGGTTCTCCAAACTCTCCCCAGGCTCAATCTTTTCGTTCGATCAGCTGGAAGCCAACTTCTTGGGCCACTTCGTCACTAGCTGGAAAGCCGAGAAGACGAGCGCCTCCCTGCTCGACCTCCGCCAGAGGGAGGGGGAGTCACTCTGTAACTTCGTCAAAAGATTCACGACCGAGGCAAGATCCGTCTCTGCCCTCGACGCTGGGGTTGCCTCGGCCGCCTTCCGGCACAATGTCCGCCACAACCAGCTGAAGGTATCCCTGGCAAAGAAACCACCTCTGGACTTTCCCGACCTTCTCAATCAAGTCGAGAAATACATTCGAGCTGAAGAAGCTCTACACCCAGAGGGCAGCAAAGAAGTCGTAGGAAAAGGCAAGCGCAGGGTCGATGAGATCGAACCCGCTAGGAAAGCAGCAAAGGAAGGGGTCGGCGCGAAGAGGGTACCTCCGGTCCCTCACTTCGAAAGGTACACCCCGCTGACACGGAACGTGTCTGCCATCCTCTTGGAGATCGAGGACAAAGGCCTTGTCCGACTCCCTCCCCGACCAAGCAACAATAAGAAGCGGGACCAACGCTTCTACTGCCGTTTCCACAGGGACCACGGGCACGAAACCGACCAGTGTCGGGCCCTGAAAGACGAAATCGAGGCCCTCATTTCACGGGGGTACCTCCGGGAGTTCACGAGAGAGAACCAACGGGATCGGCGAGATACCAGGAACCAGAGGCCTTCGCCTCCGAACCCTACTCCAAACTTCATTCAGGGTCGAGATCCCGACCCCGAGGGAACCGGAACCCCGGCAATCCTGCATTGTGTCCACGGGGGACCGATGGGGGGAGAGTCGAATACCTCTCGGAAAGGCTTCGTCCACGAGGTAAACGCTGTCCAAGATCTCCCCTCACCTCGGTTGCAAATGGTACCCGTCTCCTTCTCCGGAGAGGACCTCGAGGGCGTCCGCCTCCCCCATTGCGACGCCCTCGTCATTAGCCTCCACATGGCTAATTGTGAAGTACGCCGGATCCTCGTCGACAACGGCAGCTCAGTAAACATCCTCTTTCTCGAAGCCTTCGAGAATTTCAAACTGCCCAGAGGCAAGCTTAAACCGGCCGGATACACCTTGCACGGGTTCTCTGGCGTCCCTGTCGTCATAGAGGGGATCGTGACCCTCGACGTCACCGCAGGCTCGGTTCTTATTCAGCGAACCGAGTCTATGGACTTCATGGTGGTGAACGTCAAGGCAGCGTACAATGCCATACTTGGCCGACCGGGGCTGTGCTCCCTTCAGGCGGTACCGTCGGCCTATCACTTGAAGCTAAAATTCCCCACCCAACAAGGGGTCGGTGTCGTCTGAGGCAACCAAGAGGCGGCGCGGTCCTGCTACATGACCACCGTCGGAGGTGGTGTCTTCCCCCTCGACGCCGTCGAGATCGGGCCCGAGGGCAACGGTTCCACTCCAGAGCCAGCCGACGAGCTGGAAGAGGTCCGTTCGGGGCCGCAGACGAATCAAAGTGGTTCCGAGTGAGCCGCTCGCTCTCCGAAGGTCTGAGGGCGGGCATAGTTGACTGCATCCGCCGCAACGTCGATCTCTTTGCCTGGAAGCCCTCCGACATGCCCGGGATTTCCGAAGACCTGATCATGCACAGGCTGAGCGTCACCCTGGGATCCAAGCCGGTCGCTCAGAAGAGGCACAAGTTTGCCCCGGAGATGCAGCAAGCCATGAAAGCAGAAGTAAACAAACTCTTGTCCGCCCGGTTCATTCAGGAAGTCAGCTACCCCGAGTGGTTGGCCAATGTCGTCATGGTTAAAAAGGCGACCGGGGGATGGCAGATCTGTATAGATTTCACGGATCTAAACAAAGCGTGCCCTAAAGATCCTTTCTCCCTCCCCAGCATCGATGCCCTGATCGACGCGACCTCGGGACACGAGCTGCTGTCCTTCATGGACGCATTCGCATGGTATAATCAAATCCGCATGTTCCCGCCCGACATTGCGAAAACCTCGTTCGTCACTGACCAGGGTCTTTTTTGCTATCGCGTTATGCCCTTCGGGCTTAAAAATGCCGGAGCCACCTATCAACGGCTGGTGAACCGAATCTTCAAAGACCTAATCGGCCGCAATATGGAGGTCTATGTCGACGACATGCTCGTCAAAAGCCGGGCCGGGCCGGACCACATCGCTGACCTCGAGGAAGCCTTCGGAATCCTCCGGCGCCATAACATGAGGCTCAACCCGGCAAAGTGCGCATTCGGGGTCTCCTCTGGAAAGTTTCTGGGGTTTGTCGTCAGCCAGCGCGGCATCGAGGCGAATCCAGAGAAGATTCAGGCCATAATAGACATGGCCCCACCCCAGAACGTCAAGGAGGTGCAGAGACTCACGGGCCGGTTGGCAGCCATCGGTCGCTTCCTCTCCAAATCGGGGGAGAAATCTCTCCCCTTCTTCAAAGCTCTGCGCGGCAAAGGGGGCTTCGAATGGGGTGCCCCTCAACAAGAAGCCTTCGAGCAGCTGAAGCAATACCTCGCCAACCCTCCTTTCCTCAGCAAACCCGAGCCGGGCGAACCCCTGTGGCTCTACCTCTCTACCTCGGATAGCGCATTCGGTGCCGTCCTCATCCGAGAAGAGGACGGGGTTCAGAAGCTGCTCTATTATGTGAGTAAGGTCCTACTCCCCGCCGAGACGAGGTATGCAAGGATCGAAAAGATGGCCTATGCTCTGGTCATGGCGGCCCGAAAGCTCCGCCCTTACTTCCAAGCTCACTCCATCCAAGTTCTAACTGACCGGCCTTTGAAAACCATCCTCCACAAGTCGGAGAACTCTAGCCGCTTGGTCAAGTGGTCAATAGAGCTCAGCCAATACGACATCGGCTATCAGCCGAGGACGGCGATCAAAGGCCAGGCCCTCGCCGAGTTCATCACTGAGTGCACAGCTTCTAAGCAGCCGAGCGTCGAAGAGTCGGACCCTATCTGGGAAGTCTATGTCGACGGATCCTCCTGCGAAATCGGGAGTGGTGCCAGAATCATCCTCCGAGGTCCCGACCAATTCCTCCTTCAATACTCCCTCCGCCTTAACTTCCCGGCCTCCAACAACGAGGCGGAATACGAGGCCATAATTGCCGGACTGACCCTAGCACACCGAGCCGGAGCGAAGCAAATCGAGCCTTCAGCGATTCTCAGCTCGTGGTCAACCAGATCACTGGGGAATACGAGGCTCACGACGACCGGATGGTGCGATACTTGGCCGTGGTCCGATGGCTCCTAGCATCCTTCTGCTGCTCCACAGTTGTTAGGGTCCCCAGAGAGCAGAACGCCCAAGCAGACGCCTTGTCGAAACTCGCCTCCTCCTCCTTCGAGGGCCTCGACCAAACGGTACTCATCGAAATTCTCTTAAAGCCAAGTATCAATGACCAAGACCAGGAGGCAATGTGCGTACAAGGCGGTGTCAATCCGGACGACTGGACCACCTCCATTCGAAGATTTCTAGTCCGAGGCGAGTTCCCCGAAGACCGGGCCGAGGCAAGACGAGTCAGGATCCGAGCTGAAAGGTTCGTCATGATAGACGACATCCTCTTCAAATACTCATACACACTGACCGATGGTAAGCCGTACCTCTGCTGCCTCACCGATGACGGACCAGCTACGTGCTGAAGGAACTTCATGAAGGGATCGGCGGATGCCATATGGGAAGCAGGTCCCTCGCTCGAAAAGCTCTGAATCAGGGCTACTACTGGCCCACCATGCTCCAAGACTCACAAGACTTGGTCAAGAGGTGCGGCCCCTGCCAGAGGTTCTCCCCTATCAAGAGGCTTCCTCAAGCCAATCTCCGATCCCTGGCTAGTCCTACGCCATTTGCCATGTGGGGCATGGACCTTGTGGGCCCCTTCCCCGTAGCAATAGGGCAAAGGAAATTCTTGATAGTCGCCATCGACTACTTCACGAAGTGGCTCGAGGCCGAGCCACTGTCCAGCATCACCGAGCGCCAAACACAGCAGTTTTTCTAAAAGAATATCGTTTGTCGGTTCGGGATCCCTCAGGTCCTCGTTACAGACAACGGGACCCAGTTCGCAGGCCAAAACTTTCGAAAGTTCTGCGAAGACATCGGCACCCAGCAATGCTTCTCCACCATATGCCACCCTCAGTCCAACGGCCAAGCGGAGAACGCGAACAGGCAAATCCTCGACGGCCTCAAGAAGCGCCTCGACAGTTCCCCCAAGGGGCTGTGGGTAGAAGAGCTATCCAGCGTGCTGTGGGCGCACCGAACCACCAAGAGGATCCCCACGGGAGAGACACCGTTCAGTTTAACCTACGGGACCCAGGCAGTGATCCCCGTAGAAATCGGTTTGCCCTCCCCCCGGATCATGGCCTTCAACGAAGCCGACAACTCATCCGGACTGAGGGCCAACCTGGACCTCGTCACCGAGGTCAGGGAAAAGTCATCCGTCCGGAGAAGCATCTATCAGCAGCGGATCGAGAGGTTTTATAACAAAAAGGTCCGCCCAACAGACATCAAGGCCGGGGACCTAGTGTTACGCAAATTGTCCGTCTCCGATCCCACCAAGAAGAGGAAGCTGGCCCCCAACTGGGAGGGCCCATACAGGGTAGCCGAGGCCATACGGCCCGGCACTTATCGACTGGTGGACATGGAGGGTCGAGCGATCAAGCGACCGTGGAACGCCGAGCACCTAATGAAGTTCCTAGAAGAACGGTCATAGGTCCCCACTTGGCTAATGTAAATAATATTTTTGTAAGCTTTCATGTGTAAAGGGCCGTTGTAGCGCCCCTCCCTGTCATATATGAAAAGATCCCTTTTTGTCAACTCCAAGCGCCTCGGCAGGTCCGACCAAACACCGAACAATGGGATCGGCACCCAAGTTCTCACTCCGGTATCGTCCCCAACGTCTCGGTAGGTCTGAATCGGCTTCAGGCCAGGGAGTCGCCATAACGCCTTCCGGTGCCCATAATACCGTGCCCGGTACCGATCACCCCACGGGTCGGCAGGGCCGAACCTCACCTTCACCAATCAATAGACTATTGGCCGGGGCAACAAATGAAAAGAAACCCCTTATTCATACTCCCTTATTAAGTTCTGGAAAAACAAATAGAGACTGTTACAGGACCGCTCCACTCATCTCACAAAGAAGAAATTCACTCTTAAGGCCCCTCGGGTCCGAGGAATGGCAATCCCACTCCAATCGAACGACTTGGACCTCTCTCCTCGTTACGATGGTCCTTAGAGTCGGCCACGGTCGACACACCGGCAACAGAGCTCTGGGCATCAACCGGTCGGACACGCTCCAGCTGCAGCAGCGCCGAAGGAACCCCCTCCGCTCACCGGTCCCCTGAGGAGGACGCCATCCTCGTTCCGGACACACCTAGCATCGTCTTATACCGGTGTATCTCTATTTCCTTCTCCACTATGACGTCGCGAAGAAGCCTCTCGGACGGAGGCCTCTGCACCGACGCACTTGACATGGTGAACCCGAGACCGGCACTTCCGAGGTCCCGATCTACCATGGCCTTCTTCAGCCGGTTCGCCTCGGCACTCAGAGCCTCGGACTTCTCTCGATAATAGTTGAAGGCAGCATCCTGGTCGCGAGCCCCCTTGCGATAACGGACCAACGTGGCCTCCAGAACCTTGATTTTACTCCGGAGCCACGCCACGTCGGAGCGATGAGGGTCCACCTCGGGAGGGAGAGCCATTACCTAAAAGTGAACCAACCACAGCTCAAAACGCATCGGCAAAAAGGGGTCCGGAAAAATCCGAGTACAAAAGACTTGGCCAATCAAAAAATCCTCTTTTATAAATAAAATCCTTCATACAAAAATACGGTGGCCAGTCCGCGGTCGGCAAATACAATTGAAAGAAAGAAAAAGACAGACAAGAGGCAAATAGCCTATGGTATCACCTCAGCATCAGTCGGGTTCATGGGCGGATCGACAGCCGAACCCACGACGGGAGGGTCAACATCAGGGATCTTCGGTGGCCCCTCAATCTCCATGTCAAAGTCGAGGCCGGTCAGGTCGATGTTCGGGTAGAAGTGCCTCACATGGCTGAGGGCCTTCGCATAGACCGCGTCCTGGGCCGCGATCACCAGGTCCTGCCCCGTCATCATCAGTTCTTCCTTCTCCTGCACGAACTTCTTCTTTAAAGCGGAGACCCTCTTCGCCCACTCGGAATCCCTGGCATCGAGCTCGACCTTCAGCTGCTGCTCCCGCTTGTGCGAGCCGTCGAGCTCGATCTTCATCTCCTTCATTTCTTGCAAGCTCTTGTCTGCCCGAACTCGCTCCCGTTCCAAGGCCGCCTCGTAAAGACCTTTCACGTGGGCCCCCTGCACACAGGCCTGCAGTAACCAAGCACTACTAAGGAAACCTCCCTCACAATATATTCACAAGGCAAGTGGGGTCGGCGGACTTACCAGCACATTGGCCTGCGCAAGGCGCGTGTACGCCTGCTCCAATGACTCGACGTTCATCTCCTCGCGGTCCCGGGGAGTCGCCAGCTTCTCCGCCACCTCGACGGCCTGGAGCCCACGGGTCAGACAGTCCCCCACCCGTGTCGACCAGGCCGGTACCCATGGCCGCCGCAGCTCCTCCATTACGGTGTCCTCTCCCCCAGTTCCGACCAGGGGACCCTTCGCCTTCGCCTAAGCCGAGCTCCCCTGCGCGGGCACCTCCTTACTCGTCTCCGAGCGAGTTCTCTTGCCCCTCGGCTCAAGCATTGCCTCGGAGGCAACCTGGCTCGGCCCCCTCACCCTCTTCACTTCTCCCCCCTCTTCGGCCTTCTTCTGCTTCAAAGCGAGCCTCCGAGCCTTGATTGAGTCCGGATCCATACCTGCAAAAAGACCCATTAAGGACAATGAGCTCAAAAGAACAGTAAAACTAAGGGAAAGAAACAACTACATACAAGGCACGGCCGGGCTCAGTCCAACACTCGCCAGGTGACCCTCCGTCACCTTCGGCCAGCTGATGCTATGCGACAGACGGAGGCGCTCGACAAACTTCCACTCCTCGGCCGTCAGGTCCTTCGGCCTCGACGCTTTGAAGCTCGGTTTATAATGGTTCCAACGAGTGGGAATATCCCAAGGCTCCTCGTTCCGGATCACGAAATACTTTCGTTTCCACTCCTTGATGGAGTCCGGATGGCCATGGACCACCTTCCCCTTACTCCGCGGCGAAACATAGTATATCCCCTCCGACTGCCCCGACGAGCTGATCCCCAACATCGCCCGGAACACGCCCAACCTAAGGGGCACCTTCTGCTCCTCACACAGCAACACGAAACAGATGATCTGCTTCCATGAATTTGGCCCATACTGCATCGGAGCCAGAGACGCCCAGTTTAGCACTTCCCGAATGAACGGATGGACAGGCAGCCTCAGTCCAGAGCCGAAGGCATCTAAGGGGAAGACGCAGTACCAAGCAGACAGGGGGTCGGTAGGGCAGAGGCAAGGGCTCGGCAACATGAGTTCGTAACCGGACCCGATGTGGTACGCCGACTGTGCAACCTCCAAGTCACCAGCTTCCAAGATAGTCGGAAGCGTGTCCATCTTCACCGTCTTCCGGCTCGGCGAAGACGGCTGAACCCCATATAGCGCCTTATCGGATAGGTCGTCGGGGTACCGTCGGAACGGGTTCGGCTGTACAGGCGACCCTGTCACTACATTCCGGAGGATGAGCACCTGGCTCGGCCCACCGGCCTTCGACCCCTTCTTCCTTGGCACCCTATTCTTCTTGGCCCTCTCCGGCGAGGGAGTCGATAAGCGCCCAAGACCTACTGGCGTGGAGGACGAACCCACTCCCCGGACCGTGGATCTCCTCCCCGTACCTCCCGTCCGAGCCTCGTCGGCTTCACCCTCGCCATGACCACCCCCCTCTCCAGAAACCGATTCCAAAATCTGGACCTCGTCCGAACTGTCACTCCCCTCCTCAGAGTCACTACTCTCCACCACGTACGGCTTCCGGGAGCGTAGGGGCTTCACGTCATACACCATCTCCTCCTCCCACGTTGTCGAGTCTGAGAGCCCGGTGGTAGGCACCCCTTCCCCTCTAGACGTCGACGCTGAAGAGCCAGACTGAGCCCTAAACATGCTTATCTAAATAAACTTACCGACTAACCTTTGGTCGCTTCGGATGGACGAGCCTTGTACCGCAGACAGTAGTGACGAGCGCCAAAGTGTTTGGAAATTTCTTAGAGAAAGAAGCGAGAGAGAAGTGAGCAGTATGGGGGAAAGGTGGGGGTATTTATAAAGGAAGAAGCGACTCTTCGTTTTTCGCGTAACTGCTCCTCGATTGGCGTGAAACTGCCACCTATGAAATCGCGCCACGTCACCTTGGAACGTGCGCCGCTGATGTCACCCACGTCACCTTGGAACCAGACGCAAGGGTCGGTCCGGATGAAGTGCGTCGGACCCAGACACCCCAGCATCTGTCCCCGGAAGCAAGGAAAAATTTAGATTAAAAGTGTTAAGGCACCCGCCCTCGGCGAGTGCCCCGGACCCCAGGACTCGATCGGTTCCCCTCTCACCCGCGAGCAACTCGGGGCTTACGACCTCGGAAGCCAAAACCCCGAACTGTTCGAGGGTGGCAGAAAAGCCACCATCGCCTGGAACCCTGTTAGAGAGCAGATCGACCCACCTCCCATCTCTGACTCCTTCGGGCCGACCATCAGAAGCCGTTATCCCGGAAGGAAGACAGAGATCGGAGAAGACCCATCTGACCGAGGCAACCTACCCCCCGGGGCCGAACTTCATTGGTCATCCCTCCCGCCATGATCTTCCCTGACTCTGACTACCGCATCAGGGTCGTCAGAATCAGGAGAAGATCATGGCGCGAGAATAACCACCCGTCCGACCCTCTCAGGGTTAGAATTTTTCAAAGAAACAGGCGTCCGCCCAAGGCAGACACCTCCGGTGGTCGATCAACCACCATTGTTGTGATCAAAGCTACAGGGGGGAGCAGGGTATTTATAGCCTCCCCCCAAGGACCAGCCGCTACGCCTGGGGAACTGAAGCGCCGCACATTTATTAGAGGAGCCATTTAATGACCCCGGGAAGTTGGAACGCCGCACGAATCCCGGAGCGCCATTAATGCTCCACGAAGTCAGCCAGCATCAGCTCAGCCTTCTCACGAAGGCCCAACAGTTCGCCAGCGCCCTTGCCGACCCATAAGACCCTCGCCAGCTCGAGGTAGGGTCTCGCACCAGGGTAGCCTTCTCACGAAGGCCCAACGGTTCGTCAGCGCCCTTGCCGACCCGTAAAACCCTCGCCAGCTCGAGGTAGGGTCTCGCACTAGGGTAGCCTTCTCACGAAGGCCCAACGGTTCGCCATCACCCTTGCCGACCCATGAAACCCTCGCCAGCTCGAGGTAGGGTCATGCACCAGGGTAGCCTTCTCACGAAGGCCCAATGGTTCGCCATCGCCCTTGCCGACCCATAAAACCCTCGCCAGCTCGAGGTAAGGTCTCGCACCAGGGTAGCCTTCTCACGAAGGCCCAAAGGATCGTCATCGCCCTTGCCGACCCGTGAAACCATCGCCAGCTAGAGGTAGGGTCTCGCACCGGGGTAGCCCTCTCACAAAGGCCCAACACGACCCGAAGCTACTCCTCCACGGCCAACTCTTGCATCCCCGCAGGAGTGGGGGGCTTATGAGATAGGATAAAAATGAACTGGAGCCCAGGATGGCTCTCGCTCCAAGTCAAGTCGGCTCGGTCCCGGACCACCACAGGCTCGGTGTCGAGCCGTAAATTCACCACCACGAAACCAGCCCCCCCCGTTCCGACGACCCGCCACGACCCTCGGTCTCCGATCCTCGGCGGTCTCACGGGCCGTCCACTCAGCCGGGTAAGGGAGGGGGATGACCTGGCGCAACCTAGGCCCTCTGATCTCCCCAGAGACACAGGGCCCCTACGATCTGCCATGTCAGCTCCAAAGCCACTTGGGGCTCTTGCCATATCAGCCCTAAACCGCTCTGGGCTCTGCCACGTGTGCCCTAAATGTAACGACCCGAAAAATAGCATATGGCTATTTTGCATCGACATGTGGGCGCAATTGAAAATTTCACGCGAGTATGTTATTTTTTATAACAATTATTTTTAATTAAGAATTATCGGTTATTGCCTAGTTTTATTTTATTATTATCTTCGAAATTAAATTATTTTTATACGGATTATTACAAAGTAGTTTTAATGTATTTTGTATTGTTTGGAATTATTAAGAATAGAGAGTTGGGTTTTATTTGAAATATATTAAGGCTAGGGGGCTTATACGAAACATTCCCTTAGATTTTTATCTATCTATTATTATCTATTTCCTGTTTACAAACCCCCCCCCCCCCCCCTACATTTTCTCCTTCTTCCTTCTCCTTCTCCTTCTCTCTTCCCGACTGGTTCCACCCGACGCAGAAAAACCCTCCCCCGGGTTCCCCCTCTCCTTCTCCTTCCCCTACTTCTTCCTCCTCCCATTCACTCCCAACCAAAGAGAACCCAGCTCCTTCTTCTTCCCTTCTTCTTCTCCTTCCATTCGATTCTTTCCCAAACCAACGATGGAAACCCCCCCTTCCTCCTTCCGTTCGTCCCAACCGATCGGAAGAAATCCCCCACCCCCGTTCTCTTCTTCTTCCCTTCTCCCTCTCCGATCTATTCTTCCCCAACCCCGAACCCAAATGAACCCCCACACCACCCTGACCTCCTCTCCCTTCTCCTCCTCCCGTTCGCACGCCAGCCAAAGCAAAAAGAACCCCGACCTACTCCTCCCCTCCTCCTCCCGTTCGCACGCCAACCATGATCGGAAGGAGCCCCGACCCCCCACCTTCCTTCATCTTCTCCTTCCCTTCCCCTTCCATTCCGAACCCAAAACAAACCCAAACGAACCCATCGACAGTTCTTCCCCACCTCAAAATCCACCTCCATTCCTTCGTCAATTTCGAATTAAGTTGAGGGTTAGATTAATGGAGGGATTCTTTACATGGTGGTGTTGTTGGATTTTCGATTGGATTTCGGAAGGTATAAACCCTAACTATTTTATTGTATAAAAGTTAGTTAGGTTAATTTTTATTGAGTAGGGTTATTTTGATAGGGAGATTTAGAGATATTGGAAATTGTAGAGGTGAGAAATTAGCGGATTTTTATGGAGATTTCAAGTTGTTAGTAAAATAGGGTTTTGGGTTTGTAAAAGAGAACTATATGGGTATGGATTAATTCTCGTATAGTAATAGAAATTGTAGTCGGACTATTAGATTATTTGGGGGTGATTTTAGTAATTAATTGGGAATGAAAATACCGTAAGCATTAGATTATCACGTGCATCGCACGTGTATATTCCAAGCGTTCAGTAAACGCTTGTGTAATATTTGGGGATAGTGTTATTAGCTTTTGTGTTTAGTTTGAATTATTTGAGTTTAATTGCTTTGAAATTGATGATAGGATATATTGCGACTTTGGAGGCGAAGTGGCATGGCGCTTCGGATCTTCGCGGAAAATTGTGAGTTAATTTATTATGTGTTTTTGGTGTGTTAAAAAATTATGTGAGTACTATTTTATTATATGTATTTCTGTGATTTTTTAAGAAATAAGTGAGTTAGTTGTTTATATATTTGTGTATTTTATGGTTTAAAGAAATAAGTGAGTTGGTTTATTATATATTTTTGTAGTTTGATGAATATGTGAGTTATATTATTTATATATTTTTGTGGTTTAAAAATATATGTGAGTTAGTATATTAATATATTTTGTGGGTTAAAGAATATGTGAGTATTGATTTATTTTACGTATTTTTGTGATTGTAAAAATATGGTGAATTTTAACTATTCATGAGTATATAAAAACCTATATAATGGATGAGTTATTTTTAGATGATGATATCAAAATATGGGTGTATGGTTTATATACGTATTTTGATGTTTTGAAGAAGTTCGAATAAACTAAAGTATTGATATAAGAATTTATGGATCAAAGGGATCCTATAAAAAGTATGAATGGTAGAACTTGAGAAAATAGCATAAAGATGAGTGTTGTCTATGTCAAAAAAAAGGGAACCCATCCATGCTATGTGACATTCTAGTTGACTTATCATGTTTGAGTTAGTAAGTAGGACTACCATGCTTGAGTTGTATTAGATCCATGCTTGAATTGTTGTAGAAAGAAACCCATGGTTAAGTTGTAGTAGAATATCATGTTTGGGTCGATTTTAGAAAGAAACTCATGTTTGAGTCGATTATAGTAGGTATGCCATGATGAGTTGATTTTAGAAGAAACCCATGCTAAGTTGATTATAGTAGATTCTTTTGTTACTTCTAATTTTAGAAGATCAGTTTGCTAGTAAGCACAGTTGATTGCTTCTAGGTTTGATTACCTGTATGGTTGTTGTATGTGTTGTTGTCTCATACATGGCTCGACTGGCCCGTATGTAGATGTTGGTCTCATACGGAGCTTATTTGGCTCGTATGCATGTTGTTGTCTCATACGCGGCTCGACTGGCCCGTATGTAGCTGTTGGTCCCATACGTAGCTGTTTAGCTCGTATGTGTTTTTGGTTACTCGTATGTAGCTTCTTAGCTAATACGCAGTTTGTTGTGCTCATCTAGGGTGATATCATTGCCCTAGGGCTATCGACCATTAAGACGTGTGTTTAGCTTACTCCTAAGGGACTGTGGACGAGTCACTTCGCGGGTGCCGTCAGATCTTAACTGTTGGTTGATTGCGGACCGGAGTGTGACGAAATCCAAGTTCAGGATAGTAGCATGCGAATACGTTCGTATTGCCGGGGTCTTGGATCGATAGGCCATGAACCAGATCCTGAGGGATTCTGGTGAGTTTAGGTTGAGCAGCCTAATAGAGTTATCTTGCGAAGTCTAATTTAAGACCTAGCATGCTGTGTAATGTTGTCATTCCTAGGATTGTTCAGGGTTAGGAACATCATTAAGGTAGTGACTTATGAAGATCATTTTACTTCGACCCTTTGCCGAAAAAAGAGGAGTTGGTTGTAGGTAGCGCCTTACGACCAACTTGTCCCTCGAAGCAGGCCTTAGGTGGTGATATTGGATTGTATCTTCCTGTCAAAGGGATACGTACGGTGCCCTCTCACGAGTTGGGAGCACGGATGCGTATCGCGCGCTGTTAATTCCTGAAGTGCCATGATAAGGCGGGCGGAGCTAGGGGGATGGACCCCGGAACTTCGTCGGGTCCTTGGCCAGGGGGAAGCGAACAGGCCATAGATAGCGGTCTATGAGTTATGGGTTCGGAAGACCCTGTGTTCGTCTGGTTTTTGAGTGAGGTCCGGTGTACCGGGTGGTAGTGGCAAACATAGACACCATGAGCCCACTGCATTGGTGGGACTTGACCACATGTGCAACCTCATCAGTCATGTAGTATCTGTCAGGAACAGGTTGTGTACAATTAGAAATTCATAACGCGGGTTCAAATCCCTATATATGGAGAAACGGCTTGAGATGGGGCGCATGTATTTATGGGCTGCATGTTGCTTCGGAGACTTGCTGGCATTAGAATAAGAGCATCATCGCACTAGTAAATCTGGCATTAGAATAAGAGCGTCATCGCATTAGTAATCTTGCATTAGAATAAGAGTATCATTGTATTGGTAATTTGCATTAGAGTTAAGTCATAACATACACTGGCACAAATTATATATACACGTGTCTTTTCCATTCAAGTTGAATTGCGAGTGTGATAGTTGGAGTAGATTAATAACCAAGCTATGGGCTTGGGATGTGATTGCGTTATTACCAAACTATGTTGGGATATGGGGTGTATTGTGATAAAATGCAAGTAAATGGTAAGGTGAATGAGATATTAGGTTGGACATGAATGAATGTGGTAGTATGAGGATGAAGGCATATGTTTATGATGTGATACATGAGATAAGGAAACAAAATCAATATTGTATTATGGGTGGTTATTCAAAGGGTTACTAAATACAAGTATGTTATGAGCGGGTATAGATATACATACAGGTGATGACTCAGAGAGTATTTGATGAAAAATCTCATTTATGATGTTACATGTTCAGATGCCAAGTAAGATTTGTTTATCTTGGAAATTGTGAGTTCGTTATGTTTTACTTGTAAGTTTAATTTATTTACTTATTTAATAAATTATACTCACACCAGAAATGGCTAACCCCTTAGTGTTTGGGGGTTAGGGAGTCTCTGGGCTACCCTAGGTCCCTACTGTTACAGGTCCTCAGCAGTGCAGAGGTGAGGTGTAGGTACAGGTTCCGTGGAGTGGAGCTCCAGTTATAATTTATGGTTATGTTTTAATTGTAAATAGTAAAGATTTATGCTTTAAATTGTATTTTTGATGTATAAGTATGAGGATGATGAGGAAGAGCATAGTGTGAGGCAGCAGGATATGGTTTCGACCCGTACCCATTTCGTTGTGGAGTGCCGGGCGTCGTGGTAGGTTTTTACAGGTTATTTTCTAAAAACTTACTACGTTTTCAAAAGGATTTATGCTTTTTAATTGATATTTGTTAAACTGTTATGAGTTTGGCCCCCAGAGCATATATATATATTGCCTGTGTGATGATGCTCATTTTGGCCTGGGGAGCCCATATTATTATTGCCTGTGATGTAAGCTACGGAATTTAGAGCAAAATTCCGTAAGCTTTTCTGTGTTTTGGGCAAAAAATACAAGGGAGACTCTGCCCAAATTTTCTTTGAAACATAACTATTTTAGTTTATGTTTAAAGTGATATAGAAATTGGAAGAATTGATTTTGGAGTCAAAAAAGAAGAGAAAAGGGGCAGGCAGTACAGTTTGGTACTACAAACTGATATTTGTGATTACTGCGTAGTAACTCTGTGTTGAAGAAAAGTTTTTAAATTTTCCAGTTTTTCTGTGTCTCGAGACTAATTGAAGGAAAGATCTTGGCATGTGTCTCAGTTTCCCAGCGACGGGGAGATCGGGGCGTTACACTAAACCACCTGGGCCTCTTGCCACGTCAGGCCCATGGGCTTTCGGGTCCAGACCCGGCCCCCAAGCAGATCTAAACCCAGTTGGGTTATCTATAAATACCAGGCCCTCACCCACCTTCAAAGGTAATCAATCTTTCTTCCACAAAACCCTAGTTACTGCTACTCTCTCACAGAGACTAACTAGATCGTCGGAGGGTCTGCCACCGGGATAAACCCCGGTGTTTCTAGACCGTCTGCAGGTACGCGAGGCGAGGCAACCCGAGCCGCACCTCTAGTGCCGAGGCGAGCCTACAGCTCACCGTCCACTACCGAATCCTTCCCCTCTTACAAATTGAGTCCGAACTCACACTTGGTGCATCCACACTCTAGCCAAAAACAAACCGTATCAAGTTACAGTAAAATGAACTATCACCGCTGTTCTAAACAAATGCAACAGTTCATTTTATTATAACTGATGTCGTTGCCTCCAACAATGGCTTCAGGAATTCGAATTCCTTGGACGATGTTTGGATTTCCGTCCATTGGATTTTTTTGCTTTTTTTTGTTTTTAAAAAATTGGATGGACGGGAAATCTTTTTTCGTCCGTTCCAATAATTTTTAAAAATTTTGATTTTTTTCCCTACATTCGTCTTTCGTCTGAGATTTGGAAATTTAAGAATACCTAATTTTGGCAATCGACAACTGCAGTACAAAGCTATTTTAACAGTTTCAATTTGTCAAATACCTAAAAAAATTAGCTGTAGGCGACTACTGATGCTATAAATACATGATTACTTTCCTCAACTTTTTGGTGGGCCCCAAACTCAATGAATTGCATTCGTCAGTCTCGTTTGCTCTCTTAATAATTTACTTGTTACTTAGATTTCTAGCAGGAATGTCAGTGAGGCCGGGGCTGCCAGCCTGCTTGGGCCCATCACCCATGGGCCCTCTGCCGACTGCCAGAGCCAGTCCTAGGCCCACCAACTTTTTTGAACATGATTTTGCTATTACATGCCCTAATTCTTTTGAATAAAGGACAACGATGTCATAGTCGAAAACTGACAACTTAAAAACATGGAATGTTTGGTTTCATTTTTCGAAAAGCATAAAGAACATTGATTTACCTCTGCTGGGATTTGAGTCTTTATTTCCTCTAAAACTTACAGCTTTAGACAAAAAAAGACATTTTGATGGAATTCCTGATAGGATAAACTGCTCAATAAAATTTTGGAACTCTTTCTTAATTGAAGAGTACATTTGAACAAATGTAATTTTTTGAATCCGTAATTAGTTCATTGGATGATGATGAAATGAAAAATTATTGTATGCAACTTGAAATTACTTTGAAACATGGTGACATGTTTGATATTGATGCTAATTATTTACTTTCAGAATTACAAATATTACAAGAAATGCTATCAAGTAAAGCATATAAAATAGATAAATCCTGACATTCCATTAAAATTATGGAATTTGCCACACAAAAAAAGAGAATATATTTCCAACTATTTTGGTTGCTTATAAGATTTTATTGACTGTAAATGTGACTGTGACATCTACGAAAAAAAGATTTTCAAAATTAAAATTATTAAAAGCTTATTTGCGAACAACTATGACTCAAAATATGTTAAATAGATTAGCAATTTTAATTACTGAAAAGCATACGTTAAAAAATATTGAGGTTGAACATATAATTGGTAATTTTTGCTTCTAAAAATACAAGAAGACATCAGTTTAGATGAGATATGATTGTTTTGATTATATATATATATATATATATATATATATATATATATATATAATTTTATTTTTAGTATGTGCAATAATTGCTGTCTCTATGCATAATAGAAAATATGAAATATTTGGTGTCATAAAGCAAAACAATGTAATTTTTATTTTCTGAGGTATTGGTTTTATGTCCCCCTCCTTATATTATATTTTATTAATATATATAAAAATACAGTCGTGTTTATAAAGAGCACAATTTTATCTTTTGATCCGGACCTTAAATACCTCAGGACCGGTCCTGTCCGGATGGTACAAAGCTCCATTCCTACTACGAGTCTTTGTGCCCGAAGTGTTTGACTGGTTTTATCACATCATATATTTCGGACCCGGAAAATCAGATACCGAGGCACCGAGCAAGAAGATGGTGGAGATGCTCGGAGTCAGAAGCATCCTCCAGCCTTCTTCAATTCAAACATCAGAGGTTAAAGATGACTGAGTTATGCTGTAATGTGATATACACAGTTGTGTCATTGTGTGTTGTGTGTTGAATAATGGATGTACAAACAAGACTGCGTAAGTAGTTGTATGTATGTTTGTATGTATGTATGTATAAGTAGTTATGATACAAATGTAGTTGTGATGCATGTATATTTGTAGTTATCATGGTTTACACATGAATTGGGTGAGTTGTAGTTGACATGTTTATGTAAGGCTATGGTCTGTGTTCGGTGTTCCTTTCTATGGTGATGAATTTGTGTTACAGCTGAGCAGACAGCTAGCTGCATTTTTAGTGGAACCATGTGAACATAATAAGGAGAGAAACTGGTTAATTTCATACTATGATGTCCAAGTTAGGGTAGAATTTTGCTAAACCCATTTTTCACGCTTACATTTAAAACTTTTAAAAGTGACAATTTGGGGATGATTTCTTGACTATTGGCGTCCAGAATTGCCTGTTAAAATGGTCATGTTCAAACTAAAAAGACTTTTTTGTCTATTACAAGAGAATTTTTGAGTTTTGAATGAAAAATTAGTCAATTCACTCAAGAAAATAACGGATTTTAACGCCCAAAATAAAATAAAATAAAAATAAAAAATAGATGATGTTATCGTCGAGAACATACTCCTCCAGAGAACGAACTTCCAGGCCCGAACCTGATATGAGTCAAGCGACTGAAGCGAGGCAGCCGCCTCGAGTCCCCATTTTTTGGCCATTTTTTGGGGCCCGAAAATACTTACCAGGCATATAAATAATAGTTTAATAGTTTACCCAAGTGGTTCGACTGGTTAGAGTGTCCATTTGTCAAATTGTTCAAAGTTGAACTCGTTTGAGCCCTTGCATAGGTTTTTTTTTTTTTTTGGCCAAAGTCAAGATTATCTTCATTTTTTTTAAAATCGAAACCTAATTATTATAGGCCTTTCAACCAAATCTGTTGTAATGTGCTTTGGGCCCGTGTAAAGCCCACTTCGCTTAAATAAGTAACCTTCATTCCCTCCCTGCAATTTTTTATTTTTGTAGCCTCCTTACAGGGTTTATAATTTTTGCAGCAGTTTGGTAATTTTTCTGAAAACCTAGTAGCACTAAAAGGTTAACCTCTCATATTTTTCTCCTTCCTAATTTTAATTTCAAACCACTGTATGTTATTTAAACTTAGTTATCACTGTTTCTCTTTATGGAATTTCTAAAACTACCAATTTTTAGAAATTATTCGTGGGGGCGGCTAACTCGCCAGTTATTTAAATCTAGTACAGTAAACAAATAATTTGGGTTTCTTGATATACATTTCTTGTATTTATTTAATCCAAATCAAATTTGCATTTTGATTTGGATAGAAAGGAATGATAATTTATGTATTTACAAAATTAATAAGTATTAAAATCGGTTTCATGTAGCAGAACTAGAATGTAACATAGCATAAGCGTATATCTTTCGGCTTTTTTTTATCTACCAAACCCAAATTCCAAATTCTAGTATGCCATGTTATATATAGGAAATACAGTATTTGTAGGAAATACAGTATTAACTAATTGAATTTATAATTGAATTTAACTAATTATGAATCGTGGATACATATGTATTCTTGACATACTAAAATGACTGTCGTTATTGGTATCAAACCAATAACGGTTCATACAAGCTAAATCCTCTAATCGATAGTTGGGCCAAAAGAACAATTGGAATTTCATAAATTTATTTGCATTTTTATTAAGGTGTGTTTCCTCATTCCAAAATTGCCCACAGTTTTTTATGTTCTTTTGGTTGTCAAATATTGGATTTTTCTCCCCAACACTAATATTCCAATTTCGGAAATAGAAACAAAATAAAATTCTCAATTCTCTATGATGTCTTTGAGATGGAATATTTTCGGGAACAAGGAAATCATAATGATTTTTGTTTCTATTCGCAAGCATATTGCTGTGTCGTAAAATGAATCGATCCAAGTTCTTCTTATCGACATATTCATTTTTTTTCTTCTGTATTTTCAATGAGTTTGGTGTTTATTCTTATCAGCCAATGAAATACCTATGGTTTGATATATAATATATTTTCCATCCCTTTTCATAGATATACGCATTGGTTTGATAAAAAAGAGTCTCCTTTTTAGTAATTCTACTAAAGTGAAATTTTTTGGAATCGTCATTATATCTAGATCTATTTCTGCTCTTTGAATTGAGGATATATTAATTTCCCTTGTATCTTCCAGTCTAAGTAGAAGACAATATACCTTGATATTATCCAAAATTATTTGACTCAAGGAATCTCTCCATCTTAATTGAAAAAGAAAATATTTTGTCAGGAACAAATACAACTTGTTTTTTTCTTCTTCACGCCAGTCTCTTCACTTTGACTGATATTTTCATTCCCATCAAAATCAAAAATAAGTAATTTGATTGGTACGATCCACTTTTTAGGTTGAATCTTATACGCATCCAAAAGTAGCATAAATTTTGGGAAAAACCAAGGTTCTAGATTGAAATTTAAAATATTCCAATTGGAAATGGTATCATATGTCCTTTCTTAATTCATTCCCATCCAATTGAAAACAAATCTTTTTCCCATTTTTTTTGAATTTGTAGTTTTGACATTTTGATGAATCTTGTTGTCGATATGAGTTTTGGCCCGGGTCTCAACATCCATATTTTTTTCTAAGACGAAAATGGAGAACTCTACAATCAAAAAAATTTCTATCCCAATTTTTGTCTGTATCAATAATATATTTCTTTTCTAGATAATCATTAATAGCTATACTTATCAATCCGTAAAACGATTTGGGTTTCAGTATATTCAAATTATATGGAATCCTTTTGTCCTCTACTTGTAATGTTGATCCATAAATATATGAGTCTTTTCTATACTCCATTATTTATATTTATATGATAAAATATCATATCTATAATATTTTTTCCATTTTGCTTTTTGACTCATCAATGAATCCATTGCATAGTAATTTTGTTTCTTGTAATGAAATAATTGGTCTTTTTCTTTTTTTTATGTAAATTCCATTTTGTTGAGTTTTTCGTTTGAATCGTACGACGTTGGTTGGCTTTATTTCGCCACTTCTTCGGTACTAAGTAAGACCACTTGGTTTGAGATAAATTGTATTGAGAATGTCCCCTTAACCAACTTTTCCATTTATTCATTCCAGACTTATAAATTTTCTTATTAGGCCTTGATTTGGAATCAAATATTCCTCGTGTCGTACAATAATCTTTGATTCTATCCCTATGAAAGGGGCTGGTGCTGTGATATTGAAGTACAGATTTCAAGTGATAGTTGTTAAGTAATTAGTTTTGTGATAATTTGTAAAATATATATGCTTGAGACAAAGAGGATAAGTCATAATAAATAGTAGAATTATTATTACTAATATTGATATTAGAAAACAACTTTTTTATAGCCAAAATAAAGTTCATTGTATTTGGATTTGTTTTCTCAATTCCGTTTAGATTTATTTCATCGTTGTAAATGAATTTCTTGCTCTTTTTTTTATTCCAATAAAAATTTTGCATTGACCCTGGGAATCTTAATAGTACATAGTAATATATTTCTGTATATTTTTTCAATGAAGGATTTCATAAAAGAATAGGATTTACGTATTAGTCGTATATTATTTCTTTTGAATATTCACCAAATATCTTTTTGTGATTCCGATCTTTTATGATCACAAGTTTCAACTATTTTTTTCTTGTCTTTTGCAATTCTTTCTATTTGGGTCTTAATTGTGATTGTCTTATTCATAAGATCTTTCCTTTTTGTTTCTATAAGTGAATAATTTGCATTTACCCAATTCGTAGATTGGATTCGAACAGTTGATTCGCGGATAATTTGATTATTTATTTTGGAATCTTTTCCATTTTCATTTGGTTCATATATCTTTCTCTCCCAAAATTGAAATAAGAAAAAAAATGGAGTTTATTTTTTCAAGTTTTTTCATCATTTCTAAGTAGAACTATTTTTGCGATGCGTTTTGTTTTTTCTTTTGAAACTTGGAGAAACCTTTCTTTGAAAATCTTTCTAACTTTTAAAAATTTCTTTTTAACTTTTCTCAATTTTTTTCGAGTTCTTTAAAAATGGGTTAAAAAAAAGAAGGTCGTTTTTGGGCAGCCCCAAAGGGTTGTTCTGCTTCTCTTCCCCAGATTGTTAGAAAACAAAAAATTTCTTTTTTGTTCATTTGCTGATCTCTATGAGGAGATCGTACCTTAGATCCTCGCCAAGGTTTCAGACAAAAAGAAAATAGAATCTTTATCTGAATACCGTTTGTTAACAAATTTTGGGGAAATTATGTGTGTGATAATTGAACACCATTATAGGTATATTTCACATACATTTCCCTATTCCAGTCCTGCAAATCCTCGTACCACTCAGGGAATTGCAATAATGACATACAACTAATATTTTTCACTATTATCAATAAGGGTAATATAACATATTTTCTAAGAAAAGATTGGGTTTCTAACAGTGAACCTCTTATTGCTTGAGTAAATATAAAAGTATCCCAAGCTTCTGATATTGCGATTCGTTCATTTTCCTCTTCTTTCTCTCCGTTTGTTTTCTCATTTTCTTTTGCCTCCTCCTTATTAAAATAAGAAATTTGTTTTTCTCGGGGTTCCCCTACCCAATTCCGTAAAAAAAAGATTCACTATTTTAGAGATATCAAAAAACGAAAACAAAATGTTTTGTCTACTCGATCCAAAAAAAGTGGAGAATGCACATTTGCTTGAAACATTTTCCAAAAAACTATTTTACGTCTTTGAGCATGCATGGATCCTGCGATTATACCCCGACGAAAATCTGATTGTTGTGAATAACGTAGCAAAGCAATCTCCTCCCCATTTTCTTTACCATTATTACTAGTATTACTAGTAATAGAACTACTCTTAGTATTTTTATCCTTATCAGTATAAATTACAATGCGTTTGCCTTTTCTTGAACGAATTTCAGGGTCTTCTTTCGGTTCTTCTTCCTCTTCTTTTTCCTCTTTTTCCTCTTCTTCTTCCAAATCCTCTTCTTCCTCTTCTTCTTCTTCCAAATCCTCTTCTTCCAAATCCTTTTCGTCCAAATCCTTTGTCAATTGGTATGACCAGCAAGAAACCTCTTTATCGATTTCTTCCATGCCAATAGATTCCTTTTCCATTTCAATGGTTGTTAGATCGTTTGGATCATTTGTAAATATATCAAATATAAATTTCAAAGACTCTGCTTTATTTTCTGAATCAGTTTCTTGCATGAATTCAAAAGAGAATTCATCAATTGAGGTTAAAAAATTCCCAATCCAATGAAATACGGATTCCCTTTGAAATTCAAACGTATTCGTTTGATGTTCAAATTCTCGAGAATCATTAGGAAATAGACCGTGGATTTTATTTATCCAAAACATTTTTACGGAATCTGCTGTTGAAGTGATTAAATTATTAATGATTGCACGTGAATCTTCTTCTTCTTTTTCATCTTCTTCTTTTTCTTCTATTTCTTCTTCTTCCATTTTTCCTCGAAAGGGTCCGCTCAAAAAAGAATCATACTTTGGGGCAAGTATTCTTGTTCATTCTCACCATCGCATAATCTGGTGCTTTTTTCTAGCATATCTAAAGCAAAAAACCCCTTTTCTTTTTCTAGAATTTGTATTTGACTTATGAATTCATTGCTCAAGTTTTTTTTCATTGGTATAAACCCAATAATTATATAGGTCTTCACGGGATAGTCTTTCTGGTGTTGTCGTGTACCAAGAAATTTTCTGTTCTATCATTTCTGAAAAAGTCGATAAGCTGGGTGGATATGTAAAAGATATTGTTTGTTTTCCATAGCTTGTGCATGTATAAAAAAAATATTGTGACATTTCGTTTCGTACAACATTTTCCAATTGATCATTTTTTATATATCCCGACGGGCGGTTCCATCGTTTATAATGGAAAAGAAAAGTTAAAAGAGGTTTTTCAATCCAGAAAATTTTCCTTTCATTTTGATCTTCTTGAAGTTTTCCCAATTCTTAATTATCTTGATGAGTAACAAGATAAGAATTTTCGTAAACTGGGCTATTTTTGTCTTCTTTGGTGGATCCCTCTTGTTCCTGTTTAGTCTTATTCGTTCCGTAAGTTGTTTCTACATCGCTTTCTTCCTTTCTTTCTCCCCTTTCTTCCGTTTCTTCCGTTTCTTTCAGTTTCTTAGTGACAATAGGCGACGACATTCCACCTAAATAGTAGACATGGTGATAAATAAGAGAATACTAAAGATTCGAGCCATTCAATTTTTCAATTCTGACACAAGGGACTTATTAGATTGAATTGAATGATTTTGCCGTATCCAGAATAATACCAATCCAACCCATTTCATGAATAAAATGTGACCAATTAACCAACCAACAAAACTACTTGTTGCAAATAACATCTTGTTTGGATTAAATTGAGTTGAAATAAAAATCAAGATAATTAGTAGAAAATTGAAATGCAATTCATTAAATAGAAAATTTCAGTTTCATCAATTATTCAATTCGTTACATAGAGTCTATATTGCAAGTTTGGATAGAAAAATAATATCATGATAATATTTCTAAAAAGAAAGAGAGAGAAAAACAATGTCATGATAATATTTTAAAAAACAAGTATAAGCAATTTTACCATAAATCCATCAATTGCCTAGCTAGTTTATTTTTGCCCACATTTGTCCTTTCTTTTTTTATGTATTCTCGAACATCAATTTTTTAATTTTTTTTATTCATCTTCAGTTTTATTAGTATTTAATTATGACATATTATTTTGGATAGTATATTTTGTCTATTATTTTATTTTTTAATTTTTGTTTTGATAATACTATTATATCATCGTTGATGGAGGAAAAAAAATATATAAACATTATGTTTTGAGGACACTATTTTTAGAGTTCGTCTCATGTCTCAAAATCTCAGGTCAGGCACTGCGAAAGTTGCTTTTAAAAATCAGGGAAAGTGCCTGCGAATGTGTGAAAACTCGGAGGGGATTTAGTCATACTTCTAAAATTGCATATGTTTCTAGGAGTTTCCATACTCTGTGTAATTAATTTTCTGTTTCTCGTCGCAATTGTGACATTAATTCCATGCTGTCAATATTTGACTGGAATTATAGAAACCAGGGATAACATTGACAAGGAAAAAGGTAACGAATTTTTTCCCAAAACGACCCTTTTTTGTAAAGTTTTTCCCAAACCGCCCTACTTTTTTTTAATTTCCCAAAGCGCCCCACTCGGTCTTTGAAAGACCGAGTCTGGTTAAAACAAGGTCGGTCTTTCAAAGACCGAGTCTTGCTCTTTGATTTTTCAAAGTGCAAGACTCGGTCTTTGAAAGACCAATCTTGTTTTAACAAGACTCGGTCTTTCTTGGGCTTTGGCATTTTTAATAACGCAGATCCCCTTTCTTCTTCTTCTCTTTCTTTCTACTTTAACCTATTCTATTTCTCTAACCCATCTTCCTAAATCTAGGGCGACCTCCTACCCACAAAATTTCATCTTAATCTAAATATATTTACCAATTTCTTCCTAACCCTCTAAGCATCTCCACTATAAAAACCTTAAACCCATCTTTTGAAAGATCCCTATTTCGGATTTTTTCTAAATTTGAAGAGGATAGCAACTTCAACTCTTTTACCCAAATATCTACGGCTCTATCCTTGACGCTTGTGAAGGTATGATGAATATTGGCCTTTAATTTTCTATCTTTTTTTATAGATTTTGTTTGTGGTTAGATAATAACTCACATATTCGTATAAATATACGTAGGTATGGATCTTGAGATTCCTATTTGGTTATACTTTGGTGGTAAAATAATTCGTGATCCAAAGATTGGTAGTTGTTACAATGTGTTGGATCCGAAAATAGTTTGGGTACCTCGTACCATAACATTTGCAGAAGTAGTTGAGAAAATTTATGAAGTTACTAATTGGGATAGGAATCAATGGAAGGTAAAAACTTTAGCTCGATACGCAGCAGGTAGAGGAGATGGTCAGTATTTTATGACAGTGCCCGTACCTACTGATAATGCGCTGAAGTCATTGATTGCTAGGACATTTGATCCCAATTGTGCTTGGTCTGCATTAGAGTTATATATTCAGCAAATTCAAAATTTGGATGCTCAGCCATATGATATTCCCAGTTCAAGCTTCATAAGGGTAGTACCTATACAGCAGATGAGGTCTAACCTCGCTCAACCTTCACAACCAAATCCACTGTCCTCACAAGAAAACACCTCTACAAATACAAGAAACGCTAATTCTACAGATGTTGAGTTGCCACCCCAACCTAGTCTGGTTCCTGACTATGTTCCAAATGACAGTGTATTTGAGCTCCTTCAGAATGCAGTGGTTAACAACAGCTTATTAGATGATGATGAAGAAGAGGAAGAAACAGACGATGGTAAAAGTGTAGAAAATGATGATGGAGAAGAAGATGATGATGTAGCAAATGTAAATCCTACGAACAAAAGTTCTAACGAAGTTAGAGCTACTGATAGCTATGCTAATGTTAACGCTCATGTTATGGAGGAGATGGCTCAAGCTGCTAGAGTCCCCTCATTTCCATAAGAGTCATCTGGTTAATCCATTGTAGACGAATTTTACGTTGGACAGGAGTTTGTAAGCAAATAGTCCATTCAGCAAGCTGTGAAGGTGTATTCTATCAAGAAACATCGTGAATTTGTCACATTGAAAACAACACCATCACTGTACACTGTTAAATGCAAAATGGCACCTAGAAAACGTACAATTGAAGAGATCATACAAGGTCCCCCAGGAGTAAGTGATGGTGGATGCCCTTGGAGATTACGAGCTATTGTTCCAAAAGAGGGGAGAAATTTTGTGGTGAAGAAGATAGTTGGGCCTCATACTTGTATGAATCCCATGTTGAATCAAGACCACTGTAAAATAGATGTTAACCTTGTTAGTAATTTGATTGTGGGTGTGGTGAAGAAGGATATTGCTTTATCACCGGGAGCAATTATTGAGATTGTGAAAATAGAATATAATTACCAGATTTCATATAAGAAAGCTTGGAAAGCAAAACAAAAGGCAATTGAGAGGTTGTACGGTACCTTCGAAGAAGCATACACGAAGTTGTCTTTTCTACTAACAGCAATTCAAGCAGCAAATCCAGGAACCGTTGTCCACTGGGATAAATATGAGTCTAGCCCCAGCGAGGAAACATTCAAGGGAGTATTTTGGGCATTTGGTCCTTCGATTGAAGGTTTCAAGTCTTGCAGACCGGTTATTAGTGTAGATGGAACTCACTTGTACGGTAAGTACAAGGGTTGTTTGCTAATTGCTGTTTTCCCGGATGCGAATGGTTGCTTATTTCCATTTGCATTTGCATTGGTTGATGGAGAGAGTATAAATACGTGGACATAGTTTATGACTTGCATCTGGTATTATGTCACCGATCGCACTGAGTTGTGTGTTATCTCAGATCGTCATGCTGGTATATTGTCTGCTATGGATTTGCAAAACGGAGCTTGGAACAAACCGAATGGATTTCATCGATATTGTATGCGTCATTTTGCCACAAATTTATTTAGTAAATTTTTTTAGTAACTCAAACTTTTCATTCTTCCAAACCAATTTTGCATTTGAACTTTTCAGTAACTCAAACTTTTCATATTTGAACTCAACCAAACCAATTTTGCATTCTTCCACAACCACAAACACATCATCTTCACAACCACATTTTCTTCACAACCACATCTCAACCACATCAACAATGTTGTTAATATCATCTTCACAACCACATCAACAATATTAATAACTTCTTCACAAACACAAGAACATTTAAAAAAAAACTACAAAATCAAAATAACTAAAAATATTACAACACCTACCAAATTCAAAAAATATTACAACAAACTAACATCTACATAACATCAAAAGTCAAGGGTTAGGTGTGTAGAAGTTGGTGGGTCTTCGTTGTCGTCTACCACGTTGTGGAGTTGCCTGTGTTAGTGCGGACAACGGGATGTCCTCCTTTTCTTGAATCTCATCCCCAATCTCAGACCCTGCTTGTTCTTTGTGTTCTGAATCATTTTGAGGTTGAGGTGGGGGCCTTTGAACAACTCTCTTTCGTCGAATACCAGTACGGCCGCTCGTTCGATGTGTGGGGGTCCTTAGTACTACATCTAATGTTGCGCCATCCCCCACAAGATCAGCTTGTGCACGGCAACACGATAACATCTCCCGTAAGGTATCCTTCGCCTGATCGGCGATGTTGCTATTCAACATAGTTGCACACTTCTTTGCAAGGGACCAAGTCTGGACCAACTGAGAAACATGAAAAGTTGAATGATTAGGTTACTTAGAAATACACATACATATATGAAAACAAATTTATATATAAACTTTAACAATTTAAAACGAAACTTAAAAAACTTACAAAATTCCGAACAGTGGATCCCTTTGGTTGGTACATCGGCAACTTAATGGAATGTTGATCTGCTGGTTCGGTCCCTGGTCGACGGATCGGGATTGCAACTCCAGCAGGAGTCTGCAACGTTGGAGAAATGAAACGTCTAGTGACTCTCTCGTACCAAGCCATGTATATCTCATGCACCGAGAGGTCAAACGGTGGAATGTCACCGATGACTTCTTGGAAACGGTGAACATTCCATCTTTGAACGTATTCGAAGAAGCAAGTGGCCCAATTGTGACCGGTGGTACGGCCCATTCCTGTGATGTTGTGCATCTCGGCATTGAATGGTGCGGCAACTGGAATCCCTTGGTGAAGACCAAACTGGCGTAACACTCTATCGGGGTAGTAAAACTCGACAACCCCAAAGTTGATTAACGGTGCTTTCGTGAGCCACAAATCACGCCTGTACGTGCAAATAGGCGGCAGTCGAATCAGTCGCTCCTCCGTGTAAGAGGACCACACTACACAATCAGCGGCCAACCTATCGAGCTCATCGTGGTAGTATGTCAAGCACCTGTAAGGGTTGGCTGTCCATGTTAGTTTGCCTGTCCAGTACACACCGATAGGAGGTAGCATGTCAATATCATCGGGAAGAACTCTCCAATGTTGAGATTGGATCCGTACTACGAGCCGACCTACGTGAATCCGCTCCGAACTCCATATCTGCAGTAAAATCAGAGGCCCATTCATCTAGTTCGAACATATACTGCACAAACACAGACTTCGATACAGTGACGAAAGTACTGCACTGTCCCAACTGTAACGACTGACCCTACCTAGATCGGCGATTAAGGGCAAGAACATCAATGAGATGCTATTTCCGGTCGAATTTGGAAACAAGACGGTGCCGAATAGCGTGAGAATGTACGCCCTACAATAGCACTTCACCTCCGCTGCAGTTGAACCATCATTCAATCTATTTTTAAATGTTTCCTTCAACCACTTTAAATGGATAAATTTCCCATTTATCGCACCGGCATCTACTTCAACCCCTAAGTACTCCTCCACTATATACACTGGGTCGAAGTCCATCGATCCTGTGACTGCCTCTCCATCGATTGGAAGCCCGGTAAGTATGGCAACGTCCTGTAGAGTGACCGTCATCTCCCCAACTGGCAGGTGAAATGAGTGTGTCTCGGGCCTCCATCTTTCAAGCAGTGCTTCCAAAAGAGGACAATCACACTTGATGGATGTCATCCTGGCAATACCGTAGAACCCACAGTCTTTTAGTATCTCGTGTATACGTGGGTGCATAGGTAGCGAATGACCGGTCCTAAAGTGGCACTCCGTAGCCTCACCGTTCCAAATATTCTGCGATCGATGCAACGGCTGAAGAGTGAGGAGTGAAGGGTCGAGGGGTCCTGGCCCTCCAGAAGGGACATATGATGACGAAGGGACTGAAGAAGAGGTGCCCGCCTCATTTGGATTGACTTCAACCTACATAACAATAACATTTACATCAATAGACCGAAATATAATATAATTCTATTACAATCAACAATTAATTACTTACATTAGTACCCTCGGTACGAGCACGGCCACGACCACGAACACGTCCACTGCGAGTACGTGGTTCATCAAGTGTACCTCTACTACTTTCTCCTACCTCCATGTTACCCCTTGTGCGTGCCATTGACAATAGACTCCAAATCCTACAGCTTCAACAAAAATATTATTAACTACACATAACCTAGATATAAAAAACAACAATCTCGAAACATCTTCACAACCACAACATCTCAACAACAAAAACATCAAAAATCTCGAAACTTATCCACAACCACAACATCTCAACAACAAAAATAACAACAGTCTCGAAACATCTCCATAACAACAAATTCTATATAACAATGCCGTTGATTCTCTAAAATTAGCAAATTAGAGAATTTTAACTCTTTCTTAGCAAAATTCTATATAGAATTCTATATAACAAATTCAACTTCAAAAGATTCTAAAATTTCTAACTCTTTCTTAATTTTAGCAAAAATCTATATAGAATTCAACAAATACTATATAACAATGCCGTTGATAGCAACAACTTCAACTCTTTCAACTCTTTCTTTTTCAACAAAATTAAAACTAAAAATAACAAGAATAGCTACTCTACATTGTCAACAATAAGTCAAATTCAACTCATCAACTTCACAATAGCATCAAGAGTAACACAATTTTTGCTTAGCAAATTAGAGTAACAATAGCATCAAGAGTAACACAATTTTTGCTTAGCAAATTAGAGTAACACAAATTCTATATAACAATGCTGTTGATTCTCTAAAATTAGCAAATTAGAGAATTTTAACTCTTTCTTAGCAAAATTCTATATAGAATTCTATATAACAAATTCAACTTCAAAAAATTCTAAAATTTCTAACTCTTTCTTAATTTTAGCAAAAATCTATATAGAATTCAACAAATACTATATAACAATGCCGTTGATCGCAACAACTTCAACTCTTTCAACTCTTTCTTTTTCAACAAAATTAAAACTAAAAATAACAACAATAGCTACTCTACATTGTCAACAATAAGTCAAATTCAACTCATCAACTTCACAATAGCATCAAGAGTAACACAATTTTTGCTTAGCAAAAGCTTAAGAAATATACCTTTCAAGTAGGAGATTCCAAAGCGAGCTACTGACAAGGTAGAGAAGAGCAAGATCCTTCAACCAAGATCTTCCAAAGACGAAGACGAAATTAAACTAGGTCTACGAAATTGGGTATTCAGGGTTTAGGGTTTTAAGAAATAATCAAATTTGGTGAATAGGATTGGGGAAAATCGAAAATGGATTAGAGATTAATTGGTTTTGGGGAGTGTATCGATCGATTAAAGGCGTAATCGACCACAAAATTGGCGAGGGCGATGGATTCGTTGAGGGACAGAGAGAAGAATAAAAAGTTTCTAATAACTCGAGAAGAAGAAGAAAAGGGATCTGCGTTATTAAAAACGCCAAAGTCAAAGACTCGGTCTTTGAAAGACCGAGTCTGGTTAAAACAAGATCGGTCTTTCAAAGACCGAGTCTTGCACTTTGAAAAATCAAAGAGCAAGACTCGGTCTTTGAAAGACCGACCTTGTTTTAACCAGACTCGGTCTTTCAAAGACCGAGTGAAAGACCGAGTGAGACGCTTTGGGAAATTAAAAAAAAAAGTATGGTGGTTTGGAAAAAACTTTACAAAAAAAGGATCGTTTTGGAAAAAAATTCAAAGGTAACAGGGATAAGGTAAGACAAAATATTATTTCACAACAGTTGACTTCTGAAAAAACAGAGCAGTATCAGGAACGAAAATTTAAAGGATGTCATAATCTGACAGCACATGTTAATTAATTGCAGTAGGTCACATTAAACATGCCAAGAATGGAGGCAAGTCATGTGTGAGTATGGGCATTGAAAACATCAATAAACAGCAATGAATTTTCGTTAATGAAACTGAGAATTTTTTTCCAAACTACCCCACTTTTTGAAAGTTTTTCTCAGTGTCCTACTTTTTTTAAAAATTTTCAAAACGCCTTGCTCGCTTTCCGTAAAAGCAAGCTCCATCGCCTTGCTCGCTTGCTCGCTTTTCCAAAAAGCAAGTTTAGGTAAAACTCCATCGCTTTTTCAGAAAGCGAGTGTGAGCCTTTGGTTTTCGCCATCATAGACTCGCTTTCTGGAAAAGCGATGGAGTTGAACCCACACTCGCTTTCTCGGAAAGCGAGTGTCGATTGGGGCTTTTTATGCTCCCAGATCTCAATTTGGATCTCACTTTCTCTCCGTTCTTACTCTTACTTATCTCCCTTATTACTCTCTCTTTAACTCTGAAACCCAAAACCCTAACTTCCCAAAATTGACCGCCTACCCACAAAATCTCCTCTAAATCTAAATATAATCACTTAATCTTTCCCAACCCTATCAGCTTCCACTCTCAAAATCCTAAACCCATCTTCCGAAAGATATTTTGATAAACATGAAGAGGATAACAACTTCAACTTTTCTACCCAAATATCTACGGCTATATCCTTCTGAATAAGCTTGTGAAGGTATGATTTATATCATTTATTATTTTGTACATTATTATAGGTTTTGTTTGTGGGAAGATAATAAATCGTATATTCGTATAAATAAACGTATATATGGATTACGATATTCCTATTTGGTTATACTTTGGCAGTGAAATAATTCGTGATCCAAAGATAGATTGTTATTATAGTGTCGTTGATCCTGAAATAGTTTGGTCACCTCGTACCATTACATTGGCAGAAATAGTTGAGAAAATTTATAAAGTTTCTAATTGGGATAGGGATCAATGGAATGTGAACATTTTAGCTCGGTACGCAGCAGGTAAAGGGGATGATCAGTATTTTATGACAGTGCATGTATCTATTGATAATTCTATGAAGTCAATGATTGCTAGGACACTTGATCCCAATTGTACTTGGTTTGCATTGGAGTTATATATTCAACAAATCCAAATTATGAATCCCCAGCCACATGATAATCCTAGTTCAAGCTTCGTACGAGAAGTACCGACACAACAGATGAGGTCTAATCCCGTTCGAACTTTACAAGCAATCCCATTGTCCCCACAAGAAGACTCGTTCACAAATACAACAAGCCCACATTCTACAGATGTTGAGTTGCCACGTCAACCTAGTCCGGTTCATGACCATATTCGAAATGACACTTTATTTAAATTATTTCAAAATGCTACTGTTGCCGCTAAATTTGGTGTGGGGGCAAGCAGATAGTATTTGTGGATTCTTAGGAAAACTGAATAGTAAACCTGTGTACCTGTTCCGTCGGGCTTTGATCATCGTTCCCGCCGTGCACCTGCAAAAAGTGCGAGACACCGGGGTTGTTCCCGGCGATGCACCCTCCGACGCTCAAGTCAGTAATTTGGAAGACTATGAAAGAGCGCAAAAACTGGTGAAAGATTGATTACCTCTTAATGGAGATGGATGGGGGGTATTTATAGGCGTCTTAGGGAACGGATTTGGAATGTAATCCCCGTGATCTGATAAGGAATATTCTCCTTGTAAACAGATTAGGAATATAATCCCTAATTCCCAGTGGAGGGATAGACATGAATCAGGGCCGTTGATTAGGATCTAATCAAGGGCCCTAATTCTATCCCTCTTATCGGGCTTTATTGGTGGTTGAAACCCGCGCCCGATTGAAACGGGTCCGTTTGTGGGTTATTGGGTCTTTACCGTAGAGACCCAGTACCCATCTCAGACCCAATTTGTGGGTGAAATCACCATTTTACCCCTGGGATTCAAGATTCGCGCCCGATTTGGAAGGTTCCGATTAACCCCCATTTTTAGCCATATCACGAGCCCCCCACTCCTAAAGGCTGAGCTTGATCGGACTTTGAGGAGTAGTTTAACCGTTTTGGTGGCTAACGGAGTTGTATCGGAGCCTAACTGGAAGGTTTTGAATCTTGAAGGAGGTAGTTTGGTGACTTTTCAAGGGGATTAAACTCTGAGTCGCTCCTGGGCTCTTATGACCATGTGGTGTTCTTACAGAAATATCCTTTGGACTTAAGAAAGTGTCGGTTCGTCGTCCTGGGGTTTTTGGAAGATTATTTTTGGGCAACAATTGTTTGTTTGGGGGTAAGAAGGTACTCCCCCACTTTATAATTGCTCCCCATGAATTCTTCCTTATCTTTTCGAATTTTTTATTTGCTTTTCGGCACGATGGCTTGGCCGTCATCCTTTGTTGAGGGGTTTTTACATTTGTACCACGCCTCCGACTCCTTCTAGGGCTCGCTGGCTAGGGGGCCGAGGTCCGTACGCGGTTCGGCGCATTTTTCCGAAGAGGAAAACAAGTTCGGCGTAGCCGCGAGTACTAGGAGGGAGCCCGGCATAGCGCGAGGTCCAATTCTTTCCCGTAAGGAGGTCGGTGCCAAGAACGCTTGGCGTTGGGTGCCGAACTTGAATTTTTTCCCGTAACGAGGTCGGTGTCACGAACGCTCAGCGTTGGGTGCCGAACTTGATTTTTTCCCGTAACGAGGTCGGTGTCACGAACGCTCGGCGTTGGGTGCCGAACTTGATTTTTTTCCGTAACGAGGTCGGTGTCACGAACGCTCGGCGTTGGGTGCCGAACTTGATTTTTTCCCGTAATGAGGTCGGTGTCACGAACGCTCGGCGTTGGGTGCCAAACTTGATTTTTTCCCGTAACGAGGTCGGTGTCACGAACGCTCGGCATTGGGTGCCGAACTTGATTTTTTCCCCGTAACGAGGTCGGTGTCACGAACGCTCGGCGTTGGGTGCCGAACTTGATTTTTTCCCGTAATGAGGTCGGTGTCACGAACGCTCGGCGTTGGGTGCCGAACTTGATTTTTTCCCCGTAAGGAGGTCGGTGTCACGAACGCTCGGCGTTGGGTGCCGAACTTGATTTTTTCCCCGTAACGAGGTCGGTGTCACGAACGCTCGGCGTTGGGCGCCGAACTTGATTTTTCCCCGTAATGAGGTCGGTGTCACGAACGCTCGGCGTTGGGTGCCGAACTTGATTTTTCCCCGTAACGAGGTCGTTGTCACGAACGCTCGGCGTTGGGTGCCGAACTTGATTTTTCCCCGTAACATGGTCGATGTCACGAACGCTCGGCGTTGGGTGCCGAACTTGATTTTTTTCCCGTAACGAGGTCGGTGTCACGAACGCTCGGCGTTGGGTGCCGAACTTGATTTTTTCTCCGTAACGAGGTCGGTGTCACGAACGCTCGGCGTTGGGTGCCGAACTTGATTTTTCCCCGTAACGAGGTCGGTGTCACGAACGCTCGGCGTTGGGTGCCGAACTTGATTTTTTCCCCGTAACGAGGTCGGTGTCACGAACGCTCGGCGTTGGGTGCCGAACTTGATTTTTTCCCCGTAACGAGGTCGGTGTCACGAACGCTCGGCGTTGGGTGCCGAACTTGATTTTTTCCCCGTAACGAGGTCGGTGTCACGAACGCTCGGCGTTGGGTGCCGAACTTGATTTTTTCTCCGTAACGAGGTCGGTGTCACGAACGCTCGGCGTTGGTGCCGAACTTGATTTTTCCCCGTAACGAGGTCGGTGTCACGAACGCTCGGCGTTGGATGCCGAGCTCCTAGACTTGTCGCTTTTCGTCTCGACATAGGGGTTTGTATCTACTGTGCGCCTTCTGAATTTCTGACAGCCTCTGACAGCTTCTGACAACTCTGACAACTCTGACAGATGGGACGTTTATTAATTGCAGTGACCTCTGGGCTTCTGTCAGATGGGGCGCGCATTAAATTCGACTCATGATTTGGCGCGGTTAGCAAGGCGACGATTGGGGTCGCTCCGTCGTTTCGTTTGAATGGGCCGGTCGTACGAGCCCATTAACCTCGTTTGGAGCGCCCCTTTCTATAAATCCTCACCCCCTCTCTCATTTCTCATTTCTCCTTTCTTTTGCTCAGACAGTTTCTTGTGCTCAGGCGAATTTTTCCGGCGTCGGCGTTTGGTTCAGGCAAAGTTTTCCGGCGGCTATCTCTCTTAAGGTAATTTATCATCAATTATGTCTGTAGCTTCTGTCTCCGAAAAAATCTCTTGGTCCGAGCCCTCCCTTGAAGACGTCGAGGATTCGACTCCGACTCCGACCAAAGGCAAGAAGGTGTTCGGCAAGGATTCGATCGTTGTGGATCCGAAGAGAATGGGGGAGTTCGGACAACTGCCAGGGCCGTTGACGGGGCTCCACAGAGTTAGGCAGCTCCCGGAGGATCAGGCCGAGCGAATTGTTCATGGGAGGGGGAGGTCCTTCGAGGAGAATGCCGCGAGGGAGACGACGGAGGCGGACGATGCGGCGTCGATCCTGCGCGAGGAGGATCTGGCAGTGATCCGGGATTCTTTTTTCATCCCGGAGGAGTACGAAATTATGCTGCCGGGCCCCGGAGTTAGGGCCAACTCGCAGCTGCCAGTGACGATGTGTTGCTGGCCGGTCGACGCCTTTATCGCCGGTGCTCGGCTTCCTTTCCACGCGTTTGTCGTTACCGTGGTGAGTTGGTTCGGGGTCAGTCCCATCCAACTCATGCCAAACGCGTGGCAAGTGATAAACGGTTTCGTTCTCCACTGCCAGGCCGCAGGGATCGAGCCGCAACTGAACGTGCTTCGGACGCTATACCGGCTCCACCAAGGGAATAAGTCGGAGTACCGGTATTACTTGACTCCGAGGCACGGTGGCAGGCTTGTCATATGCCCCGACTCCATTAAGAACTGGCGAGAGAAGTGGTTGGTTGTGCGGAGTTCAGAGGCATGGCCGATCCCTTCTGACTGGGTAGAGGGGGTGCTGAAGAGAGCGAAGGCGATGCCGAAGCTCTCAGTGGAAGAAGAAGAGGCAGTCCGGATTCTCCTTGATCGGCCGAAGTACGATTGGAGGGAGCTGACGGAGGACGTCCTCTACAAGGGAGGGCTCTGCCGCGTAGACCCTAGTACGCGGCTCTCGTCAAGTTCTTTTTTTCCGTACCTTCTTCCTTGTTGTTTTTTATGTGCTAACCAATTTTCGCTTTTGATGCAGAATCCATGGACTACGATGCAGTATTGGCGCTCAGGGCAGGGCTCGCCAGCAAGGCGCCGAAGAAGCGTAAGAGGGTCGCATCGAAGCTGCCCTCGACCTCGAAGGCACCGAGGATTGGGGCCTCTGTTGAGGAGGTGGAGGTCCTCGACAGTCCGGCCGTCACTGTGGCGGGGAATTCGGCCCCAGCATCTGTGGGCGAGTTCCCCATTGCTGCCGCCCTCGCCATGTCGACGCCGCCGCTGACTGTGGCAGGCGAGGAGCTCCTGACGGAGGAGCACAAGCGGATTCACATCCCGGACTGGCAAGTCCGGAGGCATGACGGGTTCCTCGGGAACTCGCTGGCGAGCATGCAGGCCGTCAAGCACCTCGCCACCCCGAAGGACCGAGCCGCCATGGAGGCGGGGAGAAAGGGCGACGACGTGATCGTGATCGCTCGTTCGGCGGTGTCGGTAAGCTCCGAGTTTCCTTTGTTTATTGCACTTCTTGAATCACAAAGAAAAATTTTTCTAACTCTTTTAGTTCTTCTTTGCTGCAGATCATCGTCCACTTCGGCCATCTCACTGAGAGGCTAACAGCTCTGGAGAAGGAGCTGAAGCAAGAGTCCGACCAAGCTCGGAACGAAAAAGCTCGGATGTCGAACGAGCTCGACAAGCTCCGTGTCGAGCATGAGGGCAGGTCGGCGAGGATCCAGCACCTCGAGGCCGAAGTGACGAGGTTGGAGGGCGAGCTCCTTCACAAAAAGGAGGGGTCGGCTAAGCAGCTGGCCGAGGTCGAGGCCGCCAATGCTGCGACTGTGAAGGCGGCGGAGGACGCAACCCTGGAGAAGGCGCAGGGGTTCCTCGCCCAGAACATGGCGAAGGCCTTCGCCGCCGCCCTCGAATGGGTGTCGAAGGAGTACCCCGACGTGAACGTTTCGGGGTGGAGGCTGTTCCCCGGCCACGTCGAGGGTTTCGACCCCGAATCCGAGGGGGAGGAGGATGAAGGGGACGACGAAGTTGATGCCGGGGCTGGGGTCACTGGCGAGGCCCCTAGCGCTGCGGTCACTCCGCTGTCGGTGGCGTCTCCTTCGGCGAAGTCAACCCCCACCCCACCTCGTCGCTCGGGGAAAGAGGTCGAGCCTTGACTCCGCTCCTCGCTTTTTTTTTTGTTTTGTTTTTCGTTATGTTTCTTTTCACTCATTGTAACGCCTAATAGCGGACTGGCCACCGCTACTTTTTGAAATGAATGAAAAGAAAATTTTTGCAAGTGTTGGTGTTCGGATCTTTGTCTTTCGCCCCTTTTTCCGCTCAGCGTTCTCTTCTTGTTTCGAGAGTTCCTTGTTTTTAGCCATATTTTTTCCAAGTGTGGTGCTCCGGCGGTGTTCGACCTTTTTGCTGATTACTTCGACCTTTTTGCAGCTTATGGTGGTTGCCCAAGATGCCGAGCTCGCGCGTTCGGATGAGGAAGCTCGAGCCGAGGCTGGCCTAGGGGCGACGAGGCTGTGTCTGGCGAGGTGCCGAGAGCGGCTCTACGAAGTCGAGCTCGGATTGCGTCGAGCTGAAAGCGAGAGGAACCATCTCCAGCTCGTCCTCGGCCGGCGAGATATCGAGATTTGCCGTTTGGAAAGCAGGATCGAAGAGCTTACCCCCGCGGTTGAAGGTGAATATTCGCCTACTGCTTTCAGTAATGAGATTCGGATTCAGTGCATTCGTCATAACTTGTCCAAAATAACAGCAGAGAGGGATGACTTGTTCTCCGAAATACAGCATCTGCAGTCCGTAGAGGCTAAGCTTCGGAGTGAGGGCGAAGGGCTGACGGCCGAAGTGGCCAAGTTGACGACCGAACGGGTACAGTTGACTGCCGAGGTCGAAGCGCTGAAGAGAGCGACGGTGGATAAAAGCATCGAGGTCACCCATCTTCGGCGCCTCATCGCCAGCCGATCAGGAGTTCCGGACTCCGCGATACCCCCACGTTTCGAAGTCAATGTCAAAGATGGCTCGTTGCGGGATCGGATCTCGAAGTTGGAGGCAGAAGTGGCTCATCTTAAGCCGCATTCAGGACCAATCAACGTTCGAAGCACGTCATGCACTCGAGCGGAGAGTGAGCGGGGCATTACCTTCTACGAGATGGCGACCCGTCAGCAGATCGGCCAACCTAGTCCGGGGGACGCGCAGAGCTCGGTGTCAATTTCGTCGAGCGGAGCATCCGTCGGAGTAGCTACTAGAAGTGGTGCCGAGGATACGTCTCAATTCGCCGGCTTGGGGTCGCGCTCCGGAGACAAGCGTCGTCACTTTCGAGTGTCCCTGAAGCGGAACGCTCTGGCTCCAAAAAAGCGCTAAAGTCGTCGACTCCGCGAGCTTTTGTGTATTTCTCTCCCTTTTTCTTTTTTGCTCAGTGTAATAAGTCGGCATTGTAACTTTTTCTTTGACGAGTTGTAATCCTGTTGTGTTTGTCTTTGTACCGCATCTGTTTCATCAATAAAAGTGTTGTTGCCGAACTTGTGTGTTTTTTTTACTTTCGCGACTGTTGTCTGCTGCGCCGAGGCTTCTAAGCCTGCCGCATACTTGTATGCCGATCGGCGAGGGGAATGTTCGGCCAGTGGTGCCGAGCCTCGTCTATACTGCCCAATCATGCCGTCTTGTGAGGCGAGTTCGGCGGCTGCCTCTCAAACTGCATCAAAGCGCAAGTGCTGGGCCTTAGATCGTTGCTGGAGTAGTTCGGCAGCTATGACCGTGATCCTGAATGGCGAACCCCTAGCCCGCTTGGGAGCGATCATGTGAAGTATGATCGATCCAGGAGACGGGCTCCGAACCATCGTTAGGTTAGTTTAAGGGTTGTGGGAGCATTTCCGAATGGCGAACTACCCCTAGCTCGCTTAGAAGCGAACTTGCGAAGTAGAGTCGAACCAAGTGTTGGACTCCGAACCATTCAACGGTTGTGGGAGCAATTCTGAATGGCGAGCTACTTCTAGCTCGGTTAGGAGCGAACTTGTGAAGTAGAATCGAGCCAAGTGTTGGACTCCGAACCATCGTTCGATTAGTTTAAGGGTTGTGGGAGCATTTCCGAATGGCGAACTACCCCTAGCTCGCTTAGGAGCGAACTTGCGAGGTAGAGTCGAACCAAGTGTTGGACTCCGAACCATTCAACGGCTGTGGGAGCAATTCCGAATGGCGAGCTACTTCTAGCTCGCTTAGGAGCGAACTTGTGAAGTAGAATCGAGCCAAGTGTTGGACTCCGAGCCATCGTTAGATTAGTTTAAGGGTTGTGGGAGCATTTCCGAATGGCGAACTACCCCTAGCTCGCTTAGGAGCGAACTTGCGAGGTAGAGTCGAACCAAGTGTTGGACTCCGAACCATTCAACGGCTGTGGGAGCAATTCCGAATGGCGAGCTACTTCTAGCTCGCTTAGGAGCGAACTTGTGAAGTAGAATCGAGCCAAGTGTTGGACTCCGAGCCATCGTTAGATTAGTTTAAGGGTTGTGGGAGCATTTCCGAATGGCGAACTACCCCTAGCTCGCTTAGGAGCGAACTTGCGAGGTAGAGTCGAACCAAGTGTTGGACTCCGAACCATTCAACGGCTGTGGGAGCAATTCCGAATGGCGAGCTACTTCTAGCTCGCTTAGGAGCGAACTTGTGAAGTAGAATCGAGCCAAGTGTTGGACTCCGGAACCATTGTTTAGATTAAAGAGCTAAGAGCAGAGAGATGTAATTGCAGCGAAAATATGAAAAACTTTATTTATTAATATCCAATGATCGGCTGCTTCTAAAGTTGCTAGCCGTTATTACAGTGAAAAAATAAAAGAAAACTACTACAAGTGACAGGAAAAGAATGGCTCGACATCCCGGACTACTTAGAGAGGCGTTGCCGCTTTCTCTTGGTATTTTAAGAGATGGTCGGCATTCCAAGCCCTGGGAATCTCCCTGCCTTCGAGATCTTCTAGTCGGAATGTGCCGGGGTGGATTAATTTTGAGATCTTGTAAGGTCCCTCCCAGTTCGGGGCCAATTTGCTTTTCTGACCAGGGAACGAGATGGCCAATTTTCGAAGGACCAGGTCCCCTTCTTTGAGGTCCGTTGGGCGGACCCTTTTGTTGTATGCTAGCTCGATCCTCCTTCGGTAAGCTTGCTGGTGTATGGCAGCTCTCTCTCGGATTTCATCTATCAGATCTAGGCTTGCTCTGAGTTCTCTAGCGTTCTGCTCTTCTTCGTAAGCTATCATACGAGGGGAGGGTATCCCGACTTCTAGGGGGATGATGGCCTCGGCCCCATAGGTGAGATTAAATGGGCTCTCGCCTGTTGGGGTCCACTTGGTGGTGCGGTGATTCCAGAGCACGTTTGGCAGCTGATCGACCCACAGTCCTTTGGAACACTTGTCTAACCTCTTCTTGATGCCCGAAAGGATCTGTCGGTTGGCATTCTTGGCCTGGCCATTCGACTGAGGATGGGAGGCGGAGGAGAATCAGTGTTGTATGGCGAGGTCCTCACATAAGGCTCGGAAGGCGACCCCAGTGAACTGTGTTCCATTATCCGTGACTATGACCCGGGGAACGCCGAATCGGCAAATCACATTTTTCCAGAAGAATTGAACGACCCTATGCTCGGTGATTGTAGCCAGGGGCTCGGCCTCTATCCATTTCGAGAAATAATCGACTGCCACGATTAGGAACTTTAGCTGTCCGGGGGCTGGTGGAAACGGCCCTAGTAAATCCATCCCCCACATAGCGAAGGGGATCGGACTTGATAGGGAGATGAGCGGTGCTTGTGGAAGGCGTCGGATGTCGGAATACTTTTGACAGGAGCTGCATTGCCGAACGTGTCGTTCGGCGTCCCGTAAGAGAGTGGGCCAGTAATACCCGTAGTTCAACACTTTGCGCGCTAGAGCCCTGGACCCAGAATGGGCCCTGCCGATGCCCTCGTGTAGTTCTTGCAGGGCGTAGTCGGCTTGCCCGGGGGAAAGACACCTCAGGTAAGGCCGACCGTCCACCTGGGTGAAGGAGCGTTTATATAGGATATCTTCGATTAATGTATAACGCTCGGCTCGGGTCCTGATTCTTCTTGCTTCCCTCGGATCTTCGGGGAGGAGTCCGTCCCTTAAGAACTCGACGACGAGTTTCATCCAGTTGTCTTCGAGGAGGACGGGCAATGTTTCAACGGAGTCAGGTGTTTCGTCCTCTATGCTCGGCTTCAGGAGGACTTCTATCAATACGGTCTGCTCCAGACCTTGAAGGGAAGAGGAGGCTAATTTGGATAGGGCGTCGGCCTAGGCATTTTCTTCTCGGGGGATCCTTTGGATGAGGGCCTCTTCAAATAGCGCCATGAGGCTCTTTACTTTGGCCAAGTATTTAACCATTCTATCATCGCGGGCTTCATACTCGCCGAGGACCTGATTGACGACCAACTGAGAGTCGCTGAAGATCTGCAGCCGCTGTGCCCCTGCATTTCGGGCCATTCGAAGACCGGCTATTAGCGCCTCGTATTCGGCCTCGTTGTTCGAGGCTTTGAAATTTATACGGAGGGAGTATTGGAGGATGAAGTCATCTGGGCCTGCCAGAATGACTCCTGCCCCGCTTTCCTCATTGCAAGAGGATCCGTCAACATAAATCGACCAGACCGGTGGTCCCTTCACTGTCTGGCTGGGCTCGGGGATGGTACTCTCAACTATGAATTCGGCCAGCGCCTGAGCCTTGATCGCGGTCCGAGGCTGATATGATATGTCATGTTGGCTCAGTTCGATCGACCATTTCATAAGGCGTCCCGAAGTCTCGGGCTTGTGAAGAACCTGTTTCAGCGGCTAGTCGGTAAGAACGACCACCGAATGGGATTGGAAGTACGGGCGAAGCTTTCTCGCGGCCATCTCCAGGGCATAAGCCATCTTTTCAATCTTCGGGTATCTTAGCTCAGCGTCCCGAAGCACTTTGCTGACATAGTAGATGGGCTTCTGGGCCCGGTCTTCTTCCCTCACTAGGACCGCACTTAGGGTCTGCTCGGAGGCTACCAGGTAGAGGTATAGGGGCTCACCAGGGATCGGCTTGCTGAGGAGAGGGGGATTGACGAGGTAGGCCTTGAGCTGGTCGAAGGACTCCTGTTGCTGCTGCCCCCATTCGAATCCTTTAGCCCCCCTGAGGGCTTTGAAGAAGGAGAGGCATTTTTCCCCAGATTTTGACAGAAAGCGCCCCATGGCAGCTAGGCGACCAGTTAATCTCTGAACTTCTTTAACATTTCTGGGAGGGGCCATGTCCAGTATGGCCTTGATCTTCTCCGGATTTGCTTCAATTCCTCGTTGGCTAACCATGAAGCCGAGGAACTTCCCTGATGAGATGCCGAACGCACACTTGTTGGGGTTAAGTCTCATATTGTGCTTTCTCAAAACATCAAATGCTTCTTGGAGGTCAGCCACATGATCAACACCTCGGATGCTTTTCACAAGCATGTCATCGACGTACACTTCCATGTTCCGGCCGATCTGGGCCTGGAAAACCTTGTTGACGAGGCATTGGTATGTCGCCCCTGCATTCTTCAGGCCGAATGGCATGACTCTGTAGCAATAAAGGCCTTGGTCGGTCACAAAAGATGTCTTCGGGATATCCGGGGGGAACATTCTTATCTGATTGTAACCTGAGAAAGCATCCATGAAGCTGAGGAGCTCATGTCCCGAGGTTGCGTCAATCAGAGTGTCAATGCTCGGCAGAGGGAAGGGATCTTTGGGGCAGGCCTTGTTGAGGTCGGTGAAATCAATACAAATTCTCCAAGTCCCGTTGGACTTCTTCACCATTACTATGTTTGACAACCACTCAGGGTAGTTTACCTCCTGTATGAATCGGGCCTTCAACAGCTTGTCTACCTCCTCTTTTATAGCGAGCTGGCGCTCGGGGGCGAACTTGCGCCTCTTTTGCTGAACCGGTTTGGACCCCGGATCAATGCTCAGGCGGTGGACCAAGAGTTCTTCGGAGATACCAGGCATGTCTGCAGCCGACCACGCGAAGAGGTCTTGATTGCTTCGGATGCATTTTACAATATCTGAGTATAGGGCGGACGGGAGGGTCTTGCTAACAAAGGACTTGCGGGTCGGCTCCTACTCAGAGAAGAGTACTTCCTCCAATTCGTCCACCAGCTCGGAAGTTGGCCGAGCAGCATCTTGGGGGAGTTCCAGTGTTTCTAAGGAGAGGACGGGTCCGAGGGTAGAGGTCATATAACACTTGCGGGCCTGCTCCTGATTGCCCCTTACTTCTCCCACTCCGGCCCGGGTGGGGAATTTCATTTTAAGATGATAGGCAGAAGGGACGGCTTCAAGGGTGGCCAGACCGGGCCGACCCAAAATGACATTGTAGGCTGCTGGGACGTCCACGACCATGAAGTCCATCGACTCCGTTCGGGTAGTAGGAGTTTTGCCAGCGGTTACGTCGAAGGTAATCACCCCTTCAATAGTCACTGGCACTCCCGTGAACCCGTGGAGTGTGTATCCGGCGGGCTTGAGTCTGTCCCGCGAGAGCTTCAGGCCTTTAAAAGCGTTGAGGAAGAGGATGTTGACGGAGCTGCCGTTGTCTACTAAGATCCTCTCCACTTTGAAGTTGGCCATGTGAAGACTGATGACGAGTGCGTCACAATGAGGGGTGCGGACACCCTCAAGATCTTCGTCAGAGAAGGTCACGGGCACTCCGAGGCCTTTGGGAGGAGGGGTGGTTCGGACCGAATTGACTTCCCTTATGAATGCCTTTCGAGAGGAGTTAGAGGAGCCCCCCATTGGGCCCCCGTGGATGAGGTGAAGGACTCGTTCTTCTTCAAAGTCGGGCGTCTCTTCTCGTTCCGGACGCATGTTAGCCCCCCGAGACGGGGGAGGGAGTTCGGCTCGGTCCTTTCTTACAAACCTGGTCAGCTGCCCTCTCTGGATAAGGGCTTCGATCTCGTTTTTCAGGGCACGACAATCGTTGGTGTCATGCCCATGGTCCCGGTGATAACGGCACCATTTTTCTTTATCTCTTCTCTTGGCGGGGGTGTTCATCCTGGGAGCAGGGGGTAAGACCCCTTCTTTCTCAACTTCCATCAGAATAGTTGCGACGTTAGTGGTGAGGGGAGTGAACTTCTCGAACCTGGGGGGAGTTCGGCGCTGGCCGGCATTGTCCTTTTGGAGCTTCTTGGCTCCTTCCTCCTCTGTTCCCTTTTTCTTAATCCCGGAGGAAGACCCCTCCCGGTTTGGTCGCTGCTCGGCCTCTTCGGCCCGGATATACTTTTCACTGCGAAGGAGGAGGTCGAAAAAGTTCTGCAGAGGCTTCTTGGCGAGGGAGGAGCGGAGGTTGGAATTGAGGACATTAGATTGAAATGCTGCCGTAGCGACCGACTGGTCGAGGGATGCTATAGACCTGGCTTCAGCTGTGAACCTCTTCACATAGTCTCTCAGTTTCTCCCCCTTCTTTTGGTGGAGGTGCAATAGGGAGATGCTGGTTTTCTCAGCCCTACGGCTGCTTACGAAATGTGTGACGAAGAGGGTTTCGAACTGCTCAAAGGAGAATATTGAGGAGGGGGCAAGGCGAGAGTACCATTCTCGAGCTGGGCCCTTGAGAGTTGCGGGGAAGGTTTTGCAGAGGAGGGCATCGGAAGCCTGGTGGAGAAGCATCAAGGTCTTAAAGCTCTCGATGTGGTCAACTGGGTCGGTCTCCCCGGTGTAAGTTTCAAATTGGGGAGGTTTGAAGCCAAACGGGACTGGCGCATCCACTATGGTTCGGGAGAAAGGGGGTCGGCTAGGACGTAGGGTCCTCCCCCTAAGCTCCTCTTCTCAGTCTATCTGGCCCAGGCGCCTCTCTACTTCATGAAGACGATGGTACATGGTGTCATCCCTCCGACGGTAATCAGCCGAGCCCCTAGACTCGTCTTCGTATGAGGGAGAGCGGGGGCTACGGCGATGGTAACTTCGGGAGCGACGAGGACTTGGGGTACGTCGGGAGTTGCTAGGAGTAGGACGAGGAGATAGGGACCGTCGGCGAGGGCTTCGGACCGGAGGAGGGGATGGGGCCTTCGGCTCATTAGGGTTTTGACGGAGGTTGAGAGCCTGCAGGATGGTCGCTTGGAACTGCTGGAACTCGGCACAGGTGATTGGTGCCTCATTGTTCCTGGGCTATTGCCGACCCGCTGGGGAGTGTCTTCTTCGGTAATGCTCGGGGGACTCTTTCCTCCCCCTGCGGACGGGGGACCTGTGGTACCGGTGGCGAGGAGACCGCTCGCCCGGATGGTGTTGTCGGGAGGCTCCCTCTCGGGCCCGCTTTTCATCCAGGTGGCGGCGGAGATCGTCATCTTTCTGGCGGTTGAGGGCGGTATTGTGGCGACCAGAGGCTCGGGGGTGATGGGAAGCCATAGAGTCCGTAGAGGCGTTGTGGATGGAGACGTGCTCCTGGTGAAGAGGCTGTTTTTGAGGGTTAGGACCCTTCGGGGGTGTTTGATTAGGAGGAGGAAGGTCTTGTTGGAGCGGGTCTTCCGCCGTAGGGGGAAGCTGCCCTTGTTGTTGAGCAGGATTGTTGGGGACTTCTTGCTGCTGATCAGGGTTGGGTCCTCGGTTGGAACCCCATGACCTGACTTTGCGAGGCGGCATGGCTGGAGAAGACCTGTTCACCAGGAAGAGGAGAGGTCTCTATTCGTTAGTTTCCCACAGACGACGCCAATCTGTTGCCGCTAAATTTGGTGTGGGGGCAAGCAGATAGTATTTGTGGATTCTTAGGAAAACTGAATAGTAAACCTGTGTACCTGTTCCGTCGGGCTTTGATCGTCGTTCCCGCCGTGCACCTGCAAAAAGTGCGAGACACCAGGGTTGTTCCCGGCGACGCACCCTCCGACGCTCAAGTCAGTAATCTGGAAGACTATGAAAGAGCGCAAAAACTGGTGAAAGATTGATTACCTCTTAATGGAGATGGATGGGGGGTATATATAGGCGTCTTAGGGAACGGATTAGGAATGTAATCCCCGTGATCTGATAAGGAATATTCTCCTTGTAAACAGATTAGGAATATAATCCCTAATTCCCAGTGGAGGGATAGACATGAATCAGGGCCGTTGATTAGGATCTAATCAGGGGCCCTAATTCTATCCCTCTGATCGGGCTTTATTGCTGGTTGAAACCCGCGCTCGATTGAAGCGGGTCCGTTTGTGGGTTATTGGGTCTTTACCGTAGAGACCCAGTACCCATCTCAGACCCAATTTGTGGGTGAAATCACCATTTTACCCCTGGGATTCAAGATTCGCGCCCGATTTGGAAGGTTCCGATTAACCCCCATTTTTAGCCATATCAGCTACCATTAACAACGGTCTACTAGACAATGATGAAGAAGAGGAAGAAATAGACGATGAAGTTAATGAGAGTGTAGAAAATGATGATGGGAACGAAGATGATAAAGATGCAAATGTAAACACAGATAACAGTAGGTCTAATGAAGTAAGAACTACTGATAGCTATGTCAATGTTAATGCTCATGTTGCCGAGGAGATGACACAAGGTGCTAGAGTACATCAAGTTCCACAAGAGTCGTCTGGTTCATCCAACGGGGTTTATTTAAACACAAATGAAAGATGAAAGTGTTTTTTTTAATTTAGCCTAACGGAAACCTAACTCCATTAAAGAGAGTTTTTTTAAACTATAGTTTTGTGCGGTTTTTTTATATAACAAAAACTTAGTGCCGTTTTTTTTAAATGGCCCAAAGTTCAATGGTTTTTTTTTTTTTTTAATTTATCCCCAAAAGAAATTACAGCTCATGATTTATAGGAAGGGAATGTGGCAGTTTTACTACAGGACAAAATACAAACAACCCGAGCTCTGCACACTACACCCATTCCCGCCACAATTCCATTCAACCAAAAAGAAGTGCGTACGGCATGTAAAAAAACAGATACATGAATTAAAAACTGATACAATGGAAAACTAGTAATGGCAGGTGTAACAGCTAAGGAACTCTGACACTCTAGCAGCTCTGGTGATGCTCCGATGGTTGTAGTTACTCCAATGTCTCTGACAACTCTTCCTGTAGCGCCCCGAATTTCTAATATAATAACTTAGAAAATACGTGGCACAATCCCAGCAATCCACTTCAATTGTAACTTTAAACACAACCAACACCACTAAAATTTTCAACTTTTATTACATCAAACTTTTACAAATCACAGCGGAAGTCAAAACATCTCAGCTCAAATTTTCTTTTATTTACAACTCAAAATTATCTCAAATATGTCTTTACAAATTTACACAAAACTCTTTCAAATTAATTTATCTCAAACTATCTCAAGCATCCAACCTCCATACTCTAAGCAACAACCTGCAACATATGAGGCTAGAGATGATCCCTAACCCCCAAACTAAAGGGGTCAGCCATAAATGGTGTGAGTGACATAAAAACAAACAACAACATAAATGAACATACCTTACAAATTCTGAAACAACATGTATTAAATAAGAATATGGGAAGTAAGAAATGACAGGAACATAAAAACATCAAGTGGAACTAAACTAAGTGTCAGGTGTAGAAAACAGGAAAACCACGTGCATAAAACCAAGCCAAGAAACACATATTCTATATGCAGACTCTCTAATGGGTACTTGTCGAAGTCTATGCATCCCATTCTACATAGGTTCGGTGCAAGCCCTTAACGTCTTCACTTCATAGGGTTCAATCCCCCACATTATGCAACTAATCCTAACACGATGACTACTACGAGATAAAGATAAACTATGGATAGTGTCTCATGCCCGATAATTCCGGAGATGGATCCCACACCCAAGATATTTCACCTGAATAATTCCGGAGATCATCCCACACCGAAACATTGACACATCACCACACGAATATCACATGTGCTTCGCCTCGACTCCGATAATTCCGGAGATCAATCCCACACCACAAGTAGTTACCATGATAATTCCGGAGATTGTCCCACCCACAAGTAATATACTGTGATAATTCCAGAGACATATCCCACACCACTAATAATCTACTGTGATAATTCTGGAGATTAAATCCCATACCGAAAGCCATACTGAGGTACCTGACTCATGTTCCCGTTCATCATATCACCACTAGTGTCTGTCCTTATTATTTGTGGGTTATTTAATTACTTAACGAATCTCCTAGAGTGGGGTACCCTACCAGCCTAAATTCAAAACTGAATAACTGAAATGCCTCTACGGGCCTCAACAAAATAGCTCAACACCGGTATACTAGGGTCACACACCTCTAGAGACTCAAGCTCAAAAGTCTAAACCAAAGTCCCACTAAACAAAAGTGGCTCAACTAAGTATCTCAAATCAAATGCTTAACTGTAAACAAAGTATATTCTGAATTATCTGAAAACCAATCATTCGAAATAACACTCAAGTTTACCAAAATCCTTTAGTACCAGTCGACTTATACTGTGGTAAGTCGACTGCCCAGAGGACAATTACCCAAAATTTTACAAAAAATAAACTAAGTCATATAAGTCGACTTATAAGAGTATCGGTCGACTTACCCGAGGTAAATTCCAATAATTTCACAAAAATATTCTAAGTACATAAGTCGACTTAGAGGATCATAGGTCGACTGTCCAGAAGGACTAATAATTTTACAAAATAAATTTCTCAGTGAACCAGTCGACTGCCTACAAGCTAGGTCGACTGTCCAGAACGACTTTTTAAGGATTCTAAAATACAGCAGCAGGCTCGTACCAGTCGACTGTACAGTAGACCAGTCGACTGTCGGCCTATAGTTTTCAAAACTTTAGATCTGAATACAATAATCAAAACTGGAGTTTTCTAACGATTCATTGTTTATGAAAATAGTTCGTATTCAGGAAAATGACAAGTCTCAACTAATCTCCATTTTGGATATATTACTCAAAACATCGAATATGTCAAAACCCAAGTTCTCATGTTCTAAATCACAATTTCTTTCATTAGGGCTTCACAAGACTAAATTTCTTTCACAAATCTAAATCAAAATCTGATTTAACCATCCATTCATAGCCATACTCAATCTTAACATGCTTTTTAGCAACGCAATTTTATAAACAAAGATCTACTAATCATTCAACAATTATTCACATGATTCATACCACAATACAAGATCTATATCATTCACAACATCAAATCAAACAACATTGCCACTCGCATACATAGATCAACAACAATACAAATTTATTTCATTCACAAAACAAAACAAAACACACAATGTCACTCACAAAATCAAAACAAACAAAAACAAAGTCACTCACCTTTGAATTGAGAAAAATCCAAGAAAATGTCTTCCTTTTGCTAGATCCAAAAACTCCTTTCTCCACCAAAACAAGTCTCCAAAATTCTGTATATTCTCAATAAATGATGGCTGGAAAAATCCCTTAAATATCCGGGATAAAGAGTTTAGGGTTTTACCCCACTTTTGCAAAATAATCCTTTTAAAAGACAACTTCACATATATAGGTATAGTCTTGGAAATTCGACCAAAATTCATTTAAATTAGGATTTAAAGGAAAAATACAATTCTAAATCTCAACAAATACTGTTCAAAATGCCCAGAATATACATTTTGCACTTTAACCCCTAAAAATGTCAAATTTGCAAAAAGGTCCTTCTTTTCTCAAAAATTGCAAATAGTTCCAATTAATTTCAGAAAAATCTGGAAAAATACTAAATAAATCCCAAATATTAAATAATGATTTTTCATAAAGAAAACTAAATTTTCAAACTTCTCAACAAGTGTCTGCACGTGTTTTGCACGTGTAACAAGATAAATTTTTCTAAAAATATTTATTAAATCCTCGAAATTCATTTAAATTCATTTTCAAATATTTAAAATAATATTTGAAAATACGGGGTTCTACACTTCCCCCCCCTCAGAAACGATCTTATCCCAAGCTCGAAAGCAGGAAATTTAGTTCGTATCTCATCCATAACAACACAGGTTGCATTCTCAACTCCTGAGTTTTTCCATTTGATCAAGAGATGTATACTAACCCTGTTATTCTTCTTGAACATTCTGCGATACAACACAAGCTCAAGTTCCTATTCCTCATGTCCATTCACCCACCATCCAGGCAAGTTGAGTGAGATATTAGGCAAGTGATTCCCATGACATCGCTTCAGCTTGGACACATGGAAGACAGGATGAATAGTAGCATTGGGGGGAAGATCCAAGCGATAAGTGTGGAAGGGTAAAAATGACCTGGGGCCCAACCAGGGCCCAGTACAGCTCTCGCTCAAAAATAAGAAAAACAACAAATCGGCTCGGCCTCGAACCACTGCGGGGTCGGCACCGAGCCTCAAGTTCACCCCCACAAACCTGGTCTCCTCGTATCCGACGAGTCTCGAGGGCCCTCGGCCTCCAATCCACGACAGCCCCACGGGCCGTCTGCCCAGCCTGGTAAAGAATAACGATGACCTGGTACTACCTAGGCCATCCGATTCTCTCAGGGGCACAGGAGCCCCATGATCAGCCATGTCAGCTCCAAATACCACCAAGGGCTTTGCCACGTCAGCCCTATAGCACTCTTGGCACTGCCACGTCAGCCCTAAACCCCCTGGGCCTTCTGCCACGTCAGGCCCATGGGCTTTCGGGTTCAGACCCGGCCCCCAAGCGGATCCAAACCCGGTTGGAATTCCCTATAAATACCAGACCCTCACCCACCTTTTCAGGTAATCAATCTTTTGCCACCCAAATTTTCCTAGTTATTGCTACTCTCTCACAGAGACTGACTAGATCGTCGGAGGGTCTGCCGCCGGGATAAACCCCGGTGTTTCAGGACCGTCTACAGGTACTCGAGGCGAGGCGATCCGAGCCGATCCTCAAGCGCCGAAGCGAGCCTCCCGCTCGTCGTCCCGTGCCGCACTCTTCCCTCATTACAAATTGAGTCCGAACTCACACCTGGTGCATCCACACTGCGACCAAAAACAAACCGCATCAAGTTGGCGCCATCTGTAGGAAATCTTCTTTATCCGGTACGGACGACAGTCCGAACCTCGCCACCGACGCTCCTCCTCGACCCAATCTCTCATGGCTCCCCGAGCCCGAAGATCAGCCCGTTCTGCTCGAACAGATGGGCCTCCTCCCGAGGGGGCCATCGACGGAGGACAAGCATCCAAAAATCCGGGTGGAAACCCCGGACCCCAGCAAAGCGCTTCACACGTCGCCGAACCCGACCTTCGTCGGGTCATTCTGCACAGGAGGGCTAGCCAGGCCAGGGGAGGGACCGCTTCCAACTCGGCCCCGAACCATTCCAGGCCCGTGCAAGGAGACAGGCCGTCGGCACTCAGCCGCATCGGCCGAATTCCTACGCCCCGACCCAACCCTTCTGACCATGGCGCGGTCACCAGGGGCGAATTCAGAAGCTTCAGAGATGAAATCATGGAGGCACTCCATGGGGCGCCGAGGTCCGCGACTTACAGCCGACCCCTTCAAATGAGCGAAGGGAGAAGTCGCACTCGTGCGCCGACCCCCCCTCCTGAGCGCACCGACGAGGTGCTCCGACGCCTCCTAGAGATGGAGAATCGAATCGAGCGCATCGGCGACAGGAATCCTAACCTAGTCCAAGGACGGGGGCCTTCTCGACCTCCATTTTCCGTCAACATCATAGAAGCGGAGATCCCCCAGAACTTCCGACCTCCGCAGTTCGAGACTTACAACGGCGAGGGTGATCCAGCTGATCACATGGAGGGCTTCAAAACCCTCATGATGATTCACAGCGCTTCGGATCCCCTGCTGTACCGAGCCTTCCCGGCCACCCTCCGGGGTCCAGCCAGGGATTGGTTCTCCAAACTCACCCCTGGCTCGATCTTCTCGTTCGACCAGCTGGAAGCCAGCTTCCTGGCCCACTTCATCACAAACCGAAAAAGCGAAAGGACGAGCGCTTCCCTGCTCGACCTCAGTCAGAGGGAGGGGGAGTCGCTCCGTAACTTCGTCAAGAGGTTCACAACCGAGGCCAGATCCGTCTCTGCCCTCGACGCAGGGGTCGCCTCGGCAGCTTTCCGGCACAATGTCTGCCACAACCAGCTAAAGGTCTCCTTAGCAAAGAGGCCACCTCTGGACTTCCCTGACCTTCTCAACCGGGTCGAGAAGTACATACGAGCTGAAGAAGCTTTGAATCCAGAGGGCAGCAAAGAAGTCGTGGGGAAGGGCAAGCGCAGGGTCGATGACGTCGAACCTGCCAAGAAAATAGCAAAGGAAGGGGTCGGCGCGAAGAGGGCACCTCCGGTCCCTCGCTTCGAAAGGTACACTCCCTTGACACATAACGTGTCCGCCATCCTCTTAGAAATCGAGGACAAAGGCATTGTCTGACTACCTCCCCGATCCAATAACAACAAGAAGCGAGATCAGCGCTTCTACTGCCGTTTCCACAGAGATCATGGGCACGAAACCGACCAATGTCGGGCCCTGAAAGACGAAATTGAGGACCTCATCTCCCGAGGGTACCTCCGAGAATTCACCAGAGAAAGCCCACGGGATCGGCGAGATGCTAGGAACCGGAGGCCTTCGCCTCCGAACCCTACTCCGAACCGCATCCAGGGTCGGGATCCCGAACCCGAGGGAGCCGCGGATACGCCATTCATCTTACACTGTGTCCACGGAGGGCCAATGGGGGGAGAGTCAAATACTTCCCGAAAAGCCTTCATCCGAGAGGCGAATGCTGTCCAAGACAACCCCTCGCCCAGGATACAACCGGTGCAAGTCTCCTTCTCAGGAGAGGACCTCGAAGGCGTTCACCTACCTCATTGCGATGCCCTCGTCATTGGCCTCCACATGGCTAATTGTGAGGTTCGACGAATTCTCGTCGACAACGGCAGCTCGGTAAATATTCTCTTCCTTGAAGCCTTCGAGAATCTCAAACTACCCAGAAGCAAACTCAAGCCAGCCGGATACACCTTGCACGGGTTCTCCAGCGTCCCTGTCGTGATCGAAGGGATTGTTACTCTCGACGTCACCGCGGGATCGGCTCCTGTCAAGAGGACCGAGTCCATGGACTTCATGGTGGTAAACTTCAAGGCGGCTTACAACGCCATACTCGGCCGACCCGGACTGTGCTCCCTTCAAGCGGTACCTTCGGCATACCATCTGAAACTTAAATTTCCCACCCCGCAAGGGGTCGGCATCGTCCGAGGTAGCCAGGAAGCAGCGCGGTCGTGCTACATGACCGCCGTCGGAGGAGGTGTATTCCCCCTCGACGCCGTTGAGCTCGAGCCCGAGAGGGACGGTCCCGCCCCAGAGCCTGTCGATGAGCTGGAGGAGGTCCCGTTCGGTGCCGAGGATGAATCAAAGTGGTTCCGGGTGAGCCGCTCGCTCCCCGAGGACTTGAAGCCAGGCATAATCGCCTGCATCCGCCGCAACGTTGATCTCTTCGCCTGGAAGCCCTCCGACATGCCCGGGATCTCCGAAGACTTGATTATGCATCGGCTGAGCGTCATTCCAGACTCTAAGCTGGTCGTCCAAAAGAGACGCAAAGTCGCACCGGAGAGGCAGCAAATTGTGAAGGCAGAAGTCGACAAACTCTTGTCGGCTCGATTTATTTAGGAGGTCAGCTACCCCGAGTGATTGGCTAATGTCGTCATGGTGAAGAAGGCAACTGGGGGCTGGCGGATCTGTATCGACTTCACGGATCTAAATAAGACATGTCCGAAAGATCCTTTCCCCTTCCCCCGCATCGACGCTTTGATCGACGCAACCTCGGGGCATGAGCTACTGTCCTTCATGGACGCATTCTCAGGGTACAATCAGATCCGGATGTTTCCACCGAACATCTCCAAGACCTCGTTCGTCACCGACCAGGGTCTTTTCTGCTACCGCGTTATGCCCTTCGGGCTAAAGAACGCCGGAGCCACATACCAACGGCTCGTCAACAGAATCTTCAAAGACCTGATCGGCCGCAACGTGGAAGTCTATGTCGACGACATGCTCGTCAAGAGCCGGGCCGGGCTGGACCACGTCGCCGATCTCGAGGAAGCCTTCGGAGTCCTCCGGCATCACAATATGAGGCTCAACCCGGCTAAGTGTGCCTTCGGCGTCTCCACTGGGAAATTTCTGGGGTTCATCGTCAGCCAGCGCGGCATCGAGGCGAACCCCGAGAAAATTCAAGCTATTATTGACATGGCCCCACCCCGGAATGTCAAAGAAGTTCAGAGGATCACGGGCCGGTTGGCTGCAATTGGCCGTTTCCTCTCCAAGTCAGGGGAGAAGTCTCTCCCCTTCTTCAAGGCTCTACGCGGAAAAGGGGGCTTCGAGTGGGGTACCCATCAATAAGAAGCCTTCGAACAGCTGAAGCAGTACCTCACCAACCCTCCTCTCCTCAGCAAGCCCGAGCCGGGCGAACCACTATGGCTCTACCTGTCCGCCTCGGATAGCGCACTCAGCGCCGTCCTCGTCCGAGAGGAAGATGGGGTCCAAAGGCCATTGTACTATGTGAGCAAAGTTCTGCTCCCCGCCGAGACGAGGTACGCAAAGATAGAGAAGGTGGCCTATGCTTTGGTCTTGGCAGCCCGGAAGCTTCGTCCTTACTTCCAGGCCCACTCCATCCAAGTACTGACCGACCAGCCCCTGAAGACTGTCCTTCACAAGCCTGAAAACTCCGGCCGTTTAGTCAAGTGGTCGATTGAGCTAAGTCAGTTCGACATCAGCTACCAGCCGAGGATGGCCATCAAAGGGCAGGCCCTCGCCGAGTTCATCACCGAGTGCACAGTCTCCGAGCAGCCCAGTACTGAGGCCTCGGATCCGACCTGGGAGATTTTTGTCGATGGATCCTCATGCGAAACGGGGAGTGGGGCTGGCATCATCCTTCGTGGCCCCGACCAATTCTTACTTCAATACTCCCTCCGCCTCAACTTTCCGCCCTCCAACAACGAGGCGGAATACGAGGCCATGATCGCAGGATTGACCCTAGCACGTCGAGCCGGAGCCAAGCAAATCCGGGCCTTCAGCGATTCTCAGCTCGTGGTCAACCAGATCACTGGAGAATATGAAGCCCACGATGATCGCATGGTGAAGTATTTGGCAGTGGTCCGGCGTCTCCTAGCGTCCTTCTGCCACTCCACAGTCATTCGAGTCCCTAGAGAGCAGAACGCTCAAGCAGACACGTTGTCAAAGCTCGCCTCTTCCTCCTTCGAGGGTCTCGACCAAACTGTACTCATAGAAATCCTCCTAAAGCCAAGTATCAACGACCAAGACCAGGAGGCAATGTGTGTCCAAGACGGTGCCAGCCCACACGACTGGACCACTCCCATCCGGAGATTCTTAGTCAGCGCCGAGCTTCCTGAAGACCGAGCCGAAGCTAGACGGGTCAGGGTCCGAGCTGAAAGGTTCGTCATGATTGATGACATCCTCTTCAAACGCTCATACACCTTGGCCGACGGCAAGCCATACCTCTGCTGTCTCACCAGCGACGAGGCCGGCTACGCGCTAAGAGATCTTCATGAAGGGATCGGCGGATGCCACATGGGGAGCAGGACGCTCGCCCGGAAGGCCCTGAATCAGGGGTACTATTGGCCGACCATGCTCCAAGACTCGCAAGACCTAGTCAAGAGGTGCGGCCCATGCCAAAGGTTCTCCCCTATTAAGAGGTTTCCTCAAGCCAATCTCCGATCCCTGGCTAGTCCTACCCCATTCGCCATGTGGGGCATGGACCTTGTGGGCCCCTTCCCCGTAGCGGTAGGGCAAAAGAAGTTCTTGATAGTCGCCATCGACTACTTCACCAAATGGCTCGAAGCCGAGCCTCTGTCCAGCATCACCGAGCGCCAAGTACAACAATTCTTTTGGAAGAACATCATTTGCCGGTTCGGAATCCCCCGGGTCCTCGTTACAGACAACGGAACCCAATTACAAGGTCAGAACTTCCAAACTTTCTGCACGGACATCGGTATCCAGCAACGTTTCTCCGCTATTTGCCACCCTCAGTCCAACGGCCAAGCGGAGAACGCGAACAGGCAAATCCTCGACGGCCTCAAAAAGCGCCTCGACAGTTCCCCCAAAGGGCTTTGGGTCGAAGAACTACCAAGTGTGCTATAGGCGTACCGAACCACCAAGAGGATCCCCACGGGAGAGACGCCGTTCGCCTTGACCTACGGGACGGAGGCAGTCATCCCCGCCGAGGTCGGCTTGCCTTCTCCCCGTATCATGGCCTTCGACGAAGCTGACAATTCATCCGGCTTGAGGGCCAACCTGGACCTCGTCGCCGAAATCAGAGAGAAATCCTCAATCCGGAGAAGCATCTACCAACAACGGATCGAGAAGTTTTACAACAAGAAGGTCCGCCCCACTAACATCAAGGCGGGAGACCTCGTGTTACGAAAACTGTCCGTCTCTGATCCAACCAAGAAGAGGAAATTGGCAAGGCCCATACCGTGTAGTCGAGGCTGTACGCCCTGGTACATACCGACTGGCAGGTATGGACGGCCGGCTCATCGGCCGACCCTGAAATGCCGAGCACCTAATGAAGTTCCTAGAAGAGCGAACATAGGTTCTAGCCTGGCTAATGTATATATTATTTGTAAGCTGCCATGTGTAAAGGGTCGTCTTGACGACCCTCCCTATCATGTATGAAAGAAATCTCTTTTTGTCAAAACTCCAAACGCCTCGACAGACCCGACCTAACGCCGGAGAATGGGATCGGCACCCGAGTCTTCACTCCGGTATCGTCCCCAACATCTCGATAGGTCCGACTCGGCTTCAGGCCAGGGAGTCTTCCCAACACACCGCGCCGATCCCTCACGGATCGACAGGACCGAACCACACTCCCTTCATCATTCATTACACTATCAACCAGAGCAAAGAATGAAAAGAATTCCTTATTCATACTCCCTTATTAGTTCTGAGAAAACAAACAAAGACCGTTACAGGACCACTCCACTCATCTCAAACTAAAGGAAGCCTCCATCTTAGGGCCCCTCGGGTCCGACGAATGGTGGGACCACTCCGACCGAACGACTTGGAGCCCTCTCCTCGTCATGACGGCCCTTCGGCTCGGCAACGGTCGACGCACCAGCCACGGAGCTCTGGGCATCAACCGGCCGTATACGCTCCAGCAGCAGCAGCGCAGAGGGAACTCCCTCCGCTCACCGATCCACTGAGGAAGATGTCGAGACACCCAGCATCGTCTTGTAACGGTGTATCTCCATCTCCTTCTCCACTATGACGTCACAAAGTAGCCTCTCAGAGGAGGGTCTCTGCACCGAGGCACTCGACATGGTGTGTCCAAGTCCGACGCCTTCGAGGTCCCGATCCACCATCGCCCTCCTCAGCAGGCTTGCCTCCTCACTTAGGGCTTCAGACCTGTTCTGGTAATAATTGAAGGCCGCATCAGTGTCGCGAGCCCCCTTTCGATAGCGAACCAAAGTGGCCTCCAGGGCCTCAACCTTGCTCCGGAGCCACGCCACGTCGGAACGACGGGGGTCCACCTCGGGAAGGGGAGCCGTAACCTACAAGAGAGCCAGCCCACTCAAAACACATAAGCAAGGAGGTTCAGAAAAATCCGAGGTCAAAACACTTGGCCAGTCAAAAATCCTCTTTTTTATAAATGAAGTTACTTCTTACAAAAAATGCGGTGGCCAGTCCGCGGTAGGCAAATACAATGGAGAAATGGAAAAAGAAAGACAAAATTATACGACTTGTTTCCCCACCTCAACATCGGCCGGGTTCACAGGGGGGTCGACAGCCGGGTCATCAACAGCCCCTTCTTCATTAGGGGTCTTCGGTGTCCCATCGACCTCCATGTCATACTCGAAGTTGGACAGGTCGACGGTCGGGTAGAAGTGCCTCACATGACTGAGGGCCTTCGCATAGCACTCGTCCTGGGCTTTGATCACCAGGAGCTGACCCGCCTCCGTCAACTCGTCCTTCTCCTTGGCGAACCTCTTCTTCTGAGCCGCCATCTTCTTCGCCCATTCCTCCTTCTCCTTTTCGAAGGCCGTCTTCATCTCCTGCTCCCTCTTATGAGAGCCTTCAAGCTCTGTCTTCGCCTCCTTCATCTCCTGCACGGCCTTGTCAGCCCGGTCGCGCTCCCGCTTCAAGGCCGCCACATAAAGGCCCTTCACATAGGCCCCCTGCACGGCCGCCTGCAGTCACCGAGCACAACTAAGAAAGCCTCCTCTACAACGTAATTACAAGGCAAGAGGGGTCGGCAGACTTACCAGCACATTGGCCTGTGCAAGGCGAGTGTACGCCTCTTCCAGGGTCTCGGTATTCATCTCCGAACGATCCCGGGGGGTCGCCAGCTTACTCGCCACCTCGACGGCCTGGCGCCCTCGGGTCAGGCAGTCTCCCTCGCGGATCGACCAACTCGGCACCCACGGTCGCCAAAGCCTCTCCTCTACCTCTGGATCCACCAGGGGACCCTTCCCCTTATCAAGATCGGCTGCCTTGCCCTGGTTCGAGCCCCCCTGAATCGCCACGTCCTTGCCCGTCTGCGAGCGAGTCCTTTTGGCCCTCGGCTGAACTAGGGCCTCGGAGACCACCTGAGACGACTCCCTCATCTTCATTGCGTCCCCCTTCTTCTCGGCCTTCTCCTTCTTCATGGCGAGCCTCTTTGCCTTGATTGACTCTGGGTCCATATCTGCAAAAAGACACATTAAGGACAATGAGCACAAATGAACAAGAAGATTAAGAGAAAAGAAACAACTACATACAAATAATGGCTGGGCTCAGTCCAACGCTCGCCAGGTGACCCTCAGTCACCTTCGTCCAGCTGATACTGTATGACAGACGAAGGCGCTCGACAAACCCCCACTCCTCGGCTGTCAGGTCCCTCGGCCTCGGCGTTGTATAGCTCGGCTTGGAGTGGTTCCATCGAGTAGGGATGTTCCAAGGTTCCTCACTTCGGATCACCAGATATTTCTTCTTCCAATCCTTGATGTAGTCCGGGTGACCGTGGACGACCTTCCCCTTACTCCGGGGCAAAATGTAGTAAACACCCTCAGCCGACGAGCTGATCATCAACATCGCTCGGAACACATTCAGTCGTAGGGGTACCTTCTGCTCCTCGCACATCAGCACGAAGCAGATGATCTGCTTCCAGGAGTTCAGCCCATACTGCATCGGCGCCAAGGACGCCCAATTCAACACATCCCGAACAAACGGGTGGACTGGCAGCCTCAGTCCAGAGATAAAGGCGTCCACGGAGAAGATGCAATACCAATCAGGAAGGGGGTCGGTCGGGCGAAGGGTGGAGCTCGGCAACATGAGCTCGTAGCTGGACCCTATGTGGTACGCCAGCTGCAAAGCCTCCAAGTCACCTGCCTCCAGATCGGTCGGAAGTGTGTCCATCTTCACTTTCTTCCGGCTCGGCGACGACGGCTGGACCCCAAAAAGCTCTGGGTCAGCAAGGTCGTCAGGGTACCGACGGAACTGCTTCGGCTGTACGGACGACCCTGTCATCAAATTGCGGGAAACAGGCGCCTGGCTCGAGCCACCGACCCTCGACCCCTTCTTCTTCGGGACGTTCTTCTTCTTGGTTTTCTCCGGCGAGGGCATAGATAATCGCACTAAACCGGTCGGTGCGGAGCTTGATCCCGCGCCCTGACCTGTGGATCTTCCCCCCTCGCCTGGGCCACCCTCCTCTTCAGAAGTCGACTCTAGAGTCTCGACTTCGTCCGAACTGCCGCTCGCCTCCTCAGACTCACTACTCTCCACCACAAAAGGCTTCCGAGATCGCAACGGCCTCGCATTATACACCGGCTCCTCCTCACAGACTGGTTCCTCCCACGAAGTCGATCTTGAGGCGGGTTTCCCTTCCCCCTCCGACGTGGACGCAGACGAGCCAGACTGAGCCCTATCCATCTGTGCCTAACAAAAGAAACTTACAAACTAACCTTTTGAATGCCTCGGACTGACGAGCCGGTGCCGCTAAAACAGTCAAAACCGAGCGCAAAAGTGTTTGATTTCTTTTTTGAAGAGGACAGCGGGAGAGAAATGAGCAGAAATGAAGGAGGGGGGATATTTATAGAGAGAGAGGTGACGCCTCGAATTTTGCGTTACTGTTCCTCGAGTATCGTGCGCCTGCCACTAATGGAATCACACCACGTCATCCTCAAAACTGGCGCCGCTGACGTCACCTAGCGCCAGTTGGAAACCACACGGAGGTCGGTTCGGATGAAGTGTTCGGCGAAGAAAAATTTTTGCTTAAAGATTTTAGGCGCCGTCCTTAGAAAGACGCCCCGGGCTCTAGGGCTCGGTCGGCTCCCCTCTCACCCTCGAGCAGCTCGGGGCTTACAGCCTCGGCAGCCGAAACCCCGAACTGTTCGAAGGTAGGAGAAAAGCCACCATCGCCTGGGACCCTATCGGAAAACAGATCGGCCCACCTCCGGAATACGGTTGATACCCCTGCCGTCCTGATCTCTCTCGGGCCAAACAACCGTGCCAAAGCCGTCTGACCCGAAAAAGGATCCGGACCGCAAGGTCACCACCGGTCCGAGGCCCCTTATTTTCCAGTCCGGATTTCGATCGTTATCCCTCTCGCCCTGATCTCCCCTAGATCTGGCTACCGTATCAGGGCCATCAGATCCAAGAGAAGATCCGGGCGGCAGAGTAACCACCCCTCCGCTACCACCAGGGTTAAAATTTTGCAAGAAGCAGACGTCTGCCGAAGCAGACACCTCTGATGGCCAGTGGACCACCCTTGCTGTGATCAAACCTGCTAAGGGGAGAGGGGTATTTATAGCCTCCCCCATAGACCTGCCGTTATAGCATCGGGAAAGTCAAATGATGGAAGCCTAAGCGCCGTGCATTTATTAGGCGGCACCATTAATGCCCCTAGGAAATTGGAACATCTGCACAGATCCCGGAACGCATTCAATGCTCCGCAAAGACAGCAGACGGCCCCGCTTCAATCCTTCTAAGGCACAATGGTTCGCCATCACCCTTGCCGACCCATAATCCCTCGCCAGCGCGAGGTTCGGTCTCGCACCAGGGAACTCTTCTCAGGAAGGCACAAAGGCTCGCCATCACCCTTGCCGACCCATAATCCCTCGCCAGCGCGAGGTTCGGTCTCACACCAGGGTACTCTTCTCCGGAAGACGCAACGGCTCGCCATCACCCTTGCCGGCCCATAATCCCTCGCCAGCTCGAGGTTCGGTCTCGCACCAGGGAACTCTTCTCAGGAAGACACAAAGGCTCGCCATCACCCTTGCCGACCCATAATCCCTCGCCAGCGCGAGGTTCGGTCTCGCATCAGGGTACTCTTCTCCGGAAGACGCAACGGCTCGCCATCACCCTTGCCAGCCCATAATCCCTCGCCAGCTCGAGGTTCGGTCTCGCACCAGGGAACTCTTCTTAGGAAGACACAAAGGCTCGCCATCACCCTTGCCGATCCATAATCCCTCGCCAGCGCGAGGTTCGGTCTCGCACCAGGGTACTCTTCTCCAGAAGACGCAACGGCTCGCCATCACCCTTGCCGACCCATAATCCCTCGCCAGCGCGAGGTTCGGTCTCGCACCAGGGTACTCTTCTCTAGAAGACGCAACGGCTCGCCATCACCCTTGCCGACCCATAATCCCTCGCCAGCGCGAGGTTCGGTCTCGCACCAGGGTACTCTTCTCCGGAAGACACAACGGCTCGCCATCAACCTTGCCGGCCCATGATCCTTCGCCAGCTCGAGGTTCGGTCTAGCACAAGAGTAATCTTCTCAGGAAGGCCCAGCGATTCGCCATCACATTTCCATGACCATAAACACTCCTTCACGGCTAACTCCCGCACCCCCACAGGAGTGGGGGGCTTGTGTGGTAGGGTAAAAATGACCTGGGGCCCAACCAGGGCCCAGTACAGCTCTCGCTCAAAAATAAGAAAAACAACAAATCGGCTCGGCCTCGGACCACTGCGGGGTCGGCACCGAGCCTCAAGTTCACCCCCACAAACCTGGTCTCCTCGTATCCGACGAGTCTCGAGGGCCCTCGGCCTCCGATCCACGACAGCCCCACGGGCCGTCCGCCCAGCCTGGTAAAGAATAACGATGACCTGGCACTACCTAGGCCATCCGATTCACCCAGGGGCACAGGAGCCCCATGATCAGCCATGTCAGCTCCAAATACCACCATGGGCTTTGCCACGTCAGCCCTATACCACTCTTGGCACTGCCATGTCAGCCCTAAACCCCCTGGGCCTTCTGCCACGTCAGGCCCATGGGCTTTCGGGTTCAGACCCGGCCCCCAAGCGGATCCAAACCCGGTTGGAATTCCCTATAAATACCAGACCCTCACCCACCTTTTCAGGTAATCAATCTTTTGCCACCCAAATTTCCCTAGTTATCGCTACTCTCTCACAGAGACTGACTAGATCGTCGGAGGGTCCGCCGCCGGGATAAACCCCGGTGTTTCAGGACCGTCTGCAGGTACTCGAGGCGAGGCGATCCGAGCCGATCCTCAAGCGCCGAAGTGATCCTCCCGCTCGTCGTCCCGTGCCGCACTCTTCCCTCATTACAAATTGAGTCCGAACTCACACCTGGTGCATCCACACTGTGACCAAAAACAAACCGCATCAATAAGCAACAATTCCAATATTCTCTACTATGCGATATGGACCAAAAAACTTCGAAGAAAGCTTCTGAGGTATAGAACTCCTTACAGTAACCTGTTTGTAAGGTTGTAACTTCAGCAACAACATATCCCCTACTGCAAATACTCTTTCTGTTCTACTTTTGTCAACAAAAAACTTCATGCGATGTTATGCCACTGCCAAATAATCTTTCAAGAGTTATAAGATTGCATCTCTGGATAACAACCCCTCTCTTACTGTTGGAACTACTGAAGTGCCCTGTACATAGTGCAATAGTGTTGGAGGTGGCTGCCCGTACACACCTTCAAAAGGATTAATGCCAGTTGATGCATGCCAATTCATGTTGTACCAAAATTCTGCCCATCCCAGATACTTTCTCCAATCACTAGGCTTTTGACCACTCAAGCATCTCAAGTACATTTCCAAGGCCTTGTTTACTATCTCCGTCAGCCCATCGCTTTGGGGATGATACGCTGTGGAATGTTGCAGTTTATGTTGTTGCAGTGCGAAGAATATCCTTCCAGAACTTGCTCATGAAAATAGGATCTCGATCACTAACGATACTACGGGGCATCCTATAAAGCCTGTACGCTTGGTCGACAAATATTTATACTATGGTCTGGGCTGTATATGGGTGCGATATGCCAATGAAATTGGCATATTTAGATAGACGATCAAATACCAATAATATAGAATTCTTTCCACCACTTGTGGGTATTCCTTCGATAAAATTCATCGATATATCTTCCCATACTCGATCATGGATTGGAAGAGGATTAAGCAAACCTACAGGCAATAGAGTTTCATGTTTGTTTTGCTGACATACCAAACATTCCATGATCATAAGCTTCACATCTCGAGTGATCCCTTCCCAAATAAAAGCTCTTCTGATCCGATGAAGAGTTTTATGGAAACCAGAATGCCCCCCAGTACTTGAAGCATGGTGTTCAAGGAAAATCAACTTCCTTACATCTGCAGTAGAGCTAATGAGGATTTTCCCTTTATAATACCATATGCCTCCTAAAAATATATACTGCTGAATTAAGTAACCATGCACTCAGTTTATCTACCAACTTGTGGAAGTATGGGTCTTGCTCCACCATGCCTTTAACTCCATCTAAGCATTGTGGGACTACAAATGTAATCTCATAGCAGGTATCTTGATTTCCTTTTCTTCTAGAGAGTCCACCAACCACTGAGTTGTTCACCCCCTTTTATACTCAACTGTAAATGTGAAATCAAGCAATTTCCACAACCATTTTTCTTGAATCTCCATATAAATCTTCTGATCCAAAATGTACTTAATGTTGCGCTGATCAGTTTTGATAAAAAAAGTACTCCCCAAGTGGTACTGCCGCCATTGCTTAACAGCTTGCAGTATAGCCAAAACCTCGTTTTCATAAGTGGACAACATTAAATTTCTACCCTTCAAACCTTTGCTCATATATGCAATGGGGTGTATTTCCTGCATGAGTACTGCCCTTATACCCTCTTGAGAAGCATCTGTCTCTAATACAAATATTTTAGAAAATCAGGGGCTCGCAACACTGGGGTTGAAGTCATAGCCTTTTTTAGGGAATTAAATGCTTGAGCAGCTATCGATGACCATTTGAAGGCATTCTTCTTCAATAGTTGAGTAAAGGGAGTGGCAATACTACCATAATTCTTGACAAATTTTCGATAATAACCTGTTAAACCAAGGAATCCCTTCAACTCCTTGACTGTATTGGGTTGTGACCAATTTTCCACTGACTTGAGCTTATTTGAATCAACTGCAATTCCCTTCTCACTAATAATATGTCCCAAATAACCCATGGAGACTTGACCAAAATTGCACTTGCTGACTTTTGCTAGCAGCTGGTTGCGGCTTAACATTGTCAAAACCTGCGTTAAGTGCTGAAGGTGACTCTCCCAAGTGGGACTGTAAAACTAATCACAAGTTTTATGTTCGACGTAGTACTCATACTGGAAATTACGATCAAGAATTACTCTATCAATCACCATCTACTTCAGAGATAGTTTCCTGAAACATTTTTCAAATCCAAAAGTGCACTGTCTTCACACGAATTCAATTAGTGAATTTGGTAAGGTTCTTTTGTGCAGAGTAAGAGAAGGAGCGGGTCAATCTTTCCAAATTTCATTGGAAATGAAAAATACTCACACAAATGTGGGAGAAATCAGAAAAATGCAGGCTCGTTTATCTGATTGGCTAGTCAAATATCGAAGAAAACAAGCACAAACCTTTGGAGATATTCACTAAAATCACATTCATGATGCTTTGAAATGTAGCTGGTGCATTAGTAAGGCCGAAGGGCATCACAACAAACTCAAAATGCCCATGATAAGTTCTAAACACAGTTTTGGGAATATCTTCTTCGTTATATTTGATTTAATGGTACGCGGACCTCAAATCAATTTTAGAGAAATACTTGGCCCCATTCAACTCATCCAATAGCTCATCTATAATAGGGATTGGAAATTTAGCCTTGATGTTTTGGTTATTAAGAAATCTATAAAACACACACATGCGCCAACTACCATCAACCTTTAGTAGAATTACGGGTGATGAATATGGGTTATTGCTTGGTCTTATAAACCCTAAGTTTAACATCTCCTTCACTTGATTCTCAATCTCATTCTTATGGAAATGAGGGTGTTTATAGGATCTCAAACAAACTAGCTTCTTCCCTTCTATTAGGGGAATTTTATGGTCTACATCCTTCTTGAGAGGTAAACTCATTAAACACCTCAGGAAACTTTTGCAAAATGCCTTGGATTTCTACAGAAATTTGGCTAGGCAATTGGACATTTGAATTCTCATTTTCATCTTCTATAACTCCTTGCACTTGGATCATGTAAGCTTGGCACACACAATTTCCCAATCTTCCCAACTTTGAGGCATCCATCATTTGAAGCTGAGGATTAAGTATGCCTTGCACCCTCTTCATAACTCCTGTCACCTTAAAGTCCATAGTCATCACACTAAAATCCATAGTAAGTGAACCCAATGAACGTAGCCAATGGGCTCCCAAGACCATTTGAGCTAGTCCTAATGGTAACAACAACAACTCAGCTTGCAAGTTCACCCCTTGTACTGAGAAATTGACATTTTTCACTTTACCTTCACTGTACATAACCTGGCCATTAACTACCGTAACTTTATACTTGGTTCCTTACTGACTTGCAAATTAGCTTTGAGTTGTTTGAGGATCAAGATAATTATAATTGGAACCTGTATCAATCAAAATATTCACTTCCTTTCCATTGATTCTTCCCTTAACTTTCATGGTTTGAGAATAGACTTGTGTTCCGACTAGGGCATGAAAAGATATCTCTGGTTGTTTTGTGATTTGGATGGGGGGTTAAGGAATCATTTGGGACTGCAATGGGATTTAGAGAGAGGTTTGTAGAGAGATTTGAGAGGTTTGTGGAGGGATTTGAGAGTGCTCTTCAACATTGACAGCATCAAAATAAGCTTCCTCATTCTCTTCTTCTTCCAATCCTTCTAAGAAATAAATTTTTTGTGTTTTGCAAATGTGTCCCTGAGTGTAGTTCTCGTCGCAGTTGAAGCATAACCCTCTTGCTTTCTTTTCCTTCATTTCTTGGATATTCAACCTTCGTGGTACAAAGTTTGGGGCAAGATTAGTAGGTGTATATGCACTATGAGCTCTGGGAGTTGGTACAGTAGGGAAATTTGTAGTTGAGGCTCGCTTAGGTACAAATGGGGGTTTATAATTCTTCTTAATGCATGCAATCTTCTCTTAGAATCCTCGCGCTGACACCATAACTTCATTTACATTGTTGGTCTCTGCGACTTAACATCCCATTGTATTTCGTCTCTTAATCCACTGATAAAAGTGCTCAAATAATGAGATTCGGTCAATTCTTCTACAAAATTTGAAAGACTATCAAATTCTTGAATATAAATCAACATTTTGGTGCAATTTCGACAGCATTCCACCATTATCCTAAAACTCCATAGGTCCAAACCTAGTAAGCAATTCTTCAAGGAAACAGGATCAGATTACTTCATGAATTTTAGGTTTAATATGCCTACGAAACCAATGAGCCACCCTACCCCTCAAATTCAACGAAGCATACTTCAATTTCTGCGCATAAGAAATTTCATAGAACTCAAGGAATTGTTCCACGCCACATATGTTTAGCTACTGAACCCCCTTCCCTCAACTTCATATCAACAAATTTCTTCCAGTGAAGAATTTGATTAGAAAGCCGATGGTTTCTTATAATATTCGTGAGAATCTTCATAGCCTCCTTTTGTGGTTTTTGCCTTTGAGATATGAAATAACGCCTTCATACTCAGTCTCAGCTGAATCTGCCCTAGCGCCTTCTGTTCCAAACGATCTCACTCTGTCAAAACCTCGCATCCTTGTCTCCACCTTCCTGCTTCTCATCAAACAACGGACCATCTAGATCTTTCTGACAAAGATACACTATCATCTGAATCTCCCACATCGTGAAGTCACTCCCATCGAACCTCTCGATCTTTGACTTGCTATCGGCCATCTCGAACATATTGCTCTGGCACCACTTGTAGTTGAATCGACCACAACTCGTAGTGCTAATAGCGAAACTCACACACCACAAGCAATAGAAACTTTCTGAGAGCTAGATGAACCAAGACAAGCTACCACAATAATCACAAGATCTCATAAGGACACAATCAATATGCAGAGGTAACAAATACTTCTTATTCTCCAATAAATACAAAGATTATAAAGAGATTACAACTCTCAATCTCTCTCTCTCACCTTTGAAACACTCATCACAATCCCTCTTGAAGTTGAACAATGATAACGGCTCACCAGTTATCTTTAATCAGTGATACAAACCCTAGAGTCTACAGCTACTTATATAGCTCTCAAGTAAACCCTAAAAGATAAATACAAATACAGCTTATTGGGCATTAAACTCGTTAGCCCAAATAACATACAACGCCGATGTCAGTCGGCCGCACTTTTGGTCGGTCGACCACAACTTGTCAAGTCCAAACTCGTGGCATGACCGGTCGACTGTACGGTCAACCGTCCCCTTCTCTGTTGAACTCTATGCACTCGAAGAACTCCTTGGCAGCTTGGGTCGGTCGACCGCATACCCGGTCGGTCGACCGCAACTCTTCAGTTGCACTTCTTCTACCTGCTGTTGTCTTCTCTAGCTGTCTTCATCTTCTTCTATTCTTCTCCAACTTCAAGTACTCAGTACCTACATGTATTTGAAGTCGCAATCCTAACAGGAAGTTCATATCTAAAGAAGGAACAATGATGTTGGACCAAGAGATGAAAGATATAAGCCTCCCACTCTTAATTGTTTCACCTAATTGTTCCGGTTTTAAATTGCATCGAAATTATATTGTGAAATACCAATCATGCATATGTAGACTTAAATTTACCAGCACTATGTGACTTGGGTATCATTGTCACAGTATAAATACATAACCATCAATCCGTAAAAAAACTCAAGCATCTCCTTAGTTGGAAGTAGGTTGGAAGACAATCTTCGTATGTGGAGACCCAGCAGTAAATTTATATAGTCCGGTTTAATATAGTAAAGCTAGTTGAGATGTGTTTTTCGGTATTGGTTCAATCCTAATCCGGGCAATTTGTTAACCGTAGACAATTTGGCTAATATCATGGATATACATATACCTGAGTTTATTGTCTCTAAACCCTCTACTAAGGAGAAACAATGATCAGGAAACTCTGATTCCAAATTCCATTACTTCATCCCTCATGGTGACTTAGAGAGGAGCCAAAATTGGCTCAGGAGGGGTGTTGCACCCCCCATTTCCTTCCCCTCCCCTCCTAAAAATTGAACCAAACAAGAAAAGTAATAAAAAAAACCCTTTCCTCCCCTCCCCTCCCCTTCCCTCCATTCCCCTCAACCAAACAGACCGACTATCGATTAGCTCAATCCCTATATAAAGAATTAGTAAACTAAGTAGAAGATAGAAAACTTATCGGTACAAAGGTAGAATGAATCGGGCAAATCAGTTCTTGATATTGTCACACTTAAAGCACGGGTTGATGCCAATACTGCACATGGAAACGTGCGCGAAGTCCATCATGGATATATAGGTTCCTGATCGATCCCGCATGCAGGGCCGATCATGGCCAAGGGCGGGCTAGGCGACCGCCCAGAGCCCAATTCAGATGAGGGGCACAAAATTTTGTAAGTATAATGGGTTGGTAACACTCTAACTAATTAATATTTGAATTAGGAATGCAAAAAACATTCTGGCTCAGTTGGTTAAAACACTTGTTTAGTAAGTAAGAGGTCTTGAGTTCAGCTACAAGTGTAAATTTTTTAAAACATTTTATATTCTTGTTTACTAATTAATGGTTATTTATATTTTATTTTTTGATTTTTTAATTCACGTTTGCTAATAAATGGTTTTCGATTTTTTATTTTTACTTTTTAAATTCTTATTTGCTAATTAATGGTTCAATAATGCTCTTAGCTATTTACTTCATTTTTAAACAAACTTTAATTAAATTACTTGAAATTTCTGATGATTCTAAAGTGAATTGAGATGCTAAGAAATTAGCATCAACAATTTCTCTTTTACTTTTTATTTTCATGTTTACTAATTAATGGCTTTTTTTTACCTTTTTAATTTCTGTTTGCTAATTAATCATTTTCAATTTTTGGTTTTTTACTTTTTAAATTCTTGTTTGCTAATTAATGATCACTAAGTTTTCTTAATTGTTTACTACATTCTGAAACAAGGTTCAATTAAAGTAGCAGAAATTTCTGATGATTCTAAATTAAAGTTAGGATGTTGAGAAATTAGCATCAGGTGAATTTTCAAGTTTGTTATTTGGCATGAAATTTTGTACAAGATAAACTTATTGAGTAAAAAATTGCAGAGTGAAAATATGCTAAGTGATATTGCGATTAAAAACTTGGAAGGTTTGGTTTCATTTTTTGAAAAATATAAAGAAAATGGATTTATCTCTGTTATGATTAAAAGTTAGGAAATTGCATCTGAAATGAAAATTGAGTCTTTATTTCCTCAAAAACATGGTGCGTTTAGAAAAAAAAATATATTTTGATGAGATTCCTGATAGGACAATCTGCCCAAGAAAATTTTAGAACTAATTATTTTCTTGTTGTAGTTGATATGGACTCTTTCTTAATTGAAGAGTATATTTGAACAAATGCAGATGTTTGAATCCACGATTAGTTTCATTGGAAAATGATGAAATGAAAAATTGTTGCATACAACTTGAAATTGCTTTAAAATATGGTGACATGTCTGATATTGATGCCAATTATTTACTTTCAGAATTACAAATATTGCAAAAAATGCTACCAAGTGAAGCATATAACAACAAAAACAACAACAACAAAGCCTTTTTCCCAACTAGTTGGGGTTGGCTACATGAATCCTGCTTTTTCATTCTGCTCAGTTGAGCGCAATATCTTCTGTAAGGTCACAAGCTATCATATCTGTTTTTGCTGTTTCCACCCAAATTAGTTTAAGTCTTCCTCTACCCCTAACTCTACTGATATGGCTAAAAATGGAATTAAATCGGGACCGTTCAGATCGGGCATGAATCTTAAAGTTTACAGGGCTAAAACAGTAATTTCACCTACAGACAGGTCCGAAATGGAAAATAGGCTTCTCTTCTGAAGCCCAATAACCCATAAACGGGCCCATTCGGCTGGGTACGGGTCCCAACCCGTTAAGGACCGGTTCAGCAGGATATGAATAAATCCTGGCTCGTCCTTATATACTGGAGGTGGTTTTAACCACTTCTATCCATTCACACCGGGGAGTAGGGATTCATTCTTATCCTGAAGCAGATCCCCACGGAGACTATAAATACCCCCTACCTCCTACCGTTACAGGGTGATCACTCTTTGCCTACCTAAAGCTTCTTTTGATATTCTTTTCTGAGTATTAACAAGAGCATCAAAGGATACGTCGTTGGGATCCATCCCGATGTTTCGTACTTTGTGCAGGTCTGTGCAGCTGTGAGGAGCCAGTTGAACAGCAGTGGAAGAGGTCAGATTTGACCCATTTGAGTTCTTGCGAATCCACAAATTCATCTGATTGCTCCCACACCGAATTCAGCGGTAATAGATTGGCGCCATCTGTGAGAACTCAAATAACTATCCGACCCTCCTCCTTGAACCAAAGCCACTTCTAGCTATGCCTCCCAAGAAGGGGAAGTCCACGGCCTCCAACCGTAGAACAACCTCCATTCTTCCTCCTCCTCCGGAGGGTCTCCCTCTGCCTGTCCAACCGGCCCCGCAGCTCGAACAACCCATTCCACAATCCGTTCAGCAGCCTCTAGGGCCCCAAGTGGTCGTAGGGAACCCTCTCGACGAAGCCGTCAGAAGCAACCTCTACACCAGGTCCATGTCTCCATCCACAATGCCTCCATAGATTCCATGGCCTCCATAGATTCCATGGCCCTCCCTCCAACACCGAGAGATTTGCAAGAAGTTCTCAATAATCGGCAGAATGAGCCCGAGCCCGATTTTCGGATCCGTTTGGACGAGAGGCGGACCCGCAATGGGAACCCTTGCCGGGAGCACCAGAGGGACCGATCACCCTGCCGGACAGACTGCAGAGGGTCCAACTCTCCTCGGAGACGGAGAGAGTCACCCCAGCATCGCCAGAGATGAAGTCGCTCCTCGGCCGGTCGTCTTGCCGCTCGAGCCCATCGGGAGCAGGACGCCCCCGTCACGAGGGCAGAATTTCAATAATTCCAAGAAGCAGTCCTTCGGGCACTCAATGTCGCCCCCAACAACAGCCAATGGGCTCCCAGCCCTCAGCCAGCTCTTCATCATCATCGCCGCTCTCCTAGTCCTCGGCTGGCTCTGGGCCATCACCATCGCTCTCCTAGTCCTCGACCGGCTCCGAGCCATCGCCATCACTCCCTTAGTCCACGACCTACCCAAAGCTATCATCGCCGCAGACCCAACCCTCTTCGACATTAAGACAAGTCTCGAGGCTCAACGAGGCAAGAGCGAAGGGAGGACTCGGTCTATCGTCATCTCCACGAGATGGAGAGGTGCCTTGGCCAGCTCAATAGAGATGAAGAACAACAGGCAAGGAACCTTCGCCCGAGCCAGCCCCCGTTCTCTTGAACTATCATGGAGGCCCCCGTTCCAGAAAACTTCAAGCCTCTGCATTTTGAGACATATACCGGGGAGCGGACCCCACAGATCACATTCAGAGTTTCAAAACTCTCATGATGATCCACCATGCCTCAGACGCCCTTCTATGCAAAACATTCCCAGCCATGCTCAAGGGGCCCACTCGGGAATGGTATTCCAGACTTGCTCCTACCTCCATTTTCTCCTTCGACCAGTTCGACCTCACCCACTTCGTGAGCAGCCGCCGCTCCGAGAAGACTAGCACCTCTTTTCTCTTCCTCAGCAAAAGAAAGGGCGAACGACTGAGGGACTATGTCAAGCGGTTCACCGCAGAGGCCAGGTCCATTGCCTCCCTGGATCAGTCAGTAGCTTCGGCTGCTTTCCAATCCAATGTCATCAACCCTGATCTCAGGGCGTCCCTTGCCAAGAAGCCTCCTCGGAACTTCTTCGAGCTCCTCCTCAGGAGTGAGAAGTATATCCGAGCTGAAGAGGCTCTCAATTGCCCCACTCTAGAGGGACGTCTTCCGGGAACAAACAGAAGACTGCTGAGGAAGAAGGAGCTAAGAAGCTCCAAAAAGACAACGGAGATCAACGTCGCCCTCTCCCCCACTTCGAGAAGTTCACTCCGCTCAATGCGAGTGTCTCCGCCATCTTGATAGAAATTGGGAACGAGGGTATCCTACCACCACCTCCAAAGATGAACACCCCCGAGAAGAAGAGAAACCGAGATAAGTGGTGCCGCTTCCACAGGGACCACGAGCACGACACAGACGATTGTCGAGCCCTGAAGGACAAGATCGAGGCGCTCATTCAGAGTGAGCAGCTCGCTAGGTTTGTGAGGAGGGACAGGGCCGATCCGCCTGCACCCCCCAGGGAGGCTAACAGGCGAACAGAACAGCATGCGGAGACCCCGAATGTCGAAGCAGAGGCCATCTTGCACCTTATACACGGAGGCTCAATGGGGGGAGATTCCAACTCCTCCAGAAAAGCCTTCGTTAGGAAAGTGAACTCCGTGCAGAGCCATCCTCCCCTAAGGGCCTTGGAGTCCCTGTTACGTTCTCCAATAGAGACTTGGAGGGCGTCCGCACGCCCCACTGCGATGCCCTTATTATTAACCTCCGAATGGCCAACTTCAATGTGCGTCGGATCCTGGTGGACAACAGCAGTTCGGTCAACATCCTCTTCTTAGAGGCATTCAAGGGCCTCCAGCCATCAAGGGACCGGCTCAAGCCAGCCGGCTACACTCTACATGGGTTTACCGGGGTGCCGGTGACGATCGAGAGAGTTATAACCCTCGACGTGACCGCTGGAAAAACCTCGGTCCCCCACACGAAGCTGATGGACTTCGTGGTGGTGGATGTGAAAGCCGTCTATAATGTTATCCTGGGTCGACCAGGTCTAGCTGCACTCCAGGCTATCCCTTCGGCCTATCACATGAAGATGAAGTTCCCCACCTCCACAGGAGTGGGAGAAGTGAGAGGAAGCCATGAGGCAGTTCGCAAGTGCTACATGGCTCGATAGTAGGCCCGTTCCTCTCCCTGGAAGCCCTCGAACTCCCACGGGAAAGTAGCCAGCCTATCTCCGAGCTGGTGGACGAGCTGGAGGAAGTGGCCTTCTCAGAGGAAGATGCCACCAAGACCTTCCAGATCAGCAAGGCTCTTTTCCCTCCATCAAGAAAGACATCTCCCAATGCATAAGGGAGAACCGTGATCTCTTCGCCTGGACCGCGGCAGATATGCCTGGGATCTCAGAGGAGCTCTTGAGGCACCACCTCAGCGTTGCCCTGGGAGTCAAGCCCGTCCAGCATAAGCAACACAAGTTCACTCCCGAGCGTCAACAAGCGATCAAAGAAGCGGTCGAGAAGCTCCTGAATGCCCGATTTATCTAGGAGGTGAACTACCCCAAATGGCTATCCAATGTGGTGATGGTTAAGAAAGCCAACAGGAGCTGGAGGATATGCATCAATTTTACCGACCTCAACAAGGCGTGCCCAAAGGATCCATTCTCCCTTCCGAGCATCGATGCTCTAATCGATGCGATCTCCGAACATGAGCTCCTCAGCTTCATGGATGCCTTTTCAGGGTACAACCAGATCCGAATGTTTTCCTCGCACATCCCGAAGACCTCATTTGTGACTGATCATGGCCTATACTGCTACCGGGTCATGCCATTCGGTTTGAAGATGTAGGAGCTACATACTAGCGCCTAGTTAACAGGGTCTTCCGAGACCAGATTGGCCGGAACATGGAAGCCTATATGGAAGACATGTTGGTCAAGAGCATCCGAGGGCATGAGCATATCCTCGACCTCTAGGAAGCCTTCGGGGTGTTTAGGAGGCATAACATGAGGCTGAATCCGAGCAAGTGCACATTCAGAGTCTCATCCGGCAAGTTCTTAGGGTTCATGGTCATCCAGAAGGGCATAGAGGCCAACCCCAAGAAGATACAGTACATACTCAAAATGGCTCCTCCCTCCAGTGTTAAAGATGTACAGAAACTCACCGGGCGCCTTGCAGTGATTGGGCGCTTCCTCTCCAAATCCGAGGAGAAGTGCCTCCCATTCTTCAAGGCCCTCAGGGGGGCTAATGGCTTTGAATGGGGGCAACAGCAACAAGAGTCCTTCGACCAGCTCAAGGCGTACTTAGCCAACCTCCAACTCCTGAGCAAGCCAAGGCCTGGGGAAGTCCTCTACCTATACCTCGCCGCTTCGGAGCAGACCCTCAGCGCTATCTTGGTAAGAGAAGAAGACAAGACGCAGAGGCCCATCTACTACGTGAGTAAGGTCCTCCGGGATGCTGAACTCCGTTACCCGAAGCTAGAGAAGATGGATTTTGCCTTGGTTATGACGGCCCGAAAGCTCCGCCCCTACTTTTAGTCTCATTTGGTGATCGTTCTTACCGACCAGCCGCTGAAGCAAGTTCTCCACAAGCCCGAGATATCGGGATGCTTGATGAAATGGTCCATAGAACTGAGCCAGCATGACATCAGCTACCAACCCAGAACCGCTGTCAAGGCCCAAGCTCTAGCAGAATTCATTATGGAGAGCACTATTCCCGACCCCTTCGAGTCGACTGCCGAACCCCTGGTCTTGACTGTCTATGTTGACGGGTCCTCGTGTGCCAACGAAAGTGGGGCCGACATCATCTGGACCGGTCCAGATGCTTTCATTCTGCAATACTCTCTCCGCTTAAACTTCCGAGCGTCGAACAATGAGGCCGAATACGAGACCCTCATAGCGGGGCTCTGCATGGCCCGAAAAGCAGGGACCAAGTGCATCCAGGTCTTTAATGATTCACAGCTGGTCGTGAATCAAGTGTCCAGGGAGTACGAAGCAAGGGATGAGCGCATGGCCAAGTACTTGGCAAAGGTAAAAGGACTACTGGCCTTATTTGAAGATGCTCGACTCTAGCGAGTTCCCCGAAAGGAAAATGCACAGGCGGATGCCCTATCAAGGCTCGCCTCCCCCTCCCTCCAGGGTTTGGAACGAACCATATTGATAGAGGTAATTCTGAGACCGAGTATTAAGGAAGACAGCTTAGAGCCAATGGAGACTATGCCCCTTACACTTGGGGAGAATTGGATGAAGCCCTTACTCAAGTACCTTAGAGATGGAGTTCTTCCAGAAGACCCAAAAGAGGTAAGAAGGATTAGGAACAGAGCCGAGCTGTACACACTTCTTGATGGAGTCATGTACAAACGCTCCTACACTCAGATTGACGGCCTACCCTACTTGAGGTGTCTTTCCCCCGAGAAAACGCTCTATGCCCTGAAGGAGGCCCATGATGGTATGTGTGGCGCGCACTTGGGAGCGAGATCCTTCGCCCGTAAACTCTTTAATTACGGCTACTTCTGGCCCACACTACTTAGTGACTCCGAAAGTACGTTCGCCAATGCAACTCCTGCCAGAGATTCTCTCCAATCCGTTGCCTACCACAAGCCCAACTCTCCTCCTTGGCAAGTCCAATCCCTTTTGCAATGTGGGGGATGGACTTGCTCGGACTATTCCTTCTAGTGCTGGGTCAGCTGAAGTTCCTAGTCGTGGTGATAGAATACTTCTCCATGTGGATCGAGGCCGAACCCCTTGCAACGATCACTGAGAATAAGGTTCAGAAGTTCTTTTGGAAGAACATTATTTGTCGGTTTGGTGTACCCCGTACCCTCGTAACCGACAATGGAACCCTATTTGCAGGGGCGACCTTCCGCAACTTCTGTGCCGACCTCGACATCCAGCAGTGGTTCTCCTCAATATCCCATCCCCAGTCTAACGGCCAAGCGGAGAACGCCAATCGACAAATACTCTCCGGCCTGAAGAAGAGGCTCGATAAATCCACCAAGGGATTATGGGTCGAATAGCTGCCCAACGTGCTATGGAGCTACAGCACCACAAAGACAACTCCAATGGGAGAATCCCCCTTCAATCTTACTTATGGCTCCGAAGCCATTATCCTTCTCGAGGTTAGCCTACCCTCGCCGTGACTAATCACTTACAATGAAGAGCAGAACGCGAACCAGCTTCGCAACAGTTTGGACCTCATCGATGAGATCCGTGAAAGAGCTTCCATCAGATAGGAGACGTACCGATGTAGGATCACTCAGTCCTACAACAAGAAGGTCCGGCCAGCTAATCTTAAAGAGGGGGACCTAGTACTTCGAAAGCTGTCGATCTCCATTCCGAGCAAAAAGGGCAAGCTAGCACCCAACTGGGAAGGTCCGTATAGGGTCTCCAGAGTTATTCGCCCAGGTGCGTATCAACTCGAAGACCAGGGGGGTAGGAGAATACCGAAGACATGGAACGCGGAGCACTTGATGAAGTACCAAGAGGGTGTCTGAACACCGCTCCAAGCAACTTCCCCAAAAGCATTCCATAAAACATGTCAAATTTTTTATTTTCTTTATCAAAGTGTAAGGGCGGTTCGCAACTTAGAAGCGGCCGCCTAATTGTTTTGAATAAAAGCAATCTATCCCTGCAAGTTCTCCATTTTGAGCATTATAATTGTATTACTTTGGCGCTTACAAAAAAACATTAAACGACACGCTCGGAGTCCAACACTTGGTTCGATTCTGCTTCAACTATTTGCTTTTAAGCGAGTACGAAGTGGTTCACCATTCGGAATTGCTCCCATAGCTGTTGATATTCTTTGAACGACACGCTCGGAGTCCAACACTTGGTTCGATTCCGCTTTAACTACTTGCTTATAAGCGTGTACGAAGCGTGTCGCCATTCAAAATTGCTCCCACAACCGTTAAAACTAGCTTTAACACCAAGTTCGGAGCACAACTATCCCTTAGAGTTTCTCCTCAAACCCGCCTCCAAGAATGGGTCTTCCCAAGAGTCATACAGAGCTCAACTCAACCATTCACCAGACAATGCCTATCGTTTGCCATGTTTGCCATGTTCGCTAGCAAGCGCCGAACAGACGTGTTTCCGAATGAAAAATGGGCAAAGCGCGTTGACCAGTCAATGCCGCCAGTGCCACGTGTCGTTCTCTAGTCGTTCGCCACGTTCGAAGCCTCGTTTGACACGTTCGCTGCTGGTCGTCGAACAGATGTGATTCCGAACGTAAAATGGGCAAAACACTATTGACAAGTCAACGGCTTAAGAGCCACGTGTCGCTCGCCTATCATTCGCCACGTTCGCTGCAACGAATGAGAACTCTCTCAAAATCCATGCCCAAGTGCAAGAGAAAACTCAGTCAAAAATTGCTTTACTTTATTTTATCAAAGTTAAAAGATACAAGTCTTATTCTAGATACAAGTCTCACACTAGACCAAAATCCACAACAAGAGACTACAAGACTACAAGGCATCGAGAGGCCACCCTAACCCCTTCTAGAGAGCGGGATGATCCTGTTGAGCGGCACACGGGGACGGCGAGCACCATGCTATTGGCGACCCCTCTTCGCAGACATCCCCAGGCCAACGATTCGAGTGGCATCGTCGGCACATACTCTAACTGTAGCCCCAACGGATGCTCTGCTCGACGAACCGGCCACGCCACTTTGTGCATCCCCGGGATGTCTAGGTATAGGGGGCGAGCAAAGTGCTAGCTCATGGAATGACCTTCCCTGAGCATACTCATCCCGAGGACAGGAGGTGCTCTTAACGTTGCTTCCTTCGGACAACCATCGCAAAGGAGCATTCTCTGCCTCCAGCTCTACGACTAGCTCCTTAAGCGCATCATCGGTGACTCTTATCTTCAACCGAGGCAGTCGAGCTAAACTGGCTCCGTGCGAGGCATCAGAAATTGTTCTCCGAAGATGAGCTGCCACCATTCTTTTCTCAAGAACCACGTTCTTGAGTTCTTCCCTCGCAGACTTCACTTCGAACAGCGAGTGTCGAAGGAATTTGAGCCTCAAACCTTGGTTGACAGCCATCGACGGACATGCCTCCTCACCTTCTGGTGCCACTTCATCGATTCTCTCTTCTAACCGCTTCATATCTTTATCACATCAGGCCAAGATCAGCTTCAGATGGTTCAACTCCAACTCAGCTTTATAAAGCCTCTCCCGATTTCGAACGATCCTAACTTATAGATGCCTAGCTCGGAGTGGAGACGGGACGCATTGCTATCCTGGAGCGGAACAAAAGAGATATAAATCTCTTAGAAGCAGACTATACCTAAAACTACAAGACAGTTTTATGCTAAGTCAGGGATTCAAATGTTGAAACATCAAAGCAACTTTCATTACTTAGTAGAGATACAAGAGTGGTGGCCAGTCCGCTATTAGGCATCACTATAATCAAACCTACTACTAGAAACAAAAGAAAAGCTACTAGAAACAAAATAAAAGCTACTAAGGGAATTAGGGGTCCACCTCAGTGGGTCCAAGCTCGTGACCACTCCCCTCAGCTTCCTCTGGCAAGCTTACTAAAGCCATTGCAGGGTCCCCAACAACGAGTCCCACTTCGTCACCCCCCTCCTCATCAACCTCTTCCCCTTCCTCAAGATCCGCTTCAGTGTTTTTTCTCGCCTCATCGGGAAACAGGTAGTAGCCCGTGCCATCGAACCCTGGAACTCGTCCGCTGACGTCTTTCAAGGCCAGGTCGTAGGCCCTATGCATGTTGTTCTCTAGAAATCCAATGGCCTTCTTTTCTGCGACAGCCTCCGCCTCTCGAACAGACTCGCGCACAGCCCTGTCCCGCTCTAAGGCCGCCTTCTCCATATCAGCCGCCCTCTCCCGAGCGGCCTCAGCCTTCTCCAAAACGGCAATCTCCTTCACCTTCGCCAATTCCTCCTCTAACAGGGTTATATAGGCGGCCTGAGATTCAGCCAGCAAAGCAGCCGCTTCGGACTCTTTCTTCGACCACAACCGCTCGACCTTCTCCCAGTCGAGGGTTGCCTTCAATTCCTTCTCTTGCTCTGCCATTTGCCTCAGCAGGTAGCTGAAGTGGCAGACCGCCTGCAAGAAAGGATTCAAGGGTGAGAATAAGAAAGTCGGCAATCTTGCAAAAGAAAAACAAGAATTCACTTACCGTCATCTGCGCCTTGGCGATCTCCAGAGCAGAGTCGCCCACAGTCCCATGCTCCATGGCAGCCTTGTCTTTGGGGGTGGCCAAATGATGAATAGCGTCCATACAACTCGTCGAATCCCCTAAGAAGCCGTCGTGCCTCCGAACTTGCCAGCCAGGGATGAAAATCCTCTTCAGCTCGTCGGTCAAAATCGACTCAGCAGCCACGAAGAGAGGGGGAGCCTCGAGTGCAAGCATTGCGGAGAGGGGGAGACCACTCGTCGAGGGAGCTGTGGGCACTGCAGCCGCGGACTCCAAGTCCATAACGGGTGTGGCGCCACTCTCGCTCCTAGTGGCCTTACACGGCGGCGGTCGAACGACCATGCGCTTCCTCTTCTTCTCATCGACCTGCCTAGCGCTCAATGACGAATGCTTGCTCATAATGGCATCGAAGTCCATGCTCGGATCTCCTACAAACAAAAGAAATCGAATGTTAAAAATCTTAACTCTTATAAGCTAGGAGATAGAGATAAAACACAAGCAAAATGCATACTAAGGTTCATCAGGCTTAGACCCCCCCAAAAGAGACTCTCCTCTGAGATCTCTCTCCAACTCAACATAGGCCAATCCAAGAGAATCCCCACCATCATGTCTTCTTCCGGACTAAGAGACGGTTCTGCCTTCTCCTTCCTCTGCACATTGTCCCTCCAAACGGACGGGATATCCCACGGCACCCTACTTCGAATCAAAAAGTATTTGTACCTCCAAGATTTCACAGAGTCGGGGTTGTCAACTAGTGCGATGCCCTTACGAGCGTTGAGATAGAACCGGTACTTCGTCCACATCTTCTGGTGAATCTTGTACAACCTCCGGAGCACGTTGAGGCGAGGCTCGATCCTAGTGGCCTGGCAGTGAAGTACGAATCCCGTTACGTGTCTCCATATATTCGGCATCAATTGGATCGGGCCCATGCCAAACCACCGTAGCACTTCCCTCACGAACGGGTGTAGGAGAAGTCGGAGACCCGCATTCAAAGCATCAAAGGGAAACACGCGTATATCAGGAGGGAAAGAAGAACAAGACCTCACACCAGGACCAGGGAGGAGCATCTCGAACACCTCAGAGATCATGAAACACGTTCTGATAGTACGAAGGTCCTCCTTGCTAAGCATGTAGACAATTTCGTTCGCCTCAGTACGATCTCATTGTTCATTCTCTTCGTAGTGCCGCGCCATGCCATGCTCGATGCGTGCTAGCTCTTCGGCGCTGTACTGCCGAATCCCCCCCAAGCGATATATAGCTATGGAGTGCCTCCCAAACTCACCCATCCTTCTCTCTCTCTCTCTCCACGATCGTCTCTACCATGGGCGATGGCTCGACCAACAAACCCTTCCCCTTGTCGACCCTAGGAGTTGCTGTCGGAGGAGTCGCTTCGACACGATCTAAGGGAGAGGTCTCTTCACCAGACAAAACCCTAGACATCTCTTTAAAACAAAAATAAATTACCTCTGAAGTGACGTGCACGGTCGGAAAGATCGCCGGAGATCGGAAAAGCACACCGGAATCTCGCTCTAGAGGGGGAGTGAATTTTTACTCAGATGGTGAAAATGAAAGAGTGGAGTGAAAATGAGAAGGGGGGTGAAGATTTATAGTTGCCGTTAGTGGGCCTGGGCTAGAAGCTCAAGAGGCCTTTTGAGAAATCCCAAAAGGCGCGAAGCCCTAACGGTTAGAAATACCAAAAGGCGGCGGTCAAATCACCAAGAAGTCAAACTGTCAGGAAGTCCAACCGTCCAAGATTTCAAACGTCCCCTGGTCGTTCGACACGTTCGATGCCTTGTTCAACACGTTTGTCGCTGGTCGTCGAACAGATGTGTTTCCGATCGAAAAATAAGCAAAATGCGTTGACCAGTCAACGCTGCTAGTGCCACGTGTCGTTCTCCATTCGTTCGCCACGTTCGACAAAACGTTCGACACGTTCGCCACTGGTCGTCGAACAGAAGTGTTTCCGAACGAAAAAGGAGACAAATGCGTTGACCAGTCAACGCTGTCAGTGCCACGTGTCGTTCTCCAGTCGTTCGCCACGTTCGACGGAAGGTTCGACACGTTCGCCGCTGGTCGTCGAACATGAATGTTTCTGAACGAAAAAGGAGACAAATGCATTGACCAGTCAATGCTGCCAGTGCCACATGTCATCCCCTGGTCGTTCGATGCCTCGTTCGACATGTTCGCCATTGGTCATCAAACAGATGTGATTCCGATCGAAAAATTAGCAAAATGCGTTGACCAATCAACACTGCCAGTGCCACGTGTCGTTCTCCAGTCGTTCGCCACGTTCGAAGGAACGTTCGACACGTTCGCCGCTGGTCGTCGAACAGAAGTGTTTCCGAACGAAAAAGGAGTCAAACGCGTTGACAAGTCAATGCAGCCAGCGCCACGTGTCGTCCCCTGGTCGTTCGAAACGTTCGACGCCTCGTTCGACACGTTCGCTGCTGGTCGTCGAACAGATGTGATTCTGAGCGTATTGTAAGCGAAAAATGTTGACCAATCAACAGCCCTAGTGACACGTGTCACTCCCCTGTTGTTTGTCACGTTCGGCACGTTCACCACCGCTTGTCAAACAAATGTGGTCCCGAACGAAAAAGGGGGAAACTGGAAGCCCACGTACGCCGTCAGATCACCTCAAAATTTGCATGACAATTTGATCAACGCCCAAGATTCAGCCACGTCGCCAAGCGCTGATCTATCATCCGATTGTTTAGAAATTCGCACAGATGGATGATGGATGCCCCAGATCGTGCCACATCATAAATACGGTGATTTAATCTTTCTTTATTTATTAATTCGAATTATTTATTTAAAAATTACAAAAAAAATGATTAAAAATTCAGAAAAATTAATTAAAAAATCTAAAAAATAATTATAAATTCGGGGAATTATTTTTTAGCCCATGGGTAAATAATTATTGATTAGAATAATTAATTGGTGCCCTCGAAAAATAAACCATCGCTTTTCAAAATTGAATAAACAATTCGAAAATAATTAAAAATTCAGGGAAAATCACCAAAAGTCCAGAATAGCATAAGAACAATCTTGGGCATATCGCCAGCTCAGAAAAACACTGTTACTCCTCAAACAATGATTCGAACACCCTTTAAGAACTCCGAAAAATTCATGTACGTTCTTGAAACGACAAAACTACTCCCCAAAGGTTGTGGCTAACAGTCTTTGAGAATGGAGGGCTCGTGATATGGCTAAAAATGGGATTAAATCGAGACTGTTCAGATCGGGCACGAATCTTAAAGTTTACAGGGGTAAAACGGTAATTTCACCTACAGACGGGTCCAAAATGGAAAATGGGCTTCTCTTCCGAAGCCCAATAACCCATAAATGGGCCCATTCGGCTGGGTACGGGTCCCAACCCGTTAAGGACCAGTTCAGCGGGATATGAAGAAATCCTAGCTCGTCCTTATCTACTGGATGTCGTTTTAACCACTTCTATCCATTCACACCGGAGAGTAAGGATTCATTCTTATCCCGAAGCAGATCCCCATGGCGACTATAAATACCCCCTACCTCCTACCGTTACAGGGTGATCACTCTTTGCCTACGTAAAGCTTCCTTTGATATTCTTTTCTGAGTATTGACAAGAGTGTCGGAGGGTGCGTCGGAGGGATCCATCCCGGTGTTTCATACTTTGTGCAGGTCCGTGCAGCTGCGAAGAGCCAGCTGAACAGCAGTGGAAAATGTTAGATTTGACCCATTCGAGTTCTTGCGAATCCACAAATTCATCTGATTGCCCCCGTACCAAATTCAGCGGTAACATCTACCATCAATACTTATCTTCTGTATGTATGTAGTATGTATGTATGTATAAGACTCTTCATAAGTAGTTTTATGTATGTATGTATAAGTAGTTATGATACAAATGTAGTTGTGACGTGTGTATATTTGTAGTTATCATGGTTTACACATGAATTGGATGAGTTGTAGTTGACATGTTCATATAAGGCTATGGTCTGTGTTCGGTGTTCCTTTCTATGGCGATGAATTAATCTGTGTTATAGCTGAGCAGACAGCTAGCTGCATTTTGAGTGGAACCATGTGAACATAATAAGGAGAGAAACTGGTTAATTTCATAGAATTTTTTCCCAAAATGACCTACTTTTTGAAAGTGTTTTCCAAACTGACCTAATTTAAAATTTTCCAAATTGACCTACTCGATGTCTCAAAAAACGAGTTTGGCAAAAATTCCATCACTTTTTGAGACAGGGGTGTGAGGTTTGGGTTTTTTTATTTCTCCCTGGCCAAGACTCGCTGTCTCAAAAAGCGATATGATTTTTGCCAAACTCGCCTTTGAGACAGTGAGTGTCATTTGAGGATTTTTAATACCCAAACTCGCTGTTTCGACCTCACTCTCTCTTTTAACTCTCTATCTTCCTCTTCCTCTTCAAAACAATAACTACTTCCCCGCGCAGAAGCACTCCTACGATTTCCACTAAAAATATGAAGAATAGGTTTACAAATCTCTCAAAATCTTACTCCCAAGGTGTATGGTTTATCTCTATCTCCCTCTCTTAATGACGGCTGGTAGATCTCTATTTTCTTTTTACTTAACCCTAAAATCGTACACAATACAATATATATAGGATTTCACAAATTCAATCTCAGCCGCTCATCAAAACAGCGTCGGGACGGTCGACCGCAACCGGTTCTTTCCTTCGACTGCACGAGGTTTAATAAAGAGCAGGTCGGTTGACTGTGCGGTCGACCGGTCGCCTCTTCAAGTTACAGGATTGAATCAGAAAGCGAGACGATCGGCTGTGCGGTCGACCGTACACTTGCCTAGAGATCGGTCAAGGGGTGTGGTCGACCGCAACTCTGCCTGTAGCTTCAAACCACTTCTGACCTCTTGCTCCCACTTCGACTCTCCTTCTCATCTGACTTCTCTAACTCCATTATCGTGTATTGGATCCACAAATCCCAACAATCTCTCACTTGGAGACATATACACGAAGTCTGTAAACTGTTCTTCATTCTTCCATTGACCTAGTCTAGGCTTGTGCCTCTGCGAGTCTCCTCAACAATTAACCTGGAGACAATCCGATAGCGGTATAGCAAAACTGATGTTTCCTGCTATCCACCACCTTAGTGAGCATGTCCGCCGGATTCTTAGTGCCAAGAATCTTAGTTAGTTCCAACCATTTCTTCTCAACCGCCATTCTAATAAAATGATACCCCATTTGAATGTGCTGAGTCCTAGAGTGATATGCCGAGTTTTTCGCCAAGAAAACTGCACTTTGACTGTCACACCATAGTTCACCTATGGGTTGCTTTCTGCCCAACTGTTTAATAAGCTCCGAAATCCACAACATGTCTTTCGTCGCTTCTGTAAGTGCCATATACTCTGAGTCCGGAGTTGACTGTGCTACAACCTTTTGTAACTGCGAAACCCAACTGATAGTTGTTCCTCCAACAATAAATACATATCCTGTAGTACATCTGCAACCATCATGATCGTCCAAAAAATCTGCATCCACATAACCATGTATATGCAAAGAATCTCTGCCAAAACAAAGAGAATGATCTAAAGTACCTGCTAGATATCTAAGAATCCACCTTACTGCATCCCAATGCTGTTTACCTGGATTCTTCATGTAATGGCTGACAACTCCCACTGCTTATGCGATGTCTGGTCTTGTAGATACCATCGCATACATCAAACTCCCAACGGCTGAGGCATAAGGAATAGCAGTCATTTCCTCCATCTCTGCCTCTGTCTTCGGACACAAGTCCATTGATAACTTGAAATGAGCAGCCAAGGGACAAGTGACTGGCTTCGCACTATCCATATTGAATCTCTTCAACACCTTCTTCACATAGTCCGCTTGTGATAACCAAAGCTTCTTGCTACTCCTATCTCTACTAATCTTTATGCCGAGGATTTGCTTTGCTTCATCCAAGTTCTTCATTGAAAACTCCGAAGCTAGTGCCTTTTTCACTTCCTTGATCTTCTCCATACATGAACCTGCTAACAACATGTCGTCCACATACAACGCCAAGGTAACTATATCATTGTCCTCATATCTACAAACATACACACAATGATCCATTTCGCACCTGTCGAAACCTTTTCCTCTCATGAAGCAATCAAACTTCAAGTACCATTACCGCGGTGCTTGTTTGAGCCCATAAAGACTCTTCTTCAATCGACACACCAAGTCTTCCTTTCCTTTAGCTTCAAAACCTGTGGGTTGTTTCATGTACAGCTCTTCTTCGACATCACCATGGAGAAATGTTGTCTTCACATCCAACTACTCTAAGTGGAAGTCCTCAACTGCCACAATACTAAGTATAACCCTAATAGAAGCCATCTTCACAACCGGTGCAAAGATCTCACTATAATCAATAACTTCTCTTTGAGAGAATCCTTTCACAACAAGACTTACCTTGTACCTCTTACTGCCATCTGCCTCATCTTTGACTATGAAAACCAATTTGTTCATAAGAGCATGCTTCCCTGCAAATAACTTGGTCAACTCCCAAGTTTGGTTCTGTTCCAAGAAGTTTATCTCGTCCTTCATGGCTAACTCCCACTGAATTCGAGCCTCCTCATGAGTCTCTGGCTCTTCTGAATCCGTGTACAGAACATGCTCGTGAACAACACTAGCAATGGATCAAATATCTTGGTTGGCTCCTCTCTTGTGTCGATCTCCTCAACGTGGGTACTGGTTCACCGAACGGTTCAGGTTCCCCGAACTGTTCTGGTTGTACCTCTTCGTCTTGGATAACCTGCTCATTTCCAATAGGCTCACCTCCTGTGCTGCCTGTGGTACTTGTACCTGCTGCTGCACTGTAGGACCCCTACCACTGGGGCCACCTTCAGAATCTGAATCTGAGTCTGAGTCTGAATCCCAATCTGACTATGAACTGGTTGTACTGTTGACCTGTGTGTCTGTCCTTGTATAGGACAACTTCATTGAACACTACATTCTTACTGCGAATGACTTTGTTATCCACAAAATCCCAAAGCCTGTAACCATACTCATTGCCACCGTAGCCAATGAACACACACCTCCTGGACTTAGAGTCCAACTTCTTTCTTTCTTCCCTGTCAATTAGTGTATATATCATACAACCATAAACTTTTAAATGTGAATAATTGACAATTTTACCTGACCATAGTTCTTCTAGAATGGCCCCATAAAGGGCACTAGACGGGCAACGGTTAATCAAGTACACCGATGTATCAACTGTAGTGGCCCAAAGATGGACTGGAAGACCCGCATGAAGTCTCATGCATCTCGCCCTTTCGAGTATTGTGTGGTTCATTCTTTCTGCTACACCATTCTCCTGTGGAGTCTTAGGAACTGTCTTGATTCTTCTAATACCTTCCTTTGCCAGATAATTAAAAAACTCTTTGCTTATGTACTCACCTCAGTTGTCTGACTTTATTGCTTTCACCTTGCAACCCGTCTCATTCTCAACCCTGACCTTCCAAGCTTTGAATGCCTTAAAAATTTCTGATTTCTCGTGAATTGCATAAACCCAAATCTTTCTTGTAGCATCATCGATGAAAGTGACGAAGTATCTCTTACCACCATAAGAGAATTCCTTAGCTGGACCCCACACATCTGTATGTACCAACTCTAGCTTCCCAAGCTTCTTCTCACACCCACCCAACTGAAAACTAACTGTCTTATGTTTTCCCATCACACAATTCTCACAAAATTCCATCCCAACCTTCTTCAGTCCCGGTAAAAGATTCCTAGAACAAAGCTGCTTGATACCCCTTTCACCAAGGTACCCCAACCTAACATGCCATAGAATTGAAGGAGAACTACTTGCTGATGCTGTAGCAATGATATCACTTAAATCACCTCCTTTGAGTAAGTACAGCGTGTCACCACGCTTTCCTTTTGTCACCAACCTGGCACCCGTAGTCACCTTCCATTCTCCATACCCAAAAGTTGTTGTGAACCCTTCTTTGTCTAGTTTGCTAATTGAGATCAAGTTTTTCTTCAAGCTCGGAATATGTCTTGTATCATACAAGAGCAATTGCCCACCATTGCAAGCGTTCACTCTCACACTGTCTCTACCTATAACTGGACATATCTGCCTATTTCCAACTGAAACTGCACCAAAATCACATGTCCTGTAATCCTCAAAAACATCCCTCATGGGGGTACAATAATAAAAAGCACCTGAGTCTATACATAAATCATCTTGCAAAATATTAAATCCAGCAGATAAATACATTTCATCTAGATGGGGTTCAATACTTACCACATTGCCTACCTGTGACCCTACTTGTGCTTTCTTATACTCCTCGCATTGGTCTCTCTTGTTTCCTGGCTTCTTACAGTAACAACACTCACCTTTGCGATGTCAGGTTCTTGACTTGGACCTGCGATTCCTGTTTTGCGACCTCCCTCTGTTGTTACTTCTACCACGGTTATCAACCGAACCCCTTTCTGACAACATCAAGTTAACCAACTTCTTTAGGTGTAAGATCTGGTTCACTGCATTCAGCTTCTCAAACATGTCTGTCAATATCTCCATTGCCTCCTTTGCGGTTCTTGCCTTCTCAATGTGAAATAGCGCATTCCTACTCAGCGACAACTGAATCTATCCAAGTACTTTCTGATCCAATCTATTCCCGACTGCCAATGCAACTGGATCGACCTCTGCCCCTTCTAGCTTCATACCAAACAATGGATCATCTAGATCCTTCTGTCGAAGATACGCAATTATTTGAATCTTCCACATTGTGAAATCGTTCCATCGAACTCCTTGACTTTACTCTTGTCCCCCATCTCAATCAATACTACCAACTTGTAGCTCTGATACCACTTTGTTGAATTCTAACTGCGGAATAACTAAACAACGACGACGAGATGCAAGAACTATAAAATCAAAATAAGAGAACAAAGAACAACCAAAAGCAATACACAAGAACACACAAGATTTTTTCGAGGTTCACCCAAAACAATGGCTACTTCCCCACGCAGAGGTACTCTTGCGATTTCCACTAAAAATAGGAAGAATAGGTTTACAAATCTCTCAAGATCTCACCCCCAAGGTGTAGGGTTTCTCTCTATCTCCCTCTCTCTTAATGACGATTAGTAGATCTCTATTTTCTTTTTACTAACCCTAAAATTGTATACAATACAATATATATAGGATTTCACAACTTCAATCTCAGCAGCTCATCAAAACAGAGTCGGGATGGTCGATCGCAACTACAAGTCGGTCGACCAGTTCTTTCCTTTGACTGCCTAAGGTCCAATAGAGAGCAGGTCGGTCGACTGCGCGGTCGACCGGTTGCCTCTTCAAGTTACAGGATTGAATCAGAGAGCGAGATGGTCAACTACGCAGTCGACCGTACACTTTCCTGGAGCACGATCGATCGTGCGGTCGACCGCAACTCTGCCTGTAGCTTCAAACCACTTCTAACCTCTTGCTCCCTCTTCTGACTTCTCCAACCCCATTATCGTGTATTGGATCCACAAACCCCAACACATCTCTCACCTACGATCTCTCCTCACACTCTCAACTCCCTCTATTCATGCCCTGAAAACCCTAAACACCAATATCCAAGGAAATCGTCGAATCGGGAATTTGGGGGAAAAGAGTGCGGTTGAAGGAGCTACTTCGACCTCGTATTGACTATCTACCTCTTCAATCACCCACCTTTAACAGTATATTTCCGAGAAAGAGTGTGAGGAGCTGGTCTCTGGAAATTTCTCAACTCCACAGTCGCTTTCTCAGAAAGCGATGTGGTTTTTCCTACACTCGCTTTTTCAGAAAGCGACCGTAGGAAAAATCCAATCGCTTTCTGAGAAAATGACTGTTGAGTTGAGAAATTTCTAAAGACCACTTAGCCTATGGAAATCTCTCAACTCTAAACTCTCTTTCTCAGAAAGCGAGGAGGTTTAAACTAGACTCGCTTTCTAAGAAAGCGAGTTTAGGGAGAAAAAATTCCAATTCAAGCTGCATATGCAAATTCATTCACAATCTCTAAACTTCATATCTACTCCAACATCCATGAATCCAAATTCATTCACAATCTCTAAACTTCCAATGATTTTGAAACAAATGGGAATTATCATAGTTCAAAATTAAACGCATACAAATTAGTAGAAAGTCCACATCACATAATACAACAATTACAAACTACTACAAAGTTGACAAAACAAATACAAACATATTGGAATTTGACATGGTTTAAATGTTTCGAGATCTTCTATTAGAATGGAAATAAGGAGAGGGAAAAAAATGAGCCTGGGGTATTAAAAACCCTCAAACGACACTTGCTGTCTCAAAAAGCGAGTTTGGGAATGTCACGCCCCGCTTTCCAAAACCACGGAATACGAGCGCATGACAAAGCCCAGCGAATGATTTTCATCATTCATGAGTTGTAGGATCAACTCAGCATCATAACAAGAATATAACAAAATGTACACAATCACGCATGCATGAATAATTTATTAAGCAACAGAAAATAATTGAAACAAATAATAATATCTCAAATAGTTTTCAATTCTGGATCAAAAGATAAAACTCGGAAACATAAGCCCATTATAAGTTTTTAAGTAGCAAAGAAATAAATAACTTAAGAAAAATAAAATATTTAAGCAAGTCTTTGCTTCAAGCGAAGCCTAGAATGTCTACTCACCAATTCCAGCAGGCAATTCGTCTCCAAAGTTTGTATATATAAATATAAAAAGAAAAAAAAATAGGGAAAACAAGATAAACGCCCTTAGTGTAAATTAGGGCCGCAAATAGTAAAACAAGTACAAGAAATATGGAACAAGATTTAGAATCAAGAATGTAATAGGAATGCAACAAGTAGTGAGGATTCAAGAAACTAGCTAGCAAGAAAGACAACTCAAGTGACAAGATTGGGTAACAAGTACTAATAGTAAAACAAGTGGCTAGTGAACATGTAATGGTATCAAGCATCAAGTAATAAGTATCACGTACAAGTGTCGAGTAACAAGTAACAAGTCTAATGTGTCAAGTTGTCAAGTACAAGTATCAAGTAGCAAGTGTCAAATATTAGGCTCAAGTATCAAGTCTCATGTATCATATAATCAAGTATCAAGTAAGCATGTATCATGTTCAGGTATCATGTGTCAAGTCTTGTACTTATTACTATCTAGGTAGCGCTTCATGTGTCATCTTTTTATCACATGGTTGCTACAGTCAATGCAATTTCGTTTAGGCCTAGTGGTCGATTTTAAAGGGCGGTGTACTCAGGCATCAAGTATCAAGCAAGTATGGTTCATGAATACGAAAATAAAGTAACAAGTTCACGAAGCAAGTTCGTGAATCCACTAGCAAGTTCAAGAACCACACAGTGGGTTCATGAATACAACAAGTTCATGATCCAAGTAATGGATTCATGAATACATCAAGGTGCAACAAGTTCATGAACCGAGTACTGGGAAACACGGGCCCCCTTCCAAGTACACTTACTTATATTGTCCACTACTATGGTCTTTTTCTTAAACCCCGACTTATTATTTATTATTATCATCAAGCAAGCATGAAAGTGTGCGAAAAAAGTCAAGTAAACATGATCAAGAACATAGAACAAGTCTAGACTAGATAAGGTACATGTTCGAGGGTCAAAAAAAATCAAAGTATCAAGAACAACGAGAATTTCAAATCTGGATAGCATGACATTGTTGTACAAAAACTGCGATTCTCGTTGCTACAAGATAGCAAATGTGGATTAGTCAGAATGTCTAGAAATTAGACCCCTGTCCGGTTTTAACGTATATAATTAAGGTACATAAAAATTGTGGTAACATGTATCAAAACACCAAACTATACAGCAATTGTGTTCAGCCAGAATTTGTAAACTAAGTTTATACATATGAAACAGGGTTGAAACATCATTAATAAATTCTGAGAAAATTAGAGAATGTTCTCTAGGGTTTCCAGTATCAGCATGCAAAATTTTAAGTCATTTACTTACTGTTAGCATAGTTAAAATAATTGTAAACTAAAGAGGTGCAGCAGTTTTGGTGAATCTGCGACTACCGATACAGCAACCGACACAGCAGCAGTAAAACTACGATATCTCCTAGTCCATAACTTGGAATTCAAAAATTTTGGATGTTATCGGCAACTAGACACTTAGGGCTACATTTTATATTTAGGACTCAAGTTCAGATTTTGGTTTTATTGGGGTGGAAACAGCAAGTAAAGACAAGAACAACAGCAAGTGTGAATTTCTTTTATATACAAGTTGCATGATAAATGACTATTATGAGTCTAGATTAATGTGTGATACAAATACGGATGCATTGGGGATCAAATCAGCAAGTCACATGTATTTCTCAACTCTAAAGAATGTAAGATCAACACAATACATCATACAACATACGCCTACAAGTCAAGGGATTCATGTTCAAGTAATTAGGAGATAAAAAGGGTCCAACTAGTTTTGTAAATATATCAACGAAGGGTTGTCTCTTAAGATTATGTAATCGAAGAGGAATAATTTAAGATAAACAAACGATGAGATAAGGAAGAGTCACAACTATGATCTATTTGCAGTATTTTCAATTAAATGCTAGTACTAGAATAATAATTTGTACAAGAAGAATACTTGCCTTAGGGTGTAGACGATGAATCCGACGAAAGAATAACAGGGATGGATCCCGAGCGGCAAACTCATTACACGGATCACGAACCAAACACGAACACACGATCATGATCGCAACCACGAAGCCAAAGCACGGATCTCGATGATCAAGAAGATCAAGATCACGCTCAACAGGATCGGATGGCCCACAATCAAAGATGATCAAAGCCAAGATTCAAAGATGATGATCATGAGGATCGATAGCCACGGTCCAACATGATCAAGAAGATCAAGATGAGAGATCATGAAGATCCAGCGGTCCATAATCAAAGTGATCATCAAGATGATGGATGAGATCAAGATCCAATCGAACGGCTCATAATCAATGTTGATCAAAAACCCATGCAACAGCAACTCAAGGCAATGGTTGCACTGGCTTGGAGACTTGGCGGCGACCAAGGGGCTGCGACGCGACGGAACCGACTGCTGGTGTTGGCGGAGGGAAGAACAACGCAGAGGATGGGGGTTGCTGTTGATGCCCAACTAGATGTGGCTGCTGGCTTCGCCAGGAGTAGAGGAGACGGGGGTTGTCACGTCGCTAGCTGTGCAGTCGTCGGAGGCTGCAGGCGGAGCGACTGGTGGAGGGAAGAAGGGTTTCGAGCACATAAACGCAGCGGAATAAGCGTGAAAAATAAATTAAAAAATCGAAACCCTCCGCAGGATTCATGCGAAAACACAAGATTTAATTCGGAGATTAAGAATAAATACCTTAAGAAGCTTTAACAATTTAATAAGGGAGAATTAAAGAGGTCCAAGCTTCTTGAATCACCACGCATCCCGCTCTCGCAATCTACGCTCTACCGGTATCCACACGAACGCTTGATCTTTGAAGGAGCGATGTACTAGCATCCGAAAACCAACTTCTCTCTATCTCCATCTTCATCTCTCAAACGGCTAGGATTTTTCTCTTAAACCTCAAACTCTAATTTTGAGAGTTTAAGATGTTTATATAGAGAGAAAAATCTGTTTTCTAAAGCCCAATCCCATTGGGCTTTTATTAAAATTAGAATTCTTAATTAAATAATTAATTAAGTCAAACTTAATTAATATTCTAATATAATTCTAATTCTAATAATTAGTAAATTTGAAATTCTATTTAATTAATTAATTAAGTCTCACTTAATTAATATTATAAATAAAATCGAATTACTATTTAATTTAAATTCATAATTTAAATTAAATCTCCTTCAAGCGTTCTTGTGTGTGACCCTGTAGGTTATTATTACGTTGGCAATAATTTTATTATTCAATAAAATTATAAACAATGAGCGGCATCTAGTAATACATCATTGCTACCCAAGTAATAATAATAAATCGGTGATTCGATTAAACCTTTCGTGACTAATGTTTCATGTAATATAATCCTTTTAACCTTGATACTATAGATTAAACTTGAGGCATGGTTTGTGTCATCCTCTTCATAATTTAATCTTTATTTTCTTGATCGATGAGTAGACTATTCAAACAAATCAATATTTGAGCATGGCCATGCATTTCATAGTCTCACTCAAACAAGAGGCCAATAATATCACTCCTATAAATAGGAGGGTTAAATCCCATCTAGATCATTCATATCTCTCACATGATTCATAATATACCCAACAACTATCTTTATCATTACCCGGTTAAAGATAACTTTTGATGAAATCAAAGTATATTAATTCTCATGTAGAACTATAATGATTTCAGGTCTAAGGATCATTACACCATTATCACTGTGAGATTTCTTATGACACTATTTATAATCTTCCATGTAGAATCTCACGGTGGGTCAGTCCAGTACACTGTACTCTTACATGTACCTATGCATTGACTTTAGCATCTCTATACTAATGACCAATGAGATATGGTCATCAGTCAATCAACATACTAGTCTCGATGTATTATTATTGTCCTTATAATAATAATACTCGACTAGGGACATTTAAGAATATGATACTCTTAACATATATAATCTCATGTTCAAATCTCATATTTGAATCTATATAATTTGTATCATATTCTAAGGACATTTATTATGCTAACATTTATAACACAGTAAATAAAGACATAATAAACTTATATTTTAATAATCACTAAAACATAATGACATAATAGCGTTTCTAAAACTCTAATGTATTGTCTCTAGGGCACCTACACTAACAAGTCGAGGGCGGCCATGGCGCTACTGCGCGGGGGGGGGGCTGTGGCTAGCGTCGACACATATATACGAGAAACAGGGGTTGTAGGAGAAAACTCACTCGCTTTTTGAGATAGCGAGTCTTGGTCAGGGAGAATTAAAAAAACCCAAACCTCACACTCGCTATCTCAAAAGGTGATGGGATTTTTACCAAACATGCTTTTTGAGACAACGAGTAGGTCAGTTTGGGAATTTTCAAAAAAAGTTGGTCAATTTGGGGAAAACTTTCAAAAAGTAGGTCATTTTGGGAAAAAAATCAATTTCATACTATGATGTCCAAGTTAGGCTAGAATTTTGCTAAACCCATTTTTCACGCTTTACTTTTTTTTTTAAGAAAAAGGTGGAGTATGGTCACCCTGTTTCATTAATAAGGAATTAATAAAACAAACTCAGAGTACTGAGCCAAGTACAAGAACCTACAATACAATAAAAGAACATAAATCCACCCCAAACATGGGGGGTGGGGCAAAAGAAGGTACAAAACATGAATGCATCCAAACCAACAAAGTACATCGAAGCAACTACTCCCCAACAAAACCATGGGATGGTGGGGATCAATCAACAGTAAATGTCTGACGGGCAGGGCACATCCCCCAATCTAGCATCGGCCCAATATCGATTTCATCATCATCATACTCCTCCACCTGGAAGACGCTCGTGAACCTCCCTCTAGGACCTGCTGCGGCAACAGTTTCCCAAAAGAAAATAAGAGAGTCAAATTACTAGAAATACTATTACATGTCCTACGGAAGTAACAATTATTTCTGTCTAGCCAAAGATCCCAGGTCGTAGCAGCGATAGTGATAAACCAAGCTTCTCTCATCGTTCGTCTCTCAGTAGTGAACTTTTGTCCCACCCATAGATCCTCATACTTACTAGGGTACTCATTCGTCCCCAGGGCGCTAAGTACCTCCACAAGGACTGCTTTGCTTCTGGGACATTCTAGAAAAAGATGGTCTCTAGTTTCAGGGACAGCATTGCAGAACCCATAGGTAGCGTCCAAATTTGGTTGGCATTTAGATAGGTTCTCTCTAGTCAATATTGCGTCATTCAACACCAGCCAGAGGAAAACTTTAACTTTCAGCAGTGTTTTCACCTTCCAAACCATGCCCAACCAACTCGGGCTACATCTCCTAAAATGAATGCGGTTATAAAGGGAGCGAACAGTGAATGTGTCATTCTTTTCCAGTCCCCAAGATTTCCTATCGGGGCCCTGGGAGCATATAATTCCGGCGTTAGCGATAAAGGTATGAAGTTCCATTAGCCTATGCTGGGAGCCCGGGTCAAGGGGACGTTTAAATGCCGGTTTCCAGGAACTACTTCTCCGGGCTGCGGCCACCATGCAGTGTGGTTATGATGCTTGATCATACAAATCAAGGAACATGGCTCTAAGTGTGTTCATCACACCACTTATCCCACCAGGATCTGGTGAGTCTGCCATTCCTAATAGACGACATCACACAGCTAATGAAGGGATCGTAGACCTTAGCGATACCTCTCCAGAACCAGGAAACGTGTGGGCCTACCCTGAAACCTAGATTTCTCCTCCCATTTTCATGTAGATATGTCTGAACGAAATCATGTCATCCTTCTCCATTAGGGTGAAAGACTTTCCACCATAATTTTCCCAAGAGAGCCAGATTCATAACTTGCAGATCAGTAATACCTAGTCCTTCGTGTATCTTTTTCATGCAAACTTTTTTCCATCTGATGATGTGATATCCGCCTCTATCAGGACTTTCCCCCTTCCATAGAAACCGTTTTCGAGTTCGGTCAATTCTCTGGATAACCCAACGTGGAATTTCGAAAAAGGACAAATAATAGGCAGGTAGATTTGAAAAAACTGTAACGATAAGTGTGACACTTTCTCCTAAGGATAAAGCTTTGCCTTTCCATCCAGCAAGACAATTTTCCACACGGTCAATTATAGGTAACCCCTTCTTTAGTTTCTCCGGTCTCAGCGGTAACACCAGGTATTTAATGGGGAAACTCTCGATGGAGCAGTTAAGAATCGTGACATGTTTTTGTGCCTCCTCTGTAGTAAGGGCAATGGGGATAAGAGCACTTTTGTGGAAGTTGACCCTGAGTCCAGACCAAGTTTCAAAACTATAGAGAATTCCTTTGAAAGCGATAGTTTTCTCGAGATTGCCTTTTCCAAATAGAAGAGTATCGTCTGCATATTGGAGGATAGAGCAACCTTGGCGATTGACTCCACTGGCCATCGGCGAGATCCAGCCGGCCCTGCTGTAGTTATTCATCATGGACCGCAAAATGTCTTCCACAATGGTGAAGAGGAGGGGGAGAGGATCTCCTTGTCTAAGGCCCCATTTACACGAAAAAGGATGACCCGAGACCCCATTCACTATTATAGCAGTTTTGCTGGTGGTGAGGCATGTGTGGATCCATCTAATCCATCTATCTCCAAATCCTCTTCCAGCTAGCGCTTCGAGGAGACATTCCCATTCAACCGAGTCATAAGCTTTCTTAAAGTCCAATTTCAGGAGATAGCTCTTAGCATTTGACGTATGGCAGTGATGGATAGTTTCTTCAGCTATGGTCATACTGTCCTGGATACACCGTCCTTTAATGAACCCCGTTTTCTCGTTTTTAATGAGTCCGTCCATCACCTTTCCCAACCTATTAGTCAGGGCCTTTGTGATAATCTTAACTGAGCAGTTAAGGAGACTAATAGGGCGGAAGTCTCCTACCCGTAGGGAGCCTTCTTTCTTAGGAATCAACACCACCTCAGCAAAATTAATTCAACCTAATTTAAATTTATGTTCATAGAGATCAGCGAACAACTTAATCAGATCATTCTTGATTTTCTCCTAGAACACCTGGTAGAAAAGGACTGGGAAACCATATGGACCTGGGGCTTTGTCCTTTTCGAGTTGCTGTACTGCCTCCCGAATTTCCTTTTCCGTAAAAGGAGCTTCAAGGGATCAAAGCATGGGGTCAAATTCGTCTGCAAAACCTTGCCAGAATTCGTGGTGAAGAAGGAATCTCAAATCCGCCTTATGTCCAAAGAGACGCTTGAAATGGGATTGGAATGCTAGCCTAATATCCTCGTCCCATTGTATCTCTCCAGACTCCGAATGGATCGAATGAATGAGATTAGATCTATGATGGGCACTGGAAACACGGTAGAAGAATGCTGTATTCGCGTCTCCTTCCTTGAGCCACGAAATTCTGGAACGCTGTTGCCATTTGAATTCTTCAAGTCTATAAAGTTGGTGAATGTCTTCTCGGAACTGAAGCAACCTATTCCGCTCCTCCTGTACCAGATCCTAATTTCCCTCGTCTTTTCCAGCTCCTCAATACCTTCAAAGGGAAAATCTTTTGCTCTCCAGATCAGTGCAAATCTAGTTCGGTTTTATTTCCTGAGTTTGGCCCGCAGTCTTCTAATTTTTTCGCACCAGATTACGGTTGCTTCAGTCCCTCTAGTAGGGCAGGACCAATTCTCGTTTACCATGTGATGGAAGCCTTGTATTTACTTTTAAAAGTGAAAATTTGGGGATGATTTCTTGACAATTGGCGTTCAGAATTGCCTGTTCAAATGGTGTCATGTTCAAACTAAAAAGACTTTTTGTCTGTAACAAGAGAATTTTTGAGTTTTGAATGAAAAATTAGTCAGTTCACTCAAGAAAATAACAGGTTTCAACCCCCCCCCCCCCCCCTCCAAAAAAAATAAAGGTAGATGATGTTACCGTCAAAAGCAAACTCCTCCAGAGAACGAACTTCTGGGCCCGGACTTGATATGAGTCAAGCAAGACTACCGCCTCGGGTCCCCAATTTTTGGCCTTTTTTCCCCCAAAACACTTACCAGTCATATAAATAATAGTTTAACAGTTTACCCAAGTGGTTCGACTAGTTAGAGTGTCCATTTGTGAAATTGTTCAAAGTTGAACTCGTTCGAGCCCTTGCAGAAATTTTTTTCGGGTGAGGGGCATACTCCGAAGTCCAGATTTTCTTCTCTTTTTTTTAATCGAAACCAAATCATTACAAGTCTTCCTACCAAATCTATAGTCATGTGCTTTGGGCCCGTGTAAAGCCCACTTCACTTAAATAAGTAACCTTTGTCCCTTACATGCAATTTTTTTATTTTTGTAACCTCCTTACAGGACTTATAATTTTTGCAGCAGTTTGGTAATTTTTCTGAAAACCTAGTAGCACTAGAAGGTTAACTTATATTTTTCTCCTTCGTAATTTTAACCGTATGTTATTTAAACTAAGTTATCATTATTTCTCTTTATACAATTTCTAAAACGGCCAATTTTTTCAAGTCGACAATTCTTCTGAACTGTGGATGGCCAATAGCAGAGAAGGTACGATTATCATCGTCCCCCCTTTAACTTTTCTAAATTCTTTTTAGGTTTGGATAAATTGAGTTGAAATAAAAAAATAAGATAATTAGTAGAAAACTGAAATGCAATTCGTTAAATAGAAAATTTCAATCTCATTAGTTATTCAATTCGTTACATAGAGTCTATATTGCAAGTTTGGATAGAAAAATAATATCATGATACCATTGATAAAAAGAAATAGAGAAAGAAAAACAATGTCATGATAATATTTTTAAAAACAAGTATAAGAAACTTTACCATATATCCATCAATTGCCTAGCTAGTTTATTTTTGCCCACATTTGTCCTTTCTTTTTTTAATGTATTGGTCTCGAACATCAAATTTTTTTATTTCTTTTTAAACATCTTCACTTTTATTAGTATTTAATTATAACATATATTATTTTGAATAGTATATTTTGTATATTATTTTATTTCTTAAATTTTGTTTTGATAATAATATTGTATCATCATTGATGGAGAAAAAATATATATAAATATTATGTTTTAAGAGCGCTGTTTTTAGAGTTCGCCTCATGTCTCAAAATCTTAAATCCGGCACTGTGAAAGTTGCTTTTAAAAATAGGGAAAGTGGCCACAAATAGGGGTGTAAAATGAACAGGACGGTCCGCCGTCCGTCCGAGTCCGACTCGAGAAATGGCCCGACCGTGGACCGTCAGAATTGTTATACGAACCGAACTTGAACAAATTATTATGTCTGATTCTTTACCAAGCTCGAGTCGGACATAAGTCCGTCCGAGTATTATTGCGATCCAATATTTTATCGAACCGAGTTCGGAATATAAAAATTTTGTCCAATCTAAACCGAGCCGAACATAAACCCATCCGAGTAGAATTTTGGTCCGAGCTTGTCCAATTCCGTCTGATCCGATTTACAGTCCTAGCTGCGAATGTGTGAAAACTCGGAGGGGATTTAGTCATAGTGCACTGCTACAATTGCATATGTTTCTTAGGAGTCCATACTTCGTAATTAATTTTCTGTTTCTTGTCGCAATTGTGACATTAATTCCATGCTGTCAATATTTGACTGGAATTATAGAAACCAGGGATGACATTGACAACGTAAAAGGTAACAGGGATAAGATAAGACAAAATATTATTTCACAACAGTTGACTTCTCAAAAACAGAGCAAAATCAGGAATGAAATTTAAAGGATGTCACAATCTGACAGCACATGGTAATTAATTGTAGTAGTTCCCATTAAACATGCCAAGAATGGAGACAAATGATGTGCGAGTATGGGCATTGAAAACCCCCTCTTAACAATGATCAATACTCGAAATTGTAATGAGTAATGCTACATCCACTGTCAACTTCACTACATTTCTCTTCATTATTTTAGGCGGCACACTCCAATAGGTAGCGAAAAATAGAGTAGGTGGAAAAACTCTCCAATAGAAGTATGCCACCTAAGATAGTAAAGAAAATGGTAGTGAAATTGGTAGTGACTAAAGCATTACTCAATTGTAATTAATATTTTCTCGATACAAATTCTGATTTCTAGAGTTGCTAGAAGTAGATGGTGAGTTGACATTAAATTTTAGAGAAAATAAAATTTAGAAAATTGAAACTACAATTTTCTAAAAATGTTTGATAGGATTAAGATGAATAATTAAGATAAAATTTCAACATAAATAAGGATTTTCTTGGAAAAAAATGAAAAAAAATGGATAATATCATTTAAAGTGAAACAAAAAAAAAATCCTAAATATCACTTAAAGTGAAACGGAGAAAATAAATAGCAATGAATTTTTGTTAATGAAACTGATGACCGTAGTCACGTTTAGATAAAAAATGAAAAAAAGCAGCCATGAATCTGGTAGCCATTCTCTTTAATTGCTCAATTAAGATCGATCGGTGTCAACAAGCAAGTAAAATGTCGGGAGTTCAAACCCCTGTTTAATTGCGTCAATCACTTGTTATGATTTATACAAGAATATCTTCAAAACTAGAGGAAAATTAGTCACATTCTAAAACCTAAAAAGCAAGTGCATTATTATACATGCAGATTTACTTCATTTTTCGTAAGAGTTAGCAAGCTGGCATGCAAAATAAAACATAGAACATATGTAATACATATATTTATTTTTTTTAGGGAAAATGTAGATGATATGGCTAAAAATGAAATTAAATCGGGATCGTTCAAATCGGGCACGAATCTTAAAGCTCTTATGGGTAACAGTAATTTCGCCTACAAACGGGTCTGAAATGGGGACTGGGTCTTTCTTAAAAGCCCCATCACCAATGAACGGATCTGTCCTACTGGGTACGGATCAACCCGTTACAAACCAGTTCAGAATAATAAAGAAGAATTCAGATTCATAATTATCCCTAAAAGATAGTTTTAACCACTTCTATCCATTCACATCGGAAAGTAGAGATTTGCTCTTATCTCGAAACGGATACCTAAGGCGATTATAAAAACCACTCTCCTCCCACCGTTGCAAGGTGATCAATCTTTTTCCAAAAAAAGCTCTTTCTTAATCATTCTAATTACTAACTTGTGCGTCGGAGGGTGCCTGACCGGGATCCATCCCGGTGTATCACACATTTTGCAAGTTCGCGGCAGCAGCAATAAACTAGTTAACAATTTGGTGAAGGTCAACAGGTCAACAGGTTTGCATCGTTCGTTTTTTCAAGAATCCACAAATTCTATCTATTGCCCCCACACCAGATTCAGCAGCAACAGTAGAATATGGCCACCCCGTTTTATTAATAAGAATTTAACGAAACAGATCCAGAGTACTGGACAAGGTTACATATATATATATATATATATGTAATGAATTTCTATATCAATATGTGTTATATATATATATATATATATAACACATATTGACATAGAAATTCATTACATCGTTCTGGTTTCTTTTCAGTACTAACTTGAACATTAGAGGGTTTTTTTTTTCTTCCAGTAGATTACATGTGATTCCGCCGAATTTGCAATGTTGAGGACCAGTTCTATATTAGTGAGAATTGAAATGGTGATTCTTGGAATATTGATACGGTCTTCAGATTCAATCAATCGAGATTACTTGTACACACATCATTTGGTTTCTAGTTGAGGCACCTTAGTCAATCTCTAATCCTAGAACATTTATTATCCAGACTTCAAAAACTTTTATGGCGACATTAAAGGATTGCACCGCTCTGGGCAGCACCCCTTCGCTCTGTTGTCAGCATCACCATTAAAACTTGAACTCCCAAAAAAAAAAAAAAAAAGAACGAAGAAAGGAAAGAAACATCACCATTAATTAAAACGAGTTTTGTAAAACTAAATTTAAAAGCAGGTGTTAAACCAGGGAGACTTAGTCTATTTATTTACTAGGTGTGTCCGTTGACAGGTACCTACAACACGTCTTCGAAATAGTGCATCTGGTTTGATTATAAAAAATAGTTTTAGAGGTCCAGCAAATTAATTGAAAAAATATATTATATGAGGAAACAACATATCTACCTTTAAGCTCAATCATAGTCTTCTTGTTCATTAACTTGAACTTAGATAGCATATAGTTCGTTGATAACACTACATAGAGTTTTTTTTAACTTCGACATCACTTTTAGATATTTGTAATAGTAATGCAAGGACATGATCATATAGACATGGTTTTACATCTCGGATTTCGGACACATCTCGGCAAGGAGTGTTTCGTCTCGGATCAGAGATATCGGAGGAGATCTCGGAAAAATGTGATCATATCAGATGGTCATTTCCTATACTCAATATATAAAAAATTGTTACTAAATAAGATATTATATGTCTTACATGTCATTTATCATATAAAATATTGTATAATGTAATCAATGTTATGAATCAATTACGTTAAAATCTTCACATAATTTAACAATAATATAGAAGAGAATATAATATAAGTATATAACTAAATTGAATTTGCATTGATTAGAAAAATGTATTAGTTAATAAATTTACTTGACTTTGCATATATACAAACAATAGTGATACGAAACCCTCACATTATTTTATCTTAAGGTCCTATATTGGAAGACGTATATGCAAAAAGTAAAACAATTTTTTTAATATATTCACAATAATATTTGTGTCTATTTCGGCTGATATTTCGCCAATTTCGGCAATATTTCGACCGATATTTCAGTAATTTCGGCTGAAATCTACACATTTCGGTCCAGAATGATGTAGAGTATAAAATATGTGATTTCGTATCGGCAAGCTACCCGAAACGAAATTTCGACCGTATCAGAGGAAATTTAAAATAGTGCATATAGATTTTATAGAGCTTACTCTAACTCATAACCACTATGAGCATGTTTAAATACAATGGTAACCCAAGTGCAGGTATGAATGTATCTACAATACCAATAATCTAAACATTTGTTTATCTGAGACTCAGTTTACAATTGAAATACCTCTTATTATTATTTCAACCAAAATGTAATACATGAATTTCTCAAAACTCTAATTCAAGCTAATCATTTCTATTATCTCCACTTTGTCTCCCCAATGCACCTTTATAAAAAATATAAAAAAAAATAAAAAAAAATAAAAATCAAGATGAATCAATAACAAATTTACTTTAGTTGTCTTTCTTGAGTGGAGAGTTTGCACCCTTCACTGGTAAACTCCAGTCATCTCAATCCTATATATCCAAACATACACTGAAAATTCTTATATGTTATGTTATCCATTGTTTCTAATAACCAGTGAAGGGAATATTAGGATTGTGTCTTGAATACTCGTTGTTCAGATTAGAAGAGGGTAAGATGAAGCACGGAGGTCGAAGCGTCGAAGTGAGTAGAACGGAAAACAGCAGCAGCAAGGTGCAGGTAGAGTTGCGGTCGACCGCACCCCCGACCGCTCGTAGTACAGGGAATGTCAGAGAGTGGTACGGTCGACCGGTCTTGTTGGACGGTCGACCGTCCGCGACGCTGTCTTCATTTTTGGGCTTCGATTTGTTAGGTCGTTTCAGCCAAATCTTCAACTCCAAGTTAGATCGTGCGGCTCCTATTCAGTTACTTCTTTTCCAAGTTATATCGAACGACTGAGAATCAAGATTAGACCTAGGTTTCTCTCTATTCTTCTATATATATTGTAAACTCCTCCAATATAAGAATAGAGTACTTCATAAATTCTTTTCTCCATTGCAAAGAGAGGCTCAAGAGAGAGATAGTTCTTGGTAAGTGAGTTTAATTCCTTGTATTGAGTGAATCAATAACTCCTTGTAATCTCTTCTAGTTGAATATCAGATCTCCTTATATTTTCCCTCGGATTAAGCAAAAGCTAATCGGGACAAGTCATCGATCTATTTGTGTTAGTTTTTTGGATCTACTTGCTTGCACAATTTATTCGTCTCATCTACTTCGACTTCCTCATTACTCTGTTAGTTCCGCTGCGACAACGAACGTTGGTTGACGCCCCAATCCTATCAGGGAACACTTCACAATAATATATTCTCTTATAGTAAAGAAATTAATGTTGCATATTGGCCAAGTTATTTTAGGTTGCTGATCAGCTTACTTGTCCTGCTATGGTTTGGAAACCCAAATTGAAGCCACCAAATAATCCATCTCTCACTTGCGTACACATTAAATCAAAACGAAAAAACTCATCAAATAAATCACCAAATTATAATTTTTTAAACCCAAAAATAAAACAATCATACCTCTCTCAACTTAGATCTCATGCACACACAAAATTCGAGTCAGCAAAAAACTGAGTAATCCCCTATACACACAAAATTAAAAATTAAAATGAGAATTCGGTTAATGAGATGAAATTAGAGTAGTCGCATCACATGTAGAGGCTCTCGATTCGGTAGAAGGGAGTTGCCGATACTGGGTCACTTGATATTCGCGCTCGATTTGGTTAAGGAAAGTTGCCGATACAAAATTAGCAGCGGATCAGATTTTGGCGACGACCTCTTGATTGGGGTTCGACACTGGATTTGGATTTGAATTTGCTTTGAGATTCGCGCTTTAGAGGACGATGGAGGTTTCGCCAATGGAATGAAAGCGAAGGTTTAAGAAAATGGTTTTAAGGATTTAGAGTTAGCGGCTTAAAAACATAAGGGATAAAGAGAAAAAAAAAATTAGAACTTTCTAGTTTGAAAAAATAAAGGGAGCAAACTGATCTGAATAGGAGATAGAGAGAGAAAGAAAGAGAAAGAAATAATTAAATAAATAAAGAATTTTTTTTGTTTTTGGTGGGGGGGGGGGGGGGGGGGGGGAGCGGTGTGGATTTGAATTTGAGTTTTGGGGAAAAACTTTTGGGAAAAAAAATATCTTTGGGAAGCTTAGATTTTGACCATCGATTTTTTTACTATTGAAAAAGAGCCACTTGATAGCTTTTCTTTGTGTTTTATTATATAGATAGTCAAGTTAACAAAATAAGAGAGATTGTTAATGACCAGCATTACCAATAAAAAACAGATGGTGCTAATACCTCGAGTAAATAAATGTGACAGTGGCTAAGTTCAATCATCTATCTTATCATCTCTACTATTTAATGGAAGAGTTCGTCATCAAACAAAGCTCATTTGTAACAAATAAATCCGTGCATCACACGTGCAACTCCGGCTCTCCCATTATATTCTTTATTTACTTACCCGTGCACTGCACGTGCAACTCTAACTCTCCCATTATATTCTTTATTTACTTTTAAATATATATATTTATTAAAACATGCATCGCACACAACTCAAACTTACCTGTATTGAACGTACAACTCCCACTCTATTAAAACATGCATCACATGGACAACTCCAACTTACATGTATCGTACGTGCAACTCCAACTCATTATATATTGAGATAGATATATATATGTACTTTAAAAATATATATATTTGGTAAGGCGTGCATCGCACGTGCAAAATACTATAACTATGATAATGGGAGAGTCAAAGTTATCGTTTGTAATTTACCACCTTACGTGCATAGCCTGTGCATTTTATTTATTAAGACTTGTATTGTACGTGTAAATTACTGGTCTTCAATGATTTGAGTGAGCAAATGATCAAAATCTCGTCACTAAAATTTTATAATTTTATAGATAACTTACAAAATCTATACTTAGTATGGTCACAATTGATATGCATTACTCAGTCAAAAGGACTGAACAACAAAGATCAATTCATGATCATATCCTCCTTTTTTTTTTTTTTTTTTTTATCTTTCTTTAGGTTAAAGGTGGAATAACGTCACCCTGTTTCATTAATAAGAAATTAATAAAACAACCTCGGCGTACCAGATGAAATACAAAAGTACAGTGCAGAAAATAAAACATAATCCCCCAACAAAATCCTGGATGATGGGTCTAATCATCCATACAAAGTACAACCAAAACTACAGTAGATCGAAACAAAATACAAAGTGGAGGAAGTTGCGGCTTATGGAAGTTCGATGTAACATGTTCCATATGAGTATGAAGGGTGCCTACCCCTCAGTCCAGTGTCGGTCCAAACTCTACATCCTCATCATCAAATTCCTCCACTTGGAAGACTCTGACAATCCTTCCTCTCGCTCCTGTGACAGTAATTGTGGCCCCAAAAGAAATAAGATGCATGATATGAGTAAGGTTACCATAAATACTATTACATGAAACACGAAAATAGAAATTATTTCTGTCTAGCCATAACACCCAAGTAGTTGCCGCTATGGCTATGTACCAAGCATCCTTCATTTTGTGGCGTACCGAGGCAAATTTGGGGCCAATCCACAAATCATCGTATTCGCTGGGGTAGTCATCTGTTCCTAAGGTCCGTAATACCTCTACCATAGTTGCCTTACTCCTTGAAATTGTTTTCTATGTCCAGCAAAATGTCAAAATTAACTACCAAAAAGGTAAGTGTCAAAACACAAAAGAAGGGTTTTTAAACAAATCTTTACATAGTTTACTAGCGAGATTATGCTACATTTTTTTTTACTAAAACCTTTGGCGGCAGTAGGTGAAACCTATTGCAACTACCATGAAACTTTCAGTTATACCAAAGCAATGGAAAAATCTTTAAAAAGTTAACCTTCACAAAAGAAAAGAAAATATCTACTTTAGTTGATAAGAGATATTAGGAATGCAGTTCAACAGTATGCTTTAAATAATGAGAACATAGTTTGTTTGTTTTTTCCCAAAAAAAAAATAAAAATAAAGATTATTTAAGTTATTTGTTAATTTGACAGTAGACATTAATTTATTAAGAATGAGGTGTTGATAGTTTGTGACGAACAGAAGCCTCCTACACCTTATCCTGTGCTCTTTGGTTTGGTCATGTATATCAAGGGATGATCGACAATTGGGTCCTAATTCAGGTTGCATCATGTTTAAATGGATAACTTCGATTAAGACAATTTATGTATGAGATGAAATAACAACTTACAATTTGTAACAAACTTAGAATGACTGGAAAGAACAGAGTTCTAAATTACAATTTAAAAAAGCCAAGTTTCTGTTATGGTTTGGATTGCGATTTGATCTGGATGTCGGCATCGATGAAGGATTCGAGGAATTAAGGTTTTAAGGAAGGAGAATCGGGGAAGAAATTTGTTGATTTTTATTGATATCCCAAAAAAAATTACAACTCATGATTTATAGGGAGGGAATATAGCGGTTTTGCTACAGGACAAAATTCAAACAACCCGTGCTCTGCGCACTCCACCCCGCCACAATTCCATTCAACTAAAAAGAAGTGTGTACTGCACGTAAAAAAACAGATACAAGAATTAAAAGCTGATACAAAAGAAAACTAGTAATGGCAGGTGTAACAGCTAAGGAACTCTAACACTCCAATGGCTCTGGTGATGCTCCGATGGTTGCAATTACTCCGATGTCTCTGACAACTCCTCCCCCCTCAGAAACGAGCTTGTCCCAAGCTTGAAAGTAGGAAATTTAGTTCGTATTTCATCAATATCAACCCAGGATGCATTCTCAACTCCTGAGTTTTTCCATTTGATCAAGAGATGTATACTTACCCTGTTATTCTTCTTGAACATTCTGCGATTCAACACAAGCTCATGTTCATCTTCCTCATGGTCATTCACCCGCCAACCAGGCAAGTTAGGTGAGATATTAGGCAAGTAATCCCCATGACATTGCTTAAGCTTGGACACATGGAAGACATGATGAATAGTAGCATTGGGAGGAAGATCCAAGCGATAAGCAACAATTCCAGTCTTCTCTACTATGCGATATGGACCAAAAAATTTCGAAGAAAGCTTCTGAGGTATAGAACTCCTTACAGTAACCTGTTTGTAAGGCTGTAGCTTCAGCAACATCATATCCCCTACTGCAAATACTATTTCCGTTCTTCTTTTGTCAGCATGCAATGTTGTCCCGATGCTAGATTATCTTTCAAGAGCTATAAGATTGCATCTCTGGATAACAACCCCTCTTCTACAGTTGGAACTGCTGAAGTGCTCTTTACATAGCGCAATAGTGTTGGAGGTGGCTATCGTACACACCTTCAAAAGGAGTACTGCCCGTTGATGCATGCCAATTCGTGTAGTACCAAAATTCTGCCCATCCCAAATACTTGCTCCAATCACTAAGCTTTTGACCACTCAAGCTTCTCAAGTACATTTCCAAGACCTTGTTTACTATCTTCGTCTACCCATCGCTTTGGGGATGATACGATGTGGAATGTTGCAGTTTACATTGTTGCAGTGCAAAGAATTCCTTCCGGAACTTGCTCATGAAAATGGGGTCTCGATCACTAACGATACTACGGAGCATCCCATGAAGCCTGTACACCTGGTTGACAAATATTTGCACTATGGTCTGGGCTGTATATAGGTGTGATATGCCAATGAAATGGGCATATTTAGATAGACAATCAACTACTACCAATATAGCATTCTTTCCACCACTTTTGGGTAATCCTTCGATAAAATCCATGGATATATCTTCCCATACTCGATCGGGGATTGGAAGAGGATTAAGCAAACCTACAGGCAATAGAGTTTCATGTTTGTTTCACTGACATACCAAACATTCCATGATCATAAGCTTCACATCTCCAGTGATCCCTTCCCAAATAAAAGCTCTTCTGATCCGATGAAGAGTTTTATGGAAACCAGAATGCCCCCCAGTACTTGAAGCGTGGTGATCAAGGAAAATCAACTTCCTTACATCTGTAGTAGAGGTAATGAGGATTTTCCCTTTATAATACCATAAGCCTCCCAAAAATTTATACTCGGCTGAATTAAGTAACTCTGCACTCAGTTTATCTACCAACTTGTGGAAGTATGGGTCTTGCTCCACCATACTTTTAACTCCATCTACCCATTGTGGGACTACAAATATAATCTCACAGTATGTATCTTGATTTCCTTTTCTTCTGGAGAGTCCACACGCCAACTGAGTTGTTCACCCCCTTTTTATACTCAACTATAAATGTGAAACCAATCAATTTCCACAACCACTTTTCTTGAATCTCCGTATAAATTTTCTGATCCATAATGTACTCTGCGCTAATCAGTTTGATCACAAAAGTACTCCCAAAGAGGTACTGCCGCCATTGCTTAACAGCTTGCAGTATTGTCAAAACCTCTTTTTCATAAGTGGACAACATTAAATTTCTATCCTTCAAAGCTTTGCTCATATACGCAATGGGATGTAGTTCCTACATGAGTACTTCCCCTATACCCTCTTGAGATGCATCTGTCTCTAATACAAATGTTTTAGAAAAATCAGGGGCTCGCAGCACTGGGGTTGAAGTCATGGCCTTTATTAGGGAATTAAAAGCTTAAGCAGATATCGATGACCATTTGAAGGCGTTCTTCTTCAACAGTTGAGTAAGGAGAGCAGCAATACTGCTATAATTTTTGACAAATCTTCGATAATAACCTGTTAAACCAAGGAATCCCCTCAACTCCTTGATTGTATTAGGCTATGGCCGATTTTCCACTCACTTAGATCTTATTTTGAATCAACTGCAATTCCTTTCTCACTAATAATATGTCCCAAATAACCCACGGAGACTTGACCAAAACTACACTTACTGACTTTTGCTAGTAGCTGGTTGCGGCTTAACACTGTCAAAACTTGCGTTAAGTGCTGAAGGTGACTCCCCCAAGTGGGACTCTAGATCAAAATATCATCAAAGAAAACAAGCACAAACCTTCGGAGATATTCACTAAAAATCACATTCATGAGGCTTTGAAATGTAGCTAGTGCATTTCAAAGGGCCAAAGTGCATCACAACAAACTCAAAATGTCCATGATAAGTTCTAAACGCAGTTTTGGAAATATCATCTTTGTTAACCCTGGTTTGATGGTACTCGGACCTCAAATCAATTTTAGAGAAATATTTGGCCACATCCAACTCATCCAGTAGCTTATCAATAATAGGGATTGGAAATTTAGCATTGATGGTTTGGTTATTAAGAGCTCTATAATCCACACATATGTGCCAACTGCCATCAGTCTTCTTTAGTAAAATTACGGGTGATGAATATGAGCTACTGCTTGGTCTTATAAACCCTAAGTTTAACATCTCCTTCATTTGTTTTTCAATCTCATTCTTATGGAAATTAGGGTGTTTATAGGATTTCAAACAAACTAGCTTCTGCCCTTCTATTAGGATGATTTTATGGTCTACATCCCCTTCTATTAGGATAATTTTATGGTCTACATCCCCTCTTGAGAGGTAAACTCATCTTCTCAGTAAACACCTCGGGAAACTTTTGCAAAATGCCTTGGATATCTGCAGGAATTTGGCTGGGCAATTGAACATTTGCATTCTCATTTTCATCTTCTATAACTCCTTGCACTTGGATCATGTAAGCTTGGCACGCACAATTTCCCAACCTTTCCAACTCTGAGGCATCCATCATTTGAAGCTAAGGATTCAGTATGTCTTGCACCCTCTTCATAACTCCTGTCACCTTAAAGTCCACAGTCATCACACTAAAATCCATAGTAAGTGAACCCAATGAATGTAGCCAATGGGCTCCCAAGACCATTTGAGCTAGTCCTAATGGTAACAATAGCAACTCGGCTTGCATGTTCACCCCTTGAACTGAGAAATTGACATTTTCCACTTTACCTTCACTGTACATAACCTGGCCATTAGCTACCGTAACTTTATACCTTGGTTCCTTACTGACGTCCAAATTAGCTTTGATAGTTGTTTGGGGATCAAGATAATTATGAGTGGAACCGGTATCAATCAAAATATTCACTTCCTTTCCATTGATTCTTCCCTTCACTCTCATTGTTTAAGGATAGACTTTTGTTCCCACTAGGGCATGAAGAGATACCTCTGGATGTTGTGTGATCGGGATGGGGGGTTGAAGAATCATTTGGGACTGTAGTGGGATTTGGAAAGAGGTTTGTACAGAGATTTGATAGGTTTGTAGAGGAATTTGAGAGTGCTCTTCAACATTGAAAGCATCAAAATAAGCTTCCGCATTCTCTTCTTCTTCCAATCCTTCTAAGAAATAAAACTTACGCATTTTGCAAATGTGTCCCTGAGTGTACTTCTCATCACAGTTGAAGCATAACCCTCTTGCTTTCCTTTTCCGCATTTCTTGGAAATTCAACCTTCGTGGTACAAAGTTTGGGGCATGATTAGTAGGTGTATAGGCACTTTGAGCTCTGGGAGTTGGTATAGTAGGGAAATTTGTAGTTGAGGCTGGCTTAGGTACAAATGGGGGTTTATAATTCTTCTTAATGCATGCAATCTTCCCTTCGAATCCTCGAGCTAACACTACAACTTCGTTTACATTCTTAGGTCTCTGAGACTTAACATCCCATCGTATTTCGTCTCTTAGACCACTAATAAAAGTGCTCAAATAATGAGATTTGGTCAAATCTTCCACAAAATTTGAAAGTCTATCAAATTCTTGAATATAAGATATTGGATCAACCTTTTGGTGCAATTTCGACAGCATTCCACTATAATCCTAAAACTCCGTAGGTCCAAACCTAGTAAGCAATTCCTCAAGAAAACGGGACCAGGTTACTGTTAGGGATTCCCCTAGGAAACCCCTCTTAGGATCTTGTTGAGTTATTCGATGAAATCAACACAAACCCCCAAGCACGTATGAGATCATAACAAACACACCAAAGCACACACAATTTTTTTCCGATGGGGCTTTCGCCTTACTCCGAGGGAGAAGAAACCCAAAATGTTATTCAACTAGAGAAGATACAAAAATATTATAATTTTCACCAGGACCCTCTCTCAAGCCTCACCGCCTATTTACAATTAGAGAATCACTCAATCTCTTCTTCAATGAAGTACTCTCTCTCTCTCTCTTGGCTCTCAATGGAGGCCAATAACAATAATATATAGAGATCTAGAGAAAACCTAGTTTGATATCTTGATACAATAACCATTGGTTATTCCTGAAGAGATAACCCTACGATAAGAGCCGTAAAATCTGACTTGAAGAGCAAGTTGGGCTTCTCACGAATCACCAAGACCCGACCCAAATAATCCATCAGCACCGCGTTTGGTCGACCGCACCACAAGGTTAGTCGACCGTCCCCCTCTCGGGAACTCTATGCAGTCGGAGCGATCGACCGACCCCATGTGCGGTCGACCGCAACTCCACCTACTGCTGCTGTTGACTATTTCTCTTGCTTCCACTCTGTCTCTGATCGTCTCATTCCTCCATCATTTCATCGTCTTCTTATCCAACATAGTATGCAAGACATAAACCCAACAGTTACTTCATGAATTTTTGGTTTAATATGCCTACAAAACCATTGAGTCGCCATACCCCTCAAATTCAACGAAGCATACTTCAATTTTTGTGCATCAGGAATTTCATATAACTCAAGGAATTGTTCCACACCACATATCCATTTCGTTGGATCTCCTTCTAGGAAGATCGAAATTCTACTTTAAATGGAGTTCTAAAAAAATTCCCACCATCACTATGCCATGTTGAATTAATGGATGTGGAGTTAGGATTGATTACCTCCCTATTGAGGCTCTGATGAAAGGGATTTGGAAGCAGGGGAGGAATGGGAGGTCGTGGATGAGATTGTTGCATCATCACCATCATCGCATCCATCTTGGCATTCATTCTAGCTTCCATCGTTGAGAATCTCCCTCCTATGCTTGTTGCTATCGCCTTTATCCTCTCAGGGAGATATCCATTCTGGAGTAGGGCTTCGGCCATTTGGCTTTTCTGGTTCGCCACGTCCCCTTCAATCATCGTGCTCCCTTCATCACGACCATCACCGTCAAAATTATCCTGCTCTGATACCAAATTGTCAGGGTTTGGATTACGATTTGAACTGGATCTCGGCATCGATGAAGGATTCGAGGAATTGGGATTTTAAGGAGAATTGGGGAAGAAATTTGTTGATTTTTATTGATATCCAAAAGAAATTACAACTCATGATTTATAAGGAGGGAATGTGGCGGTTTTGCTTCAGGACAAAATACAAACAACCCATGCTCTGCACACTACACCCATTCCCACCATTCCATTCAACTAAAAAGAAGTGCGTACTAAACATTAAAAAACAGATACCAGAATTGAAAACTGATACAATGGAAAACTAGTGATGGCAGGTGTAACAGCAAAGGAACTCTGACACTCTAGCAGCTCTGGTGATGCTCCAATGGTTGCAGTTATTTCGGTGTCTCTGGTAGTTTCTTACCAGACTTGTCAGATAACTGGGTAGTTCTAAAGTTTTTTTTTAAAAAAAAGTAGTTCTCAAATTACTTGTAAGGTATAAATCTAAAAATACGGACAAAATTTTAGCCTATGAGAGCATCCACACTTGTTTCTTATTTTTCCATATTTTGAGAATTGATGTACAGTCACTTCTCAAAATTGAGAAACGATTTAGCAATTGCCAAAATATAGGAAACAAAACATGACCTTTAATTTTTTAAAATGTTTAAAGAATTCGGACGAAACAACATGTTTTGTCCAATAATTTTTTTAATACTTTTTTTTAATAAAAAGAATCGGTCGTCCTAAGAAATATTTTTTTTAAAATAGCACCGGACAGTACATGTCCCGTCCGACTCCATTTTTTTGTTTGGATAGGACAACATGTCCCATCGTGACTCTCCTAATTTAATCACTAATTAACCGACTTTAATCACCTATTTAAACTAAGTTAATGGATTATGAACTAATTTTAACACTAATAACCATTTAATCACTAATGACCATTTTAATTGATGTAAAAATTACGAAAAATCCTCTAGTTACATAATGTTCCGTCTCACCTAAAATAAAAATAAATAAATAATTTAGATCAGACGGAACAACATGTTCCGTCCAACTATTTATTTATTTTTTACTTTCTTTTTCATATTTTAGCAAACGACGACTACAAACAAATTGACATTTTTACATTTCTCATTTTTTTTCAAATTGCGAAATCTAGCAAAAACGAGTGTGACTGCTCTGAGTAGTAGCTCCAATGGTAAAGGGTCGAGATAGGTAGGGGGGTCCGGTTGGATGTAACCCTTTGTTCCAAAAAGAAAAGAGAAAAATAACAAAATTTGAAGACTGTGTTTGTTTTCATATTCTGAGTTGCATATTCTGAATATGCAACTCAGAATACCCGTTTGTTTTGGGCGTATTCTGAGTTCCATATTCAGAATATGCATATCCCTTCAATTCTCGACAACTCAGAACTATAGTCACGGGCTCTCTCTCTCATACGACCTCTCTCTCTCTCTCCTCGCTCCCCAAAACAAAGTCGTCTTCTACCTTCAGATCTCTTCCATCTCTCTCACGACCTCTCCCTCTCTCCTCGCTCTCCAGGTCTGGCCATCTGGTCGTCCTCCATATTCAGATCTCTTCCATCTCTCTCACGACCTCTCTCCGTCTCCTCGCTCCACAGATCTGGCCATTCGGTCGTCCTCTACCTTCAGATCTCTTCCAAACAGTGTTGATTCCAACCCATCTCTCCTCTCTTCTCACTCAGATGCTCTCTCTCTCTCTACTCACCCAGGAGAGATCGTCGACTCCATTGTCTCCTCCCTCCTTCGAAGATCCCAGATCTGATCTAATTACCCCCCGCCCCCCCCCCCAACCCCAAATCAACGAATTCCTTCGAACGATTCCACTGTGAAATCGAACGGAAAAGTGTGAGTGCGCCGCCGGCGACTTCGCTACCGGACTGGTTTTTGCGGTCGACTTGGTGAGGGGTTGAGGGGTTTGGGTAGCGGGTTAATGGTTTGCACCACCCGTGCTGCCTATCGGAAAAAAGCTAGGGATCGAAGGGCAAGGAGAATCAAAGCACTACGCAAGGTTGAATCCTGTGCTGACAATTTCATCCTTCTCCAAATCCAATCAAAGGTATGAAGACAGCGATTGTACTATTTATTTGGTTGGTTTTCTTTACCAATTTACTGTGCTTTTTAATTGCATTTGGTACCGGAACAGCTTTTGGGATTGAGGTGCACACTGCACACAAACTAGCCGAATTCACTGTTGAGAGTTTTTAGGGTGTAATCGGTTGCTATTTGCAAACTAGGGTTACCCGATCAGCTATTAAACTAATTGAAGGAATTTGGCAATTTTTTTTTTTTTTTGGATGTTTGTTCATACTAGATGAGTAATGCGGGTAGGGGAAAGGGGAAGGCAGTGGAGGAAGATTATGGGCTGTGGACTTCTCGTATTACAGCTGATTTTATCAGCCTTATGGAGGGGGCAGTTGACAATGGTTTGTTAAAGAGCACCACATTCGATGGTAAAACATGGTCTAATTTTGAGCAAATAATGAATTCTACGACTGGGCGTTCATTCTCGGTGAAACAACTGAGGTCGAAATATGGACGACTTAAATCAGAATGGGGGGTGTTTCACAAAATGAGGAAACAGAGTGGTTTCGGTTGGGATGAAGCCAACCAAACCGTTACTTGTGAGGCTCCGGTTTGGAAACAATATATTCAGGTTAATATATATAATCTCAAACTTTGATTTGTTGGTTGTGAATCCTTTTTATTATACTTAATCATTTATCTAATACTTGCATAGTAACAACATATTCTGTGAATAGATGCATCCTGCTGCAGAAAAATACCAAAATAAGGGGTTGCCACATTATGATGCATTGACCAAAATATTCGAGGAATCTGTAGCCCAGGGCAATGTGGCAAGGGCCTCCACACAAGGGGGGTTCGAGGATGTGGAGGCGCGGCGGATGAACTATCAGTTTGGCCACCCCCAACAATCACACGTAAATGTGATTGATGAGTCTGATGATGTCCCAATGGGTACGGGGTCCGGTTCACGCAAAAGAAAATCTACTGCATCAAGTGGCCGCGAATCAATGTTGTCCAAGATGTCGGAATATCTTGATGTAGCTAAGCAAGCTCAAACGGAAAAAAGAGGGAGGTACATGAATAAAAATGAAGTGGAAAGCACTCCCTCAATTAACCCTGTATTCCCCGAACAGGATCAATGCCAAGATATAATTGAATCGATGACAGGGCTTGATCCGATTGTAGCCGTAAAAGCTTCAACCTACCTCTTTCAAAATCCTAACTTTGCTCATGGTTTCCTTCGTATGTCTCGAGCCCGGCAGGAGGCGGCGGTCCGTTATTGGGCCACCCTGTAGTAATCCCATTCAGCGTAACGGGTTGAATAAATCATGTTGTATAACTTTTCTTAACATTATTTCCATATTTGTTTGCGGTTGATTGTAATATGACGGCTTTTAGGATGAACAAATTGCTTACATAATTTAATTTAAATTTGTAATGTTATATTTTAAAAATAATTCCTGGAATAGATCTGCTAGTAGTAGTATACCTTGTTATCTTAATTCAATTGCACAGGCTTGTGGAATCCTGCCATCTCTCAATATGTTGTTTTGTGATTCTGTAAATCTCGTTACATACATTCGTATTATTAATACTGTGTGCACTTGATATTGGAATGCCCCAAACTGATTTCTATCTTCTTCTTTATAGTGAGTCACTACTGGAATTGCATCCTCTGTTATGGATATTTCTTCATCCAGTAGTGACGAGGTCGAAGAGGTGATGACTGCAGTGTTGATAGCTGACTATTTATGTGAAGAACCTGAAGAACCTGACCGTACAAGGTCCACTAATAAAAAGCAAACGAGACGTGAATATCTGGAAAATATGTTAGCGGGTTCCCAGGCCGACTTTCATGATATATTCCGTATGAACCAGGATTGTTTTATGACCTTGTGTGCTTTCCTGCGAGAAAGGAACCTCTGCGAGGGAACAGCGGAGTCTTCAAGCCATAAGCGAGTTACTTTCGAGGAAAGCGTGGCTATTTTCCTGTTTATTGTCGGTCATAGTGCAAGAATGCGACTAGTTCGTACCACGTTTAACCACTCAACCCAAACAATCCAAAAGCACTTTAGTATTGTCCTGAACGGTATGGCAAGAGCAGCCCCACTCCTTATCACACCTCCTGATTATACAACCGTACATCAGAGAATCAGGGGATCAGAGGATTTTTACCCGTGGTTTCAGGCAAAGCGCCACCCTGATTGCATCATGTATTATTAAATTGTTTTCCAAGTTTGGATTTGGGATATGTATTATTCGAATTATTAATCTGCAGGGAGCTATTGGTGCTGCTGATGGGACATTAATAAAAGCTACAGTTCCCGCTAGCCGAACCAACGCTTGTCGCTCTCGAAAGGGTATTGTAAGTCAAAATGTATTGGCAGCATGTGATTTTAACATGATGTTCACATTTGTTTACGCGGGATGGGAAGGCAGTGCCAACGACTCCCGTGTAATGCATACTGCATTAGCACAAAAACTGTTGCCAATCCCACCGAACGAGAGGTACTACTTAGTGGATTGTGGTTATACCAATATGCCCGGGTTTTTGGCACCGTACCGTGGTGAGCCATACCATTTACAGGACTATCAAGGGGCCAACCATGCACCAACCCATTCTAGACAACTATTTAACAAACAACATGCTAGGTTAAGGAATGTGATTGAGAGAACGTTCGGTGTATTCAAGAAGAGGTTTACCATCTTCGAGAACATGCCAAACTATTATTATACCAGACAAGTTATGATGGTCACAGCCTGTTGTGCACTTCATAATTTTATATGCCTGCACTCACGAAACGATGCATTTTTAGTGGAACTCGGTGGCGAAACAATAGTACATCACCAACACACCGAAGATGCAGCATCCACATCGCAAGATTTGGATTTATCATCTTCCCAATTGAGACATATGAATAGCAAAAGAGATGAAATCGCCCTAGCAATGTGGAATGCTATACAGTAATGTATTTTGAACGTACACATTTTCAGCATATCCATTTCTCGAATTGATTCGTAGCTGGGATGCGAGGCATTGATGTCATTTGGATATGTTTGTATCTTTGCAATATTACTATTATAAATACAAATCAGCATGCAGATCTTCCTTTAAGCTTTTTATTCATTTTTTTGAGATGTTGTCTTTACCAAGCACTTCATTGTTGTACAGGTGTTGCACATTATTCTCCCTCGTAGGTTTTGAGTTATGATGAGATGGATTTTGTTTCTGAGGTTGCACACTATGAATCATTTATTGAATGATTTGTAGGAGTGACTGGTGATGAATTTATCCTAACTGAGCTTTATTTTTTCTCGTTGGTTATGAGTTATGATGAGATGGAGCTTGTTTCTGAAGTTGCACACTATGAACCGTTTATATAATGCTTTGTAGAAGTGACTTGTGATGAATTAATCCTATCTGAGCTTTATTTTTCCTTGTTGTTTTTGAGTGATGATGAGATGGATTAACTTTCTGAAGTTGCATACTATGAGTATCATTTATATAATGCTTCGAAGGAGCGACTTGTGATGAATTAATCCTAACTGAGCTTTATTTGTTAATTTTGGTTTTGAGTGATGATGAGATGGATTATGTTTCTGAAGTTGCACACTATGAATCATTTATATAATGCTTTGTAGGAGTGACTGGTGATGAAATAATCCTAACTGAGCTTTATTTATCCTCTTTGGTTTTGAGTGATGATGAGATGGATTATGTTTCTGAAGTTGCACACTATGAGTGTCATTTATATAATGCTTTGTAGGAGTGACTTGTGATGAATTAATCCTAACTGAGCTTTATTTAACTTCGTTGGTGTTAAGTGATGATGAGATGGATTATGTTTTGAAGTTGCACACTATGAATCATTTATTTACGTGATGAATTTAGAGTTTTCAGCCTTGGGCTAGCCTTGAATTTGTTTTTTAAACCGTACGAAGATGATGTCGTTGTAGCCCTGAATTTGTTTTTTATAGTTTTTCCAAACAGAAGTTCTGGTGGGACAAACGCCAACTCCTGGTTTATCCTTTGGATATTATCATTAATATTCCTTAAGCTTTAAGTCATGCTTTTGGTTATCCTTTGGATATTATGGCTGTGATGATCAACCACTTAGATGCATCATACTACAGCTCCTGGAGCACATATTCATCTGAATATGAGATGTCATGAATCAGGTTTGATCTATATTGCTTTGAGTTATAGACATAGAAATACCATACCATAATCTGGAAGAGTTTTAATGGTTGGTCAGTTGGTTTTTACTTGGGTGCTCAGGCTTTGAGCACTTTCCCGGTTATCCGTTTCTGAGAAATGGTTATGATGATACCAACACTTTCATGCTTCACACCTTCATATGCATTGCCAGCAATGCTTGATATATACAGATGTCTGTACATTGTTTCAGGTTCAAAATTTGTTTCAGGTACTTTGTTTCAGGCACAAATTTTGTTCCTACTTTGTTTCATGCCACAAATTTTGGAACTGAGCATGGTTCTACTTTGTTTCTGTATACAGCTTCATGCATTTTCACTACTTATGGTTTCAATTTTGTTTTGGTTTCCCATTTCACCTCAGTACGTCCTTGATAAATACAAATCTTAATATATGGTTTCAACTTTGCCTGTGGGTGCTCATGGTTTATCTTTGGCTGCTCATGGTTTCTACTTTGTTTCTGGAGACATATTCTATTGTCTGGAAGCGTTGATCATTACAAATACTACTACACACTTGTCTTAATATTCTTTCTTTTCAGTAAATGAAAGAGAGGAAATTCAAGAAATGATATGATGGTCATTCTAGCCTTGTTTATGAATTAATATTTTGTGACTGGTATGGTTTTAATGTTGATGAAACAAATAATGGTCATCAAATTTCTCAATTAAAATTGAGATAAATTTACTAATCTCCTGAATTTTTTTTAAGAGCTGTACAGCTACAGGCAAAGGGACTGAGTCACTACTACATCAACTCTCATATGGATCTTGACCAGGGCAGTAGAGTTTTACAATAAAAAACTTCAATTTTTCACTTTGTGCAAATTTTCATTTTTTATTTCTCTGTGACAGAATATTTCAGGCTAAATTTGCCTCTGATCTCATCCAAAAAAAAAAAAAATTTGCCTCTGATATATGAACCAAAATGTAGGAACTGACAGTAATTTGTAGGAAACTGCATAATATCCTAGGAAATTACAGGAATTATTAATCTCAGTTCAAATAGACCCATCTCATCTATCTTCAAATTTATCCCACCTCTGCTTTGAGCCTTGCTTTCTCAGTTCGCAATTTATGCACTTCACTGGGAATGGCAGTATCTTTACTCACAGTAGAAAAGCCACAGTTAGGACAGCAAACCTTCTTGATATTCTCTCTCAAGCAATGATTTTCTTCCCGGATTTTGTCTATCTCTGACTTGAGCAGTGAGTTCTCATGGCGCACTTGTATCGCCTGCAATTTATGTATTCAGTGTCGACCATATAAGGTTTGTGAATAATATACTATATAATCATATAGTATACTGAAACTGCAGTATCCTATATAATATACCTTAAAAAAAACTGTATAATAGTATAATGTAAGAAGCTTTTATATTATTTCAAACGGTATACGTAAATTATTTCGTATTGATAGTTCTGTACCTTAATCTGTCTTCTTCGGTTTTGGAAGCAGAACTTGATTTGCTGTGTAGAAAGGCCTAGCTGCTTACTCAGCTGCTGCCTCTGCTTCTCATCAGAGTGTGGTGAATCCTTGAATAACCTGTGAGAAGTTTTCTATCTATCAATTAATTTTCTGATTATTTCCATTCTCAACGAGCTATTATATTACTCCAATAGAAGGCAGATATTACAATTACACAAATTTATTAAAATCTCGGATTGCATAAGCTGTAAATTTTGATTGTTAAGGCCCTAGTTGCACTTTTTCGTAATCTGAGCAGTTTTTGTATTACATATCATCTCAGTAATTATACATGAAGATATTAATCTATATGACATTTGTTTGGTTGATAGTGGTATAAACTAAATTAGAAAGTAAAAACAAAATAATTTCATAACTTTGTGTATTATTGTAAAGTTCCAGGGTTACAGTTTGATTGAGTCCTCTCTTTCTGGTAAGCCAATGGTTTATTTGATTTATATATCCACAATGTTGCTGATTTCATCTGGTTTCTGAAATTTCTGATGGTTGATACTGGTGATTTTTTAAGGCATACCAATGGTTGGTATACTGGTCAGAACATGGTGAGAGATTTTTAAGGCAAAACTGATGGTTTATATATTAGTCACAACTTGTGATGAATTAAATCTAACTGAGCTTTGTTTTTCTAACTATGGTTTTAAGTGATGATGAGATGGATTATGTTTCTGAAGTTGCACACTACGAATCATTTATATAATGATTTGTAGGAGTGACTTGTGATGAATTAATCCTAGCTGAGCTTTATTTATCTTCGTTGGTTTTTAGTGTTGATGAGGTTGATTATGTTTCTGAAGTGTGACTTATGGTGGCCCTAATGGAGCATATTATACTGCATCCACAACTAGGAGAATGGGTGGCGATGGAGTAAGATTTATTTTAATGTGATAGTTACTCCTACAATACTCAGATGGGTACTAGTAAGTACTATTCTTTGGTAGGTTGTGATGGAAGAGTTGTAGGTAACCGACTCAACCACTGGCAGTCTGGCAGAGCAAGTCACAGGGTCTTTAAAGGAATTCATCCTAAGGTATAATTTTTCACACCTTTTAAGTTTTGCTATCTGTACAATTGTTATTGTTCTAATTATTTATTTGTGTGTAGTGATTTTCCTAAAAACAGTCAAAGGTTCTTTAAAGGACTTGAAGAACTTGAGATTTGCCTTCAGAGTACATCAGGTAAATTCCTTTTGATACAATCAACATCACTCCCCAATTTATATAATGATCGCAAACATAAAAGCTAAACCTGTTGTCTGGAAATGATGAGCAAATAGTGCAGGTTGAAGCGCAGGATTCTGATTCTGACTTTGAAGCGCAGGTGAATTGTTGTGTAGTATCACACTTACAGTTGTAGTTTCTGACACACTTGTTCTGATTATTAGAATCTTCCAGGTATGCTATGACAGGTTGTCTGACTCAGAAAAGCGATGTTTATTATAGTTTCGGAGTCATTCTTCTAGAGCTTTTAACTGGAAGAAAACCCGTGGATCACACAATGCCTACAGGACAACCGAGTCTTGTTACTTGGGTATTGGCTTGCTGCTTTGATATTATACCATCTAACATCTTTTATATGTTGTTAAAGTTTTTATCTTATGACTGATACAGGCAACTCCGAGGTTGAGTGAAGACAAAGTTAAGCAGTGTGTGGATCCGAAGATAGTCAATGACTATCCACCAAAGGCCGTAGCCAAGGTTTACTTTTCCTTCTCCGATTAAAGATCTAACTTGTGTTTATTTCCTTCAGAAATAAATATCAAGTCATTAGTAGTTACTATTTATCCTTAGAAGAGTACACATACAAGATACCAGCTCACATAATTATGAAATTACTTTCCAATATTATTACCCAATATATTGGATATGCACATCTAATCTCACAAATCATGTTCCAAACTTGTAACTTGTTATAGTAATTGTTGGACTAAATCCAGTGTATGAAGTTTTTTCAGTGATTTTCTCAGGGATCTGATATTCATATTTTTTGCATGTCTGGTTATGTTCAGATGGCAGCAGTTGCAGCACTTTGTGTTCAATACGAAGCTGATTTCAGACCGAATATGACGATTGTTGTGAAGGCCATCCAACCTTTGATTAACTTGAAAGCCGGAGGAGACCCGCAATCTTGACCAATAGTCTACTTTCTACTCCTGTAGGTTCAAATCAAGCAATCTTTGTGAATTGAAACTGTTCTACTAGAGTACAGTGTCATCCTATACTGCTACTGGAACCGAGACTGCAAAGAAGGATTGAAGGCAGGACGTTGTATTGAGAGAGAGAGAGAGAGAGAGAGAGAGGAAACAACTGAGTCATGTTTGAAACTGTAATAGAGAGAGCTTACACGACTTTGGATTGTAATATCTCATGTTTATACTTCATACTAGATGATTATTTCATATAAGTTCGATGATTCACCAGTCGAAATTCAGTGAAATTAAAAGATTTTTAGGGCAGAATTTTTTTGTCAAGCAATCCAGTCCTTACAACTGGAGGTGCAAAATTTTAACAACAGACAGAAGGGGAACTCCAAATGGGTCATGATTCATGACACAAACTCTTATTTACATTGCATTAATCTAATAAAAGGGTACAAAATATCTTCATTGTTCGAGCCACAACCAGAAATCCATTTCATAAGAGAGAGAGAGAGAGAGAGAGAGACAGAGACAGAGAGGGAGAGACCCATCATCCCAGGGAAATATCTTTCCGAGTAGCCGCAAGTGGAGAGAAGTCAGCAACAACAGTTTGGACCTGTCTTACTACATCCAGATACATGCACAATCCCACATTGTAGGTAAGCACAAAGTGCAGCAGTAGATCAGTCTACGGCGCAACACAAGTCGAGGAGATACCCAATAGAAACTGCAAATTCAGGTGCCCATCAGGTAAATTGAGAATCGGTTGGTAGGGAGGCATTGCAGGCAGCAACAGCAGAAGGATAATACTCAAGTTCTGGGGTGCCTGTATGTGAAAACAAGAAGTCGAAGTTCATGCCCTCAATATAGTTAGCACCGTCGTAAGTTAATTTTGATATAATTGATATGTAGGGGATTCCAAAGGAGTCCTTTACGAAGCCAGCCAGGAACACACGAAAGTGGATCAGGTAAATTCAGATAACAGTTTTCAGCTAGAAATATAACAGAACAGCTTTTCAACTCGTTTTTTCAAAAAAACAGCTTCCAGATAACAGGTTTCAGCAAGAAATATAACAGAACAGCTTTTAAACTCTCTTTTGCAGAAAAACAGCTTTCAGATAACAGTTTTCAGCTAGAAATATAACAGATCAGCTTTTAAACTCGTTTTTTCATAAAAACAGCTTTCACATAATAGTTTTCAGCAAGAAATATAACCGAACAGCTTTTAAACTCGTTTTTTCAGAAAAACAGCCTTCAGGTAATAGTTTTCAGCTAGAAATATAACAGAACAGCTTTTCAACTCGTTTTTTCATAAAAACAGCTATCAGATAACAGTTTTCAGCAAGAAATATAACAGAACAGCTTTTGAACTCGATTTTTCAGGAAAACAGCTTTCAGATAACAGTTTTCAGCAAAAAATATAATCCTAACAGCTTTTGAACTCGATTTTTCAGGAAAACAGCTTTCAGATAACAGTTTTCAGCTACAAATATAACAGAACAGCTTTTAAACTCGTTTATTCAGAAAAACAGCTTTCACATAATAGTTTTCAGCAAGAAATATAACAGAACATCTTTTGAACTACCTTTTTCAGGAATAACAGCTTCCAGATAACATGTTTCAGCACAAATTATAATAGAACAGCTTTTAAACTCGTTTTTTCAGAAAAACAGCTTTCAGGTAACAGTTTTCAGCTAGAAATATAACAGAACAGCATTTGAACTCGTTTTTTCAGAAAAACAGCTTTCACATAATAGTTTTCAGCAAGAAATATAACCGAACAGCTTTTAAACTCGTTTTTTCAGAAAAACAGCTTTCAGGTAATAGTTTTCAGCTAGAAATATAACCGAACAGCTTATAAACTCGTTTTTTCAGAAAAACAGCTTTCAGATAACAGTTTTCAGCAAGAAATATAACAGAACAGCTTTTAAACTGTCTTTTTCAGAAAAAACAGCTTTCAAGTAATAGTTTTCAGCTAGAAATATAACCGAACAGCTATTTAACTCGTTTTTACAGAAAAACAGCTTTCAGATAACAGTGTTCAGCTAGAAATATAACCGAACAGCTTTTAAACTCGTTTTTTCAGAAAAACAGCTTCCAGATAACAGGTTTCAGCAAGAAATATAACCGAACAGCTTTTAAACTCTCTTTTTCAGAAAAACAGCTTTCAGATAACAGTTTTCAGCACAAATTATAATAGAACAGCTTTTAAACTCGTTTTTTCAGAAAAACAGCTTTCACATAACAGTTTTCAGCAAGAAATATAACCGAACAGCTTCCAAACTCTCTTTTTCAGATAAACAGCTTTCAGAATATCAATATTCAGAATATAGGCTAAACAAACAGCTTTTAGACTCATATTCAGAATATCTCTATTCAGAATATCATATTTAGAATACTCAATTCAAAATATCAAAACAAACGCAACCGAAGTACTTTTCATTCAAAAACTGCCATACCTACAAATATACATATGTGGCACCAAAACAAAAAATCCAAAACTTTGGTAACTTGGCTACGTATATGTGGTTTACAACAAAAAGCCACGTCTCTCTATTCCCACATAGACAAAGAAACATCAAAAAAGAGAGAAAGAGCCTTGGCTTCTTTCTTTCTTTAATAACTAGTAATTTACATTATAATTTCAAAAAAAAAAAAAAAAAAAACAAAAACAAACTCTGACGTAGGAAGGATTTGAACCGAAAACCTTCTTTATATTAGTTATGTACGTGCGCTGCACATGTTGGTAGAATGACAAAATGACAAATGCCACTAAGGTCTTCTCCCATTATAATATTATATATTAGAGATTAGAGATTAGAGATAACATGAGAAGTTGAGAACCCTTCCACCTCTTTTTGTGTTAATTTTTAGGTTTAGACTTTGAGAATTTTTATTTTATTCATTAAATTACACTTATTTTTACCAGTTAAGAGAGAGTTGGGTCTTAGTTTGGCAGGCAGTTGGAGCTCCTCTTATACCTTTCATGAAAATGACACATGGCTTTCATTAGGAACATGGCTTTCATGAGGAACATGGCTAACCTCACTGAACTACCCCCTACATTTACTGCTTCCCTTCTCCTCCATTATTTTGGTAAAGTTGCCTCATACCCATTTAGTTTGAAAAGAAAATTTAAAACCACCATGTTTCATTAATAAGATTATAAAGTAAATAACTTAATTTTAAAAGTACTCTGTTGTTGAGATCACAGGATTAAGCTAAAAATCAAAACAATAAGCTATCAAAAGTGATGATGCTCAACTTATATATATTGTAATTGTGTATTTTTTAAAATCTTTATATTGCTATATTTAAAACAATTTGGGTGGAAAATAAAGTAGATTTAGAAAAGAGGGGTTTACAACAATGTTCCCCCATACTTCGTGGATGTGAATGTATTAAAATTTGGGAGGTGTAAGGAACCACCCTCTTAAATGGACCCCATCAACCATACTATCATTTGCCAATAAAAGGCTTACCTTGCCTCAACTCTCCATGAACTAATCACATAAAACTTCCCTCTCTCTCTCTCTCTCTCTCTCTCTCTCTCTGTATATCTCTCTCTCTCTCTCATACAAATCCATTCTTTCTTTCTTTCATTCATTCATTCATTCAAATGGACATCTTCAATAGCATTCTTAGTATCGTGATTCATATTGCCATTGGATTAGTTCTAGTGTTGTATGTGCCAATCTCCTCAATATGGAGATTGATATTCTTCATCTTTGTGAGGCCATTCATGGCAGAGGACTTGAGAGGGAAGGTGGTGCTCATCACCGGCGCTTCATCCGGAATTGGAGAGGTTAGTCTCACTCTCACTCATTCTTCCATCTAATCATTCGCCTTTCGAAGTAGAACAATAAAAGTTCGGGTGATCACTTGGAAAGTCCTCGTGTTGTACTCCTCTTTTAAGTTTTTCTTTTATATATATTGGAACGAAGCTCTATCTATTTTATCAAAATAATAATAATAATAATAATAATAATAATAATAATAATAATAATAATAATAATAAACTACAAGAACAATAAAAATTCTTCATTCCTGAATTAGTTTAAATGTATAGAGTTCAAGTGTAACTTAATTAGTGGTAATAAGTACAACATGTATAAATTGAGGGGACATGAAATGCATGTGTTTGCCCTTAATCTTTGTTGTGTCGTTTTCTTTGTCATGTGTAGAAATAGTACTCAACATGTAATACTTAAATTGCATTAATTTGGACAAATATATATATAATATTGAGATGGAATCAATCCATTAAATTACATCCATCCAAAAAAGTGGGGACATGTCCTGTTGTACTCCACATCTGTTACCAACAGAGAAGATTAATAATACATATCTTATTTTTATTACATTAAGGAATATCTGTACATCTTATGTTTTTTTATCATCATCAACAATATGTATTAATTGCATTATTTTTATTTTCATTGCAATATAACAAACTTTATTAGCACAATCAATGTACATCGCATAAAAGACTGGTGAAACTGTCTTTTGCACATAGGACAAAAGTTTGGGTTAAATGCTGGCTATTAAGCTTAAGTTTTTTTTGAGAATAAAGATGGTTCTGACATCGTTTTATCAATAATATGTTAACGAAACAAAGTAGTTCAGATAATACCTAGGACAGTTAACAAAAGTAGACGCGACTCGCGTCTAAATTATCAAGCTATTAAGCATAAGTTTCCAGAAAGAAATCATGTTTAGATGATTAAGTTGAAGGATGTTATAATTAAAATAACTTTAAAAATCATGAAAAATAAGAGCTTGAAATATGCATACCTAGTAACAAAAACTAAATTTGCAAGACAATTGAATGACTTGATAATAATTTAAAATAAATTTGAAGAAATAAATGAAATTTAAATTTATACATGATATATTTAAGAAGCTTCATGAAGCATCTGATAAATAGTACTTCTTCCAAAGTACACAAATGAACACCACAAATTTTTTTACATCAGAAATTAATGAATGGGTCAAAAGAAGTAAAGACTGTAAAGTATGAATGGATTTGGTTCATATTTAATTCACTATCCATTATCATACTTAATTCACTATCCATTAAGGGTTTAACTACAGGATCCGGATTTTTTTCCCCTGAAATAGGTCACTTTTTTAAACTACTTTTCAAAATAGGTCTATTTCAAAACTAATTCCAAAGATAGATTTATCCTGATAGGCGGCACTATCGAACTGCGGCCTCTATACATGACATATAATTCTAAACTCTGACACTTGGGAGAAAAATTTCTAAGTGTAAAATATAAAAAATACGAGACCGCAATACCCAAGTGTAGTCTCGATATACCATAGGCCGCAGTACCGAACTGCGGCCTAATTACATATCTTAGCTAATATGCTCCGAGACTTAGGGGGGCAGTTGGGTACTGCGGCATCGATATAACAGAGGCCGCAGTTGACAGTTCCTCAGTTATATGTTTCGTAGAACCCAGTTTTTAGCATATAACTAAGGCCGCAGTTGTGGGCTCATATTTTACACTAAGAAAAATTTAGCATTATATTGCATGTACAAAGGCTGCAGTTCACAACTGCATCCTCGTTATATTGCATGTACTACAGCCTATAAAGACAAACCTATCTTCGGAATTAGTTTCGAAACAGACCTATTTTAGAAATTAGTTTCAAAAATAGACCTATTTCGGAAAAAATTCCAGGATCCGACCAAATAAGGAAAGACTTACGATTATGAAATTGAGTTGTGTTTGATAATGAGAGGAAACAGTAAAATACAACGTAAATAGTCTAATTCCTTAAATACACAGAATGGGAAACTAGATTTTTGTAAAATAATAAATATTTAGGTGAACCTCCAAATCATTAGATAAGGTTAGGTGAACCAACTCTCTCTCTAATCCTAAGTATGGGCACCAAACCAAAACAGTTTGATCATTTAATATATTAATAGTATCATCAATACTTAATCATGTGCATGGAATGAAAGCATATGTAATCAATAAGCTCATTGCTCTTAAAAAGCAAGCGCCTCTGCAGTCATAAACAGCAAATTGACTAAGTAGTGCTATAGACAACTACAGGTACTTCTTAATGTATCCACTAATGTAATTGATGTGTTAAGTTACATGCAGAAATTCAATGGCACGAACATTTAGGATATGTATCATCACCTAATCAAATATAACACATCAACTAAATATTGGGTACAAGTAGGAGTACTCGTTTCTCAGATGTTACTTATGATATGAACAAAGGCTTAAAAACCTATGGAAAACAGAGAAACAAGAATGAACACTTTTATTAGTTTTCATCCCTATTAAAAGAAGGCATATAGACAAGTGATGGTTGTCAGATAGAAAATGTACAAGATTCAATCATCAAGATATTTGTATTTTGTAGTACTGTTTGTAAGGTAATGTAGAACAGAAATGAATTAACTTCAACCAATAACTTACTTGCTTCACTTTGAATTCTCTGATAAATTAAGCATTCAGTTCTTGCTTTTTTTCTTTATAACTGCAGCAACTGGCCTACCAGTATGCAAAGCGAGGAACTTATTTGGTTCTTGTCGCAAGGAGAGAGCCGGCCCTCAAAGCAGTAGCCAAGATGGCTAGAGAACATGGGGCCCTTGATGTGCTTGTAGTACCAGCCGATATCTCTGATTGCTCTGAGTCGAAAAGGGTTATCGACCAAACAATTGCTCATTTCGGCCAGTGTTAGTAGTGCAAATCTCTACTCAATGTTGCAACTGTACTTCAAAGATTGAACTGGAAATCTTAACTCTCCTTTTATTTTGCTTTTGCAGTAAACCACCTCGTCGTCAATGCAGGAATTTTCTCCAGCTGTCTCGTTGAAGAGATCACCAACATTACTGCTTTCAGACAAGTGATGGTAAAAGGATATAAGACTCACAAATTCCAGTTTATGACTGTTTGATCATTCTCAAAATTGATCCTAGAGTAGTAAAAGTTGATTCTTCCCATCAAATGTTTATAACATTGATGTAATTTTCTCTCTCAGGATGTGAATTATTGGGGAATGGTATATCCGACTTATTACGCCATTCCCCACCTAAAGAAAACCCGTGGAAACATTATCGCCACAGCTTCCATAGCTGGGCGAGTCCCAACTGCAAGATTGAGCTTTTACAATGTAAGTAGTTTTTTTATTCCCTCGAATTTTGAAAAGAAAAACAAATGGGAGAGATTATAAAAGTACAATATAACTATTTTGTATAGGCAAGCAAGGCAGCAGTAATTAGATTCTATGAGACTCTACGAGCAGAGCTAGGCTCCGACGTTAAAATCACAATATTGACACCTGGATACGTTGAGTCTGAGCTCACCAAGGGAAAAGCACTTCAGAAAGGAGGAGAATATGGAATTAATGAGGAAGTTAGAGATGTAAGTTACAATTTGAGGAATTAATACACCTTTAATTACCATATGAATCTTTGATTAGCAGAATAAAATTGACATGATGATGATGATAAATTTGGCAGGTCCAGGTAGGGCCACTGCCAGTAGGATACACAGACAGGTGTGCAGAGGTGATTGTCGACAGTGCTTGCAGAGGAGACGAGTACGTGACCTGGCCATCTTGGTACAAACCTTTCCATATGGTAATGTGTGTCGCGCCTGAGTTGGTAAATTGGTTCTCTAGATCATTCTATGTAGAGGAAAATTCTAAAGGCAACACTCTCAGCAAGAAGATACTTGAGGCAACAGGGGCTAAGACGTTCCTGTATCCAGCTTCAATTCAATCCACCAGTAGTAACTTCGTGACTACTGATGATCGTGGAACTAAGGTGTAATTGTTCATATCAAATTGTCCAGGAGTACATGTGATAATGGTTGTTGTTATTTATTCTTTTGTTCTTAGTTTAACCCGAGAGCGTACGTGAAAGCTTAAAGGTAAGTTTCGGTGTAATTATCCTGGGGTTCATTTGCTACATTAAGCAGATAACTAGATCCGTCTGTTCAAGATATTATAAACTACATAAACATGTTCTACAATAAATTCTCTTCACTGTGATCAAATATTTAGTACCATTATTACTCAGTTCTACCAATCGTCATTAATGTAATACATAGAGACTTACTGCATATGCAATCAACATGTTTATTTTTCTGGGTTTTGGTTTTGTAAAGGAAATTAGTCAATTCAGAATAATGGTCAATATAGTTAAGTATAAGAAACATATATGTTAATGTAACTACTTTTAATGTGTGTTGAAAAGATATTAAGAAGAAAAAAAAATCATGCATACAAAAGGAATTAGTCAAAACATTTTCCTAATCTATTCTTCAGAAAAGCATCCAAAGAGAAGAACTGAAGAAGGGTGAACATGTGAGCTAAACTTCCACGGTAACAAGGAGAGAGAGGCTACGGTGATCAATGGTCTAGGTAAAAGTTTAATAATAGGGCAAATCACAATTTAAGACAAAGATGGATCTAATATATTAAATTAAAACAAAGTGCACAAAGAAAATAAAGGGTGTAGGCAGTAGCTGAAAATTGCAACAGAAAAAAGAAGGAAAAAAAAAAGAACCAAAAAGTAAAGAATTATATAAATGAAACAAAATGCCACTAACATAAACAAGCGCGCGCGAGCACGCACACACATAGGACTGCAAACGAGCCGAGCCGAGATGAATATCTTGAGGCTCGAGCTCGGCTCATTAAGCTATCAAGTTCAATTTTCAAGCTCGAGCTCGTCCCGAGCCGAGCGAGCTCATCCCGAGCCGAGCAAGCTCGGCTCATTAAGCTATCAAGTTCAATTTTCAAGCTCGAGCTCGTCTCGAGCTGAGCTTTGACCGAGCTCGAGCTGAGTAGCTCGCGAGCATAGCCGAACAATCAGAGCAAGCCCAAGCTCAAGCTCGGCTCGTTAAGCCATCGAGCTCGAGCACGGCTCGATTGCAGCCCTACATACACACACGATCTTCGGTTGCAAACGCACTGTAGCGTGTAAACGCATGTAAATCACTGAAGTCGTTGTTTAAAACAACAGCTTCAAGCTTCATAGGTCGTTTCCCTATATATATATATATATATATATATATATATATATATAGGGAAAGCTTCGGTTGTGCACTCCTCTAGTGCACACGGCGTGTGCACTAGGCCTTTGGGCGTTCATATACTCGATCCGAACCGTTCACATTGATCTACACATCTAAATTAGTCTAAATATGTAAAATCAAATCATTTGAAATTCATTTGCCGATCTATCATGTGGCTATAAAAAATAATGTTTTTCAGCCATACAATTTTGTAACACTTCAATGGATGGGTAAATGAATTTCAAATGATTTGATTTTACATACTTAGACTAATTTAGATGTGTAGATCAATGTGAACGGTTCGGATCGAGTATATGAACGCCCGAAGGCCTAGTGCACACGCCGTGTGCGCTAGAGGTAGTGCACAACCGAAGCTTTCCCTATATATATATATATATATATATATATATATATATATATATATATATAGAGAGAGAGAGAGAGAGAGAGAGAGAGAGAGTCCCCTTTCGTTGTGCACTAACAATGGTGTGCACTCGGCCTTCGGATATTGACGATCCGAACCGTTCACATTGATCTACACGTCTAAATTAGTCTAAATATATAAAATCAAGTCATTTGAAATTCATTTGCCCATCCCTCATATCATTATATAAAAAAAAGATATTCAACCATACAATTTGGTAACACGTAAATGCATGGGCAAATGAATTTCCAATGACGTGATTTTACATATTTAGACTAATTTAGACGTGTAGATCAATGTGAACGATTAGCGACTTGGAATAGAGGAACATTGACAGAAAAATGCATAGAACTAATAGATATCATGAATAGAATGAATATTAATATAACTTGTTTACAAGAAACAAGTGGGTAAGGGAGAAAGCTAAAGAGATAGATGGTTTTAAATTATATTATACCGGTAAAATTAGAAATAGAAATGAGTAGGAATTTTTAGTAAATAAGAAATTCAAAAGAAATGTATTAGGTGTTAATAGAAAATGGGATAGAATAATACAAATTAAGCTTGTATTAGGAAAAAATATAATTAATATCATTAGTGCTTATGCACCCCAAGTAGGATTAGATGCACAAGCTAAAAAAAAAATTTGGGAAGATATGGATGAGATAATTCAAGGAGTACCGTTAGGTGAAAAACTATTTATAGGATGAGATTTCAATGAACATGTAGGAGTAAATAACATGAGATATGAGAGGGTGCATGAAGAACATGGATTTGGAAATAAGAACAATGGTGGAGAGGCTCTATTAGATTTTGCGGCTTCGTATTATCTTATACTAGCAAATACTTATTTTACGAAGATGGAGGAACATTTGATAACCTTTAAAAGGGGCAAATAGGAATCAGATTGATTTTTTTATCACTAGAAAGATGGATCGCTTGACATGTAAAGATTGTAAAGTTATACCGGCAGAGTGTTTACCCTCACAACATAGATTAATGGTATTGGATGTCAAGATTGGGAAACACATATATGCAAGAAAGGAGACTAGGAACCCAAGAATTAGGCGGTGGAACTTGAAGGAAGATAAACTAGAAGTGTTTAAAGATAAAGTCCTTAAAGGACCATCATGGAAATTGGAAGGGGAGACAAATATGATGTGGACTCAAATGGCTACGTACATAAGGAAAATTTCAGAGGAGGTACTTGGAGAATCAAAAAGTAGAGGGTTGCTAAATAAAGAAACATGGTGATGGCAAGAACTCCAAAATATTGTAAGAGAAAAAAGATCAACATTCAAAATATGGCAAAAGAATAGAAATGAAGAAAATTTGGAAAGATATAAGACCGTTAGAAAAGAAGTTAAGAAAGCAGTAAGCAGGGGCGGATCTGGGCCCAAGCAGCACAAGCAACTACTTTGGGCTCCCAATTTTATAGGGCCCCATATTTTTAAGTATTTACAATGTTAAAAAGTAAAATGTAATATTTTTTGATATAATTACATTATATTAACAATTGGCTTATTAGCTCAGTTGGTTAGAGTGTTGTGCTAATAATGTGAAGGTTGCATGTTCAAAACTTGCATGGACCAATTAAATTTTCAATCATTTTTAATTTTAAAACTAATTATTTTTCACATAGCCATACATATATCATTTTACCATTTTATGAATTTAATATTATTTTTCACTTAGCCCATGTATGTCACTCTGTGATATTTTTTTCAATGTTCTATGGTATATCATATTTACCTGTTTATGATAAATTTCTAACTAAATCTTCAAGTGCATATGGTTATTCTACATTTTAAGCTTCTAACTAGTATTCTCATATACATATATTCATCATCATTTAATTCTAATCGTGTTCTCTAATATATCATATTTACCTCTTTGAGATAACATATTTCGTTTTTGTTGTTAGAGTTTGTCCGAGTTTCTTTTGGCCACGAGGCATTTCATATAAAAAGCGTATGTTATCAATTAAATCTTTTTTGTAAGCATGTATATAAATTTGTTTTCATTTAAATGGTTTGTTCTCCAATGCTCCAAGTTTATTTGTATTTAAATAATTGTCATTATTATTTTGTCAACTTGCAAAAGGCCCAATTTGAGAATTTGCTTAGGGCCCCCTGAAACTCAGATATGCCCCTGACGGTAAGAGATGCAAAAGAAAAAGCTTATGATGATTTATACACAAAACTGGAAACAAAAGAATGAGAAAATAACATTAATAAGCTTGCTAAACAAAGAGATAGAAAAACAAAAGATTTGGATACAATTAGGTGTATTAAGAGCGAGGATTCAAATGTCTTAGTAAAAGATGAGGAAATTAAGAAAAGATGGCAAAATTACTTTGAGAAGTTATTAAATGAAAAGGTTGTGGGCAACTTAAATTTAGAGGACTCGAGGGAGAGTCGAGAGCATATGTTTTTCCGTAGAATTAGGACCTCGGAGGTTCGAAATGCTCTAGGAAGGATGAAAATAGGAAAAACTTTAGGACTGAATGATATACCCATTGAAGTTCGGAAGTGTCTTGGGGATGTAGGAGTGAGTTGGCTAACAAAATTATTTAATGAAATTTTGAGGACTAAGAAGATGCCCGATGAATGGAGAAAGAGTATTTTAGTACTCATATATAAAAATAAAAGAGATATACAAAGTTGCTCAAACTACCGAGGAATTAAATTAATGAGCCATACGATGAAAATTTGGGAGAGAGTGTTCGAACATAGACTGAGACTAGAAACTACAGTGTCTGAGAATCAGTTTGGGTTTATGCAATGCAAGCAATTTATGTACTGATGAGACTTATGGAAAAATATAAGTTAGCTTCAGCTATTTCAAGAGCTTGTTGAGCTTCTTGCGGATCAATGTCAGTACTCATCTCCGCATCATTTCCTAAAATGGTGATCTCATTATTACTTATTCTAGCGAAACCACCCATCAGAGGGAGAATAAGAAAGATCTACATATGGTTTTATTGAACTCCGAGCCATAATTGTGAACTCCGAACCAGTTGTTTAAGATTCATCAACGAGTTGTAGGAGCAATTCCGAATGGTGAGCCACTCTGTACTTGCTTGTTCGCAAGCGACTAAAGCAGCGTCGAAGCAAGTGTGGACTCCAAACTTGTTGTTTGAAAGTTTCAACAAGTTGTAGGAGCAATTCCGAATGGTGAGCCAATCTGTTGCTTGCTTGCAAGCGACTAAAGCAACGTCGAACTAAGTGTTGGACTCCAAACTAGTCATTTGATCCTAGCAAGTTGTAGGAGCAGCCCTGGGAGACAAGCTGGACTCCGAACTTGCTGTTTAACGAGTTGTAGATCTGACTCAGGGAGATAGACATGAGGCCAAAGCAATGATCTTTATAAGAAAAAACTAAGTTTTATTGAAAAAAACTAAATGGCTGCCTTAAGAGGGGCGAGCCGTTATTACATGCTTTGGCTGTATTGCAAGTGGCAGCCTTATTGAAAATTGAAAACCTACTTCTACGAGAGGGTGTGAGGCACCCTTGTGGTACTTCATTTGATGCCATGTATTCCAAGTCCGTCTTCCCAGAGGAGGGGGATCTCCTTCAGTTCATCAACTAGTTCTGGAAGGACTTGATTGTTCCGTTGAAGGAGCTCTAACGCTTCAAGTGGGAGCGAGCCCCCCATTGTAGTGGTGTAACATCTTCGAGCGGTCTCTTGGCTTCCTCTGACTTTCCCAACACCTGCAGAGGTCGGAAACTTCATTTTCATGTGAAAAGTTGAAGGTACGGCATGAAGTACTGCTAGGCTTGGTCGGCCGAGAATGGCATTGTAAGTAGCCTTCACATCGACGACCATGAAGTCCATTGCCTCTCTCCGGGTTGTCGGGGTTTTTCCTACGGTCACATCAAGAGTGACTATTCCTTCGATTGAGATTGGAACCCAGAGAACCCGTGGAGTGTGTATCCTGTAGGCTTGAGATGATCTCGAGAAAGCTTGAGGCCTTGGAAGGCTTTCAAGAAGAGAATATTGACGGAGTTGCCGTTGTCGACTAGGATTCAGTGCATCTCGTGATTGGCCATGTAGAGACTAATTACGAGCGCGTCACAGTAGGGCGTTCGGATGCCTTCCAGGTCCATGTCTGAGAAAGTCACTGGGACTCCGAAGCCCTTGGGTGGAGGGAGATTCTGTACCGAATTAACTTCTCGGATGAAGGCCTTTCGAGAGGAGTTTGATTCTCCCCTTATAGGCCCTCCGTGAATGGAATGGAGAACTGCTCCTGGCTCCGAGTCTTAGGACTCAGAAGGCTTCTCTGTCCGCTTATTAGCTCTTCGGGGTGGAGGATCAGCTCTGTCCTTTCAGATGAATCTGGCTAGATGACCCCACTGGATAAGCTCTTCGTTCTCCTCCTTGAGAGCCCAACAGTCGTCTATGTCGTGGCCTTGGTTCCTGTGAAAGCGGCACCACTTGTCTCTGTTTCTACTCTTCGCTGGGGTATTCATTCTAGGGGGAGCATAAAGTATCCCATCCTTATCTACTTCCATGTGGACAGCCGATATACTGGCGTTGAGGGGAATAAATTTCTCGAAACGAGGAGGGTAGCGCAAACCGTTTTCTTTCTGAAATTTTTGAGATCCTTCTTCGTTTGCAGTCCTCCGTTTGTTCCCGATGAGGGCTCTTCATGACCACGGGGTTTGAGAGCCTCTTCAGCTCGGATGTAGTTCTCACTCCTATGCAGGAGTTCCGAAATGTCCCAAGAAGGCTTCTTGGCAAGGGACGCCTTGAGGTCGGCGTTGTTAACGTTGTGTCGGAATGCGGCGATCGCTACTGCTTGATTGAGGGAGACGATAGACCGGGACTCAGCTGTGAAATGCTGGACAAAGTCCCTTAGCCATTCTCCTTTCTTCTGGTTCAGGTCCAGCAAGGATGTGCTTGTCTTTTTGGTTTGGCAGCTGCTGACGAAGTGGGTGAGGAAAAAAATTTCAAACTGATCGAATGAGAAGATCGAATCGGGAGATAGGAAGGAGTACCACTCCCCTGCTGGCCCCTTCAAGGTGGCAGGGGAGCTCTTGCAGAGGAGGGAGTCTGATGCTTGATGGATCATCATGCGAGTTTTAAAACTCTGAATGTGATCTGCCGGATCAGACTCTCCGTTATAGGACTCAAAGTGAGGCGGCTTGAAAGTCTCTGGAACATGGGCTTCCATGATCGTCTTAGAGAATGGAGGTCTGCTCGGTCGAAAATTCTTGGCTTGGTGATCTTCTTCCCTGTTGATGTTGTTGAGACAGTCTTCCATCAATCGGAGGTGGCGAAGGACCAATTTGTCCCTCTGGTCGGATCTGGCTGACCCACAGGACTCTCCTTCATGTACGGTTGGGAGACGGCGACTATTTGTTTGTCGGCCTCTATCTAGGGCGATGTTGAGGGCTTGGAGGATTTGACTTTTGAAATTATTAAACTCTGCTTTAGTGATGGGTGCATGTTCATCTCCATTGGCCCTATGAACTAATCGACTAACCGCGGTCTGACTCTTGCTGCCGAGAGGGAGGTGACCTTCTTCATACTTTTGGAGATGGGTTTCTTTTGTGCCCCCTTGGAATGGGGGTTCTTCTACGCCTTTGCCTTCGAGGAGAGAGACTTCTCCTGTTTTCCTGATGTTCTGGACTAGGAGGCTCGTCATGAGTTCGTCTCTCATTCAGATGGGTTCGAAAGTCGATCCCTTGTTGGCGATTGACGATTATTTGACGGAGGTCTCTTGACCCCTGAGGATCTTGCGAGGCCATCGAGTCAGCGGAAGAATTGTGGGCCGAGATATGGTCATGGAGAGGATGTTGATCTTGACGGCTTTGACGGGAGCCCCCCGATGCTGCTCCTCTAGGCAGAGGTTGGATTTGTTGGAGAGGGGACTGCTCAAGTTGAGGTTGTTGAAGTGGGTCCTCCGCGATAGGAGGTGGTGGACGAAGGTAGTTAGCTCGTCGATGGGTAACTGTCGTCCTCGCCTTCCTTCTTAAAGGCATGGTTGAGAAGGTAGTTTCAGATCGACGAGGTTGGGTCGGTGATCTTTTCTGTTTCCCACAGACGGTGCCAATCTATTGCTTTTTATTTCTGTGTGGGAGCAAACAGATACGTAAATTCTTTAAACAAAAACAGTAAAGATCGAACTTTCGCTATTCGCCGATTTTGACTGCCAAAAAGGCTGTTATTGACTCCGAAATCTGATCGCTGAGAACGGCTGAAATCGCTCCTCTGGACCTGCAAAACAAGTCTGAGACACCGGGGGTGGCCCTAGCGACAGACCCTCCGACACTCAAGTCAGAAACTCGAAGTTATGGTGGGTTTTGATAGAACAATTTGCAGTTATCTTGTTTCTGAGGAGATCTCGAGGTATATATAGTCGTCGAGGGGGGGCAGTTTCAATATATTCATCTATCTCTACTTCCCGGTGTTTGGATAGAGTCGGTTATGTCATCCATATGAAGAGATCGAGTCTGGACTCCTCTCTTTATAAAGAGATATAATTTTCAAACTCTCTCTTGTGCATGGGTGGATAGAATCAGTTACCCCCTAGGAATAAGGGGCTTAAACTGGGTTCGATAAATCCAGACTCCTTTGCAACATGGCTGTTGTATCTACTGAAATTACCGTTTTACCCTTGAGAGCTACCGTTTTACCCTTGAGAGCTTTAAGATCCGTGCCCAATTTGGACGGTCCCGATTTTGTTCTATTTTTACCCATATCTGATCCCATCTCAGAGAACCTGAGTCTTCTAATAATGTTGAGAATTTGTGTGCAATATGTGAGGACAACACAACCCAGTAATGACTATAATATCCAATTTAGATATTCATGTATTGACTGCGCGGAGAAACTAAAACAAATATGCAAGGTGATGTTTGATTATTCAGATTTGAAATTGGAAACTACTGGCGATGTAAAATACCAAAATGGAGATCAGAAAGACATGAGTGTGGTGCAAATTTATATGGCAGACACCTTGTTCTTAAACAGGTATCTCCCTCTTTACCAGCCATATTAATTCTCTAAATTGAAATCTCAAAATCTAACTTCGCTGATAAGATTGACAAGGTCAGGTTATCATAGGAACTGAACTGTAGTTTCTCTCACCTAAGCTACAGCCGTCATCTCTTTCCCAAGTTCATTAAGAGAACTACTTAGATTGGCAGGAAGGCGTGACCAGAAATTTGCAAAAAAATTATTTGTTCTTTCCGGCTAACTTTCAAAGCTTGCTCATGAAGATGTAAATGCATTTGTGTCTAAAAGAATGTAATCCCGGAGGGAAATTGGATATCAATGCAAAGAACAGGAACAATTTTCTCTTTGTTACTTGCTAAAATTTTCTATCAGGTGAGAAACAGATTAAACAAAAAACATTAAGCAGTCTCAGAGGCAAATTTTATATGATGTGAAACAAAGAAATTCAAACATTACCTGTAATCCAGCAGGAAAATTATTTAGATCTCTAATGGGTCGATATTCCATATCCAAATACACGCTGAACACCATCTGTCACCAAGAGTTTCAAGAATCTCTTTAACCCAGCAGGTGAATCATGAAACCTTTCTCGAATGGATGAACATATGTTGACCACTTCATCAACCTACAGGAGAAACTCAAAATCAGGTTAGCTATAATGTATTTGTTACATGAAGAGGACCAGATGACTACGGAGGAGGAAGGAAAAGCACACAACTATTTATTATGGGAAGCATTCAAATGGGATACCAAAATGACATATTTGTGTAAATTTTAACATAAACAGTACGGCACTAGATAATATAATAATTTCAATGAAAATTGATATTTATTTATAATGCTTAGATAATGGTCATTGCAAAATCTAGTACTACAATAGACTAGCCACAGGGAAGGTTACCATACTTTCAATAAATAACAATGAGGTAACAATCACAGAAATTCTGTCTTATGTTAAAGATCTCGAGGATGTACAAACATAATAAGATAGTTCATAAGGGATTTGCAATCATATCAAACCGCAATATTAACCCAAAAAATTACATTCAAAGCAATCAATCAAAACAAATATTAGTATCCATGACCTACAGTCAATATGGTTAAAACAGAAGGACTTAAAAGTCAAAGAAAGAGACCTACTCCTCTGATGAAGAACAAATCAGAAAAGTAATTATTTCAATTCCCGCCAATAAAGACAAAATATCTTATATATACCATAACTTTTAGAATGATATCAATAGATTCTATAGTACTATAGAATGGGCAAGTTGTAGACTACTCCGTTATTCAGTCTGCACTTTCTCCAAATATGGTTTATCATCTATCAACCAACTCAATATACCAAATCTCACTGTAATTACTTAGTTTCATTATTTGGAGAGTAGTTGATGCATACATCTTCTCGTGTGAACAAAAGATGGATATTTTGAAACCTCAAATAATCTCATCATGGGGCTAGATTAAGTCAAGGGATGAACCCGTAGGGTATGCTATATATTTGAAATGAGACAATAAGTAATTTTATTACCTAAGTGTTTAGTAGCCCAGCGTTAAGAAATTAGGTCATAAAAGAGTTGGATAACTCCTGTTGTTTTAAGTTTTGGAGTGAAAACAGTGTTACCAGGTTCTTCCTACCCTGCTCCGAACCACAACCTGAATGTCCCGATTCAAATCAAGTGGGTTCGTGATCCGGATAATGTGTACTAGCAAACTGAATTAAGTTTTTCTTATTTCTTCAGAATGACCACCTTTATTCGTTAACTCATCAACTTCTCTTCAAAATCTCGCCAATTCGTCATGGAATTCAATTGAACTATCCTTCTATATTAAGAAATGCAGGGAACTAAAATCTTATGCATTAACTCTCTCTCTTTCTCTCTCAACACACACATATCTCTACTATATTAATGGGAGAGTTGGGGTTCAAACAAATAAACATTTTTTTATTCCTTAGTGTGTGTGTGTCAACACGTGCAGCGCACGTGTTGGTAGTTTTTTTTTGTCCTTTTCATTCCCCTCCCCATTTCCCCACGTGCATCGCACGTGCATTACACTAGTAACTTAAATGAGCATCCTGAGTCTCACGACTCATCCTACCCCCTCTCCCGCTGTACCACTTATCACCCAAGGTAGCATACCGCAATCCCATACTTGTGTCGAAACATACTAAGAACTTTGTAACATTGGTTGTCGCTATTTTAATTCCAAAATGTGTCACACCGATCCCAAAGTTGTGATGAGTAAAGTTTAGTGAGTTAACGAAATCACACTTATCATAACTTAACTCCATTTCCAAATGCACCCTTGTGTGAGCATCAATATTCCTACAACCTCCATTGATATAGTTGACTGCTATGTTTTCACTAAATTCTTCACCTATCATTCTATCACAATCAAAAATAAATCACACAATTAACGCACATTACACGGATCAATGAAAAATCTCGCTACAAAATAACATGTGTATTACTACTTTTTGGGCGAGATCACTGTAGTTATCTGAACTCCTAAAAGCATCCCAAATTTATGATAACTGAAGTTCTATGAGATAACTCAACAAAACTCCAGATATCATATTAAATCCATTCCCAAATACACCCTAAACAAAATTTCTCGCTCTGTACGTACGCATCAATATTCTTACAACCTCCGTAGATAAAGTTGACTCCTATATTTTCGTTATATTCTTCACTTATTACTCTATCACGATCATAATAAATCACAAGGGAGCAATGCACGCATCCACAAAGCATACCGGATCACAAAAATAAATGAACAGATCTCGCTACAAAACAACAGGTGTTATCTCAATTCCATAAAGCATCCCAAACAACCCAAAGTTGTGAGTCTTGTGACAACCCAAGTTTTGGCTTTTGCAAGATAATTCAACAAAACTCCACTCCCAAATACACCCCATACAACATTTTCTACTAGATCTGAGGGCATCAATATTCTCACAACCTCAATTGATATAGCTGCCCCATGCAATTCCACTACGCTCCCCACCTATAGTTCGATCACAATCGAAATAAATCACACCCACATGATCAACAAACAAACCCCACTACAAAACAACAGGCGTTATTTCAATTTTTGGAGTGAGATAACTGCATTTATCTAACTCCAAAAGGCGTCACAAACCCAAAGTTATGACAACCCCCGTCTTGAATTTTGTAGATAACTCAACAAAAGTGCACTCCCAAATACACCCTATACACAGTTTCCTACTCGATCTGCGGGCATCAACATCCTCACAACTTCAACTCATATAGTTGCCCCCTACATTTCCACTACGGTTCTCACCTACAGTTCTATCACAATCGGAATAAATCACACCCACATGTTTGAAACAAACAAATAAACCCCGCTACAACCAAAGTTTTGACTTTTGTGTGATAACTCAAGAAAACTCCAGTTACCATAACTTAACTCCACTCCCAAACCAGTGTTACCGGGTTCTCCCAACCCCATCCGAACCATGATCCAGATCTTGTGATCCAATTTCTGGTGGGTTCTGGATCCGGATCTCTTAAACTAGCGTTCCACAAACAATTTTTTTTCCATATCTTCAAAATGAACACATTCATTCATTAACTATCATCTTCTCTTCGAACTCTCTTCAATTAGTCATGGAGTTTAATTAGATTGTTACTTTTATATTTAGCTACAGATAATTGATGCTTTTATATATTAATTTTCTCTCAGTATTCTAACTATACATGCACGCACACATATGTATAAATAATTATATATTATTTAAATGAGTGTCCCAACTCATCCTACTTTCTTCGTACCGCGTACTGCTCAAGGTAACAAACCGCGATCCCATACTCGTTCCTAGAACCAAAACGTACTACGAACCTGGTAACATTGTCCCAAACACACCCTAAACAAAATTTCATGCTCAATGTCCCGGCATCAACATTCTCACAACCTCAATTAATCTATTTGCCCCCTACATTTCCACGAATTTTTTGCCTACATAGGCCACTTTTTGAAAGTATTTGTGTTTTTGGGCCAATTGCCCAACTATTAGCGCTTTTGGGCAACTCTGTGCCACGTCAGCAGCGGCCGCTATTCCCAGTAGCGGCCTCTTCATTTCGAGGCCGCTAATGGGAATAGCGACCTATGTTTTAATTTTTTTCGAATTTTTTGTTTGCTGTCGCTATTCCCACTAGCGACCTTAGTACAATAAGATCGCTGATGGGATTAGCGACCTTTAATGAGTTGTATTCTAACACTTAGCAAAATCTAGAGAGTTTTTGCTCTCTCAAAAATGACAATCAATTTATTTTTAAAACTAAGGTGGCTATTCGGAATAGAGGCCTTTATTAACTAAGGTCGCTATTCCGAATAGAGGCATTAGTCGTATGACTATTTTGCAACTCAAAAATGACAATCAATTTATTTTTAAAACTAAGGTCGCTATTCGGAATAGAGGCCTTTATTAACTAAGGTCGCTATTCCGAATAGAGACCTTAGTTGTATGACTATTTTGCAAATGTTACAAAGAATAAGTAGATTGTGTTTCCTACTGAGGTCGCTAATGGGAATAGCAACCTTAGTTTACTAAGGTCGCTATTTCCAATAGCGACCTCAGTTTTAAATTTTTGGGGAAAGCTTTTTAGGAATCGCTAAGTGTCTCAATACATTCATTCAAGCCGACTAATCTCATTATACTAAGATCGCTAGTGGGAATAGCGACGGCGAACAAAAAATTCAAAAAAAATTAAAACATAGGTCGCTATTCCCATTAGCGACCTCGAAATGAAGAGGCCGCTATTGGGAATAGCGGCCGCTGCTGACATGGCACAGAGTAGCCCAAAAGCGCTAATAGTTGGGCAACTGGCCCAAAAACGCAAATACTTACAAAAAGTGGCCTATGACGGCAAAAAATTCACATTTCCACTACGTTCCTTGCCTATCGTTTTATCACATTCGAAACAAACCACACTCACACGATCAACAAACAAACCCCGCTACAAACACCCCAACTTTCAAATAAAAACCACATGTTTCCCTTCGCAACATTGGTTGTAGTTAACTCCAAAAAGCATCAGAAACAACCCAAAGTTATGATAAGTACAATTTTGAGACCCTTACTTATAATAACTCAACTCAAATCCCAAGTACACCTTATGTCCTACTCGATGTGCGGGAATCAACATTCTCACAACCTCAATTACTATCGTTGCCCCTACAATTCCACTATGTTCCTCAACTATCGTTCTATCACAATCGAAGCAAACCACACCCACACATTAGGACAAACAAACCCCGCTACAAAAACCCCAACTTTTCCGAACAAAACCCACATCTTTCTCTCACCTGGAGCACAAACGGCCCTTCGAGCTCCGCCAAGTACATCCCCCCCACCCCCCACAAACATTCATGTCCGCCACCAAGAACCTCTCGAAACAAACCCTCGTCTTCCCCTCAACGCCCAAACTCCCAAATCCCAACCCGTCACTCCTCTCCATCTCCCGCACGCACGACTCCAGCCATTCCCGCCTTAGCCCCAGCCCCAACCGCCGCGAGAAGACGTCAATTTGGTCAACGTCAGGGTTACGGTTAGGGTTTGGGAGAGAGAAGTCGTCGGGGACGTCGAGGAAGATGAGGGAGGAGGAGATGAGGGTAAATTAGGGTTAGGGACCTAGGGTTTGGAGGTTGGGGACCGTCGTCTTCGCCGGAGGAGCTCGGGAGTCGGAGATTCCGCCGCCTTGTCATTTTTTTTTCTTTCGAAATTTGGTTTTCCCTCCAATGCGGTTTTTTATGAAATGTGATAAATGAGAAGTTGGGAGTTCGACAGTAGATTTTTTTCCGTCATAGGCCACTTTTTAAAATTATTTGCGATTATGGACCAGTTTCGAAACTATAGGCTAACTTGTGTCACGTCAGAAGCGGGCGCTATTCTCATTAGCGACCTATTTATTTTGAATATTGCTAATGGGAATAGTGGCCTATGTTTTAAATGTTTTTTGAATTTTTTGTTTTCTGTCGCTATTCTCACCAGCGACCTTAATATATATGAGGTCGCTGATGGGATTAGCGACCTCGAATGAATGTATTGAGACACTTAGCGATTCCTAAAGAGCTTTTTCCAAAAATTTAAAACTGAGGTCGCTATTGAGAATAGAGACCTTACTATACTAAGGTCGCTATCGGAATAGCGACCTAAGTAGGAAACACAATCTCCTTATTCTTTGTAAAATTTGCAAAATAGTCATACAACTAAGGCATCTATTCGGAATAGCGACCTTAGTACAATAAAGATCTCTATTCCGAATAGCGATCTTAGTTTTGAAAATAAATTGATTTTCATTTTTCAGAGAACAAAAGCTCTCTAGACTTTACTAAGTGTTAGAATACAACTCATTAAAGGTCGCTAATCCTGTTAGCGACCTCATATATACTAAGATCGCTAGTGAGAATAGCGACGGCAAACAAAAAAATCAAAAAAAATTAAAATATAGGTCGGTATTCCCATTAGCAACCTCGAAAATGAAGAAGTGCTATTGAGAATAGCGGCCGCAACTGACGAGGCACAAAGTAGCCCAAAAGCGCTAATAGTTGGGAAACTGGTCCGAAAATGCAAATATTTTAAAAAGTGGCCTATGTAGGCAAAAAAACTCTCGGCAATAAGGGCAAGTCTAATAGAGGAAAAGAGAGAAGAGCATATGCAAAAAATGGGTTCTAAAATGGAAAAGAGAGAGCGTGAAGACGGCGTACAAAGAGGAAAGAGGCAATACGGGTAGCCATGTTAGCAGCATGTGGGTGCAAAGATAGCCTACGTCGACCTACGTCAGTGGCACATGAATTTTTTTAATTTTTTTCAAAGGATATAATTGGGTTTTTTTTTCTTCTTGTCAACGGCTATATCTGGTCAAATTAAAAAGTAAAAAAAATCTCGAACGGCTCTTACTATTTTTTCCCTATAAAAACAAGTCCACATTTGCCAAGTTCTTCACAATTGGTCTTCCATTTCTTCATTTTTTAAAAAAATCTTTCAAATTTACTTTCAAAAACAAAATTTCTTCCAAACTTATATTCAAAAAAAAAAAAAAAAAAAAAACTTCACAATGCATGTAATTTGTTTAATTTGAGCTTATTTAATGAAATGAAATTTAAATGTCTTAGTAATAACTTTTTAATATATTAAATATAAATGTCGTAGTAATAATTTTTTTTACAGTACCTACAAAATACATGTACGATATAAAATTTATCGGTGATGACTGAAATTTTTATAAAACAAAAAAAGGCAGAAGAAAAATGACTTTTCAAGTACAGATAAATTTCTACTTTCTAATAGGAGAATGACTTTACACTCGTAAAGGCTCATTCTATTAGAAAAGAGAAGAAAAAAAAATGTACGGTGGGATAGCTTGTGACGTGTGGGAAAACACGTCACAAGCCCTCCAACCATTAGACTTGGCCTAACGCATGGGGCGGATGATGTATTAATTATTATCTGATTCAAATGTTAATCTTTTTTATATGTAGTGATGTTGTTATGAACCATCCATAATTGTATGTACCTAGGGGTGGCAGACAAGTCTGGCAGGTCGGGGCGGGCCGAAACCCGTAAGGCCAGACCTGGTCCCGGATCATGGCGGGTCGGGTTCAGAAGAACTCTGGGTCGAGCCGGGCCAAAACTTGCAACTCCCCGACCTGGACCCGACCCCTAACCCTCCACTTGCGGCCCGGGCCAGGCCCAGGCGGGTTTGGGGTTTTAAAAATATTTTTTATTGAGTAGAATAAAGGGGGGAAAATATATAGAAAATAATTTAAAGACCATATAGAATAAAGGGAAAGATTCAGATATTTCTTTTTGTCAATGAATTACAAATTTTAAAATATAATCAAATAAAGTTGCAACATTTCATACAAAGTGATAGAATTTCAAATTAAAGTTCAAGGGATGTTTAGACTTTAGAGTCCGATATGGCCAAGAGTTAGATTGAAGAGAATGCATTAGACTAATATCAAGCACTTCTACTTAACCTAAAATTAGAATCTCATCGCCCTAAATTCCCCTATTATTTGAAGCATTTGATCCGTAGTCTATCTTCAATCTTCATTCGTCATGACTTGATCTGTTTTATTCTGATTGGAGTAAATCTTGGGTCCTTTCTTCCACTTTCTTCAAATATTTTGCGCATACGAGCATCTCAAAAATCTTCAAAAGCAAACGATTCCTGTTTGGGCTCATAATTACGCCACCAAAAGAGAAAGCACTTTCCAATGCAACAGTTGGCACTTAGTAAATCGTTAGCCATGCGACAATGAATAGGAAAGGTAGTTTCATTGTGTTTCAAAAATAATAACACATCAACTATCTCATCGATGGGAGATTGTGCATTATACAATTTTCAACTCATTAGATGCATTAGGGGAGCGGCCCAATCAGGAGCGGCCACGTGACGCGTTGGGCAGCCCAAGCGTCATGCAAGCCTGCGTTCACCCAGAGTCAGAAGCACCCACCGTTGGGCACTCCAATCAAAAGGCGACACGTGGACTGGGCGGTAAACATACCGCAGTGTCCATCGATGTGAAGGGCGGGACTTTCAAAGGTGGGGATAAGATAACCCGCGGAGGAACGCACCCTTATCCGGTGGGTTGCGTTAACTCTCTACCGAAGGGTGATCGATTTATAGGCGAGTGTGGGCCCAGTGTGGGGTCCAAAACACCTATTAAATTACAGACAATGTGTATTTCTCAAGACGGGCCCAATGAGGGGACCGTATCAGAGCAATCGATTATCGTTAATTGTTCGACTACATGTGGGCCCAAGGTGGGGTCCACGGGGGGGGAACTTTCCTCACAACTACAGGAAACTCTACACACTGATAGTGAGGAGGAGCGAGAAGGGCGGCTCAATCTGGATGAAGAATTCTCTTTTTCAGAGGAGGATTCAGAAGATGCAGAGTTCATTGCTAACACTCAGAGAGACGTCTCCCCTGAGTTGGTTCTATCCACCTTACCAGATTCCGCACCTGGTGGCAGCTCTGGTGTGACTCAGAGGACAGTGGGGTTCAGGGTGCACCGCTCGCCCAAGAGGGCTCATGGGGAGTCCTTAGATGACTACCTTGAGGTAGCAGCGGCGGCCAAATCTGCTAAACTGGATAATGGAGCTGCTGCTTCAGGTGCAAGAGGGAGGATTGCAAGGGTATTCCAGGTGGATGAGTTTGATGACGAGGAGATAGAGATTGGGCCAACTCTTGACTGATGATGGACTCTCACCTCTCTATTACATATGTTGTATCAGGCCTTAGTATTTTGTAGTTGTATTTTGGTTGCCTTTAGGCTGGATGTTGTAACCCACCCCCCAGGGTTTTGTTGGGGGTTATGTTTTATTTCCTGCACTGTACTTGTCTTTTTTCCCCGGGACTTCGAGGTTGTTTATTAATCACTTATTAATGAAACAGGGTGGCATTATCCCACCTTTTCCTCAAAAAAAAAAAAACTCATTAGATGCATTTCTTCTTTTTATTTTTATTTTTAAGATTCAAAACACAACTTGTTAAAAAAGCAAGACCATTACCTTTTGATATGGAAGAAGAAGAAGAACTAACATGTTCTGATTATGTAGTACTAGATGCATAATGTCTATCATAATTATCATACAAATTATTCAAAATATTTTGAAATTCTCTAATATAAAAAAAAAACATGATTGTAGCCTTCTATTTCGACGTAGTGAGCATATGAATAAAAAAATCTCAATTAAATTCTTTGTACCTTCTAACTTTATAACGGGATTCAATATACTAGCCCCACAATATAACATAGGAAGTGGATGAAAATATTTCATAAATTTTAGATAAGCATCTTAAACCATTGTTCCAATAAAAAGGTCGTTTATCAAATCTTTAATAACAATCATCATAGTAACAATTATAAGTAAAATACCACCAGAAGTAGATGAATAAGTTTTTGAAAATTGCAAAGTTGCATCATTAAAAGGTTCTAAATTTTTTAACAAACTCTCGGCAAAAAATCAAAATTCATCATCTAATCTACAATCTTCCATACTCATTGCAACACAAAATTCTTTTAAACATTGTCTATAATGAGTAGTAACACTTAAAGAGTTCATATGTCGAATTCCAACGGTGTCTAACATCTTTAGGAAAACGTTTAAATGTAATTTTCTTAAGCTTACACCAATCATGGAAAGATTGATATGTAAGACCAGTCAAAGTAATAAAATTAACACAATCTTTTATTGCACTAATCTTATCATGTATGTGTTTTAATACATCTTGTACACAAAGATTTAAAATATTACAAGAACATCTAACATAAAAAATATCGGGTTCTATAGGAATTAACATAATCATCAAAGTATAAATTATCTTAGTATTCTTAGAGGCATTATCAAAACCATTAGCAAAAAATTTATCACAAATACCAAATTTATTGCATGCATCCACGATGTGTGTCGCAATAATCTCACCCTTATGTGGGTACATAACAAATCAAAATGAAATAAACATCTTTTGAAGTAACAAATTGGAATCTATCCAATGACAAGTTACACTCATCATTGGTACATCTGTTAATTACCCTTGGGGGGAGGGGGGGAGAATAGGGTGATTGTGCGGAATTAAAAATAAACTAAAATAAAGTGCAGAGTAAATAAAAAGAGTTAAGAAGAGCAAACATAGATAGCACAAGTGACACAGCGATGTAACGTGGTTCGACCCCCAGGTCTACGTCCACACCTCCTACTTGTAGCAATTTTCCGCCACAAACGTTCTACTATACTCAAAATCCTTGTACAGTGATTCTCGGATTCAGGTCGAAAGACCTATTACACCCGCAGGGCTTCTAACACAAGTCCCGTCAATCTCACCGAAGTGGAAAAAGAAAAGGACCTCAAGATCTTTAATGATCCTGACTGAAGAATACAAAATAATTATCACATACACTCGGATTGATTGTTGAAAGATTAGATCAGAAGATTTTTTCCATAAGTAATAGATGAAGAATACACAGTGGGTTCGTCCAATTAAATAGACTAGGAAGTGTATCGATCAAAATTAGGAATGATACATTCCAAAAATGTGAACTGTGCAAAGTACGGTCGACCGCAATATCGGTGCAGTCGACCGTTCATTTCTCTGATGTAAAGTAGAGAGATGAAGGGTCGACTGCTTCTTACATAACGTAAGTTGCAGTCGACGGCGATGCGATCGACCGTTGTGAGGTGCGGTCGACCGGTATCTCGCTGTTCATACCGAATCCACTCTATATTCTTACCAAAATACAAATCAATCAATCAATCAATCAATTTTATATAGATTAAATCTCACAAATATAGAATGATAGCAACTGGTCTTTGGTAGCTTTCTTGGACACTAATCAATCAACTACTCTTTTTGAATTTCTTCTTCTTTTGCTTGATTTCTCAATCTTTCTGTATTACTTTCCTTCTTTGAATATTCTTAAATCTCTCTTGGATCTCCTATGGATATTATTTGATCCTGAAAACCTGAACAACTCAATTTAAACTTATTAGTATTTATAGACCCATTTTGTGCACACCAGACTAAGAGTCAACAATCTCCCCCTCTTGGTGCGAACAAAACATGCCTTTGAATATTGAAAGTAAAAATTAAACAATCTGGCATAAAAATACCCCCCCTGAGTTTAATACACAGATTTTTGTAGGTAAAGATCTTTTAAGTGATATTTGTAAATACTCCCCCTAAATTCAATACTTCATAAAAGATAAAGAAAATTAGTAGTACATGCAATAAGTAATATTCATAACATGCATTAGTATTCTACCCCTTTTTGCAACACACACATAGGGGGGCAAAAGACAAGTATAAGTATAATATACTCCCCAAAAACTAGTGGTAAATGAAAGGAACTTTCGTTAAGCAAGACAAGAGAGATGAAGTTTGGAATTCACAGATTTGAGATTTTTCCAATACAGATCCGAAGCATGGATAAGAAGAATAAGTGAAGACTGAATTTCAAGAAACCGATAGAGTAGGAAAAATTAGTATAAAGTTTTCAAAAAAAAAAACGTGTAACCAACAAAATAGAAAAGAACCGGTCGCCCGCACGGTCGACCGCAAAACCAAAACTCAAAAATTTCCCCAAAAGCAAATCGATCGACCGCACGCCTATTTCAAAAACACAGCGAATTATAGAGGGTGAACCGGTCGACTATGCGGTCGATCGCATATCTATTTCAAAAACACATCGAATCACAGAAGGTGAACCGGTCGACCGCACGGTCAACCGCAAATAATGAAAGTCAATCACAGCGAAAACCGAGAGCAAACCGGTCGACCGCAACTAGCAGAGTGTTTCGAAGTGTGGATACATGTTGAAGAGTCCAGGAGAGCAACCGGTCGACCGAAATACTGAAACTGATAATCAGGATAAGCAACTAGACATGGAGTAATTCTTTCATAACAAATTATAGTAGGTTACATAACTTTTAAGGAGCATACATTTACAATAAGAAATTACAAGAAGATATCTACTCCTCATAATCCCTGCCATCATCTTCATTGTCGTCATCATCTTCATCAACTTCCTCATCATCTTCCTCATCATTCGGAGGAGGAAGAATTTCTCAATCTTCTTTTCCTTGCAAGTACTCAATCGTATGAACATAGTATTCATACACTTGCATTTGATGAGCAGTGATTGCTCATTAGTCACGAATGACAATGAAGAGGGAGTGGCGTTCTTGCGACGCGAGGAGGAAGAGGCTTGCGGTGCTTATTCGGCTTGGCGTGCTTGTTGTTGGGATTGACGACGATGAGCCCACTAATTCAATGGTACATCAATACCCATTTGTTGAGGGAGGATGGGCATAGGGTTTTTGCTGAGCAAGAAGTTCCCGACATCAATACGGGAAGCAATGGCAAGATTGTATATGACAGCTGAAAGGGAGACCACGATTTGTAGTAGTTGCATAATTCATCGTGCGAATGATGAATGTAGCAAGATCGAACTTGTATTCCCCAAGAATAAGAAAAATAATAAATGATTAATCGACCCGAATTTATGTTTTGTCATTATTTTTGGACCAAATATCAGCATTGACAATTTTATTTAGGACCCGAGCTGAATCAGTGAAATTTGTGGGAGCGGGACGAGGAAGACGAGAGAGTTCGGGTTGGACAATCATAGATTTGACAGTGTTTTGGTCATGACCAATTTTATAATTAAGGGTTTTAAAATCTAGATGGTATGCATCAAATTCCCCTTCGGGAAATTCGTATTTTCCACGGAGATATTCGAGAGTGATTTTGACTCTTCTTCCAAGGATTATAGAGGAGAGGGTGAGATCATCATCTTGAAGTCCCTCAAGGGTTGTGTAGAATTGACGAGTTAGAGACTCGAAGTGGGTGCTAGGGGTAGCAATATAGTTTTCCCACCCAAAATTTCTAAGGATTCTAACAATGACAGAAAATTGACCCCCCAAGGATGATAGGTTAATTACCCGATTGCGAACTACGGGGGCATTATAAAGAGAAAAGAAGTAAATATCAGCACAATGAGAGTTTCAAAAGGTTATACAATCTCTAGTGACTGATTTTGAGGCAATTGCTTTCTTGCCCTTCGATTTGTGTGAGGAGGATGTCATTAAGACAGAGGAAGAGAAAGACTGTAGAGATTTGAGGAGAATGTTGAAAGATGAGAAGTTTATTTGATGGGTTAGTATTTAGAGGATAGGGTTTTTGTAAGATTGAGAGGTTAGGGGTGAAGAGGTATTTATATTAGAAGGGTAACAAACAAGTCAGCCGACTTGGTCAGTCTACCAGTTCACAGATACGGTCGACCGAACAACACAAAATAGGGAGTTTGAATTTGGTGATTTGTGACAGAGAGGTGGACGGTCGACCATACGGTCGACCTGTAGCGCCCCAAATTTCTAATATGAGAGCTTAGAAAATAAGTGGCGAAATCCCAGCAATCCACTTCAATAGAACAATAAACACCAACAACACCACATAAATTTCTTTCTTTTATTACAACAAATTTTTCAATTACAGCGGAAGTCTAAACATCTCAACACAAGTTAATTTATATTTGCAACTCAATAACCACACAATATGTCTTTACAAATTTTACACAAAACTAAATAGTCCAAATAGTCTCAAATGCAACATTAAGCATCCAACCTCCCACTCTAAGCAGTAACCTGCAACAAGTGAGGCTAGAGTTGAACCCTAACCCCCAAACTAAAGGGGTCAGCCATAAAAATGGTGTGAGTGGCAACTAATCAAACAAATAACATAAATGAACATAAAACATAATATCCAACAAATAATAATCAACACTAAAGCATGAAGTAACAACAAAGAATAAGGGGTGATACCAAAACCAAAAGCCAAGTGTGTGCCGGAAACAGGAAATCCAAATGCATAAAAGTGATTCAAGAAAACATCATGACTACATGCTGACAACGATGACTACTCAGAGATGAAGATAAACTATGATAATTTGCCCATGTTTGATCATTCCGGAGATTGATCCCACATCACAGGTATTTTCCCTGGATAATTCAGGAGATCATCCCACATCTAAACATAGACTCATAACCACAATAATACCCCAAAAGCGTCGCCTCGACTCCGATCATTCCGTAGTTCAATCCCACATCTCAAGATAATTACTTGGATAATTCCGGAGAAATACCTCACATCTCAGGTTAACCACCTGGATAATTCCGGAGATAAATCACACATCTCAAGTTAACTACTTGGATAATTCAGGAGACTAATCCTACATCAAAAGTCATACTGAGGTGCATAACTCATGTTCTCATTCGTCATGACACTACTAATGCCTGTCCTTATTAGTTTGGGTTGCTGAACAAATCTCCTAGAGTAGTGTACCCTACCGGACTAAAAATCTGAATAACTGAAAATTCGCCTCAAAGGGCCTCAACAAATGACTGAACAAATACTGGTATACTAGGGCCACGTACCTCTAGAGACTCAAGACAAATATCTGAACAAATTCCACTTAACAAGTGGCTCAACAAAATATTTCCAAAATCATGTTCTTAATTGAACATCTCAAAAACCAATACTTAACTGAACATCTTAAAATCAAACACTGAACAATTATCTCAGAATCAAGTACTAAACAAATGTCTCAAAATCAAACACTAAACAAAATATCTCAAATCAAATACGAAGATCCTACAGGACCAGTCGACTGTACAATGGACCAGTCGACTGTCCAGAGGACATATCCCAACATTTTACGAAAAAAATCTAAGGCATGACCAGTCGACTTACCCAAGAAGTCAGTCGACTGCCCCGAAAGAACCGAACAAAGTCACAAACAGAGGACCAGTCGACTGACCTCAGTCTAGGTCGACTGACCTCAGTCTAGGTCGACTGTCCCGAACAAATCTCAAGACTCAAAAATACACAGTAGGCTCGTACCAGTCGACTGTTCTGTAGGCCAGTCGACTGTCGGCTACAGATTTCCAAACAGAATAGATCTGAACACAAATCAAAACTAGAGTTTTCTAAAGATTTACTGATCACAAAATTAACTTGTATCCAGGCAATTAAACAACTCTCGATAATCTCCATCATGGGTACATTTCTCAATTAATCAATTACTCAAATTTTCATCTCCTCATGATCTTAATTCTTTAATTCTCCCATTAGGGTTTTTCTTAACAAAATGTCTTCCATAACTCAATCCAAATCTGATTTACAACCATAAGATCCAGGTGTTTACCATCTAATCACAACAAAATTAATTCTTAATATGTTTCCCAACGATACGCTCTCATAGATCAACATATCCTCAATAAATCTTAATATTTCTCATTCATGATCCAAATATCAACCAAAGTTCTCATCCTCCATCTCAAATTAAAGATCCAAATCATATTTACAATGAGACTAACAAAATAATGGCATAATGATCACAAACAAGCATAACAAAGATCTTACGTCATCTACCAATCAAAACAACCAAAACAAAGCAAAACAAAACAAACCAACTCACCTGATTTGAAGAAAAGATCCACAAACTTTCTCCTTGCTAGATCCAAGAATTCTCCTCTTGTTCCTCAAAGAAATCTCAATATTCTAAATATTGTGAATGATGGCTGGGAAAAGAATTTCCCTTATATATGCCGGATAGGATATTAGGGTTTTCACCCAATTTGCAAAATAATCCTTTTAAGAGTACATCTTACATATATAATTGTATCCTTGAAAACTAAATCAAATATAATTTAAATTAGGGTCTAATAGAAAAATATGTTTCTAAACTTCAACAAATACTGATCGGAATGCCCAGAAATTATAATTTGCATTTTAACCCTTGAAATTGTCAATTTTGCAAATAAGTCCTTCTTTTCTCAAAAATTGCAAATACGCATAATTAATTTCAGAAAAATCTGGAAAAATACTAAATAATTCTCAAATAATAAATAATGATTTTTCATAAAGAAAACTTAATTTTCCAAACTTCTAAAAAGTCATTTGCACGTGTTTTGCACGTGTACAAAAGATAAATCTTTAGAAAAATATTTATCAAATACTCAAAATCATTTAAAATTCATTTTCAAATAATTAAAATAATATTTGAAAATACGGGGTTCTACATCACTCCCTCCTTAGAAGAGTTCTGTCCTCAGAACTACTACTAATGAGTTCAAACACATACCAACAAAAGGAAACATCACTTCATAAATAGATCATCACCCAAACAATTTCATATAACATCACAATCAAAATAAAGGAATACATCATTTGTCAATCAACAATACAATCATCCAAAGAATTCCATTCACATTCAAGAAGTACATTCATACAAACAATTCAGGAAAATCCTTCAGCATGCGATCCTCTGGCTCCCAAGTAGCCTCCTCGAACTGCTGATTCCTCCACAATACCTTGACCATAGGTATCACCTTGCTCCTAAGGACTTTCTCCCTACGATCAACGATCTCAACAGGCTGTTCCTTGTAACTCAGGTTCACCTGTAGATCTTCGGGAACTTCCACCAACTGGTGCCTCTGATCGGCCACATACTTCCTCAGTAGCGACACATGAAACACGTCATGTACTTGTGCTAACTCCTCTGGAAGTTTCAATCTGTAAGCTGTCTTGCCAATCCTCTCCTCGATCTTGTACGGACCAATATACCTCGGCGCCAACTTGCCACCCTTACCAAATCTGATTACTCCTTTGGTCGGAGAAACCTTGAGAAAAACTGAATCCCCAACCTCAAATTCCAAATCTCTCCGTCGAGTGTCAGCATAACTCTTCTGCCGACTCTGAGCTTCAACTAACCTCTTGCGAATCAGCTCAATCTGCTCTGACGTCTGCTGTACGATCTCAGGACCATACATCTGCCTCTCGCCAACCTCATACCAACATACAGGTGTCCTGCACCTCCTGCCGTACAAAGCCTCATACGGTGCCATCCCAATACTTGCATGGTAACTATTGTTATAGGCAAACTCAACCAATGCCAAGTATCTCTCCCAACTACCACCAAAGTCCATAACACAAGCTCTCAACATATCTTCCAGTACTCGATTCACCCTCTCCGTTTGACCATCTGTCTGCGGATGAAATGCTGTACTGAAATCAGTTCTGGTGCCCAACGCTGCTTGTAAACTTCTCCAAAACCTTGATGTAAACCTCGGATCTCTGTCAGACACAATCGAAACAGGAACTCCATGAAGTCTCACAATCTCTCCAATATACAACTCAGCCAATTTCTCCATCGACCAAGAAATCTTCATGGCTAGAAAATGTGCCGACTTAGTCAATCGGTCCACAACAACCCAAATCGAGTCATTGCCCTTCGAACTCCTCGGCAAACCCGTAATAAAGTCCATGCTGATATTCTCCCACTTCCACTCCGGAATGGGTAAAGGCTATAACAAACCTCCAGGTCTCTGATTCTCTGCCTTGATCTGCTGACAAGTCAGACACCTTGCCACAAAATCTGCTACATCTCGCTTCATACCAGACCACCAAAAATGTGGTTTGATATCCCTGTACATCTTCGTACCTCCTGGATGAACTGATAACAATGTGCTGTGTGCCTCCTGCAAGATACTCTCCCTCAACTCTGCGTCATCTGGAACACACAACCTCTCACCCAACCAAAGAACTCCATCTTGGACACGAAATTCTGATAACTTGCCCTCAGCAACCTGCTGCAACATCTTCTGGATCTCTGAATCTGATCTCTGACCTTCCACAATCTTCTCTCTCAAAGACGGCTGCAGCCTCAACTGAGCCAAAGATGCCCCTAAACCTCGCAGTACAACCTCGATACCTGCCTGATCGATCTCTGCTGCCAACTCACTTCGAGTAGTGATCAACCTTGCCAAACTACCCTTTCTGCTAAGTCCATCAGCCACTACATTCGCCTTGCCTGGATGATACTTGATCTCTGGACGAATGTCTTCCAATACCTCCAACCATCTTCTCTGACGAAGGTTCAAATCCCTCTGCTGATAGATATACTTCAGGCTCTTGTGGTCAGTGAACATGCTAACCTTCTCACCATAGACATAATGCCTCCATAGCTTCAAGGCATAAATGATAGCTGCTAACTCCAAATCATGCGTCGGATAATTCTTCTCATGCAGACGCAACTGCCTTGAACCATAAGCAATGACCTTGCCTTCCTGCATCAAGACACATCCCAAACCTCTGAGAGATGCATCACTGTAGATATCAAAATCCTTCCCAGCTTGCGGCAATGCTAATATAGGTGCGGTAGTCAACCTTTCCTTTAACTCAAGGAAACTCTCCTCGCACTTGTCTGTCCACACAAATGCCACACTCTTCCGGGTCAAACCTGTCAATGGCACTGCAATCTGAGAATACCCCTGAATAAACCTCCTGTAGTAACCAGCTAATCCCAAGAAGCTTCTCACTTCCTTCACTGACGTCGGCCTGGGCCAATCCTTCACTGCTTCCACTTTCTGAGGGTCAGTAGCCACTCCCTCCTTAGAAAGAATGTGACCAAGAAAAGCTACCTCAGATTTCCAAAATTCACACTTCGACAATTTGGCATACAAGCTGTGCTCTTGCAATGTCTGTAATACCGCTGTCAAGTGCTTAGAATGATCCTCCTCCGACTTCGAATATACCAAGATATCATCGATGAAGACCACCACGAAGGAATCAATGAATGGCCTCAACACCCGATTCATCATGTCCATGAAAACTGCTGGCGCATTCGTCAACCCGAATGGCATCACCAAAAATTCATACAACCCATGACGAGTCCTGAAAGCTGTCTTACTCACATCTTCCTCTTTGACTCGTACCTGATGATATCCTGACCTCAAGTCAATCTTCGAAAATACCGCTGCTCCTCGAAGCCTGTCGAACAAATCGTCAATCCGCGGCAATGGATACTTGTTCTGAATAGTCACCCTATTCAACTCCCTGTAGTCAATGCACATCCTCATCGACCCATCCTTCTTCTTAACCAACAACACTGGCGCTCCCCACGGAGATGAACTCGGTCTGATAAGTCCCTTGCTCAAAAGCTCTTCAATCTGCTTCTTCACTTCATCCTGCTCTACAGGTGCCATCCTGTACGGAGCCTTGGAAATCGGCGCACTCCCCGGCTGAACATTGATGCAAAACTCCACATCTCTCTGTGGCGGTAATCCTGGAAAATCATCCAAGAACACCTGAGGAAACTTTCGAACCACCGGAATGCCCTTGACTTCATCTGCAATAGACTTCTTAGATACCATTGCAGCCACCTGCGGAAACTTCTTCTTCCCTTGAAAAGTTACTGCGGGTCCACCTGGTGCTTTCACCAACACCTCCTTCTGCTTGCAATCAATCGTGGCATCATAAATAGCCATCCAATCGATGCCCACTATGACATCCACTCCCAACACTTGTAGCTCGATCAAGTCGATGCCGAACATCCTTCCACCAATCTCGATATCACAGCCCTCGTAATATCGATCCGCTACTAGCTCTTCACCTGACGGCGTTGCCACCGACAAAACTCTGCCTGGAAATAACTTAGGTTCCAAACCTAAGCCCTTTGCAAAACTTGGCGATACAAATGTATGCGATGAACCAGTGTCAAACAAAACCTTTGCTTTTATTCCATTTATTAAAACAACTCCTGTTACAATAAGAATGATACTCAATCTTAAATTATTCTGAAATAAAAGCTTTTTATTCATTACACTGATTCAAAATGAAAGAAATCAAAATTCCTGCATACCCTGTATTACATCTTCCGAGTTCCTCGTATCCTCCTCGGTCAATGCAAATACTCGCCCTTGCCTCTTCGGGAATTTGCTTCCACCCGAACCATCTTTCTTCAGTTGTGGACAATGGGGCTTTGAGTGTCCAGTCTGCCCACACTGAGAACAAACATGCTCTGCCAACTTCGGACATGCTGACCTGTAATGTCCTACTTCCTTGCAGTAGTAACAGGTCACTCCCTGAGCTCCAGATGCCTTCTGCACCGGTCCACTGAACTTCGCCTGCTTCACGGGGAATCCCTTCCCACTCTGGCCTGATGCTGGCCTCTTGTTCCGGTTCCATGATTCCTGCTTCTTCTGAGACAGTTTCATATCTTCTTCAGTCATTGCGGCCCTCCTGACCAGCTTCTCGAATCTCCTGATACCCAACGGAACCATCCTTGACCTCAAGTTCGGCCTCAAGCCCTGCTCGAACTTTTTGGCCTTCTTTGCTTCATCCATGACCAATTCTGGTGCATACCTCGAAAGTTGAGCGAACTTCGTCTCATACTCCCGAACAGTCATGCTCCCCTGCTGAAGGTTCATGAACTCAGTTGCCTTCTTCTCCTGAACATCAAGAGGAAAGAAGCGATCTCTGAACTCCTCCAGAAAAGCTTCCCATGTCAGCTGCTGATCTCCCAAGTTCCTCTTCAATGACTCCCACCATACACCAGCATCTTTCTCCAGCTGCATCGAAGCCAACTTCACCTTGCTAGCTTCAGGAGTCTCTGACACTTCGAAGATCGTCTGCATCTTCCGAATCCAATCGTCTGCTGCTGTTGGATCAGCTTGCCCCTCAAAGACTGGCGGCCTCATCCTCTTAAAGGATTCAATCTGCTTGATGGGGTCGGCATTCACCAATCCATGACCAGCTCCATGATTGGGCGGCGGATTCTGCTGCTGCGCTTGCTGCTGCGCCACATTGAGTGCCATCAGCGTATTCAACGTCTGATATACCTTGGCAAACTCAGCTTCAAGGTCGATCCCATTACCTCGGGAACTACCAGAACCATCCTCATTGTTGCCACCATTTCTACCTCTGGGTGCAACCATTGTGATTACTGCAAAACGAGAGTAAAGTTAGAGCAACACACTCACAATTTAAACTCATACCAATGTCCTATGGCAAAGTCAAACCATAATTTCAAACCAAACATCATAATTTAATTCTATGTGATACTCACGCTCTGATGTCCACACCTAGGTACTCACTCTCTAGTGTCCACACCTAGGTTGGTTGTCATACTAAGTCTATTATTATATTGAAGCGGAGCTCTGATACCAATCTCTGTAGCGCCCCAAATTTCTAATATGAGAGCTTAGAAAATAAGTGGCGAAATCCCAGCAATCCACTTCAATAGAACAATAAACACCAACAACACCACATAAATTTCTTTCTTTTATTACAACAAATTTTTCAATTACAGCGGAAGTCTAAACATCTCAACACAAGTTAATTTATATTTGCAACTCAATAACCACACAATATGTCTTTACAAATTTTACACAAAACTAAATAGTCCAAATAGTCTCAAATGCAACATTAAGCATCCAACCTCCCACTCTAAGCAGTAACCTGCAACAAGTGAGGCTAGAGTTGAACCCTAACCCCCAAACTAAAGGGGTCAGCCATAAAAATGGTGTGAGTGGCAACTAATCAAACAAATAACATAAATGAACATAAAACATAATATCCAACAAATAATAATCAACACTAAAGCATGAAGTAACAACAAAGAATAAGGGGTGATACCAAAACCAAAAGCCAAGTGTGTGCCGGAAACAGGAAATCCAAATGCATAAAAGTGATTCAAGAAAACATCATGACTACATGCTGACAACGATGACTACTCAGAGATGAAGATAAACTATGATAATTTGCCCATGTTTGATCATTCCGGAGATTGATCCCACATCACAGGTATTTTCCCTGGATAATTCAGGAGATCATCCCACATCTAAACATAGACTCATAACCACAATAATACCCCAAAAGCGTCGCCTCGACTCCGATCATTCCGTAGTTCAATCCCACATCTCAAGATAATTACTTGGATAATTCCGGAGAAATACCTCACATCTCAGGTTAACCACCTGGATAATTCCGGAGATAAATCACACATCTCAAGTTAACTACTTGGATAATTCAGGAGACTAATCCTACATCAAAAGTCATACTGAGGTGCATAACTCATGTTCTCATTCGTCATGACACTACTAATGCCTGTCCTTATTAGTTTGGGTTGCTGAACAAATCTCCTAGAGTAGTGTACCCTACCGGACTAAAAATCTGAATAACTGAAAATTCGCCTCAAAGGGCCTCAACAAATGACTGAACAAATACCGGTATACTAGGGCCACGTACCTCTAGAGACTCAAGACAAATATCTGAACAAATTCCACTTAACAAGTGGCTCAACAAAATATTTCCAAAATCATGTTCTTAATTGAACATCTCAAAAACCAATACTTAACTGAACATCTTAAAATCAAACACTGAACAATTATCTCAGAATCAAGTACTAAACAAATGTCTCAAAATCAAACACTAAACAAAATATCTCAAATCAAATACGAAGATCCTACAGGACCAGTCGACTGTACAATGGACCAGTCGACTGTCCAGAGGACATATCCCAACATTTTACGAAAAAAATCTAAGGCATGACCAGTCGACTTACCCAAGAAGTCAGTCGACTGCCCCGAAAGAACCGAACAAAGTCACAAACAGAGGACCAGTCGACTGACCTCAGTCTAGGTCGACTGACCTCAGTCTAGGTCGACTGTCCCGAACAAATCTCAAGACTCAAAAATACACAGTAGGCTCGTACCAGTCGACTGTTCTGTAGGCCAGTCGACTGTCGGCTACAGATTTCCAAACAGAATAGATCTGAACACAAATCAAAACTAGAGTTTTCTAAAGATTTACTGATCACAAAATTAACTTGTATCCAGGCAATTAAACAACTCTCGATAATCTCCATCATGGGTACATTTCTCAATTAATCAATTACTCAAATTTTCATCTCCTCATGATCTTAATTCTTTAATTCTCCCATTAGGGTTTTTCTCAACAAAATGTCTTCCATAACTCAATCCAAATCTGATTTACAACCATAAGATCCAGGTGTTTACCATCTAATCACAACAAAATTAATTCTTAATATGTTTCCCAACGATACGCTCTCATAGATCAACATATCCTCAATAAATCTTAATATTTCTCATTCATGATCCAAATATCAACCAAAGTTCTCATCCTCCATCTCAAATTAAAGATCCAAATCATATTTACAATGAGACTAACAAAATAATGGCATAATGATCACAAACAAGCATAACAAAGATCTTACGTCATCTACCAATCAAAACAACCAAAACAAAGCAAAACAAAACAAACCAACTCACCTGATTTGAAGAAAAGATCCACAAACTTTCTCCTTGCTAGATCCAAGAATTCTCCTCTTGTTCCTCAAAGAAATCTCAATATTCTAAATATTGTGAATGATGGCTGGGAAAAGAATTTCCCTTATATATGCCGGATAGGATATTAGGGTTTTCACCCAATTTGCAAAATAATCCTTTTAAGAGTACATCTTACATATATAATTGTATCCTTGAAAACTAAATCAAATATAATTTAAATTAGGGTCTAATAGAAAAATATGTTTCTAAACTTCAACAAATACTGATCGGAATGCCCAGAAATTATAATTTGCATTTTAACCCTTGAAATTGTCAATTTTGCAAATAAGTCCTTCTTTTCTCAAAAATTGCAAATACGCATAATTAATTTCAGAAAAATCTGGAAAAATACTAAATAATTCTCAAATAATAAATAATGATTTTTCATAAAGAAAACTTAATTTTCCAAACTTCTAAAAAGTCATTTGCACGTGTTTTGCACGTGTACAAAAGATAAATCTTTAGAAAAATATTTATCAAATACTCAAAATCATTTAAAATTCATTTTCAAATAATTAAAATAATATTTGAAAATACGGGGTTCTACACGACCGGTCCATTCTTGACTGATTAAGGACAAATGGATGGTACGGTCGACCGATCATTCAATTTTTGTATAGTGATTTTATGTTTGGATATTATAAAGTTCGCACATTTTATGCATTTCAGAAATAGTTAACAGATGCACATTTAATATAGGTTCAAGAAAGTGTAGATTTTACCCGGTTCTATACTTATTTGAAGGACCAAGATCCTTCTCCTTTTTCCTTGATAGAGATGTTGGTTACTAGTATAACTTGTTGAGCCTCCCGAGCGTCTTCTATCAAGGTGTCTGCGATCTTCTAAGTTGAGAGCATCAGACCACCTACTTGAAATTTTGTAGGAGTCCAAGTGGGTTTTGATCCTGTATTAACATTCTTTCTTACCCAAACAAAGTTAGTGTTCCTTTTTAATGAACAGTTATACGAAATATGTCCTAATCTACAACAGTAATGACATGTGATACGACTATGTCTTGAATCATGCACACTTGCATAGTTTTGATTTGGTTTGTGATTATGTTGGTGATTGTGTAAGTGTGTATGACATGATGATTTAAATTTTTGATGGTGTATTGGCTCTTCGTGACCAAGTCCTCGATTATCATGATAGGATCTTGAATTTTTTGTAATAAGGTAACTGGGCTTCTCATATTTTTCTATAATTTTTTCAAACTCAATTACTCTTTTACAGTCTTTTCCTAGTCATATCATCGTCTTTTGTATTCCAACGAAGAGTGTCTAGTGTAGCATCAAGATTCCTATTTTGTTCAAGAGCTTCATTACTGTAACACCCCGCAAACTTGGAAATGACAATTTTGCCCTCGTGTGTTACACACATGTATTTTGTAACGTGTTTTCACCACGTATCTTGATTTCCGACTATTTATGCATTTTCCGTATTGATTTTTATCCTATTTTGAGTCAACTCGAATACATATTTCAATCTTGATATTTTACGTGCTTTTTACGTGTTTTTGATGCACGTATCGATTATGTGTTTCCACCGCTACGTGTAATATTTTCTATGTGTCTAAATTATTTTTTTAGGTATTCAAATCCATTTTATAAAACAGAAATTTCATTTCCCCTAATTTTGATTAAGATAATTTTCTACACATAATGCACGTGTTTTCTACGTGTAGTGATTTCATCACGAAATCTATAAAATTAGTAAATATAATTTTTCTTATGTTGTTTTCGATTATATTTTAATAATTTTCCATTGATAAAATAAATTTCGCATTTTGATATTTTACGTGTGACGCACGTGTTTTCGGTAAGCGTATTTAAGCATATTTGTTTTCAAAATAAATTTCGGAGTGTGTGTGACGCCCCGTAATTTCAAAATACATATATAGTATGTATATATATATATATATATATACTAGATTTGCCCGTGAGCACATGCCTACGGCACGTTTTCGGAACGATACAGCATATGAAAAGCATTGTAAACAGTAAAACAACAATTATGTAGCTCAAGTTTGAATAGCATGACAATAATTAGTTGTAAATGAAAGTCCATGTTTCCATTAGTATATGATGAAAAATAATTATAAATAAGGGTAAAATCCAACTTCTTAGAACTTTGATGGTGGAAAATGATGAAATTTAACTATTGAAGATATATTTGCTATTTTCAATGTAACATGAATAATAATAAAAAACATAAAAATCTGAAAATTTACAAACCTGAAAATCTAAATTTCTGAGTAAATAAAGAGAGATTGAGAGAGAGAGAGAGAAATAATTAAATAAATAAATAAACTAGTTTTTTTTAGGAGGGGGATTTGAATTTGAGTTTTAAGGTTTGAAATTTTGAGGGGGAAAATGTGTTTTGTGAGGTTAGATCTAAGCCTTTGATTTTGAGAGGATTGAAGGACAACCACTTAATAGCTTTCTTTGTGTTTTATTATATAGATGGGTAAAAGGGATATGAGCAACTTGCTCATTTAGTAAATGAGCAATTGATGATGTAGCATACATGTGATTGGAAAATTATTAAAAAGGTTAGTTGTCCAATGTATCACATGCATGTCACATAATGAATTGCTCATTTACTAAATGAGCAAGTTGCTCATATCCTTTTTATCTTATATATATATATAGTTAGTCTATTATGAGATGGTGAGATGGGCTCCTTATCGTGTGCGGGAGATCACAGCCGTCCGATCGCGGTTGAGATCGATCAAACGGCTCAGATTTGATCCCGCTCAACTCTGTTTTGCTGAGGGTAAAAAGGAAATTTCCATCTCCCTTTCTTTCCCAACCTGCTCTCAGCTCTCATCCTCTCCCTCTCGCACTCTCTTTCTGGATCTCTCTCTCTCTCTCCTCGATCGAAACCCTACTTCGAATAGAGAATCGATCTCTCTCTCTCTCTCTCTCTCTCTCTCTCTCTCTCTCTCTCTTTTCGACGAGAAACCCCCATATTCTGAGAATCCCTCCCGCTCTCTCTTTCTTCGTCGATCGAAACCCTACTTCGATTCTCTATCGATCTCTCTCTCTCTTCGATGAGAAACCATCCTACTCTGAGAATCGGTTCTCGTCGTCTTTTCGTCGAAGCCGATAGGCCTTCGATTTTACCTCTCTCCCATCCTTTCTCTCGCCGTTAGGGTTTCGATTTGCTCCGAACGATCCCTACCTCCTTTTCGAGCGATCGGACGGCGAAACCCTAGCCCCTAATCTTCGAAGCTCCACCTCTCAGGTAATCTCAATTTCTAATCTTGTTTCCATTTATAATCGTTCATGTTTATTGTTAGAATTATTCTTTTTATTTCAGAAATTTAGTGTGACTAGGAGAAGGTGTTATTGTTTGTATGGGTTTGTTGCTATAAGTATGTAATAGATAACGTGAGTCAAATTCATAAATTTGAGATTCTCAATCAGTTTCCCTCTTGTTATCTATTACATACTTATAGCAACAAACCCATACAAACAATAACACCTTCTCCTAGTCACACTAAATTTCTGAAATAAAAAAAATAATTCTAACAATAAACATGAACGATTATAAATGGAAACAAGATTAGAAATTGAGATTACCTGAGAGGTGGAGCTTCGAAGATTGGGGGCTAGGGTTTCGCCGTCCGATCGCTCGAAAAGGAGGTAGGGATCGTTCGGAGCAAATCGAAACCCTAACGGCGAGAGAGAGGATGGGAGAGAGGTAAAATCGAAGGCCTATCGGCTTCGACGAAAAGACGACGAGAACCGATTCTCAGAGTAGGATGGTTTCTCATCGAAGAGAGAGAGATCGATCGAGAATCGAAGTAGAATTTCGATCGACGAAGAAAGAGAGAGCGTGAGGGATTCTTAGAATAACGGGGTTTCTCGTCGAAGAGAGAGAGAGAGATCGATTCTTTATTCGAAGTAGGGTTTCGATCGAGGAGAGAGAGAGATCGATCCAGAAAGAGAGTGCGGGAGGGAGATGATGAGAGCTGAGAGCAGGTTGGGAAAGAAAGGGAGATGGAAATGTCCTTTTTACCCTCAGCAAAACAGAGTTGAGCGGGATCAAATCTGAGCTGTTTGATCGATCTCAACCACGATCGGACGGCTGTGATCTCCCGCTCACGATAAGGAGCCCATCTCACCATCTCATAATAGACTAAGCCCATCTCACCGTCTCATAATAGACTAACTAACTAACTAACTCTCTCTCTCTCTCTCTCTCTCTCTCTCTCTCTCTCTCTATATATATATATATATATATATATATATATATATATATATATATATATATATATATATATATATGGGAAATGCTCCATTGAAAACAGGTCTAGTTTTCACGGGTTGGAAAACACCAATCTGAGCCGTTGGATCGCTCATGATCGTGATCAGCAGCTTAGATCGAGCTCCCCATAACCCGTTTCAATTGATCATCGGAGGGTTATTTTTGGAATTTCGTCCCAAATAACTCTTCGCTTAACAGATTCTAAAAAAATTGATGTAGTCTATAAAATTTCTATAAAATTTTATAGCCTAGGCCGTTGTTGGGAACACTGGCCTAGGTTATAAAAATTTAGAACAAGGCCGTTGTTCCAAACAACGACCTATAATTCAATTTTTTATACGTTCCCAACAACGGCCTAGGTTATATTCATTTTTCAGAGCGAATCAGGCGAAGAGTTATCCGGGACGAAATTCCCAAAATAACCTTCCGCCACTTAAGTGATATTGGGTGATGGGCGGAGGCGATCTGAGCCGTTGATCACGATCAAAAGTGATCCAACGGCTCATATTGGTGTTTTCCAACCCGTGAAAACAAACCTGTTTTCAATGGAGCATTTCCCTATATATATATATATATATATATATATATATATATATGGTTTCGGCTGGGACTCTCCTTGAGTCCTATCCATATGATAAAAAAAAAAGGTAGGCATGTTTTGTAGATTATTTTGGTCTTTGAAAAGTGGAAACAACAACATGTGATCTAAAAAACTCCTCAAAATAGACGGAGTATGCCATACCACATAACAGAAAAAATTTAAGTAGGGTTAAATGCCCAAAAAAATTCAGTATGGTTAACTGCCAAATGTATAAACCTGAGTAGGATTAACTGAAATTTATCCTAATATTTATTATGTTATTATCATTCATTATGTTTGTACTTTTATTGATTTGGTTAGTCTCGTTCATTAATTAATATTATCAGAAATTAACCAAATCATTCATAAAATTGGAAGACTAAGGTTTATTTTGGACAGCTAAAATCTATGAAATATTCTCTAAACTCTTATTTATGTAACAAGTATTCAAATCATTCATAAAATTGGAAGGCTAAGGTTTAGTTTGGACATACGAAATCTATAAAATATTCTCTAACACATATTTTTTATCCTAATATTTATTCTGTTATTATTGATTATTTTTAAATTTTATTGATTTGGTTAGTCTCAATCATTAATTAATATTATCAGAAACCAGCCAAATTATTCATAAAATAAGAAGGCTAAGGTTTATTTTGGACAAACGAAATCTATGAAATATTCTCTAAACTCTTATTTTTGTAACAAGTATTCAAATCATTATTAAAATTGGAAGGCTAAGATTTATTTTGGACAGACGAAATCTATGAAATATTTTCTAAACTATTATTTCTTTTAACAAAAATTAAAAACTATCCCTTTTTAAGAAAAAAAATATTAATTTTGCATTAATATTTTGTTTTGATAAAAATTATTCTAAACCATTAAATACCTGCAAATCTTTGGCATTTAATTTAATATCACGTTTATATGGTCTTTCTTCAAATTCTAAAACCTTATAAAAGGCATTGATGTCTACTCAGTTATCAAGCAAACCGTGTATTTTAAATCAACAACAAACAAATGACAAAGTGGTTAGTATTGTGCGTGGCTATTGTTTTGTCCTTGTTTGTAGGCAATGTCTTTGGAGGAAGTCTACATCCGATCTGGCCAATTCCTACAGATCAAATTCTTTCACCACTGTCGAGTACTGAATCTAAAGATTTTGGAATCTTGCGCAAAGTCCCAAATGGTCCAGATCCAATAACTTCACCGCCATCGCCATGGGGTGCCGAATTCGACAACTTTGAAACCATACACAAGGTTCCCAACGGCATAGGCCCAATACCTACAGATCCAATACCTTCGCCGCCGCCGCCGAGCACTGAATCCAAAGATTTTGGAATCATGCGCAAAGTCCCCAGAGGTCCAGATCCAATAACTTCACCGCCATCGCCATGGAGCGCTAAATCCGACGACTTTGAAATCAAACACAAGGTTCCCGGCGGCATAGGTCCAATACCTACAGATCCAATTCCTTCACCGCCGCCGAGCACTGAATCTAAAGATTTTGGAATCATGCGCAAAGTCCCTAACGGTCCAGATCCAATAACTTCACCGCCATCGCCATGGGGTGCAAAATTCAATGACTTTGAAACCATACACAAGGTTCCCAACGGCATAGGCCCAATACCTACAGATCCAATACCTTCGCCGCCGCTGCCGCCAAGCACTGAATCCAAAGATTTTGGAATCATGCGCAAAGTCCCCAGAGGTCCAGATCCAATAACTTCACCACCATCGCCATGGGCCGCTAAATTCGATGACTTTGAAATCATACGCAAGGTTCCCAACAGCATAGGTCCAATACCTACAGATCCAATTCCTTCATCACCGTCGAGTACTGAATCTAAAGATTTTGGAATCATGCGCAAAGTCCCCAACGGTCCAGATCCAATAACTTCACCGCCATCGCCATGGGGTGCCAAATTCGACGACTTTGAAACCATACACAAGGTTCCCAACGGCATAGGCCCAATACCTATAGATCCAATACCTTCACCGCCGCCACCACCGAGCACTGAATCCAAAGATTTTGGAATCATGCGCAAAGTCCCCAGAGGCCCAGATCCAATAACTTCACCGCCATCGCCATGGGGCACTAAATTCAACGACTTTGAAATCATACCCAAGGTTCCCAACAACATAGGTCAAATACCTACAGATCCAATTCCTTCACCGCTGCCGAGTACTGAATCTAAAGATTTTGGAATCATGCGCAAAGTCCCCAATGGTCCAGATCCAATAACTTCACCGCCATCGCCATGGGGCGCCAAATTCGTTGACTTTGAAACCTTATACAAGGTTCCTAACGACATAGGCCCAATACCTACAGATCCAATATCTTCACCGCCGCCGAACACTGAATCCAAAGATTTTGGAACCATGCGCAAAGTCCTCAGAGATCCATAGGCATTAAAACTGAAGAGTTTGAAATCATGCGCAGGATTCCTAGAGGTCCTGATCCGATACCATCGCCACCCTATTTTTCATTGATAAAGTTTTGAATTGATAAGTTAAAACTTGATTTAGCTTTATAGAAACTTCTAATGAAACTTATGTATCTCGTACAAATAAACATTTGCAAGTGATGGAATAAATGAAACAAAAAAACCTAATTATCTACTCGTATTTGCTTTTGTGTAGTCAATATTCAGTTTACTTTGATCAGAAGCTCCTTAGTACTTTGTACTTTTCAGTCGCACTTTCAACGTCTCTAAGAACATTTTCAACCTTTCACGCAAGAGTAATGCTACATCCACTACCAATTTCACTACATTTCTCTTCACTATCTTAGGTGGCACACTCCAATAGGTAGAGAAAGATAGAGTAAGTGGGGAAACTCTCCAATAGAAGTATGCCACCTAAGATAGTGAAAAGAATGATAATGAAATTGGTAGTGGCTGAAACATTACTCTTCACGCAAACAACCAATCTAATTGTAAGCTGGCAAACGTGGATGATGATTGCCACGTGGAATATCATTAAACATCTAATCAATATTAAACACATTTTTCCAACATCAACCCCCCCCCCCCCCCCCAACATGGAGATGTTTAAAAGTTGATTAGAAGTCTTGACTTGGTTTGGGTATGATTTCTCGAGAAGAGATCGGCTAATGACAGAGATTTATCAACTGGGTTAAGTATGAACAATCTTGCATACTTTTGAGTTTTAGTAGTTTAGTATGAACTGGAGAAGGTAGGCTTTGTTGCTATGAAGTGTATACTAGATAGGGGATTTTGGGGTTTTGGAGAGAAAAAGGAAATTCTAATTAGACATTGGAATCGAGTTAGGATTGCGACGAAGATAAATTAGGGGTTTCTCACTTTCTCTGAAGATTTGTTGGTGGGTTGTCACTATAAATGTCCTTTATAGGCACTCAAAAGAAGCTCAAGCTGTTTAACCCGAGCAGTCTTGTATCAAAATGTGTTTTTCCTTGGCAATTGCGTGCAGGTAAAGTGTTTCACTCAAATGAAGTTTTACTTGGGAATTGCGTGCAGGCAAAGTGTTTCACTCAAATGTGTTTTACTTGGGAATTACTTTGGAATTGCATGCACTCCGATGAAGTTTGAGATGAGATGGAATCGTTATGTCTTCACTGTTTGCAGGCAAATTGATGATGGACATAAAAGAGATGCATGATTTTTCTCCATCTTCGAAAAGTTGGTATTTGTTGGTTTCTTTATTTGAGTTTGAGATTGATAGCACATTTGGGTTTTTATTTTTTTGAGTTCTGATTTGATTAGTTGTTAATTGTTGGTATCTTCTACACTAAAAGATCACCCAAGAACATGATTTTTTGGAGTGTGTAGGCAGTGATGAAAAGTTGCGTAGGCTCAGAACAACAATAAAAGATCCATACAATTTTTTGGAGTGTGTAGGCAGTGATGAAAAGTATACCCAGGGCTAGGGTAATCGCTCGGAAAGGAGGTATACTATTCCAACTGGAGGAAATTTTAAATAAGGCTTTTGACTTGGCTTTTAGGCTATGAAGCATAGAAATTTATAATTGGAAGTTGTATTGTGTTGGACATGTGTTGGACACCTGGTTGACATGATATTGTATATTAACACTGCCACCGAAACTCAGTTGTGAAGATTTTTAATTTACATTCTGCCAGTTCTATTGTATGTAGTCTGATCGGAACTTCAACTTCTTGACAGAGCTTAGTTATCGCAGTACTTGTCATAGCCATGACAACATTTTCAACCGGGATAGATTCCAAATGCTTTCAGGTATATTTCTCCTTATATCACCATCACCCATTTCCTTGTTATTTTTGCTAGATTGTACCTTTACAAGCTTTCAATGTATAAATGTAGTTCTACAAGACTGAAGCAGAACCTGATGATGTTCCTTATGGTTATGGCTTTTTCCATTTTGTTTTCGCCATGGGGGCTATGTACTTCGCAATGCTATTAGTTGGATGGAGGGACCACAATGTTATGCAGAAGTAAGTTTCAATCGCAGTAAATTTAGTACTCCATAGGATATTTAAAAATTTTGTTTTTGAAAGGGATTTTGAAAGCCTTATGATTCATTAGGAGACATGCTGTATAAAATGTATTTGTTAGCATTGATGTAAACCAAAATAATTTAATTTTTTTTTTTTTTTTTTATTACTAGGGATGGAGCCATAAGGCTTCAGCCAAACAAAACAAAAAACAAGAGTTCATTACAGACTCCAGAGAAGCAGACCATACTAGCCCCAAAACATCCTCATCTAGAGGATCAAAACACCACACATACCAAAGTAACCAACAGACCATAAGAAAGTAGCAACACCTAGAAAAGAGGATAATTCTCCAACAAAAGAAAGCAAAGAACTCATAAAAGAAGTCTCTTAAGCAGCAGTAGTCCAGGATTCATCACTCGCATCAGCACTTGAAGACTCATTTTCCGCAGAGGTACTCCAGGAATCATCAGAACTTGCAAGCACATTCCTCTCATAAGACGATTGCAGGTTGTGCACCAGTAAAATTCCAGTAACTAGCTCTTGGTGATGCGTTGACATAGCCAATATAGATGAAAGAGTTTGAGAAACCAAATCCTCAGCTGCAGCAGCAGACTGGTCATTATCCATAGCATCTTCCATAACATTAGCAAGCACAGCAGATGTAGAATCATGAATCTCAGTGTTCATCTCCTCATCATCCTCAATGACAATAACAGTATTATCAGCCGAGTCATGAACAGGAGGAGTATAAAATAATTTAAATTTTGTGTGTGTAAAATTTGCAAAATACAGTTACGGTTTTTCTTGATCTCGAAGTTGGTGGGTTAGCCTTCGGCTTAGATGCTATACATCAATATTTTGAAATATTGAATTTGAGTGGCATGTAGTTATTTAGGATTTAGAAGTGGATAAATACGATATATTATATGAAATTTGATGGTTTAGATATAAAATTGTTGTAGTTATATACCCCCTATGTAGCTATTCATCACAAATTCTTGGTTTCAGCCTTACAGATATACCCTCTCTTCCAAATTCTTGTAGTTATATACCCCATATGTAGCTATTCATCACAATTTTAGACAAAAATAGCTTCGATAAGTTAATGTACAGTTTCAAGCACTTACCTGTGCAAATTTTAGCTTATCTATTGTGGTATATAGGCCAGCAGGGAAAACCTGTGCAAATTTTGAAAGATTGGCTCTTCAAAATTTAGAAATTCTGCTCATTCAACTCACCTAATGTTTTGAGGAAGAATATAGAAAACTCGATGGTGTAACAGTATGATTCATTAATTGCTGATACTGCCTCTATAGAGAAAATTTCCCTTTTGGTATCATTCAGGGTGTCGTTTAGAAAGGAAATAATGACATCAATTTTATTTATAGCTGATAGGGATGAATGAATGGCACCATCATAAATATTTTGAGTAGCCAGTAGTATTTGATACTTGGTAGATATATCGATAGTTCTCATATCAAAATGTTAATGATTATATATGCAGTTTGGATGCTAGTTGCTCCTCTAGTTTGGAAAAGAAGGAAAGCAGAATTCGTATGAAAGTCGTGGTCGAGAAAAAGTTGTACAGCGTGCTGGAAAAAGGCGTCACCAGTATAGATACGCCACAAATTGAGGACATTGTATGATAACGGAAAAGCTTCTCCTACCAAATCTAGAACGTGAAGCCTATATGGTGTAAATACAGAGATCAAAGATCTGAACTCTTAGTTACTTGTTCAAGTCAGTCATAAGCATTGGCTCTCATTACTGATCCAGCTTTTACTATTAGAAAGAAACTTGAGTATATGTATATATAGCTTTTGAAGTGATACCCTTAAAAAAAGGGTGGAGAAATGATGAGACAGTAAGATACGGAGCAAACTAAAGGCAGTTGAAGATTACATTCGATGAGGCCGGTTATCTAACCAGTGATGTAATTTATTGTCACCGAAATATATTTGTTTGCTTGTTTGTTTTCACTTTTCATATTCCATGAAACCAGTTCACGGTTTCTTATTTCCATGTCATCTTAGCTACAAGTCGTTGAGGTTAGGGTTTAGGTCATGTTGAATTTTTTTCCAGATTGGCTTTTGTGGATTATTTTCGGATTGTTATGAGATTTTCTTGTGATAAATTACATTTTTGTTTTACAGATTTCCTGTAAATTTCTGAAATAAAATCTACTGACTTTTGTGTCTAATTGAATACGTCTGTGCACTCTTCCGTCATTTTCATTACATGCTTCAACTTCCATCCGAGGCGATAGGGGTACTAGCATGGTTTCTCTTATCGATGGTGCACATAAAATCGCAAGGCAGGTTGAAGAAAAGTATTACTGCAAAGCCAGATTTGTAAGCAGGGCGCTGGTGCATAAGACTCATTGAAAGTGTTATTTGAGAAATTAAATTAATTCTCACCTCTGCTCAAACAAATTCTGCAGACAAAGGATGTCTTTATAACAAACCCAGAAAATGTCTTTATTCCATACAAATAAAGCTAAATAACCTACATTAGATGAGTTTTTTAACTGCAAACAAAATACTGATCACTACACAATTATGAATGATAAGAAATACTGAAAACAGATAGTTCTTTTTCAAAAACGATAAAACTAACAAATAGATAGAACAACAAGAAATAAATAAAAAGAATAAAGATATCACAACTATTTCTAGCTATATCCAAATACATATATATGACATGATACACAACACAAATTTACACAAGATGAGTCTGTTTCTACTATTTTCATATAAATTTTCTTACAATAAGTATATATTATGATCTCACCATACTAGAAACGATGGGCATGTCCGTATCTTTAACCTAGTTATTTTTCTCTTGATCAACTTTAGGCATTAAGGGACAATGAATAACAATACGATATGTACAACGAGGTTTTTGGATCAGATAATGTTTATCCAAAGGGATTTCCACCGGCAGGACTGTAAGAATTTGGAGTGCCCCGGCTGAGAGTATCTGCCAGTTGATTGCATATCCCTGCTGCTCGTGTTACCATAGATAGAACCCACACTTATGGGACTCAGTGTCTTGATGCCTGTGACAATGGGCAGAAAATGAAGCATAGATTCAGGATGTGTAAATTTTATTTCTCAGATTCGACAAACTATTTAAAAATTTATGATGTTAAGAGAAAAATGGCAAAACCGGTTATATTGTCAACTCAGTTTTGAAACGACTACTATCATAACTTGTTAAAACATACTTCCTGCATCAGTGTGAATCTCAATATTTAACTACGGCAGATTCAGGGCGAATAGCAGATACTCGCCTTAAAATTAAAATCAAAATAATTTGCAGTGTGACTACTTATACAGCAGGAGAACTGAGGATGTATTCTTGACTGAGATGATAAGGCAGAGTGCAAAATTTTGAGCAAGTACTATAATTAGAGAAAGCCATTAAGAAAACTAACGAAAAGAACCGTAAAGACACAGACTTACCCCATCATAACCAAATTGTTATGTGGCAGATGGTGCATGTTATTTGGTACCTGCTGCACCATGTATTGACCTGATTCAGAAAAATCATTAGCACCTTTAAACTAATAGTAAAGGCAATAAGTTGTAAGGAACGAGAAAGCAAAAGAGAAATTAAACTTTGGGACAAGGACAGTGGAAAAGATGATTGTTGGGATGCAACCCATTGCTGGTAAACATTTCCAAAGCTGGTGCTCCGTAGTAAAGGAGAAGGTTCAGGTACATTCGGCAGTGCTCCCTGCAGAAATTCCAATGAGGGAAACTGCATCAAGATACCCAATTTGCTGCATACATGACAATTCTTGCTTTTCTGGATATTTGAACTGATGCCTTCAGCTGCTGGTTCGTGATAGCAGTACACAACATTAGGGGACCTCTTCTTCTCATGGGAACCATAATCAAAACCTCTACTTCTCACTACAAGAAAAAAGAAAAAAAAGTTTATAAAAATACGATACTTTTAGAGATAATTTATACCAATTACCATTAAAAAAAAGTTAAAAATACCATCATAAGAGATGAACGCAGATTGTATCTTCAGGCTCAGAAACAACAGCAGCACAAAATTTCATCTGATTTTAGGTTCAGAACAACAACAGCAGGCTCAAAACAACAACACCCACCCAAAAAAACTGTAAGCTCAGAACAACAACTTCTTGTATGACCCTATACAAGTGCTGCAAATATTTCCAACAAATCAAGCATATGTGAGTCAAATTCATAAATTTGAGTTTGTCACTAGGGCTGCTTTATTAAGCCATGCCTACTAGTTCCAACCAAATTATTTTTTGGCATGCTTGACAGAACTCAGTAAAACATAAAGTTAAACTCAGTAAACAGAAAATCATAAGCTCTTGGTGACCTTCAGTTGCACACAAACTTGGTAGGAGGGTGCAAAAAAAACAAAATTATTTTACTTGTCTTTATAAACTTTTCATCACTGCCTACACACTCCAAAAAATTGTATGGATCTTTTATTGTTGTTCTGAGCCTACGCAACTTTTCATCACTGCCTACACACTCCAAAAAAATCATGTTCTTGGGTGATCTTTTAGTGTAGAAGATACCAACAATTAACAACTAATCAAATCAGAACTCAAAAAAATAAAAACCCAAATGTGCTATCATTCTCAAACTCAAATAAAGAAACCAACAAATACCAACTTTTCGAAGATGGAGAAAAATCATGCATCTCTTTTATGTCCATCATCATTTGCCTGCAAATAGTGAAGACATAACGATTCCATCTCATATCAAACTTCATTTGAGTGCACGCAATTCCCATGTAATTCCCAAGTAAAACACATTTGAGTGAAACACTTTGCCTGCACGCAATTTCCAAGTAATTCCCAAGTAAAACTTCATTTGAGTGAAACACTTTACCTGCACGCAATTGCCAAGTAAAAACACATTTTTGATACAAGACTGCTCGGGTTAAACAGCTTGAGCTTCTTTTGAGTGCCTATAAAGGACATTTATAGTGACAACCCACCAACAAATCTT